>CM056396.1:15459664-15936647 GCA_029718625.1 Synaphobranchus kaupii
AGAGATGGTCAGGGCCAATTGTAGAGAGGGCATTAAGGTCAGTGCGGGCCAGGGGCAATAGTAGAGAGGGAAATAGGAGCAGAGGGGGCCAGGGCCAATGGTTGAGAGTGCATTTGGAGAAGAGGGGGCCAGGGTCAATAGTAGAGAAGGCATTTAGGAGAAGAGGGGGCCAGGGCCGATAGTAGAGTGGGCATTAGGGGCAGAGGGGGCCAGGGCCAATGGTACAGAGGGCAATAGTAGAGAGGGCATTAGGAGTAGAGGGGGCCAGGGCCAATAGTAGAGAGGGCATTAGAGGTAGAGAAGGCATTTGGGGCAGATGGGGCCAGGGGCAATAGTAGAGAGGGCATTAGGAGCAGGGGGGACAGGGCCAATGGTAGAGAGGCCATTAAGGGCAGAGGGGGCCAGGGCCAATGGTACAGAGGGCAATAGTAGAGAGGGCATTAGGAGTAGAGGGGGCCAGGGCCAATAGCAGAGAGAGCATTTTATAGGTAGAGAAGGCATTTGGGGCAGATGGGGCCAGGGGCAATAGTAGAGAGGGCATTAGGAGCAGGGGGGACAGGGCCAATGGTAGAGAGGGCATTAGGGGCAGAGGAGGCCAGGTCCAATGGTAGAGAGGCCATTAGGGGCAGAGGGGGCCATGGCCAATGGTACAGATGGCATCAGGGGTCAAGAGGGCATTGGGGTAGAGGGAGCCAAGGCCAACAGTAGACAGGGCATTCGGGGCAGAGGGGGTCAGGGCCAATAGTAGAGAGCGCATTCGGAGAAGAGGGGGCCAGGGCCAATAGTAGAGAGGGCATTAGGTGCAGAGGGGGCCAGTGCCAATAGTAGAGAAGGCATTCGGAGCAGAGGGGGCCAGGGGCAATAGTAGAGAGGGCACTTGGGGTAGAGGGGGCCAGGGTCAATGGTACAGAGGGCATTAGGGGCAGAGATGGCCAGGGCCAATTGTAGAGAGGGCATTAAGGTCAGTGCGGGCCAGGGGCAATAGTAGAGAGGGAAATAGGAGCAGAGGGGGCCAGGGCCAATGGTTGAGAGTGCATTTGGAGAAGAGGGGGCCAGGGTCAATAGTAGAGAAGGCATTTAGGAGAAGAGGGGGCCAGGGCCGATAGTAGAGTGGGCATTAGGGGCAGAGGGGGCCAGGGCCAATGGTACAGAGGGCAATAGTAGAGAGGGCATTAGGAGTAGAGGGGGCCAGGGCCAATAGTAGAGAGGGCATTAGAGGTAGAGAAGGCATTTGGGGCAGATGGGGCCAGGGGCAATAGTAGAGAGGGCATTAGGAGCAGGGGGGACAGGGCCAATGGTAGAGAGGCCATTAAGGGCAGAGGGGGCCAGGGCCAATGGTACAGAGGGCAATAGTAGAGAGGGCATTAGGAGTAGAGGGGGCCAGGGCCAATAGCAGAGAGAGCATTTTATAGGTAGAGAAGGCATTTGGGGCAGATGGGGCCAGGGGCAATAGTAGAGAGGGCATTAGGAGCAGGGGGGACAGGGCCAATGGTAGAGAGGGCATTAGGGGCAGAGGAGGCCAGGTCCAATGGTAGAGAGGCCATTAGGGGCAGAGGGGGCCATGGCCAATGGTACAGATGGCATTACGGGTCAAGAGGGCATTGGGGCAGAGGGAGCCAAGGCCAATAGTAGACAGGGCATTTGAGGCAGAGGGGGTCAGGGCCAATAGCAGAGAGCGCATTCGGAGAAGAGGGAGCAAGGGCCAATAGTAGAGAGGGCATTAGGTGCAGAGGGGGCCAGTGCCAATAGTAGAGAAGGCATTCGGAGCAGAGGGGCCCAGGGGCAATAGTAGAAAGGGCATTGGGAGCAGGAACGTCAGGGCCAATGGTAGAGAGGCCATTAGGGGCAGAGGGGGCCAGGGCCAATGGTACAGAGGGCATCAGGGGTCAAGAGGGCATTGGGACAGAGGGAGCCAAGGCCAATAGTAGACAGGGCATTCAAGACAGAGGGGGTCAGGGCCAATAGTAGAGAGCGCATTTAGAGAAGAGGGGGCCAGGGCCAATAGTAGAGAGGGCATTAGGTCCAGAGGGGGCCAGTGCCAATAGTAGAGAAGGCATTTGGAGCAGAGGGGGTCAGGGGCATTAGTAGAGAGGGCATTAAGGGTAGAGGGGGCCAGGGGTACAGAGGGCATTAGGGGTAGAGATGGCCAGGACAGGGCCAATGGTAGAGAGGGCATTTGGGGAAGAGGGGGCCAGGGCCAATAGTAGAGAGGGAAATAGGAGCAAAGGGGGCCAGTGCCAATGGTTGAGAGCGCATTCGGAGAAGAGGGGACCAGGATCAATAGTAGAGAAGGCATTAGGAGCAGAGGGGGCCAGGGCCAATAGTATAGTGGGCATTAGGAGCAGAGTGGGCCAGTGCCAATAGTAGAGAAAGAATTTGGAGCAGAGGGGGCCAGGGCTAATGGTTGAGAGTGCATTCGGAGAAGAGGGGGCCAGGGCCAATAGAAGAGTGGGCATTAAAGATAGAGAAGGCATTAGGGGCAGAGGGGGCCAGGGGCAATAGTAGAGAGGGCATTAGGAGCAGGAGGGTCAGGGCCAATGGTAGAGAGGCCATTAGGGCCGCGGGGGCCAGGGCCAATGGTACAGAGGGAATTAGGGGTTGAGAGGGCATTCGGGGCAGAGGGGGTCAGGGCCAATAGTAGAGAGCGCATTCGGAGAAGAGGGGGCCAGGGCCAATAGTAGAGAGGGCATTAGGTGCAGAGGGGGCCAGTGCCAATAGTAAAGAAGGCATTCGGATCAGAGGGGGCCAGGGCCAATGGTAGAGAGGGCATTAAGGGCAGTGCGGGCCAGGGGCAATAGTAGAGAGGGAAATAGGAGCAGAGGGGGCCAGAGCAAATGGTTGAGAGTACATTTGGAGAAGAGGGGGCCAGGGTCAATAGTAGAGAAGGCATTAGGAGAAGAGGGGGCCAAGGGCAATAGTAGAAAGGGCATTAGGAGCAGGGGGGTCAGGGCCAATGGTAGAGAGGCCATTAGGGGCAGAGGGAGCCAAGGCCAATAGTAGACAGGGCATTCGGGGTAGAGGGGGTCAGTGCCAATAGTAGAGAGCGCATTCGGAGAAGAGGGGACAGGGCCAATAGTTGAGAGGGCCGTAGGTGCAGAGGGGGCCAGTGGCAATAGTAGAGAAGGCATTCGGAGCAGAGGGGGCCAGGGGCATTAGTAGAGAGGGCATTAGGGGTAGAGGGTGCCAGGGCCAGTGGTACAGAGGGCATTAGGGGCAGAGATGGCCAGGACAGGGCCAATGGTAGAGAGGGCATTTGGGGAAGAGGGGGCCAGGGCTAATAGTAGAGAGAGAAATAGGAGCAGAGGGGGCCAGGGGCAATAGTAGAGAGGGCATTAGGTGCAGAGGGGGCCAGTGCCAATAGTAAAGAAGGCATTCGGATCAGAGGGGGCCAGGGCCAATGGTAGAGAGGGCATTAAGGGCAGTGCGGGCCAGGGGCAATAGTAGAGAGGGAAATAGGAGCAGAGGGGGCCAGAGCCAATGGTTGAGAGTACATTTGGAGAAGAGGGGGCCAGGGTCAATAGTAGAGAAGGCATTAGGAGAAGAGGGGGCCAAGGGCAATAGTAGAAAGGGCATTAGGAGCAGGGGGGTCAGGGCCAATGGTAGAGAGGCCATTAGGGGCAGAGGGAGCCAAGGCCAATAGTAGACAGGGCATTCGGGGTAGAGGGGGTCAGTGCCAATAGTAGAGAGCGCATTCGGAGAAGAGGGGACAGGGCCAATAGTTGAGAGGGCCGTAGGTGCAGAGGGGGCCAGTGGCAATAGTAGAGAAGGCATTCGGAGCAGAGGGGGCCAGGGGCATTAGTAGAGAGGGCATTAGGGGTAGAGGGTGCCAGGGCCAGTGGTACAGAGGGCATTAGGGGCAGAGATGGCCAGGACAGGGCCAATGGTAGAGAGGGCATTTGGGGAAGAGGGGGCCAGGGCTAATAGTAGAGAGAGAAATAGGAGCAGAGGGGGCCAGGGGCAATAGTAGAGAGGGCATTAGGAGCAGAGGGGGCCAGGGGCAATAGTAGAGAGGGCATTAGGAGCAGAGGGGGCCAGGGCCAATAGTAGAGAGGGCATTAGGGGCAGAGGGGGCCATTGCCAATGGTAGAAAGGGCATTAGGGGCAGAGGGGGCCAGGGCTCCAAGCTCCAAGTTAACATATAGGTTTGACTTGCATTGCCTAGCCTACTCACAGACATTATAAGCAACAAAACAGCAAGCCCATCCCCATGCTGCATGGTTACAAGTGTTACAATTGTAGCCTGTAGCCTAAAATGAATCTCTATGAAGATGTTGTGGTATAAGCTGCCCTAAAATGTATGATCCTGCGAGCACCTGGGGGCTGGGCTAGCTATTCCAGAATGCAGGATTACTGGGTTAGCTTGATAACTGCAGTAAAACCCAGAACCTTTCCATATCTGGAACATGGATGGACTGAAGTAAAAAGAGCTGTTCGAGATCAGTGCAGTTATCCAGCAAACCCAGTAATCCTGCTGTCTGGAATACCCCTGGTTTCAACCTCACACATGATTAGTAACTGACTAACAAATTATTGTGAAAAACGCCTATTTAAAATGCGACGAAACCACAACTCACCCAAATACACACGCCTAACATTTTTGGCAATAAACAAACAAAACAAGACCCAATTGGTTCCTGGTTCAAACATCAATGCAGGGTATGCTCTGTTGAACCAACAGCGTTTTGTCCTGGCAAATATTGCAGATATTAACGATTTATGCAGTAGCCTATGTTTCGTTGTTACAATACTCTGTTGTTCCGCACATAGGCTACTTCACAATTAACATTGCGGACTACATTAATTATGTTTGTTTAAATTGTGCACAAACTATTTGTGATCACCTCAAACTTAATGTGACTTATTGCAGCAGGCAATTGTATGCTCTTTGTATAGTGACATTTCAGTCTTTTATCGCATAATTGAACAAGCCTTTCTTTGTTCAATTAGCCTAAACTACGAGTTTACAGGACTGTAACACTGCCGTTGAGAAGCAGCAAAGAATATCATAGCGTAGCTTAGCTGTGTTCAGTCAGCAGTGTAGCCTACATCTTTCTTATATCCCAAAGCCATAATACCCTATCCACGGTGGTCCCCTTGTGGTGCGTCTTCGACATCCCAATTATAGTAGGTCCAATTAATATTTCTCTGAAATTATAAATTACACATCCTCTCTGGGCAATACAACAATACAACCATTGTTTACAGCCTTCATAAATGCATAAAACGCACCGATCCGAAAATTGCTTCTAGTTGGCCAAAGGTAAACAGAAAAGCATTTACTTAATAATGGAGAAACTCCTGCCCTTTTCTGCTAAACTAAAGGGTTTACAGCCATATTTTCAACAGTTATACCCATAATACATAAGAATCAATGCGTGATTTTGCTTGACATGATTCGACACAAAGTTACAGTGGAGTTGTTTTACTCATCGTAAGGCAACTGGTTGGTCAAAATATGAGTCTGATTGATGACAATTGATGAATAGCCTACAAGAAGCACGACCATGGTAAAACTTCCATGGTTACTGAGCTGCATATGACCATAGCATATGAATAAACATCACAGCTGTTTTTAAGCGGTGCAGCCCCTTCTAGGTGTGTCCGTCCGTCCGTTCGTAGCATGAGATTTAAACCAATCAGGAGTCACCTAGGCGTCATATGCCCGGGAATACAATAGTAGCTTGAGAAAAGCATGCCCAGCTTCAGACAGCTCTATCTCAAACAATATACATGTCACAGCTTAGATATTCACACCGTAGGAATCCTGGGAGCCAGATGCACATCTGTATATAATATGTCTTGTGTAGCTTAAAAACTGTAGTCGTGGTCACAAGTTAGAAAATGGGTTTGAAATTGAAATTACCAGCTGCTGCTAGAGTGGAGTTTTGAACATTCCATCATTTGTGTGAATGGGGAGCATGGTTTTCAAACAACACTGAATATTTTACAAACTAAAAATGTCACAGAGTTTTGAACATTCCACCTGTTAGCAAGGTGAGTCGCCGTAGCAACCCCCCGAAGCAAAATCAATACAAAATCTACCACCAGTGTTCTGCTGGACCCAGTCAGTTATGGAACGGCCCAACAATCCATGCACCCTCTTGTTGAGTTTGTTATTGTTCAAGTAATAACTGTAATCTTTCCTGTTTGTTATCAGAGTACTAACTGTCATATTTCCCGTTTCTTCTGAAATACCAATTGCTGTCCTTTTATCTCTATCTCTCTTTTACATGTTTGTTAAATGCAATGTCTGTAAGTATACTAATTAATAAGAAGCATAATGGAAAAATATCACCAAACCAGAGGCCATTGTTTTTGTACATGTAAACAACACACACATTTTCTATTGCATTTTTTAATATGATTGCTCAAAACCTTACTTCACCACCTGGGTGTGATTTTTTTTTAGCTCAACAGCTAAAAACTGATTCATGCATTTCTGCCAACTAACGTTGTAACATTAACTCCGCTAGCTACGTTAGAGGGTAATATGAGAGGACACGTTTTTCTTGTCTTATTTCCTTAGCTAGCTAGACAGTTACACCACGTTATTCTGCTACTAGCTAAATGTCTCTGCTTAGCTTGGCAGATACTTAGCTGACAGGTAACGTTGTAACCCGTTTTTGCTAAAGCTGCATCATAGCTATTATAACGCGGAGCTGTCAGAACTATAACAACACGAAAACCCTTTAAAAAAAACTAAATAAAAACCGTAGCTAGGCTACACGTAGCCTATGGCTATGACAAATTAAGGACTAAACAAGCCACATTTTAGTTAATAAAACTCAAGTAAGCTAATTTAGATATCCAGTGAGCACAAGTGGCATACAGAACTAGTTTACTTTTTTTTAGCAGCATTTTTTTGTAAGTATAAACCGAATATATATATTTTTTAAATATAATTTATTTGATTTATTTATTTAAGTATGAGCCGAAGTATGCCTTCCTGGCGTGTCTCCCCGTGGCACAGCCTGTAGCGCGGCCTAACTAGTATTCCCGTGCTCTTTGCGACATTGTCGGTTCGAATCCGACCTTTCCTCTTGTCTCTACACTGTGCTGTCCAATAAAGCTCAAAGGCTATTACACCTATTTTAAGAAAGTATAGTCCATTTTAGTACTCATAAACTTTTGTAGCCACAATTTCCTCTATATTCTCAGCTACCTTGAATTGAGAGAAAATGCTGTTAGCTATAAGTTAGAGTGAAGGAAATGTAGAGACCTAGCTACTCACTCCAAAAGTCTCTGGGACCTCAGATGGATATATGGCTTCTCTGTCGAACATGAGGTAGAATGGGGAGTGCTTGGTGGTGATCTGTACTTTGGTGCGCAAGCCAAACATGGCTGCACTGAGGTCCCAGTTCCAAGGATTCTCATCCACCAATTTGGTGAGAGTTTTGAAACATATTTACATTGTTATGAAATACTATTTCGATTGTAAAGCATAGCTTATGATTGCGATGTGTGACCCAAATCACACTGCTTAATACAATACCAAAATAGAATACGTAACACAGTGACTATAGTACCATTTAGTGGTGTAAATGGGTCAAGGTCAGTTTAGTGTCAAGTCCACATTACTTTGTCACTGTCCCATTCATTCTTTCAACCAATCCACTGGTCTGTGGATGGTAAAGTGCGCAGAAGCTCCTCTCGATGTCCAGCTTCTGGCAGAGAGCCATATTCAATTGAATTTAATGGACAACAGTCAGTTAGTACAAAAGAAAACTGAGTGAAGGGAGCCTTAGCCATGTTTTTGGGTAATGATACGGACTGCACAGGGAAAGATATTGAGAAATGATTGAAAATGCATTGTAATAGGACAATAGGACAGCACCTTATTCCTGAACTCCCCTCCTCGGTTGGTGAGAATGTGTTTTGGTGCCCCAAACTTGAATTCTACAATGAACTGTGCAAAGAATTCTACAATGCACTGTGCTACATCCTTGGCTTTCTTAGACTTCAGCGGATATGCCTCAGCCCACTTGGTCTTGTAGTCAATCACGACGTCCCTTGTGCAGTCCGTCTCATTAACCAAAAACATGGCTGTGGCTCCCTTCACTCAGTTTTCTTTTGTACTAACTGACTGTTGTCCATTAAATTCAGCTGAATATGGCTCTCTGCCAGAAGCTGGACATCGAGAGGAGCTTCTGCGCACCTTACCATCCACAGACCAGTGGATTGGTTGAAAGAATGAATGGGACAGATTTAACATTAGGGTCTTTACTGAGTATTAGCATTAGCAAGCTAATTTAACATTGAAATCCTCATTAGCGGGTCTAGCGACTAATGGCTGAGGCGCCGCGATCGTCTAAGATATAAAAAGCGGTCCAAAACGGACAACAGAAATGCTAGCTAACAATGTATTATCTACCCATGTTTGCTACAAGTACTTACAGACACATATTTCCAAGGCCTAAGCTAAAAGTCAAAGTGACAAGCTCGCACAACAGGTGTCTTCACCAACGTTAACTAGAGAGACGATTCTGGATCAGGTTACCAAAAGCTAATTTTAGTAGGTTTTCAGCGGAACTAAGTGGGACCAGCAGCTTGCTAGGCAGCAAATAGGCTACGAATCACAATCTAGAATAGCTAACTTTTTTCATCAGCAGTGTGATGTGCGCGATTTCTTTGTGGCTAAAACGTTAGCCACATGTAGCCATCTCCCCCACCCGCTGACTGAGCGTGAGGGACGGCTGCAGCGCGAAATAGGTCCTAAAGATGGCGCCGTGTTTACACAGTCGTTTTGCCATAGAAACCTGTCACCATCATGTGATCAATACGACCAACCAGAGACGACGGACAGAGCTCCGTGAAACTAGCAACACTTCTGTGGAGATCACGTGACAATTTATATCAAAATAAAAGCTTGAACGGGTATCGTTTGAAAACATTGCATAGAAAGTTTAATTGCAACACTGGTTTGGGGAATCTTTTAGTTAGTCTTTCATAGAACAAAACTGTTGGTTTTAAGGTTAAACAAACATTTGTGACACATAAGGTTGCACAGTGTTACGACCGTATTATTTTATGTGAGTAAGAATACTTTCCTTCATATTAGCTGGGCTATTTAGCAAGCTTGTAATATGCTGTAATGTTGACGTTATCGATCTACGTTATGTCAGGGGAATTTTGCATGCTTCGTTAACAATTACGAATGTTTTCGTAAAAGGAATAATTTGTTTAAAAAACATTTATATCGATGTAACCTGACGCAATGATGGTTATCTCTGTGCTGTGAATTAAGCAGCATAAAAAAAAAAAATCGCATAATTTTCCAAAAAGGGCTAACGTCAGCAATGTGACGTTAACTTGGTAAAATATGTTTCCTGAAGTAAGTAACGTTAGATTATTTTGAAAAGGCATAAAAGTTACACCAATTTCAAACTTTATTAACAAATGTAAAATAGACTAGCCTACGTTAAAGTCTCAGGATTTGTATGTATGCTTGATTAAACATTTGAAATTGCATTGAAATTCCGTTAACTTAAAGAGATACTGCAGAGGCTTTTCTAAGGCCCTTTTTTCCGCTTCAATTTGAACTGAAACTCGTGAGTAGGTGTGGTCATATGACGATGATGCCACGTAGTCATATTACGAATATTCATACGGTCAAGGAGTGAAAGGGTGTGTCTTGGTGAACTGACTCAGCCCCCTTCCAGCTCTCTCCTCACAACTAAATAAAATGGCTGTATTAGTTGAACAACGTCTTCGCGAGGAGAGGACCCGGGATGTAACCGAATGGTAAAGCTAACGTTACCTAGCTAAGTTAGCTTGTTTGTCTGCCTAAAGTAACGTTACTATTGAATACATTCAAATACACAGCAAAACCCAGTCACACAGTAACGTTAGTATATTGAACATGGCTGGTTGTAGCGCCCTCATAACTTCACTTGGTCCGGAGAGAATTATCATTTATTAGCTAACATTATTCATAAATGATATAGCTAATATAACTAGCTAAGTTACCAGTTCTCTCTGGACCAAACGGGGCTAAACTCACACACAATAGACTGCCTTGCATTACCTAACTTATCGATACATTCCGTCCGAGTTACTGACCAACTGGTTATGCTAGGGCTACATCAAACGTATTATTGCTATCGTTTATTAGCTAACGTTACGTATTCATAAAAGATAGCTCACACAATAGGTTGCCTTCAACCCCACATTAGCTATTACCTATCTGTAATGTCAACCGTTTGCAAAAGCATTTTTGTTGTAGTCAGTACAGATAACTTGCATGTAAACACAAACTAATGTCCCAACAGGTGTGCTTGTGGCCACTGCTCTAACCTGTCCCCTCCAGAAAACCTATGTTGTCGTGAGGTTACTGAGGTAACGTTATGTCAGCGTAGTTATGAAGCTATTCTTGATTTGTCTAATACTGCGGTGCAGTAGTCGGGCATGCTTGGCCCAACTGTATAATAGTGGCCAATACATGTGCAATTACACAATGTCACAAATACAATGTAATAGGTATATTGTTCTTAGCTGTTTTACTTAGCTGATGTAATGATTACAAAACTACATCCATCACTGTTGGGATGGCACCTGGCTTCAGCGACAGAGTTTTATTGAAGCCCATCTCAAAGCCAGTTAAATTGTGGTAGCAGTCCGGTGTGAAGTGCGCGTTGCACACTGTCGCTAGGGCTTTCTTCGGCAAGTCCGCGTGCTCTACACCGATAGCTTGAAGCCACTGGCTAAGTAGCGCTGGGTCTCTCGGCAGATTATGAAAGCTAGCAGAGCCGGTGGCGTTGCACCGAGGAATGATACATCTCTGACTCCTTGGCATAATGCAGGCAAGTTAGCTAAAGATACCAAGTAGTAAGACGTCATATATGAATAACTGTAGCTCGATATAAGTTGTAATATTAACGTTAGCAATAATACAAAGCAATTCGCATTTGAACTTGAACTAGCTAATTAGCAGAACAAGGGTCTCCCAGTCTCAGAAGGAAAAAAAAAATCATCGTTCTGTGCTTTTATACCACGTGCCCAGCCAAGACCCACCCCTAGGACCACCTCAAGTCCACCCATTTTTATGTTAAGGATTTCGTGACGTCACGAATCCCCGGAAGCCAGCATATTGGTAAGTCTACACAAAAACTCAGATAAAACCATTTTGACTAAACATTAAATTTTCGGACATAAACAGTTGTGTATGATCATAATCTAACTCAAAACATAGGTTTTCAACGGGAAAAGTCGGTTTTTGACTGCAGTATCACTTTAAGGTTGTTTTTTTTGCTATACGTTAATTAACCAATTAGGCTAACAAAGAATTGAATTGAACGAATAATTCTACTTATCATGTAAAACCCCGATGCTGAGACTGTAAAGCTGATGGTACACGGGCAATATTTTCAGGCAATATAGCCAGCAATATTGTACAATATTGCCAGCAATGGGTATGAGCCGATGTAGCAATGGGCAATGGGGCAATAACTGAAAAAAGAATGTTTGCGGATCCTGTTTTTAACATCAGTTTCGAACCTTTACTGTCATCTCACCACAAAGATATAAATGTGCCCGGAACGGCAAGAACCACAGCTTTCCGCCAATGTAATTCAATCGACCGTATCTTTAAATTTTACGGAAGCATTCATGGATGTATTCACCAGTAAAGCAGGTGGTCTGATTAGGTCTGCTGAATAAAGTTAGCTAGCTAGCTAGCTAGTTAAAAGTTACTCGGTTTGTCAGTACGGCGGTGACTGAGTAATAATACCAATTATTTACAATCAAAAGTCAAGAATACCGTAACTTATGAAAAGTTGGTCTTTATTTCAACATTACACTAATACATCAATATAACTTACCTGAGTAATACATAAATAAATAAAGTTATAAGAGATCAGCATCCCTTCGGTTTCCTCGCACCACTTGGCAGCCATTGTTGAAATTTATTTTTGGAAGACTCAGGTGTCATGTGACCCAAACTCTCATCTGTGATTGGATGGTAGCAAAATATTGCTTGCCTCGATCAAACTTGTTCAGATATTGATTTATCAATAGGAAAATTGGCAGCAATCATTGCCTGTCAATTTTGCCGGCAATATTGCCTGAAAATATTGCCCGTGTACCATCAGCTTTCGTCGTTGAGACAACAAAATGGGCTTGCTTCTTATTATTATTATTATTATTATTATTATTATTATTAGGCCTATTATTATTATTAACGTTGAGGGAACATATCAGCTTTGGAACTGGTTGTCTGAGTTTTTACCATTTATTTTAGTCATTCTTTTTTTTTTCCAAGTAGTGTGGGTGAGCACACAATAGGCTACCTAGCTGAATTATGAATAGGCCTAATAATTATTACGAATTCAAAGAAAGGATATAGAAAACTTAAGAGGAGCTGTCTTCTTTTTATCCTCCCATACTTTGGAATTCTCTGCCAAAGAAATTAGACTCATCATCTTGAAGCAATTTTAAGAGCAAAACCATATGTCTGCTATGGTTGTTTTAATTTGTTTTGTACAAACAAGGATTTTGTTTCATTCATCATGTTTTGTCTTCTGGTTTTAATGTTTTTATGGTGCTGATGTTGAATTAATTTAGATTATTAATAATATTCATTATTACTTCGGTTTGAATTTCTAACTTTTTTTAATCCTATTTCCATTATTGGATTATTATCATCATCATCATCATCATCAACAACAATAATAATGCTAAACATTTAATAACCCAACTATAATTGATGGAAGCAGAGTAATTTCTTGCTTGTTCATGGTTCGATACTGCCTTTGCTGGAGATAATGCCACAATATAATGGGGGTATTCTGATAACCTCAGGGACTGGACTAAGTGGATTTATTGTTACTTATAGCAATTTTACATCGCATCACCAGCAACACTTGGCTGAACCTTGCTTGCAGTTGACGAATATAGTGCCATTTTTGCCATATCCTCGCCTTTTGATTGGTCTGTACTGCCTTTGCTGGGGATAATGCCACCATATAATGGGGGTACTCTGATAACCGCAGGGACTGGACTAAGGGGAACTAGTGTTACTTATATCTATTTTAGGTCGCAGCACCAGCAACACTTGACTGAACCCTGCTACAGTTGACAAATATAGTGCCATTTTTCCATATCCTCGCCTTTTGATTGGTCTGTACTGCCTTTGCTGGGGATAATGCCACCATATAATGGGGGTACTCTGATAACCTCAGGGACTGGACTGAGGGGAACTAGTGTTACTTATATCTATTTTAGGTCGCAGCACCAGCAACACTTGACTGAACCCTGCTACAGTTGACGAATTTAGTGCCATTTTTCCATATCCTCGCCTTTTGATTGGTCTGTACTGCCTTTGCTGGGGATAATGCCACCATATAATGGGGGTACTCTGATAACCTCAGGGACTGGACTGAGGGGAACTAGTGTTACTTATATCTATTTTAGGTTGCAGCACCAGCAACACTTGACTGAACCCTGCTATAGTTGACGAATATAGTGCCATTTTTCCATATCCTCGCCTTTTGATTGGTCTGTACTGCCTATGCTGGAGATAATGCCACTATATAATGGGGGTATTCTGATATCCTCAGGGACTGGACTAAGTGGATCTACTGTTATTTATCGCAATTTTACGTCGCAGCACCAGCAACACGTGGCTGAACCCTGCTGACAGCTGACGATTATAGTGCCATTTTGCCATATCCTCGCCTTTTGATTGGTCTGTACTGCCTTTGCTGGAGATAATGCCACCATATGATGATAACTCCTGATAACCTCAGGGACTGGACTAAGTGGATCTTAGAATCGTTACGTTGGAAGTCCAATAGATTTTATCTATTTTTAAAAAAAAGATGAAAGCGCCATGAATAGGCTTATTGGATTCGTTGCCTACCTGTAACTTGCGGAGAAAGCTGTTGAAACAGGCCAGCATCATATTGATCCCTCATTGGCTGTCTTAGGTTGACATTTGTAGGTTAGGCGCCCCCCACCCCTCCAAAAAAAGTATCACTCATCGACACCATATACTGTATAAAAATAGATAGACACAGAGAAATCTCTTGGACGTGATCAAAATGGCAGAGGGAAACAAATCGGCACTCTTTATCCTCCGAATAAGCGGCTGAAGTCGGCGGTATGGGAGTTTTTTGGCTACCCAAAACAAAGTGATGGCTCCATTCAGGATGATGGACAACCAACCTGCAAGGGATGCGGAAAGAGAGTTGTTGTCAGAGGGGGGGAACACGTCGAATATGATGAGTCATCTCCGCGAGCACCATTGACCATGCACAACTGGTAAGGTCAGCAAACATCCGTGACAGGCAGGCTATATGGGCCATTCTACAAAAGGCATGCAAATTTCTGTCCCTCTCTGATAAAAGTAAGAAATTGACCAATAAAATGTTTCAGTGCTATATAATTCATTAGATCATGTTATGTTTTAATATAATCCACGATATAAATTGCTGTAATAATAGTTACGTTTATCCAAAATCAACACTTATACTCTTGGGATATAAATTCCTATTGGGAGATGGCTGTCCCCACTATCAACCCTTAAACTGGTGCATTAAAAAATAATACCCAAAATATTTTTGCCAATTATTTGACTTGTCTCATTCAATAAAGCCTGTGAATTTTTATCAAATATAAGTTGAAATAATGCAATCTATTTTGTAATACATTTTATAATTCAAAAAAACCTAATTTTTACGTCACAACCGAAACGTACACTGTTTGAGTCTGTGCAGTGAACCTGCTTGTAGCCACACACCCATTTTTTTAACCAGGAAATTAGACAGCCTTCATATAATCAAGGCCACATGGTGAGTAGCTAGGTTTTTAGCGTTTTGATATAATTGTCCTTCAAAGTATGAAAATTAGTTTGTGGTTTTAAGAGACGTCACACCCAAACACCCAAGTTTTCATATTATAGAAAAAAAGTTTATTTCATAACTGTAGATTTGATTAAAAGGAAGGTGCATCTGCACAGAGAAGTGGTTGCTAACCATGTGCTTGCTAAATCTTTTGTTTTGTGGCCGAAATGATCCAAAATTGTCACAACCGAAACAGTCACTACCGAAACAAATGGTATTGTTTTGACCCGTTTCGGTTGCTGACACTTGTCCGTAAATTTTTATTCAAGACAATAAATAGTGAGACAATCAATGCACATGTACAAACCTCAATTCCAAAAACGTTGGGACAGTGTATAAAATGTAAATAAAAACAGAAAGCAATGATTTACGAGTCCTTTTTGTATTCAGTTGAAAACAGTACAAAGACAAGATATTTCATGTTTTAACTAATCAACTTTATTCTACATTTCATTCTTTATTCAGCTCATTCTACATTTGATGCCTGCAACACCTCCCAAAAAATTTGGGACAGGGGCAAGTTTACCTTTGTGTTACATCACCTGTCCTTTTAACAACACTCAGTAATCTTTTGGGAACTACAACACTAATTGTTGTAGTTTTGAAAGCAGAATTGTTTCCCATTCTTGCTTAATATGAGACTTCAGCTGCTCACCAGTCCAGGGTCTCCATTGTCATATTTTGGGCTTCATAATGCGCCACACGTTTTCAATGGGAGACAGGTCTGGACTGCAGGCAGGCCAGTCTAGCACCCGCACTCTCTGATGACGAAGCCCATGCTGTTGTAACACGTGCAGAATGTGGCTTGGCATTGTCTTGCTGAAACAAGCAGGGATGTCCCTGAAAAAGCGATAGTCTAGATCGCAGCAAATGTTGCTCCAAAATGCATATGTACCCTTCAGCGTTAATGGTGCTTTCACAGATGTGCATGTTACCCATGCCATGGGCACTAACACACCCCCATACCATGACAGACGCTGGCTTTTGAACCTTGTGTTGGTAACAATCGAGATGGTCCTTTTCCTCTTTGGCCGGGAGAACACGACGTCCATTATTTCCAAAAACAATTTGAAAAGTTGGACTCGTCAAACCACAGCACACGTTTCCACTTTGCGTCAGTCCATCTCAGATGAGCCCAGAGAAGTCGTTGGCGTTTCTGGATGTTGTTGATATATGGCTTACGCTTTGGGTAGTAGAGTCTTAACTTGCATTTATAGATGCAGCGACAAATTGTGTTTACTGACAATGGTTTTCTGAAGTATTCCCGAGCCCATGTGGTTATATTCATTACAGAAGCATGCCGTTTTTAATGTAGTGCTGTCTGAAGGATCGAATATCACGGGCATTCAATATTGGTTTAAGGCCTTGCCCTTTTTCTCCAGATTCTCTGAATCTTTTACTAATATTATGGACCGTAGATGGTGAAATCCCTAAATTCCTTGCAATCGTGGTGTTGAGAAACCTTGTTCTTAAACTGTTTGACTATTCGCTCATGCAGTTTTTCACAAAGTGGCGAACCCATCCTTGCTCGTAAATGCCAGAGCCTTCGTGGATGCTCCTTTTATATCCAGTCATGATAGCATGACCTGTCACCTATTCACCTATTTACCTGTGGAATGTTCCAACAGGTGTTTTTGAACATTCCACAACCTTCCCAGTCTTGCGTGTTGCAGGCATCAAATTCGGAATTAGCGTATATTTACAAAAATCAATGAAGTTGCTAAGATAAAACATTAAATATCTTTTAAATATCATTTTCATTTAAATATATAGACAAGAGAATTTACAAATCACTGCTTTCTGCTTTTATTTGCATTTTACGTACTGTCCCAACTTTGGAATTCAGGTTTCAGTAAGAGATGTCACAACCGCAACAATGTGGTCACAACCGAAACACCTGCTGTTTTGTTAAAATTTTGAATAATATTAATAATCAATCAAATATCCAAGATATTGTGCTGGTGAGGGTATATATAATCTCATAAATAAGAATCTATCAAATTCATGTGATCAAATCTGTCCATTTTATAGATTTGTATATTTATATATTTGTATGGAGTTTTCACTAAATTTAATCCAATGTTTTATTTGATTTCAAAATTCAGGGTAATTGATTCAAATTCAACAGCAGTCAAGATCTTTTTCAAAAATGTCATTTTCAAAGGGGTGAATTTATCAATTGGGTATGTAATTTTTGGGTTTACACCATGTTTCGGTTGTGAGATATTTAGGAGCAGTCAGTAAATTCATCCTTATTCTGAAAAAATTACATGTGATTGCACTGTACACCTAGTATATTTATGTATCTCAGATAAAGTGTAACACATATATTATAAAATAATTTTGCAAAAAGAATACAAATTTACACTTTTCTCCAACCCTCAATTTGCACGACTTCTGTAGAATGGCCCATATAACCTAATACGCCTGTATATATTTTTTTAAAACAGTAATTTTGTGACTGAAATTTAAATGAATGAATAACAATAAGCTTTGAAATCGTAATTTAATATTTTACTGAGTTCAAAGTGTGCCAGTCAGAGTTTCATTTGGGCAAAAACATGGCTTATAAATATATAATGAATTAGATTTGATAGGCTAATTCAGCAATAGATTGTGAGAGGGAGTGCGTTATTGGAAAATATAATCACTGCGGTGTCGTCGCAGCAAGGTCGAGTTGCGGAGTACTTTCCACAGTGATTATATCCACTAACGCACAAATCCTCGAGTGATCTCTTGCTTTTATACAACAATGTTACCATAAACGTTCAGTAAGTAATGAAAAAATATTGAAACTATAACTTTTGATTAACTCATTCTTTATTTCGGATTCGCCAAATTGCTAGCACCCTGTAGCCGTTGTCCGTTGATATTGTTGTTATGCTTCCTAGGCAACGCTCTATAGAACGCGTCTATGCAGTAGCAGTGAGGTTATACTAAATACCAGCACTGGTGGAATGTGTCTTGGCCAATCACGTTACTCGCTTGAATCTCATTGTTGTATAATAAAACATAAATAATATGGGAAATTATCTAAATCAGTGGTTCTCAACCCTGGTCCTGGAGTACCACTGTGTATGCTGGTTTTCGTTCCAACCACAATTGCAATACCAGAATTTTAACAAGCTGTTATTTTTTCTTAATTAGGTGTTTTTATTGTTTAGAGAGAACACTTTAAACTCTTTACTCTCTTAAGCCACGTTATGTTAGCAATAGCTATGCATGCTTTGAAGAAAAAAAATCCATGTTCGTTATGCTCATTGTGTTATATTGCAAACAATTACAAAGAAGAGGTAAGAACTCAGGTGAATAGGCTCCTAATTAGGTAATTGAACACAAGTTTAAGTTCCTTCATAATTTTTTCCTTAAACTTGTTAACACAATGCAGGTTTGGCTCGTTATCATTTGCTTTGTCTTTGAATTCTTCATTATTTACCAAACGGTTAGTTTTAGTGGCCATGTGTCCATAATTTCACCAATTATGAGCCAATTGATTCACCTCAGTCTTTAATTTGATCAGTTAAAACATTTTTTTACCTCCTTGTAATTGTTTACAATACAGCACAATGTGAATATTGGACTATTCTTCATGGCATGCATAGCTATTACTAACATAATGTGGCTTAAGAACGTAAATAATCCCTCTAAACATTAAAAACACCTAATTAAGAAAAAATTAACAGCTTGTTAAAATTTAAGTATTGCAATTGTGGTTGGAACGAAAACCAGCATACACACTGGTACTCCAGGACCAGGGTTGAGAACCACTGATCTAAATATTGTATTTGACTGTTGTTGTTATCATAATTATTTTCATTTTATATATCAGTTTACAGTTACAGTTCAGGCATTTAGATGACACTTTTAAGCAACTTATGTGTACAACATAAACCAAGTAGAAAAGGATACACTCAGTTAACAGTTAACATCAAGTGGTATTGTCTAACAGTGCTATCTTCAAGTGCCTACATTAAGTTGCATAACAAAGTATACTTCTGGTAGTAATTGTATGACATTGAAATTGTTCTGTTAAAATATACTAATTCTACTTTTTTGCTCATAATGGAGGACCCTTGTGTAAACGTTCTCATATTAGGTCATAAGGAGGACCCTTGCATTAAATATTTTTAGGAAATGTTACAATGCTAATGCATGAGAGTTTCAGTTAAATACACACAGACACACATGCACAGGCACGCACACACGTTTCAGTTCAATAAAGCAATATTTTTCTTCAAAGCAAAATACTTGTTTGTTTGTTTATTCGATGGGCTATACTAGTATGTTTAATTAAAAGGGGGAAAAGAATTAATACTGTGAAATACCGTAAACCGTGGTATTTTGGTAGGTACCGTACCGTACTGTGAAATTTCATCCCGTTACATCCCTACTCTCGGCATTGTTTGCTTACCCTCTCATGCCGGATTTACAACAAACCGGTTTGCCGTGTAGTGTTGCAGGTATGCGCCGTTTGTACTGAAAAAGAAAGTGTTTAAGTTCGTAAGGTGGGCGTTCCCTTTTGGTGTCAGTCAGGTTCGGAGGAGATCCGCTTCAGATTTCAATGGCTTTCTGTAGCGGCAGCAGAGTTAGTTAGCAAGCTGGGTAAAATGTTTTTCAGTTTGTTTAGTTAGCGAGCTATGCATACTGGAACATAACTTATGCAAATTAGTTAGAAGTTAAAATATTTTTACCTTGCGCAAACAGTGCGGTACTCAAGATTCGTGAGCACCGGCAGAATCACGCCTTGTCGCCTCCATTGGAATTGAATGACTTCTGGCCAGACGGCGCAGGACTGCCGCTCTTGGTGTAAATTTCGGGGTCAGTGAGAGAGTTTGCCAAAAGCGGGGATTGTCTTAAAAACATAAGCTCGCTGATTGTATAAACCAGCATAGTGGAAATAAATACAATTGTAAACTTCCATAAAAATAAACAGTGATTCAGTCAAATCAAAGCGAGTTTAAAAAATAAATAAATAAATAACTTCTCGAGGAAGCTGCTGCAAAACGAGCGTATAGTGGAAATTAAAACAAAGGACAGACCACATATAATCCATTTAGGAGGAAGGGAGAAGCTTCATGGATACCAGCATCTGTATATATAATTTAATCAATTCACGACATTTATCAGTTTATTCTATAAAACCTATTTAGTTTGAAGACATTTTCAGTACATTCAAATAATATATATTCTTTTATGTTTTGGCATCTCAACCCCCCGGCGCAACCGTCCGTGCAAATGAACAGACTAAGAAAACTATTAAAAATGGTATTTTAATGATAATAAATTCAAAATAAAATACTATGGCATGATTTTATGTTTGAAACCTTTCAAATAAACCAATTTTACAAATACCAATAGTTTTAAAGCTGTTCAGATAATTGAATAACCTTTGTCCAGCAATTCGTATGTTCTCAAATATCATGGTGGCACAACCATAAACATGGGACTTTTTTATGAATAGAAGAGGTAATAACAGTAAACAGGATATTGCATCATCAGAAGGACCCCAAGTGACCTTTATGGCTGAGTGAAAAGGTTTGTAGATCTCTCTCAAATATTGATAAAAATAGCTACTTTCAACTCGTAGGTAGGCTGGTACACTTTCCATGTCAGGTGGTACAACCAATGTAAAAATAGGAAATGTTATTTTATCATAAAACTCTTTATTCTATTTAAAAATGATATTTATGAATTTGATGGTAATTGCAAAACCTAATACAGGTGTCCAAGTAGAAGCCTGTTGTATTTGAAATTAGTTGCAAAAGTCAGGTGGCGCAACCAGTAAGTAAGTAAGGTGGTGCAACTGCAAGGAATGTCACTATTTGAAATAAATAATGCTATTTAAAGCTCTAAGATTATTACATTACATTACTATTACATTTCTAAAATGTTTATTAGTTTTAAGTTAATGATGTTATACACAATTCTAGATTTAGAGTTTCTGAACTGAGTTTGCATGTTATTGAACTTTTCACTGTATAATGTGATGTATATTTATGCATTGTCCTGTGTGGTACAACATGATAAGGTTAGAACAGGCTGTAGGAATTCTGTCCTTTGTAAAGTAAAACTCGGAGTTCCAAAGTTTAGGTCAATAGCAATTTAATTATAATGCAAAATAGTCTTCATTACAGTATACAAGATCGTAATCGTAAGGCAGTTCAATCACAAAATAGTGTTGTGTGTGGTACAAGCTTTATACCCCAAACCTGAAATAAAATGCTGAAATAGAATGCAGGTTCCTGTCCCCTGATTGGGTGACAGGCAAACAAATGGACATTGCATGTGGTGTGGGAGGGAACCAAATGGTTATTGTCACCTAGGTAAGCTGGCTAATTCCTGTCTCACACCCTAGCGGTGCCGTCGTCACCAGGCTTTGTTTCTAACCCCCCTTGATCATTGAGTATAAGGCTGATTGTGTTAGGTGACCATCCAAGAACATTGAAGCAGGAAATGTATTTTCCCTACAAGGCCTTCCCTACAGAAAGACAGTAGACAATATAAGTTTGAACACAAACTTCAAGTTGGCTTGAAAAAGCAAAGGACAGAGTACACTATATTTTGATAATAGAAATTAGGCATTACACAACAAACAATAGACATTATTTGCAATGGCTTGTATTAGTATGAGCATGTCGAACTGAAATAGGCTATATGAACTGAAAGCTGAATGGAACTGGATAAATACAAGTTCTATTAAAAACCATGAACAAGTAGAAAACGCACAAGCTTTACCCATCCAATAATTCCTACAGTTTTTTTAAGTGGAATACCATTAATTGTATGAAATCTTTCAAAATGGACAATGATGTGGTTGCTATGGTCTTACTTGTTGGTTGGGTAGGGGTCCCTGTTAGTTAAAAGGGTGTTACTAGCGGATTGCTTGGTGGTTGCTAGGGTCTAACGAGGTGGTTGCTAAGGTTTTTCTGGGTGGTTGCTATGGTCTTACATGTTGGTTGCTAGGGTCCCTGTTGGTCAATAGGGTGTGTGTTACTAGGGGATTGCTTGGTGGTTGCTAGGGCCTTACTGGGTAGTTGCTAGGGTGTAGTAGATGGTTGCTAAGGTGATACGAGGTGGTTACTAGCCGGTTGCTAAGGTGTAGTAGGTGGTTGCCATGGTATTACTAGGTGGTTGCTAAGGTGAAACTCGGTGGTTGCTAGGGACTTACCAGGCGATTGCTCAGTTTTTACTATGTGGTACAATGAAAGCATATCATTCTTTTAGGGTGCAGAGTAGGGCTGCAACTACCAACTATTTTGATCGGCGATTAATCTATCGAT
Source organism: Synaphobranchus kaupii (assembly GCA_029718625.1). Taxonomy (NCBI): domain Eukaryota; kingdom Metazoa; phylum Chordata; class Actinopteri; order Anguilliformes; family Synaphobranchidae; genus Synaphobranchus; species Synaphobranchus kaupii. Next base: position 15,481,782 of record CM056396.1, read on the forward strand.
TATTGAAACGAATAATCGACTATTCGGATTATGAATCGCACAATTACTCAATGGCTCTTATTTAGCTATCAGCTTTTAAATTTAGCTTGAGGTTGTTTTAGGCATGTGCTAACTAACAATAAAGACAATAAAGATGAATACTTCATTCAAAAATACGTCTTTTAATGAACTTTGCTGCTGATACAAAAGATAAATAAAAATTCCAATATCCATTTTTTCTGTTAAATTTTAATCCAAGGACAGGTAAAGTAGCAGCAATAAAATATAACAAAACTACAGCCGTTTTCCCTTAATCAAAGCATATTTCTGGCTTCAATACAACATAGGCTACATTTTAAATTTATAGTGCAGCTGCAGTACAAAAAACTTATTACTGGACTATCATATTAGGCCAACAGTAGGCCTAGTGCTGTAACGGACCGTAGTTGATCCCCCCCCCCCCCCCCATGGTTCAGCACGCATGTGAACCGCGGATTAATTGCAATGTTTTTAACCATCATAGTGTGAAATTACAGTTTTACTGCCGCTGTTACTTTTTAAAGTAATAACTCCCTAAATCTCAATGCAGAGTTGCAGTGATTTGATTATTTAAAAAAAGCAGTTGTGTGTTCACGTGAACGGGGCATATTGAAAAAGCGAAGAAGAAAAAAGGAAAAAAAGCGCAGTGACAGTCATGGCTAGCGGAGGAGCGGAAGAATTTGAGGCCTCCCGCATCATTTAAGTCGTATGTATGCAACGTTTAAGATTGTAAAGTTAAGGGCACATTTGGAATGTGAACTGGATCATTGTGAATAATAGGTTATTCTTTGCTACTGTATGTTCAACGCCATTAACAATTCATTGATCAAGAGAAAATGTGTTTCAAAATAGAAAACTTTACAGCTCATAACGTGAAGTAACATGGCTTTTAACATTAACATTAGCTACTGTAGCTAGCCAGCTAACAAGCTAACTAGCTTACCGAGACGAGTCTTCATCATCCAGAACGTGCCTCCTCTTCAGATGCTCCAGCAAAACTGATGTGACCCCATGCCAGGGCAAGGTCAGTTCCAATCTGTTTAATTAACTAACAACAGCTGAAAGCAATGAAAAAAGATACGCTTATCTGAATCCAAGTGTAGCCTAGACGATCCTCGACACAGCAAAATGCACTTGTGCAAAAACAGTTTTTTTTTTGTGTGTTGCTGGTGCTGCGACCTAAAATTGATATAAATAACAGTAGATCCACTTAGTGCAGTGCCTGAGGTTATCAGAGTACCCCATTATATAGTGGCATTATCTCCAGCAAAGGCAGTACAGACCAATCAAAAGGCGAGGATATGGCAAAATGGCACTATATTCGTCAGCTGTTAGCAGGGTTTAGTCAAGTGTTGCTGGTGCTGCGACCTAAAATTGATATAAGTAACACTAGTTCCCCTTAGTCCAGTCCCTGAGGTTAGCAGAATACCCCCATTATATAGTGGCATTATCTCCAGCAAAGGCAGTACAGACCAATCAAAAGGCGAGGGATATGGCAAAATGGCACTATATTCGTCAGCTGTTAGCAGGGTTCAGCCAAGTGTTGCTGGTGCTGCGACCTAAAATTGATATAAGTAACACTAGTTTCCCTTAGTCCAGTCCCCGAGGTTATCAGAATACCCCCATTATATAGTGGCATTATCTCCAGCAAAAGCAGTACAGACCAATCAAAAGGCGAGGATATGGCAAAATGGCACTATATTCGTCAGCTGTTAGCAGGGTTCAGCCAAGTGTTGCTGGTGCTGCAACCTAAAATTGATATAAGTAACACTAGTTCCCCTTAGTCCAGCCCCTGAGGTTATCAGAATACCCCCATTATATAGTGGCATTATCTCCAGCAAAGGCAGTACAGACCAATCAAAAGGCGAGGATATGGCAAAATGGCACTATATTCGTCAGCTGTTAGCAGGGTTCAGCCAAGTGTTGCTGGTGCTGCGACCTAAAATTGATATAAGTAACACTAGTTCCCCTTAGTCCAGTCCCTGAGGTTAGCAGAATACCCCCATTATATAGTGGCATTATCTCCAGCAAAGGCAGTACAGACCAATCAAAAGGCGAGGATATGGCAAAATGGCACTATATTCGTCAGCTGTTAGCAGGGTTCAGCCAAGTGTTGCTGGTGCTGCGACCTAAAATTGATATAAGTAACACTAGTTCCCCTTAGTCCAGTCCCCGAGGTTATCAGAATACCCCCATTATATAGTGGCATTATCTCCAGCAAAAGCAGTACAGACCAATCAAAAGGCGAGGATATGGCAAAATGGCACTATATTCGTCAGCTGTTAGCAGGGTTTCAGACCAAGTGTTGCTGGTGCTGCGACCTAAAATTGATATAAATAACAGTAGATCCACTTAGTGCAGTGCCTGAGGTTATCAGAGTACCCCCCATTATATAGTGGCATTTTCTCCAGCAAAGGTTGCACATGACATTCATGTCATAGTCTAGAATACATGGAGAAAAAGTATATGAGGTGCAGGTAAATATACTTTTTACCTTATGAAGAATAATTACATCTTGTCTTGACAGATCATGTATTGATTGTAGCCTATAGGGTAATGGTTTAACATTTTTTAAAATTAGCCTACATTATAGCATTATGAACCTGGTTTTAAAGTCAAAATGTTCTCACGTTGAACAAATTCATTAATTTCCACGTAGGCCTATATAACTAAATAACATAAATGGTTAAATGAATTCATTCTTTTCTTATTTATTCTATTCATAAATGGGATGCAATTTCTAATAGCCTATATATAAAAACCAGAAATTTCAATAAACTATTTTAAATATGTTTCAGTAACTCTTGCAAACCTTTTGCAAAAGAATCTCTTGACAAACACGAAAATACTAGGTTTAGGCTACGTTACTTATCTAGAAGAATGTTACGCAGCAAGATATGAAATTAATCAGTTTTGTTGAATCCTGTGTAAAATTTGCGTTTTCCACTTAATAGCCCTACAGCCCAGAGATAATAATCGTCGCGCATCAATTTATTCCGGTCACGAAAACATTCAAAACTTGCTAGATATAGAGAAATAACGTGAATAACTAACTAACGTTACTTGGCTTATTTCAATGAATTATCGCTGGAAAAATAAGGAAGTAGCCTGGTCCTGCGTTAGCTCCTTCATGTTAATCACAAACACCCACCCAGAAATCTATGGTTTTATCAAAAGTAGATGGTTTTGAACTAAAGAGATAATATAAAGGGATAGAGACGTTAGTTAATCATCAGTATGCTATTTCCATTCCTTTTTCTACGTGTTTAATGTGACACACTCGTTTCTACGTTGTTTTTAGACGTTGGCATATAGAACTTTTATTTTGACACATTATGAGTCGTTTCTTCACGAAATTGTGAGCAACTGTTGCTGGCTTCACGCTGCTAAAGGGCTCCAGTCTTTTGTAAATCACATGATTTATTGTAAACATGAAAGGGGTGCCATTGTTTGAATTACAGGGCTGTCTGCCTTATTTTCAGGACACACCTTGTCCCACACCCACAAGGTGCTACAGTAGCTACAGCCAGTGCATAAAGGAACACACCATGACTCTGATAATGTGAGTAGCCTATTTTTTACCAAGTAAAAGATGTGCATAATCTGTGTTTACTTGCCTATAAACATTTTTGCTCCGATTTATAGAAAATTAGATGCATTGTTTAGATATTTTTTCTCTTTCCTGTGTCACAGTAAAGATATAACCGTTTCTCTTGGGATAGCTTCAATAGCAGTTCAGGCGTTGAGCATGTCAATATTTCAATTTTCATTTTTTGATCCTTGAAATAATAGGAAAATTGAGAATTAAAACTCGTTTTTCTAATTTTCTGATTTACCGTTTGTCTTTTGAAAGTTGAAAATTGCATTATTGGCGTGGGTGGGTGGGGGTCCGCGTAACGTTTATCAATTTGATTTCCTGATGCACATATCTCAAATTGAAAAATTGAAAATTGGATTGAATATTTCAATTTTCATTTTTTTATCCTTGAAATAATAGGAAAATTGAGAATTAAAACAATTTTTTCTAATTTTCTTATTTACTGTTTGGCTTTTGAAAGTTGAGGAACAGGAAATAACAGAATTTGACCGGACATGTCAATTCGCACGGGATAGCTTTAACCTGGGGTAATTTTTACAGGACATTTAACAGTAGGTAAAAGACTCCGGAATCTTTACTGGTGCGGGAGCGCGCAGTCCGTAAAAGTTAGACATGGGAACTAAAATAGCGGAGCTCTTCCAGTAATTATTACATTACCCCACCTCCCCCTGTAAAACGTATCCCGTCCGAATAGGGCTTAAGGGTAAGATGCTATTTATTTTTATGCAGTGATTGAGGCAACATGTTTTATTTGCAGTGGCGTGTTTTCTTTTTTTCTCTCTCTCTCTATCTCTCTCTCTCTCTCTCTCTCTCTCTCTCTCTCTCTCTCTCACACACACACACACACACACAAATGGCGAGCATTCAGTGATATTTTATTAGAAATCTAATCAGTGAATACATTTTGTTGAGCATGTTCGATAGTTACATTGACTTGTCAGAAGTGTTTTCATTGTGTTAACATTAACTGTGCTGTAAGTCGCATAACAGCTTGTTGCGCGCAACATTTCCATTCTATTGTGAGGCCTCTCCGGTTTTCCTGATGAAAGATCAGGCTATTGTAAGTCACGTAACATCTTTTTGCGCGCAACATTTCAATTCTATTGTGAAGTAAGTCTCTCCGGTTTTTCTGATGAAAGATCCGACTTTAACGTAGGCTGGGCCTAGGCCTACTCCTACGTTAGAACGTCTTGTAATATGCGACCCTATGAGTGCAAAATATATCGGTAAATTACGTTGTAACGTTAGTCCTAAGTAGTGGCTTTGTTTTCATGTAGCCTATGGCTTGGCCTCCTCTGTTGCGTAGGCTACCCCGGGAAGAAATCCTGCGGGCGCCCCTGCAAGTGAATAGGCTACGTCACGCTGGTTTCGGAAGTAAATTCCCCATTCATTTAGAGCGTAGACATTAACTAAAGCTTACTTTTAAACCATTTCTACTGATTATGTCTTACCGTCAATTTCCCGGATTGTTCAATATAACGCCCGTTCGCAAACTATGTCGTTTTTCTGGACCAGCTTCGAGTATATTTTACGTTTTAGTATTTTTTTTGTGAACATCCCAGCGCTGGCACTCTTTAAAAACTACACGTCCCATAATTCCCTCCGAACGAGCAAAAAACACGCCGTTAAAATAGCAAAAGTGGACTTGGACACGCCCAAAATGGACTTTACGCCATGAACTTAGACCAAGCGCCAAGATAGAGCCCATTATGTGTGGAAAATGCTTGTAAAAGAAATGCTTTTATTGGAAAATCAATTTATAAAACCAATAGCCTGAAAGATACTTATAGAAAATTAGATGCATTGTAATAATATATTATTTGTCTTTCCTGTGTCACAGTGAAGGTCTAGGATGTTCGATTGGGCCATGTTCAATGTCAGCTACGGTGTTGACTGTGTCAACTGGATGCCTTTTCATCATATGTATGGCAGTCATAATCGTCTACGCAGTGCATCAATATTCAGGTTAGGTTCCTCTCTTTCTGGATATGAAACTTGAATTTACTCTGTAGGCCAGAATACCACTGCTCACTTTAGAAAAGTAGCAATAGGCAAAACATGTTATAGTATAATCACTGATATGATATCCCTGTTTTGTAACAAGACTTTACAGAAACTGAAATGAATATTTTTCATTTTAGGAACAAACAAGGAGAAAAAGCAATGATAAGCAGTCATGAATACACTCAGCACGACGGCTATACTGGTGCAAACATCTAGCAAGGCTCTTCATTTCAACCACCCTGGAGAAGTCCTTTACTATTTTTGCTAAAAATCACGTTTTGTCCATGGCTGTGTGTTCAATAAAATTTGGAAGTATGATACTGATATTTTACCTATTTCTGTTTTTATATGATTGTGAAGCCCTTTGAAGGTCTTCAGAGCTGGTCAAGAGGGATTCTTCACACCCATTTTGAACATGCACTTTTAAAAAAATAGAAATAGAGAGCCTATGCTTTTCAATTGTTTAACACCCAGGGTTGTGTGTAGGGCTCCCTGCTAGCTCAGCTAGGTTCTTTTACTTACTCATCCGCAGAGCCACAGGATGACAGCACTGCTGGGATACACTGTGTGGCACTACGAGCCCTCCATGTTGCAGGCAGGACTGGAGCAAAACAACAAAGTCCAAAGCAGCTCATACCTTTAAATTATCCAATCGCACGTGTGCATCGAGGCAAGCATGCAGATTGTTGACCAAACAAACAGCATTCTTTCACAGTCTACATTTAGTTCAAAGTTCCTGCTTAGCACTGCAAGAAATAAATGTTCAGTTATGATCCTGACAGATCTGCATGACTTATCCCCAGCAAATATATACATTTGCGTGTACTGAGGGAGCACTTTTCCATTCCAAACGGAAACTACACAAGACTGATAGTTCACTTTAAGGAGCAAATGCCATCTTGCCAGACACTACCTTGTGATGGGTTCTCAGTTTTGTCCTATAAGAGTAATTATGCATGCGTGTGTGTTGATCAGTGATTTGGTGTAGCAGGTGAGGGTTCATCTTTGGACAGGCCTCTGCCCTCCCTGACCGGACATCGAGGGTGCCATAAGTTATCGGGCATGACTAATGGCGTGAGTTGTTGAACAAAAGCATGTTGCGACAGTGTAGTATAATGGTTAAGGAACTGGCCATGTAACCGAAAGGTTCAATTGCCAGGTAGGACACTGCCGTTGTACCCTTGAGCAAGGTACTTAACCTGAATTGTTATCTGAGAGATAACGTTATATCACAGATAACGTAAACATTTGCGTCAAACTCAAGGCCTCCGAGAGTATATAAGCTTGGCTAGATGACCCATTGAAGGTTGCTGGACCGCAATTTGTGCTGTGTCTTGGTGATCTTCCCGCTGGCCGTGATTTTCAATAAACTTTTACTTTCTCTAGTAAAGTGTTTGTTGCGTTGAGTGAGTTCCTGCATTGTCCTGACTTGGATTATTTGGAAAGAAGCCGGTTCCTAACACTTCCTTAGATGATAGTGATACTTTCATATTTACACAGCCCTCTATCACTTCAGAATAAGAGTGCCTGATGGTAACTCAGAGAAATACACAGGTAGGTATATACCATACAAAAACTTTTATTCAACAGTGATGGTATGAATTCAACAATAGAAAAAGCTACAAACTTTCGAGAAGAGAGGAGCGAGTCGATGCAGAGATCAATATTACAAAAACAAGAGCACAATACCATCAAAGCAATGACAGGTCACAAAGAGCAATGCTGGTCTGGTTTCCGTTGTTATATAATTACCCATTCTGGAGGTCCGAGAGAGGAGAGGACGGGGATGAAAGTGAAGTTCACCCGAGCAACAAGCAACTGACATTACAGGAATGCAGGTCCACTAGAGTGGAGCCAGGGTCAGTACCGCCGACACCTGAGGCCGTACACTATGGCAGTCTGTGCAGGTGTAGAGCTTTCGATTGTGACAGAAAGACTCCACACTGGGTCAGTCTGCCTGAAGTGCATGGCCACCGCTCCGCACAAGTCTTATACATCGGTGCCTAAGGAAACTAAAACTCTGCATAATTTAAGTTGTATGAGACTTTCTGGACAGACAAGAGAGTCCCAGCAACATGATCTTTGGAATGTCCAAGAACATAATTCTTGAAGGGTTTATTACAAAATTATGTTAGCCCCCCCCCTCCCCAAAAAAATAAAAGGTCCTTCTTTAAAGATTGGCATACTGTATTACCCACACACTTGCTTATTTAAATACAGGTGCATTTACCTTGAACACAAAGTTTAAATTTTGTTCTATAATATACACAATCATAAAAGAGCTGCACTGAACAAATGAGCAAATGAACCACCATCCAAAGCCTCCGTTTTCAGTTTTAAGGTTTGAGCACGTAAATTGTAGCAGCAAATCCAAAAAGAAATATATATTTGAAATAGAAATGGATTGCTATCTTATTAAAGTAGACAAATATAAAACACTAGTCTTTCACACAGCAGTGCAAATGTACACTGACCAGACCTTAAGGGGAGCAGGAAGGCATTCATCTCCAGATAAGGGCTTTTCCCACTTTGAACATAAAAGCCTGACTAACTAAACCTCAAGCTAGCACAAATACAGGTTATGGAAGAAGCAGCATGTGGCTATTCTGAGAAGCTTACTCCATAGCTACGCTTGGCAAGATTAGAGTTATAGGAACAAAAACACTAATTCTGTTTTCATAAAATATATATTTGTTATAGACTGCCGATAGCACACAGAACCTAAAAATATTCCACTTTGAAATTTTATTTGAAAAATTTAACTCGTTTTGGAAATTGACAGTTTCGGAGTTGAGAACAGAGAATTGTTTTTTTGTTCAAAAATCCAGATGCTTACTTTTGAATTCTAGCATCACAGATTTCCAGGTTTTTTGTAGAGAGTGGTTCTTTTATTAGTGTGCATTCTAAAAATGGGCACTTATTTTGGTTGGCATCCTTTTAAAATGGGATTTTCCAGTGCACACGCTTCAGCTGCACTACAACTCAAGAAGCAAATTTCCATTCCAAATTGTAAAGAGGAAAAGGGTTTAAAACGTGCAAAAGAAATTCAAATACGGACGATAAAGGCCAAATTCAAAAAGGAAAAAGCGGAATCCTCCCGCATTTTCCATGCGGAGCGGAAAAACACAGGCGGGCGGGGCACATTTAACAAAGCCGACGCCTCTGGTGAAAACGGCTGCCAAACGCAGGACGGAGAAGGACGAGGTTGGAAAGGGGAGCGTGCTGCGCGAGGCTGAGCTCAGCGGTGGATAACCGGCGAAGAGATGTGGCCGGGTGCAGCACTGCGGGCAGAGCCATTCATCCGGTGAGTAAGCGGAGCGGTGTGACTGAGAGGGGGGGTCTGCAGTTACCCTCCAGATGAACTCCCTCTGTAATCTGCGCCGCTCTCAACGCCCCCCCACCCCCCACCCCTCGCCTGGTGCGGAGCAGATGGAGCTGCCGGCTCAGCCCGAGCGGGGCCGAACGAGGCTTAGCGAGAGCAAACGTCGAGCGGTGGTGCGGTAAGCGACGGAACCGCTGGAAATGGGCACTTCTCTAAGAGACGGGGGGGGCGTGAAACTCCACCTCTGGCCCCGTGTTAGTCTGCGCGCAGTGGAGAAGGAAGAGGTCTAACCCCAACCCCAACCTCCTCACAGATGTCCAGCAGCAGCAGCAGCCTCTACATAATTCTGACCGACAACAACAACGAAAAAAAAATGCAGACATCTACCAGTGATACAGGCAAGGACTCGTCCAGCTGTCTGTCTGCACTGTCAGAGTTAGCCTCTACGGACCCGTCCAGCAGAGAGAAATGCAGCAGTGTTCCAAAATAAACAGAAACGCTCGCTGGCAGAAGCATCCTGCTAGCAGAGATACTACTTTAATCTTCTATGAGAAAACTGAAAACCCTTCAGCGAAGTAAGTTTGCCATGGAATGTACGTAGGTGCGTGTGCGCGCGCGTGTGTGTGTGTGTGTGTATGTGTGTGTGTGTGTGTGTGTGTGTTTGAGTGCGTGTGTAATCACAGGGATCAGAGTTATGAGCGGGCGTTTTGTTGAGCGTAGATTCCAGGAGATCAGTTTTAGCTCTCAGCTCCTGAATGGATGGGAGCAGCCGCTGTCCCATCAGGCTGTGCAGGGGGCGGAGTCGGGTCTGAAAGGAAGAGCAGAGATTAGGGAGCACACTAAGCCAACAGTATGATCACGGCCAGACAGGGGAGGCACTACACGGGAAATTGATCAACAGAACATGTTTTCTGTGATGCACTTGTTTGTAATTGATATCTGATTGTTTGCTGCAGCTCTGCCCAGTTCACTGTATTGAAAGATTATAATGTCAATGAGTTCTTATTTGGTTAAATAGGCTATACAATATAAGGAGAAAGTGCTACACAGAGAGGAGGTTCCAGAGAAGGGGGGGGGGGGGGGGGGCTAATAGAAACTAATTTCACAGAGAGGAGGGGCTAGCAGGTTAAGTGTTGGGCAGAGAGGAGGGGCTAGCAGGTTAAGTGTTGCGCAGAGAGGAGGGGCTAGCAGGTTAAATGTTGGGCAGAGAGGAGGGGCTAGCAGGTTAAGTGTTAGGCAGAGAGGAGGGGCTAGCAGGTTAAGTGTTAGGCAGAGAGGAGGGGCTAGCAGGTTAAGTGTTGCGCAGAGAGGAGGGGCTAGCAGGTTAAGTGTTGCGGTGAGAGGAGGGGCTAGCAGGTTAAGTTTTGCGCAGAGAGGAGGGGCTAGCAGGTTAAGTGTTAGGCAGAGAGGAGGGGCTAGCAGGTTAAGTGTTAGGCAGAGAGGAGGGGCTAGCAGGTTAAGTTTTGCGCAGAGAGGAGGGGCTAGCAGGTTAAGTGTTAGGCAGAGAGGAGTGGCTAGCAGGTTAAGTGTTGCGCAGGAGGGGCTAGTGAAGTAGGGGTTGAGATAACGGCAGGCAGGTTTAAAAGGAAATGCATGCGGCGAGCCACGGGACTCACACATGCCGTTTGTGGCTCCGGGGTGCCGGGGCCCCATCATAGGGGGCTGATGCGGGCCGCTGGGGGGGGCAGCAGGCATCATGCGCCCTGACATGTCTTGGCCTGGCCCTCCCATGGACCCTAGTCCCATTCCCATCAGCAGAAACAAGACAAGGAGAAAGAGAGAGAGAGACACATGCAGATATTAGCAGACCGTTCCTGCTAAGCCCAGGGTGTGGAGAACCCCCTGTATAAAAGCCCACGGCCCTCACCCGTCTGTGCAGCGTGGTGGGGGCCCAAGGAGTGGTGCATGCTGGGGTATCCCTGCACGCCCTGCTGGGGGGCCTGGTGCGCCCCGGTGTTGTGAGCGGCGGCGGACTGCTGCTGGTCCATCTGCTGACGGGTCTTCATCTCGGCGTACTTCACCTGCTCCAGGTGGAAGGCCTGCCGCTCCGACAGCAACTGCTGCCTCTGCTGCTCCAGCTGAGAGAGAGAAAGAGAGCTCTGGTTTACATATGTGGTTACTAGGGATGCACGATATATATCGGGCCGATAAATTATCAGCAGATAATGGGAAATTTATATTATTAAGTATTATTCCGATAATTATAGTCCTCTCTGCGCAAATTATAGTCGATAAATAGAGCCGATAATACAAAGCCAATATTGACATCACAAAATATTCATGACATCAAACTGCTGCACCTGGGTGGAGCCACTCAGTGTAGACTAGAGAGCCAAACATGTCATCGCCGGTGTGGACGTTTTTCACAGTTTCAGAGGAAGACAACACGATTGCAATTTGCAATACATGTTCCGCAAGCGTTCCGAGAGGAGGGAAAAGGTCTAGAGCTGCCCCCAAATAGTCGACTAAACCATTAGTTGATCAAAAGAACTTGGTCGACCAAAATTTTAATTGGTCGAATCGTCGCAGTGTGAAAAAAATGCGAGTGGAACTATTCATTCCGGACGGGCGCCTTGTGACGAACTATTAATCGTCTATTAATTAAGGATAGATCAGTTAGAATGTCAGAGAAAATCAAAAGTATGCAAGCATTTTGAGCATCTAAATGATGATCCCATAAAAGTTAAATGTAATCTCTGCAAGCAACAATTCGCCTATATCATTCAGCGCATCTTCTCAAAGGCCGGCTTCATTGTCAGCAAAACGCGGAGCTCTCTTCTCCCGAGCAACGTCAACAAACTCGTGTTCCTCACGCATAATATGATAAGACTGCGATCGGAGGAAAAACAGCAGTGAGTAGGCCTAATGTGACGAGATTCGCTGGTCACAAGTAGGCTAAAATACACTTAGTTGCTAATATAGATTATAGCAATGAATCTTTCGTTTGGCCTGTTGTTGATATTTCTCTTAAGTGTTTCAATTTGCTGCGTTTTTTATTTATTCGTTTGTTTATATAATTTATAGCCTATTTATTTGCATTTTAAAAGGAAAATATATATTTTTTTTTTCCATCTAGTTTTGATAACCGTGAAGTTATACAAATTATACATTGTTTTTGCTCTTTCGTAGTATCACCAGACAAAAGGCTGCTTTTTTATTTAGTTAGCCTATTCACTATTTTTAAGTTGTGTGTTGTTATAAAGAGTGGAAATAAAAATAACGTTAAATGTCGTATTGCTTGTTGTTCCAACACATTCATTTACTGCTTTGTCAATGCCGTTATACAGCGCTGGCCATAAGCAAACCGATGCCGTTAATAGGCAGCGCAGGCCAGAAAGTCGTAGTATTTGTTTACTGTATGCTTTGGCAATACAAATGTAGTGTTTGTCATGCCAATAAAGCAAATTGAATTGAGAGAGAGGAGAGAGAGAGAGTGAAAGAGAGAGGGGAGAGAGAGTGAAAGAGAGGGGGAAGAAGAGGAGAGAGAGGGAGCAAGAGGAGAGAGAAAGGGAGCAGTGAGAGGTGGGATTGTTGGCACTGCCGTACTTCTCCAGAGCACCAGAAAGGTTCTTTGTATCTATCATTCAGACCCTAAATTATGTTGTTAAAGTGCTTCAATTACAAAGCTCAGCCCACAGACACTTTGTTAAGGAGACGGCACTCACACCATTTTAACTGATTGCAATTGAACAGAAGACTTGACTTTGTGTTTTTTCGTAAATTAATGGCAATAAAACTGGGTGTTAGAAATGAATGCCAATGGTGTCTCAGTGGCGCAGCCAGTAGAGCGCTATCCACACGCCCATTGGGAGCCGCGACGTCGGCGGTTCGAATCCGGACATGCTCACTTGCTCCCATTCAACCCATCTCTCTACACCGCGCTGTCCAATAAAGCTGAAAAAGCCCCAATACTATTTAAATAAAAGAAAGAAATTAATGCCAATAAAATGGGATGAGAGACCGGTCATAATAACATGCCCCTGAGGTGCAGAGATTTGAGAATCAGACTTGGAGCGTGGCCTGCACCCCGCCACTGGGCACGAGGTCAAATGCTGCATTATCGCCCGCCACATTAAAGGCTGCGTTGACGTTTCCCCAAAACGGCAGCAGGAAACTCAACCTTAGCGAGAGGCTGCTGTGGTTAGGGTATGTTTAGTCTTATCCAGAGTGTGTCCAAACAGGAGCAGAGAGCTCTGAACCCCGGGCTTCCCATCACCCCTCTGACACCCCCCCCCACCCAAGCCCCCCAGCTCACTGCTCCTGACAGGGAGAGACAGAAGATATCCCCGTTTGCTCTATTCTAAGATCTGCACTCAAGAGGAAGGAGTGGAGGAGCTCACCCCTCCCCCACGCACCACGCACCACCAGCACCCTGCCACGGCTGATGAAGTACATCCCGACCAATCCTGGGTATGAAGCCCTACTTCCTCTCCGTCTAAGTGGAATTGTCAGCGGAAAGACACGGGGAGTCTGTGAAATGCCACGGCTTTGATGGAATGGAGATGGAGTGTCCTGCTGGGTCCCGTCCAGCTTCTGCTCTCAGTTACCAAACGGGCGCTCATTTAATTCCACCTGACATTTCTGGCAACGGGTCGCGCTGCGCGAATTATCTTTAAGGTTCGGAAGGACGTGAGCCGCATAACTGGCGAACGGAACGGCTCGCCCGGACGAGCCAGGTGAGGAGGCAACTGGAACGGGGCCGTGACGTCACGGGGCACACGCCTGAAAGCCCTGCCAACACGGATGGGAAGGGCTGAGTCACCAGAAACTCAATACGGGGAGCACGGATTAAGCACTGGACTGTGTGGGTGTCTGTGGGTGTCTGTGTGTGTGTGTGTGTGTGTGTGTGTGTGTGTGGCTAAGCGCTAACTATCTTGTTCCCAGAAGCTGTACCCATAAACTGATCACACCAAACGCTGAGTGAAATCTGATATAACATCATGTTGCTCAGCCTATCATAGCCATAGAGAGTCATATTTGCTGACACTATTGAAGATTGCACACATTGACCACACACATGAAAACCATATTCTTTTTAGATGGCTAGGAGAAGCAAGCCAAGCTACTTGAGCAAATAAAGGAAAATATGGGCAGCATTGCCTTGGGACATAAGTTTAGTCTATGTGTTGTAGGGTGGTGGGGGTCTACGTGCTATATGGTGGTGGTTGGTCTACGTGCCATATGATGGTGCTGGGGGTGTACGTGCTGTAGGGCGGTAGGCCTTTATGTGGTGTTGTCTGGTGGGGGTATACGCGCTGTAGGGTGAATGGGGGTCTACGTGCTGTAGGGTGCTGGGGGTCTACATGCTGTAGGGTGGTGGAGGTCTACATGCTGTAGGGTGCTGGGGGTCTACAAGCTGTAGGGTGGCGGGGGTCTGTGTGTTATTGTCTGGTGGGGGTATACGTGCTGTAGGGTGGTGGAGGTCTACATGCTGTAGGGTGCTGGGGGTCTACATGCTGTAGGGTGGTGGAGGTCTACATGCTGTAGGGTGGTGGGGTGTTATGCATAGGTGCACAGAGCCTCTGGGGGAGTTCGCCTGCAGAGGAGATGCTCACCGCTTCCTTCTCCCGGTCCATGATGGTCTCCAGCTCCTCAAAGTGCCTGAGTTTGATCTCCAGCTTCTTCATCTGTGTCTCCACCAGCAGGGCCACAAGAGACTTTATCTTCCTCTCCTCCACCGCCGCCAGGTGCTACAACACAGAGAGAGAGAGAGAAAGAGAGGGAAAGAGCGTGGGCTAAGAACAGAACTGGACACCTACAGCACATCCCAACACCCCATCCACTGAGCAAAGAACCATCAGAAAGTCAACCAGCAGTTAATCTTCTGGCGGATCGGGTGCCTACAGCCTGTGCACACCACCTGCGCAGGAAGTCTAGTCCTCCAACGCAATGACTGCGCAGCTGAGAGCACACACACTGAGGACAAGTAAGCGTTTCCACAATCCACAGACAATATTTCATTGCTACGACGGGCCTACAAAAACAAGTCAACAATCCACCTTGGGGAAAACAATAGGGGATAGAAGCTTTAAAACCGTAAGTCAATCAGTGTGATAGTATGCAGTGAAAACGTATGGCACACAGGAAGTGCAGCGAGTTGTCCTGCTGGCAGTAACTGATGGGGCAGGATAGGTGGATCTGTGTTTGCGTGGCGTGACTCCCCCTCTCCCCGCCTCACCTTGGCCTTGGTGGCGGCGGACGCCAGGGCGGCAGCAGCGGCTGTAGCGATGTTCCCCTCCCCCATCTCTGACTCCTGCCTCCTCCTGCCCTCCTCCCGCTCTCCCTCCTTGGGGACCAGGGCTGTCTCTGTAGCCTCCACCTTCTCCAGCTCTGAAACAGAGACAGTGTGAAACCTCCACCTTCTCCAGCTCTGAAACAGAGACAGTGTGAGACCTCCACCTTCTCCAGCTCTGAAACAGAGTCAGTGTGAAACCTCCACCTTCTCCCGCTCTGACACAGAGACAGTGTGAGACCTCCACCTTCTCCAGCTCTGAAACAGAGACAGTGTGAAACCTCCACCTTCTCCAGCTCTGAAACAGAGAATGTGAGACCTCCACCTTCTCCCGCTCTGAAACAGAGACAGTGTGAAACCTCCACCTTCTCCAGCTCTGAAACAGAGAATGTGAGACCTCCACCTTCTCCCGCTCTGAAACAGAGACAGTGTGAGACCTCCACCTTCTCCCGCTCTGACACAGAGACAGTGTGAGACCTCCACCTTCTCCCGCTCTGAAACAGAGACAGTGTGAGACCTCCACCTTTTCCCGCTCTGAAACAGAGACAGTGTGAGACCTCCACCTTCTCCCGCTCTGAAACAGGTTTTGTTTGTTAAACCGTGGTGCTGACTCACTGTGGTCATTAAAGATCCCATGACACTTATCGCAAAGAGTAAGGGGTTCCCCCAGAGTCCTGGCTAAATTCCCAAGCTGGCTCTGTCAACCTGCCACCCAATTATCCCGTTTTAATTGGCTACAAATTGTTCTCTCCCTCTCCATCTCAGCTAATGTGTGGTGAGCGTTCTTGCACAAAAATGGCTGCCGTGTATCACCCAGGCGGTGGTTGAGTATCCCCCTCATCACTGTAAAGCGCTTTGAGTGAGAAAAGTGCTACATAAATTCAAGCCATTATTATTATTTAATGTGAACATTCAAATTTGATTTGGGAATTGGGGCGGGACTTTGATAAGCAGTCTGCTTTTTCCCGTATCCCTTTTCGGCAGGTACTGTGTTTGTTCAGGGCACAGAAATTGTGATGAAGTGTGACTATATGCGTGCCGAAATAAATAAATAAATAAGTAAATAAAATTATTACTATTATTTTTACATTGTATTATTATTATTATTTCAGTCAAGAAAATTGTATTATTGTTATTATTATTATTATTATTATTATTATTATTATTCAAGCCCATTAACATTTATTATCACTACCATAATTAAGCCCAATTAAGTATTCCTTCATTCCTATGTCTTGGGTGGTAGTGTTAAATGGAGATTGAAAAACGGTACAAATTCAATTTAATTTTCAATTTTCAATCTTGTACAAGTAGAATAAATTTAACGAGGCGTAAAATGCAAAAGCATTATCACCATAATAAAAAACCCTTTTCACCACATGGTCATCATGGCTGTCAAAATAAATGAACAATGCATTAAAGGCCCACACACATATTTTTTGTGTTTTTGAGCTTTTCATATCATCCTGGAGCTTTTCAATTTTGTTCCATACTGGACCAAGTCAAAATATTGCAATTTTGGTTGATGTATGCATATTTCAAGGTTTAAATTGTGTTTTTCCTGAGCTCATAGTAAAACGATTTCCCACGTGACATGACGTATGTTTTTGCATAATTTTCGGGTGACGTTGCTAAACATAAACCTCTGAGCCTGCCTAATCTGCCTTGTTTACAGACAGCTGTCCACAGGAGGAGGGGGGGGGGGGGTTTGGGAATATCTTTCCAATTTTCCAACTCCTTACTGTTGATGAGACATAGATACACATATATCCTTATGGGTGTGATGTACACAGACCACGCTCCCATGTCTCACAGTGGGTCACACATGTACCTGTCTTGCTCTCCTCTGCTCCTTCGCCCTCAGCCTCCTCTCTGTCTGCCGGCTCAATGCTCTCGCTCCTCAGCACGACGCCCTCCGCTGGCCTTTCCGCCGAATCGCTGGGTCTCTCAGCCTCTTCGCTGTCCTCAGCCTGAGAGAGAGACGGGTGAGGCGAGAACATTTAGTGCCACAGGACCAGGGCAGCCCTGATTCGCAATATAAAATGCAGCGATACATTCACCCATGGTTCACATGTGTTTTGTTTTTTTGGCGGGGGGGTATAGCCTGCAATTCAGTCCTCCAGGAGCAAGATGGCAGTACAGCCTTGTCATGAAGCTTGTCTTTTCACTGAACAACCATTCATAATCATCCCACTGCAGTACTAAGTAGCCATCAAATTAGCAGTAATTGTGCACAACTGCACATTCATTCAAGCAGCGGTGCTCACACCTATTGACCCATATTGTTTTATTTAAGTGCATTCAGGGTATATCAATAACCATTAAAAATGCTAACTAGTACCAAATACAAGTTGTCAACTGGTTACTAATAAAATAAATATATGTTTAATTTATATTTTAGATATTATAAATGTGATAAGGAAGCTGCTGAAATTTTTTTTAAAATTCAATTTTCTCTGCTCCTTACAACTGCATTCCTATTACTCAGAATATTTCTTAATATTTCTCCTTAATTTATGCAACATTCTGATGTCCTCAATAATTAGCTGCATGCAGCCTCTATAAATAATGACAAGAGAAAAAAAGAGAAAAAGTGAAGAGTGCACCAGGTGGATACTGGAGGGTGTTCTAGGAAAGGTTTTTAGATGCTATTGCTTCTTCCATTATCAGAATGCTCTAGCTATTCCCTTCAGTTAATGGGCTTATTTTTTGGACTGCACAAAAATTCACGAGTGAACTTTCTTTATTTGACGAATCACTACTTGGCTGCGTAAATATGTATTCAACAGAAGGGGCTATGGACGTACGGTGGATTTAAACTCAATTGCAGGCAACAGAACACGGTGGATAAAGATGAGGTAAACAGGTCCTAGCTGTCCTAGATTATAGAAATATACTCACACCTGTCAAGATGTTACTCAGTGACCTACCACTGCCCCCAGATCAGTGTTCCTATAATGCCCAGTGACCTGCACATGACCCCAGAACACTTCTCCTGTCTCACCCGCTGACCCACCACTGACCCCAGAACAGTGGCCCTACTTCACCTTGTCAGGCTGCTGGGGCTCGGAGTTTGTCTCCATCTTCTCAGGCTCTGCTGCTCCTGTACAGAGGACAGAGAACGAGGAGCTCAAATAGCTTCCTGAAAAGTGGGACCCACTGCAGGGCCCCAAACACTGATGCTGGGTGCTGCTCTTTCATGTCCAACCATCTTTCATTATGCACGTTTTTGGGAATGAAGACATTCTGTCCGGATGTGGTGTTAGAACAAATTAATGTTTTGGCACACAGTGCCTTCATTAGGGTTACCTTATTTCCAAAACCCTGATAAAGCCACTGTGTGCTGAAACATTTGTTTGTTCTTACACCACATCAGGAATAAATTAAGGGAGCATAAAGAGTGCGCGACCAATTTATGACTTTTCTCCAGCCAGTCTGCACCTCGTTTAGGTTTTTGGGTGTGCATCTCCAGCTCTTATGTTTTATAATGGCGGCATTCATTAGTGGTGTTGTTTGCAGACAGTTTCTGACCAGAATGTTCCCGCTTTTATTTTGACATGGTCTGAGCGCTTGTGCACAGAAAAGGACTCGGAGCCAGAGAAGACTGACACCGATTTTATGTGAACCAGCTCGGCGCCCTTCAGCTGTAATGGAAGAGTCCTTCACACCGTTTACAGAGAAACTCTGTCTTCAGTGGCATCTTCCTGCTCTCAGGAAAAGTGTTCAACAACACCAAGATGTCAAAGGATGAAGTAAGAATTCATAATCGCTCACGGTGGTCTCAAACAAGTCTGGAACGGCCCCGATTATGCAACGCTTTCTAGATGCTGATATTGTTTATGACAGTGATCCCCCAACCCCGTTTCACCATCTACCATCCAGTAGGTTTTCATTTCATCTCTAATTTAGCACACCTGATTCACCTAATTAGCAGCTCAACCATATCTCTAGCTGTTGACCGAGGTGTGCTTTGTTAGGGCTGGAGTGAAATACTACAGGACAGTAGATCTCCATAACAGGGTTGGGGACCATTGCTTTATGACGCATTCCTACGTTACTGAGAGCCATGACATTGTTGCTCTTAGGCCAATCGGAGGCCATGAGAACAACAGAGGACAACAGGCCTCGGCTAACCAACCAGAGCTAGACCCTGATGCTAGGGATTTGTCCGACCAAAGGAAAAAAAAAAAAAAAAGAAAATTCAATAATCCCTCTTGGGTGAGGTAAACCCTCAGTAAAATAGCCAATAAACTCAACATGATTGTGAGATGCGATTTGGCGACAAGAAAGGCAGTAAAATGGGAAATGGTGTAGTACCAAAATAAACAGCTGGGTGGTAATGGCCCTGGTCTGTCGATTAAACATTTCCTGACCGACTTTCAGAGCGGTCGGGCCCAGCGCGTATAATTAAACAATGACAAGGCGCAGAGGGCTAAGTAATGGGCATCCATTATACAGGAGGCAAGCAGCATTCAGCGACGGGGCTGAATGAAAAATTAATGGCCGTTTCAAAGCGCCAATAAAACACGGCGGAGCCCTAGTCAGACAGACCGCCTCCCATTTCACTAGCTCGTGAGCAGAAGTCGATGTGCCCGCATTAACATATTACAAAGAGGGCTTCCAGCAGAGCGCTAAGTAACAAATGAACCCGCCGCCGTGACGTCCTCCCGGAGTCGCGGCTTCAATCCCTCGCGTGCATTCCGCTTCTAAACCGGGGCGGCCGAAAAAACCACGCGCCGTCTCCGTTTCCGAATCTCACGGAGTTCCTTTCTTTCTGTCTGAATGGACATTGTGCTGTCGAACAAACGTGTTTTCAGCGGCAAAGCTTTTTCTCACAGGGCGAAAGGACCTGAGGAGGTTTTTTAAATTGTTTTTGTCCCAGTTCTCTGTTCCTGGTTGGATAACTTGGATAACTTGTACCTGGTCTGGTTTTGGTTCTGTTGCGGTCGTATTCGGGTTAAGTTTGTTCGCTGCAGGGGGTAGAAACGGCAGTGTGGCACACCGCTTACACTGACCCACTTTCCACCATCCACCCCCCTCCCCCCCATTCCTCTCCAACACAGACCCATCTGCCATGACCGCTCTAATCTACTCATCGCCACGGAAACCTCACCGCCCCCCCGCCTCCCTCAGATACGCGTGCGCACACGACACCTATAACTCTTACGCTCACCCCGTCCTCCCAGTGCATGCTGGGACACTGCTGCTAATTTTACTACATGTGTATGAATTATTTACTTCCTGTGATAAACCGCTTACTCTCTCCCCTGTTCTGTGTTGCTCTGCAGAGACAGGGACGCACAGTGAGTAACAAAGACGACTGAAGAGGCCTCTGGCGTAGAGTCACAGAGAGGTGAAGAGGCCTCTGGCGTAGAGTCACAGAGAGGTGAAGAGGCAGTCAGAACACAAGCCTACTGACCTGCAAACTATCTGCTCGCAGAAGCCTCCTGCCGCCGCTGGCGCGCTGCTGCTGCCCTCTGCTGGCAGCACACTGAATCGCGCTCTCGCTGAGCTCCGGCGCACAGCGCAAGGCTCGCTGCACAGAGCACGCACCTCAAGCCTCATAATTCTACATAACGCAGCCATACGAGCAGCGGTATTATTGCCGGTGCGCTGGTTAAATAACCACCAACCGGCTCTCCACATCTCCAGCCAATCATTCCCCGGCATCTGACTGGCTACGCAATCCCCGGCGTCCTCCAGGTCGTCGCTGCAGACGAGAGCCGAGTTCTCGGCCCACCTACCTGGTTTAGTAAAGGTCAGGTGACTAAAAATAAAAGCGTACCGGTCTTCTCCAGCTCGTCCGGGGCGGTGCCAGCGATGCCGCTGCTCTCCAGGCTGAACAAAGCGCGCGCCCCCTCCTGCACCTTCTTCACATGACTCTCCACCATCTCTACGGGGACTTCCTCTCGCACCCGCGAAAACTCCTCTGGAGAGAGGGATGTAGGTCACACACACGCATGCACGCACGCACATACCACACACAGGTAAAGTCATTTTCAAATCGTTTCAAATACTGTAACCCTTCTGAAGCAAAATAGTACCTGCAGCTCACTGACGATTTTAAAATAAACATCTACTTCACCAATATACAAGAACACACTTCTTCTGTCATATGATTTTATGTTTCTGTGGGTAAAATTTGGATGCACTGAAAATTCTAATGAATCTGCTTTGTGTTTGACCAGTATATAAAGTTAAAGTGTTCCAAACATTCAAGACAGACATACAGACACACACACCCCACCCCCCCCCAAACACACACACACACACACTCACCCAAGGCTGCCTTGGCTGCAGCAGCCGCCACTCTGGGGTCGACCACAGAGGCCAGGAATGCCACGGTGCTCATGACGGGGTTTCCCGATTGGCTGAAGGGGATTGGCTGGTAGGCGAGCGGGCCGAGGGAGGCGTCCGAGTCCTCCAGGTACGGGTCCTCGATGGGAAGCCGCAGGAAGTGCAGGATGCACTCGTCCTGTGTGCGGCTGCCCACGTGCTCCGACACCTTGTTCCAGTCATCCTTATACATCTCTAGGGCCTGGGAGGAGGGAAGGAGGGAGAGAGAAAAAGAGAGGGAGATAGAGAGAGAGAGAGAGAGGGGGATCGAATGTGAGAAAAGGGGAGAGGTCAATAAGCAATAAGCAATAAGCTCGGGGCAAGGATTAGCATGAAGGCATTACAGACATACAGTACGTGAGCAGAAAAAGAACGACACGTCCCCCAAAAACGGAACACAGGCTCCCAAAACAGGTGATCGATTGGTGGGGATAACGCGGAAGGTGTTTCTGACTGATGATGGTCTTTTTGACAGTTGCTCGTTTGTGACTGGTGCAGCTGAAGCCATTTCTGACTACGATCGGTGAGGGCAAATCAGAGGCTGCGCGCGATTGGCCATCTGTGACTCACCTCCAAGAGCAACATGGTCTCCTGCTCGGTCCAGTCCCTCCCGGCGCTGGCTCCTTTGCTCTGCGGAGAGAGGTTCAATCCCAGGTGTGAGAGCACGGTTCAGCAAACTTGGACAGCTCATCAGCGCGAGGCTGTCAAACTCACTGCGGCGCAGAGCAGGCTACTGCAAACAAGCCTACGGTCCCGTTGAGCGGCTAGCTACAAACCTGACGTCGTCAATCATCTGCTCTCACAAAAAATGCCAGTGAACATTCTAGAGAAATAAATGCGATACCTTTCTGAGACTAGCAGCTGTGATTCACACACAATAAATATGTCACACTGGCTTCCTTTCTGTACCCAAATCTTAACCAGAAACATTAAGTAGTGGTTCAATAGTGCAGTTATGTAACCATTGGTCTGTACTATTTCTTTTCTAGACAGAAATGAGAAACTTGGATTTGGAGTATTTGTCCTCAACTTTAAAATAAACAGTGTTCTATTTTCATTCATAAACAGTCCCCAAGTGTTCTACTTCCATTCATAAACAGTTTAATTAGTTAATTTTGGCGAGCTCGAAACTTGTCTAACGTTAGACACAAACCAGAATGTGCGCTTATTGCTAAATTCAGGAGAAATGCTTTAGCCTGGGCAGAGGGAGAGCAGGGCAGGACGTACTTTGGGGTTCTTCTTGGCGTAGATGTCGGGGCGCAGGCCGAAGTTCTGCAGCTCGGAAGGCTTCTCTCTGCCCTTCTCCGGGAAGCTGAGCATCTGCTGGGAGGCGGACACCTGGAGGACAGGCGAGGGCGTGGCCGTCAGGGGAAGGACAGGGAAACGAGGGCACAGCCGCCCCGTTCGGGGGAGCTCACAAACCGTCGCCTGCCTGCTTTACAAAGAGCTCTCAACATCATGCGACTCTCCTTCTTACCTTCTACAGGACTGCCAAGGCAAAAGGGACAAAACCTAATCACACACATAGTGCTACCAATGTCCTAATGCCTGGGTTTTCTACAAAAGGTCCTTAAAGGTACTGCAGGGGGTCCCTGGCACTGACTTTATATAGATTTGGATAAATATTTCAAAACAACCCTATATTTTAATATGTAATCCTTTTTAACATATGATGGGGGGACCCCTGGATGCCTTTGAGTCTGGGTAGGTGCTCCTGGATCAGAAAATGTTGAAAACCCCTGTCCTAATGTATGGATGACCCCAGCAGCTAGACTTTACTGCAGGGGTCTTCAACCTTATCCCGCAAGGGCCGGTGTGGGTGCGGGCTTTTGTTCCAAACAAGCAGTTACACACCTGATTCTACTAATCAATCACTAGAGTCTTTGCTAAGGAATCAGGTGTGTAACTGCTTGGTTGGAACAAAAGCCCGCACCCACACCGGCCCTTGTGGGATAAGGTTGAAGACCCCTGCTGTACTGGCTCCATCTCATTGGCCTGGTTTAAGACGGCCTGCGGGCTGCAGTACTGAGGGCGAGAGGCGGGCTGTACCTGAGACGGGCGGTGCTGCAGGGGCATCAGGCCGGAGGGCGTGTCCGCCAGCACGTTGAAGTGGGGGGTGGGCGGGGGGCCCATGGGGAGGGGCCGGCTCTCCGCGTCCACCTGGTAATTCACCAGCCCCCACTGCTCCAGGAAGGCGTGTACTCTGAGAGGGGGGCGGGATGGCGCAGGAGTTCGGGGTGACGAAAGTGCACACAGACACAATGCAGCCCCTCTTACGCACACATAAACACAATCCATCGTACAGACACTTCTGAGACACACAGCTCCTCTCATGCACACACCTGTACACACAACACCCTGCAGATACATATACCGGGGGGGGGTATACCACGAAGCAGAATTACTGAATAACTGGTTAGCTGGATAACTGCACTGAGTAAAACCCGGAACCCTCCCAAATCTGGAACATGGACTCAATTAAAAAGAGCTGTTCCTGGTTTTATTCAGTGCAGATATCCAGCTAACTCAGTAATCCTGCTTGGTAGTACACACCCCAGCACACAGCCCGTTTCACGCACACAGCCACAAACACACGTGACGTAGGGGAAGACAGTGTTTTTGCGTCTCTAACACACAAGGTCTCAGAGAATGGCCCTCAGAGATAGTCTGCCCACAAAGCTTATAGTTCGGCCCTGCGTTCCTGGGGGCGGGCCCCACAGCATATTTCCAACCTCAAAACACAGCACCGAGGCAGTAAGAACCTCTGCTTGGTATGTGAAGGGCAAACTAACAAAAAGAGATTGCATTCTTTACAATCAAGGATGAACCGTGTCCTATTCTGGCAACAGCTGGCAGAGACCCATCATGCACTGCTCCCGTCCCTCACCTCATGACGGCGCACACATCCCCGGTCAGGTTACGGCGACAGGATGTGGAGGTCAGGTACTCCTGGGGGTTCAGCCGGTACGTGTCAATCATGAAGTTACGGTAGGCCAGGTATCTGAAGGACAGGAGATCAAACTTGATTGCATGCGGGGCGACAGACGTGGAGTCCTACAATGAGCTTTTTAATGCAGTATAAACACCTGGGGCCACATGTATAAAAGAATGCGTAAAAGAATGCTCAGGGAGAAAGTCGGAAATGTGCTTGCGCAAAGTTTTGCATTTTCTCCCTCTGCCTTTTGGTTACGGTGTCGCCGTATCACACTGACTCCAAACATTGCGTACACATGGTGTCCAGCGCGTGCAGAGGTACGCAGATTCTCACAGCACGTGTTATTTTATACATCTGAATTTCTGCGTGGAAACTCCCTTACGCAGATTTTCTGCTCAGCACTGTTTATACACGTGGTCCCTGGTGTGCATCTGCTAGTGTGTGTGTACATGGAGTGTGCTACGTGGAGCTATGTGATACAATGATCTGTTGGTCAGATACCATATAGATGTATGCATATATTAGGGGGACGTGGGGGACCTATAAGGCAGTAAGTCACGTATCACTCTGAAGAGTATGAATTAGGCTCTTTGAGAGAAGGTTTGAACCAATCTGCTCAGTAATGAGTACACATTGCTGAACTGTATAGCAGTCAGATATAAAAAAAAAAATTAAAAAAAAATGGAGTACTGGAAATCCCTGAGCTGTGTTCAGAGCTGAAGTTTGGCTTGGTGGTGCTCGTTTGAATTTCCTGTCTATTGCGGCTTTTGACCAAGCCCAACTTCTCACTTAAAACATAGTTTTTTGTTATTAATATGCATACAGCATACTCTATACACATATAAAATACATATAAAGTGTGTGTGTTTGACTGGGTCTGTGGGAAGGTGTATGAGAGCTGTGTGTATCTCGGTGTATATTATGTATAATGTAGTGAGTCTGTGGTGTGTATGTCTAGGGCACCACTCACATCTCCGGAGACTTAGACTTGTTTTTTCCATTGTAGAACTCTGGGAGAGCCCGTCTCTCGATCTGGTGAATACTGCAGCAGAGAGTGGAAGTGAGATATAGGTGCACACACACAGACACGACACGACACAACACAACACAACACAACACACACACACACACACACACACACACACACACACACACACACACACACACACACACACACACACACACACACACACACACACACACACACACACACACACACACACACACACACGTACACACACACACACACACACACACAACACACAGACACACATGTACACAACACACAGACACACAGACACACAGAGAGACACACACACATGTACACAACACACAGACAGACACAGACACAGACACACACACACACACACACACACGCCCACACTGCAAAAGCCCACATTCAGTGCTGCGGCATAACATTCGTATTCCACACTCAACGTCTATTTGTTGAGGTTGGACAAGGTGACTTACAGCCACACTGCGCCCAATTCCCAAAAGGCAGCATTCATGAGCACATGTGTGCGTGCTTTTCATTATTTTTACAAAGGCCATAAACACATTTGCCAGCTGTTGTCCAACCATAGCAACAGAAGCTAGCAGGTTCAATAGCCAGCCTGAGAGTGATGCCGCAGTCATACAAAAGACTGGGGAAAATAAGACAACTGCTGCTCTACTTTAACATCTGGTTACCCCCCAGAAACAGGGACAAACTCCAACCCAAATAAAGCGCCCAAAAGCCGCACACCATCACTGCATCGCTGTGGACGTGGAGCTCTCACCAGTTGTAGTCGAACCAGGAGGCGTAGCTGGGGATGATGATGTGGTGGGTCTGCTCCGTCACGTTGTCCTCGCCCGAGTCCATCGACCGATTCATCTCCACCTTGCCCTCCTCCTCGTCCTGTGAGGGCCGGAAAACCAATGTTTAACCAACGTTAAACCAATGTTAAACCAATGTTTAACCAACGATAAACAAATGTTTAACCAACGATAAACCAATGTTTAACCAACGATAAACCAATGTTTAACCAACATTAAACTAATATTTAACCAACATTAAACCAATGTTTCACCAACATTCCACCTATATTTAACCACAGTTGAAAGGAAGTTACGGAGGTGCTGTGGTCCAGCCAAATTATCTGTTCTTGATCTGGGTTAATGTTAGGTGTCTGGTGTACTGTTGTCATGAGTTAGACCTTCAAAACAGATTCAGGAATATTGCTGTTGGTATATTCTATTCTATTATGTTGGTTACCTATTCAGCAAAATATGGAAAATAATACTGGCATGATGGAGTTTTTTTTTTAGGAATAATGCTGGAATACGTGTTTAACACAAATTTAGGAGTAATACTGAGGTGGAAATGATGTGTTCAGCTCAGATTCAGGAATAATGCTGGCATGGAGTTAGCCTAAATGTTACCTTGCCTCCAGAGAGCATGGAATCATCCTCCTGTTCATCTGAAAAGAGGAAAAAATAACTTGATTGACATGACATTCCTGTTCCCTACACCAAATCTGAACACTCCCCTCTATCCCAACCCACAGCAGCTGAGCACACTATAATAATAAATAATGCAGTGGTGCAGCAGCTAGCGCGCTAACCATCCCAACATGGAGGCAGACGCACCATCGTGGGTGGACCCAGACACGTACACACACTCTCACTCACCCAGGTCAGCCATTGTGCCTCCCTTCACTGGAGTGTTCTCACTGTCTTTCTTAGGGTTCACTGTGGACCAGGGGAGAGAACATGGCTCATAGCAACACAGCCGGTAACTGATGAGGGATATTGTGGTGGAGCAGGAGAGACAGTGAGAAGGGTGGAGTTGGAGATGTGAGACAGTGAGAAGGGTGGGACTATGGATGTGAGACAGTGAGAAGGGTGGGGTTATGGATGTGAGACAGTGAGAAGGGTGGGGTTATGGATGTGAGACAGTGAGAAGGGTGGGGTTATGGATGTGAGACAGTGAGAAGGGTTGGGTTATGGATGTGAAACAGTGAAAAGGGTTGGGTTATGGATGTGACACCGTGAGAAGGGTGGAGTTAGGGATGTGAGAAAGTGAGAAGGGTTGGGTTATGGATGTGACACCGTGAGAAGGGTGGAGTTAGGGATGTGAGACAGTGAGAAGGGTGGGGTTATGGATGTGAGACAGTGAGAAGAGTGGAGTTAGGGATGTGATGCTATCGCTCTCACCGTTCTTCGGCAGGGTGACCTCCTCCATGTTGGGCACGGGGGTGGGATCCTCCATGTCCTTGGTGAGGTCTTCCTCTGGCTCCTCCTCCTCCTTCTGCCCGCGACGCTTAGAGTTTGACCCCGCGTTCCTGGGGGTGGGTCACACAGCACATTTCCAACACTCAAAACACAGCACTGAGGCAGTAAGTTGGTATGTAAAGGGTAAACTAACCAAAAGAGATTACATTCCTTTCAATCAAGGATGGATATAGTCCTATTCTGGCCAGTCTGATTGTGGTTTTATGTGCCGCTGATTTGGGAACTGAAGAGGGAGCAACCCTTACCCTTTCTTGGCCCCTTTCTTGCGGGACTCTGAGGTGGGAGATGGCGAGCGCCTCCTCTTCTTCCCCGCAGCGGCCGCCTTGCGCTCCTTGCGATCGAGTGTACGGGAAGACTGATCAGATATGGGGTTGTGGGAATGAGAGAGAGCGAAACAATGAGGAATGGAGAAGCCTCATGCACACACACGCACATACACACACACAAGCACATGCACACACACGCACACAAGCACGTGCACACACACGCACACAAGCACGTGCACACACACGCAGACGGACGCACATACACACACACACAGACGGACACGCAGACGCACACGCAGACACACGCACGCACACGCACGCACACGCACGCACACACACACACCCATGAATATGAGCAGGAAACAGGCGACAGCACACAGTGGCATAGAAAGGTGAGCAGTAAGTTTGAGTGATTTGGAAAAACTGAGAAACAGGCTGATGAACAGAAACAAACCGACATGTCAAAGCTACCGAAAGCTTGGAAAACTGGCAACCCACCGTTTGCATACCAGTTCACTAAACCAGTGGTTCCAAGTGGCAACTGTTCACGCCTACAACCCATTTAATGAGCAAATGCAATTTCTATTACCCACCCCTTATTAAAATATAGACCAACATTTGTTCCAGTATGGATGTGTTTCAGCATACGGGAAAACATCTGCTTGTAGGCCGTGTAAAAGTTATTTTTGTCGAGCACACGTCATGGTCCACCTCAGTCCCTCCCACGGCCCACTAGTTTCACAGCCCACTTCTTGTGAGCCACTGCACCAAACCGCCTTCCAACCCTGAGAACTACACCAATCACCACGCTCTTTTCTCCCTCTCTCTATCTCCTGATACCAGCTCGCTCTCAGTATAACGGGCCAGCTCGGCCGCCGTGAGTCCTACCTCCTCCTCTTTGGGGAAGATGCGCTGGCGGAAAACGACGGCCTTCTTGCTCTCGTCGACCTCGTAGTCCTCCTCGTTCATCCACTCGTTGAAGGCGTCCGTGTCAAGGACCCACTTGGCATGAACCTGCAGGAGCGGTAGAGGTTAAGACCAGGTCGTTTAGCCAACCAGATCTTGTCCCAGGGGGTTTCATTTAATTGCATTGACTTTCTCAAGAAAACTTCAAATGGATTTCACTTTCCAAGTAAACACGGCCAATAAATGATAAGACACAGTTGTGATAAATGAAAATGCCCCCTGGTGCCTATTAACGTCGATATTTAAATGTCAAACTGAAAGATGTAGCAGCGGTCAGGCTAAAGAATTGCACAAAATAATTACGGTCAGTAAATGCGACAACTCTTCTTCTTAATCTAAGCCAATTCCCTCCGTGACTTACATTGTATAACTTTTTTTTTCTTTTTTATATTATACCATACACACAGCTGGAGATTTACTGCAGCGATTCAGGTTAAGTGCTCTGCGTAATGATACAAAACCACAATGCAACCCCATTACGAAGTCGCAAGTCGCTGCTTGAAACACATTTCAAGCATTTCAGAGCCCGGCTATGCGAACCTCCACCTTCAACGGCAGAAACCAGGATGATACAAGAGGAGATATGAGGAGGGGGGCTTTTCTTTTTTATATTATATTATATTTATATTATACCATACACACAGCTGGAGATTTACTGCAGCGATTCAGGTTAAGTGCTCTGCGTAATGATACAAAACCACAATGCAACCCCATTACGAAGTCGCGAGTTGCTGCTTGAAACACATTTCAAGCATTTCAGAGCCCGGCTATGCGAACCTCCACCTTCAACGGCAGAAACCAGGATGATACAAGAGGAGATATGAGGAGGGGGGCTCGAGTCGTACCTTCCAGGGTTTCTCTATGTTGGGTGGGTCCTCCACGTCTGCCTCCACGTCACTGGTAGACACCCAGGTATCGTAGCTGCATAAAGGGAGGGCAACAGGGAGCCCCCCCCCAAGGGCAAATTGAAAAGCCGTGTGAGGGCAGTGAGTTTATTTTTATCCTCGCTGAGATCCATACTCAGCAGTCACTTCAGAGCTCCCACTTTGCTGTGTAGCCATACAGAATTGCACACTAAGGGCCAGATTTACTAAGGAAACAGTCGCAGTGCAAAACATTCGCTATATTGTAGCTCTGTTGCAGTCGCAGTTACCGACTTACTCTAACTGGCCTTAGTTAGACAATCAAAAAAATGAAACACCCTCATTCGTAATTTTGCGGTAGGAGACACCCATAAAAGGGTCAGAAACATGGTATGCTTGCACTTCCAGATTACAAAGTGCTAAGAAATGGATATGGAGCAACCAGGCACAAGTAGCGACGGAACCACAAGAAAAAGAAAACTTTTACGAGGTACACACCGTCATATTACAGTATAGGAATACAACACCAACGGAGAGGAGAAAATTTGCTAGAGTACAGAACCAAAATAACAAAAAATGTGTCACTGTCCAATGAATTATGGTTCTCACTGTATGTACCAAAAGGAAAGTTCCAGAGAGGCGCAATCCCCGCAAATTGCATTCCAATAGCGATTTTGACCCATTGCAACCGTTTAGTAAATCCGACGCAGATACTGCGACCTTGTAGCAACTGCTTTTGCATTGGAAAAGCAGTCGCAATCCTTTAGTAAATCTGGCCCTCACAGACATCATTGCCTTCCAAGAATTAAGTGGCCACCCCAATCAAAAATGTGGTATTTTATGTGGGAGAATATTAGAGAAGATATAGCTGGTTTCTCCTGGCTGTTGCTCCCTGATCTTGTGTCCGCGCCGGCCTCACTTGCGACCTCATTTTGGGTCACCTGTGTGCGGGCGTCAGCCCAAGGCGCGTCTGCCTCGCCCGCGTGCAGTTCTGTGCCTCACCTGTCAGGGTACATCCCCCAGTGCACGAGCACCAGCTTGTCCTTGCGCATGACCGGGCGAAACCACTCCTCTGGAAAGGAGGAAAGGAAGCGCACTCAGCCTCCGCATCGACCCAAACCTCCAGCACAATCATCCACAGCATCTGTACACGTCCCCTACGCACACTATATTCCACACGTCACTATCCCCATCTGTTCATTATCTGCGTCCCTATTCAGGACCCCAGGTGCCAATAAACCGTGGACCCAGTCTGGGGATCTGTTAATCGGGAAAGGCATTCAAACGTGTGTTCTATTGTGTGTAACAAATGACCAGTTTCACTTTGTTTCATGCACTCTTCTTTCGCTAATCTCATCTTCCGAATATCACTGCTCGACTTCTGGAAGAATAAATATCCCCAATACAATACACTGTTATCTGGGTTCAGATACAAGCCTGTCATACACAGGTATATTAGCTTAGATCGGTTTTAATAAGTCACATGCAAACAAACAAGGAAGAATGGGGAACATAAGGGAAGCAAGCAATATTTTTATATATTACAATAAATTTAAGTCTTTAAAATACATTTTACAAGCTGACTCGATCACAGAGGAGCTGACAGGTTCTGCCAGTGTGACACTGTGTGCGGGTGTGTGTGTTCATGGGATTGTCAGGACCTCAAATAATCTCGCCAACACCCAACACTGACCTTCATCCGCCGAGGTTGGAGACGGGTAGATGTGGTGCGTGGCTTTAGCCTTCTCCTCAGTGATAGACCCCTGAAACAGACAAGACACAAAGACACATGAGCGCATGTCACATTACATAAACCACATGAGCAAAAATCCTTTTTTTTGCATATATTTTCAAACATTTTTCTTTGACAAAGTATATTTCAGCATACAATGTTGTTCATCTTAGTCCATTTACATTTTAGGCATTTAGTAGATGTTCTTATCCAGGCGGGCTTAGACAGATTCAATTATTTTAAAACACAATCAATTTAAGCAGCTGGATATTTCCTGAAACTATTCAGATGAAGCATCTTTCACAAGGGTGCAGCCACCTGGGAATCGAACCTCCAACCCTGGAATCGCAGGCCCAGTTCTCTAACCATTATGCTACACCGCCACTCAATTCATTATTGTACAGCTGCGAGTCCACAAAGTGACGGGAACAAATTCCCCCTGTTGACTTTTGTCAGGTCTGTAATGAAACCACAGGTATCCAACTTGACTGCCAGCAATTATTTTCCCCTGTGTGGCTTACGCCTCCATCTCCCTCCGATAATCACCGGCCTCCCTGCCTCTCTTCTCACTGTCTACCTTCCTCCCTCCCTCTCTTCCTCCCAGCTCAGCACCTGGTGTCTCTTAATGATGTCCTTGAGCTTGCCGGCCTGTTTCTGCTCCATTTCTTGGGCCAGGAACACGATGGGCCGCATCAGGCAGTTGTTCTGAAAGCACATTCAGGTTAGGGTGGGGCGTTCCGCTACGCGCAGGCAAGGAGTGTTCCAAACAGCATGGGCTTAACGGGCTGCCAGCGCACCAGCTGAAGCAACTCCCCGCATCCAACAAACAGCAGGATGATGTTCAAACCGAAGCCACCAAGAGGAACTATAACGTAGAATCACTCCAGTGCTGTATGGAAAAGGAGGTGCTTGGAGTGTAATAAGTCAGAGGCTTCAGCTGGGTACCGTCCCTGTGAATGTGTGTTTGAAGAGAAGAGAGCAGTACCTGCACGAGGGTCTTCTCCACAGTCATAAACATCTCCACATTCCTGTCCATCCTGGAGGGGTTCTGTAGATCAAACCTGCGCCTGTGGACACAGGGAAGGCCAGTCACCAACAGCCTAGACTCTGTTACAGGCTTGAGTCTTTATGATATATAACAACAAAGAGCTAGAGGCCTGTGAGGTGAGGCTACTAATGACCACGCCCATATGAGAATTATATACCACAGCCCTGACAGACATCCATTCTATTCTGGTAATTAACAACCCATCCATCACTGATCAAAGCACAAGCTCTGACTCACCAGCCTTGTTCAGTCTTGAACTTGTATGCTGAGCCCAGGATATGACTGAGAGCACCCCCCGCCTTGAAGTCCAAGAAGCACTTGGTCTGATGAGAAGGGACAAACAAAAGAACATTGTCAGTGTATGGACAATCTCTTATAGCAAGCAGGTTTGGCAAGGAAGATTTTGTGGAAGGTGGCTTCCTCTGGATACATTTCTTCAAGTAAATGCAAGTCAAAATATGTAAACCTGAAGAGTAAATGCAGCTCTATCATGAAAGCTAGCATGTTGCTTGATATCAAAACAATTGGTTTATAGTTATCTAGCTAGATTTGCGTGTAAGGTGGAATGCACAGCAATTAATTTAAATATTATGCAACATGCAAGCAAGGAGTTAATACTTAATATTTATTAACTTATTAACGTTAATGCTTGAAACCAAGAAAGGAACCGTAATGTTAGAATCAGTAACAAGCGATTTATGCGTTGTATGTTTATTTTCTGGCACACAAGATAGCCAGCCTTTTTCTAAAAAGTAGCTATACATCTCCAGCTACCCAACAACTAGTTAGACTTCAGCAGTCTTTGAACTGGCAAGCAGGCTAGGTAGTCAGTTGTTCTAATATAAATGTGTCACTACCTAATTACTGTGTTCACTAGACATAGCATACCAAGCTCATAACTGCCATGTGTGGGGGACAGAGACAATAGTTAGAGCAGTAAAATCATCCCCAGTGCTGTGGATTAGAAAAGATAGCTGTGGATAGCCGTTTAGTTGTAAGTGAGCTAGGGGAAAGTAGCAAGTTAACTTGCTTGATTTTTATAATGGACCATTGTTTAGCTTGGTATTCTCCTCCATTTTGTCACCACTTCCCCTTATTTTTGTTAAAAATAATAATTTCTTCATGAGGGATTTTTTTTTCTCAGAATAAATTTACTTCAATTAAATGTTGGATTTTCCCAATTTCTTAGTGTGAGATTAAGCTAATTCAACAAAAGGTGAATTTTTTATAACCCTTTTTACTCATCTTTACCAGGGGTGCCAATAATTGTGGAGGGCACTGTATGTGTTCTACATCTGAGCAGTATGAAGAATGAACTGCTGTTGTGCTTGGTTTAAGTGTGCTGGTTTTTGAAGTAGACATGAGGAGCAATGAGGATAATTCATATTTAGTGAAAGCAGCAGCATGTATTACCAGAAGTACACTTTCTTAAGCATAAAAATTAATTTCAACAAAAATATTTGCATTTTCAGGTAACAAGGGAGACTCAAAGGCAGTCTGGTGAGTGACCCACAGGCGCTGGAATTTTAGTGATATAAAAAGGCACTCACTGGCAGCTTGGTGAGGGCGGGGTTGTTCACTCTCCTGCCAAAGGCATCTTCCTGGAACTGTAGCAGTTGGACCACCAGCCCGGCCAGGGACTTGTTGGAGGGCGAGTCTGTCTGAACATACTGCAGAGGACAGGAGCTACGTTACACACTGAGAGCAAGCCATTCCCCCCGTCGTCTAGAGTGGGTGTATCACTGTATTGTGCGATTTTATTAGCTGATCCCTTCATGCAGTGCATTCACTGTGACTCAAAAATGTTAACAAAACACATCTATTCACAGAGCCACATTTTCAGTGAAGAAAGTAATGTTTCTTTGTCTACTGTACAACAGCTGCAGTGGCCATCTCAGCAAATCAGAAAACTTTCCCTTATTTTAGCCACTCATTGAAAGCCACTTAACACCTGAATATAAAAATAAGCAAAGATTATATTCCTGGTCTGCCTTGCAAAACACAACTAAAAACAAACATTACACATAGGCTAATGCATTCAAAAAGGACTGTAAAAGGAAAAGTAAACTTTTCAGTGAAGCCAACAGAATACTAGATCCTTTTGCAAATAGGTTAGCCATGTCACTAGTAGCATAACCATAAAATAAACCAACCTGTACTAACCAAATACCAGACTGATGTTTTATTCATGTAATTTTAACACAGGCCATGCCAGTTTGAAACAAATATGCTACAAACAGAGAAATTAACATAACCATGAAATAGGTGATGTCATGTATTTAAATGTAATTTCTGCCTAATATTAACTAGTGAAGGGTTAGTCAAGTTATACATATCTGCAGACAAAAAGGCATCTAGGTCACTGCCTCAGGAACTGAACTCAATATTTAACCCGTTAGAAGCTTCTCCCATCCATCCAAGGTTATAACCAGTCAGACTGTTCCTGTTGAGGCCTGCAAGGAGCACAGCTTTGTGGAAAGCAGTCCGTTTGACTGTTTGATATTTGCATAACAAATATTTGCATAACTCACCTCAGTCCAACAGAAAACAAAACATTTCATAAAAATACAACTATAAGCAATTGGAACAGCAAACAGGCAGGAATCCC
This sequence comes from Synaphobranchus kaupii, assembly GCA_029718625.1. Classification (NCBI taxonomy): domain Eukaryota; kingdom Metazoa; phylum Chordata; class Actinopteri; order Anguilliformes; family Synaphobranchidae; genus Synaphobranchus; species Synaphobranchus kaupii. The sequence goes on from CM056396.1 coordinate 15,516,983, forward strand.
ATTACAAAATGCACAAGCCTTCTTTGACATTTACTGTAACTTACAGACTGTGATACATTGCAAATAATTCAAAAATACTTTGAGGGGAAATCAACAAAGGGAATAAAATGGTGCAGATATGGATCCCAGGTTTCAAACGGACAACAGCAAATGAGAAAATCACGATTGCAATCCGAGCAGCATACCGATAACTTATAATAATAATAATAATAATAATAACTTGGGATACTTATTTTGGAACTTTTTGAACTTGGGAGTTTGCACGCGATTTGTATAATTAGAAAAGGTGGAAGATTGGATAAGTCCCCACAGACAGTAATGACACACTCTTCCAGGAAAGAACATTAGCTAGCACATTACTGATCATGTCCACGTTGATGGATGCATTGACATTGTATCTTTCACAGTCTCAAAGCAGTGGGGAGGAGCCTCGTCTGAACTCCCACCAATGTTTAGCACCCACCTGGGTGATGCACATCTGGCATTTTTTTTCCAGAAGATCTGCTGAGGTCATTTGAGGTGGAGGTTGGGAAATTATTAAGCCATTATACTACATTGCCGGGGCGGCAGTGTAGTATAATGGTTAAGGAACTGGCCTTGTAACCGAAAGGTTGCAGGTTCGATTCCCAGGTAGGATACTGCCGTTGTACCCTTGAGCAAGGTACTTAACCTGAATCGCTTCAGTATATATCCAGTGTATAAATGGATAATATGTAAAAAGGTGTGTAAGTCGCTCTGGATAAGAGCATCTGCTAAATGCCTGTAATTGAAAATTGAATTGAATTGAATTAAGCCAGGCATACTTGGGGATGTTTTTAGGTGGCCAGATTTAGAGAACTGGTGGGGAATTTAGCTAGGACTAGGGGGAAACCCTCAATTTTGTGATAGATATATATAAGTGACCCACCACTCAAAATAAGTACCATGTGATCTTGACCACAATGAGTCAGGACCCCGATTTAATGTCTCATCCAGCCTTAGTGACCATTTTTCCCCCCAGGCTGTCAGGCATTGAGTTTCACTGTATCAAGGGAAACGGTGTCATAGAAATTTAAAGACTTGTGCTCTAGCCAATCTTCTTTTCTGGAAGTGTTTACCATTACTGTCTGTGGGGACTTTGGCTTGTCCAATTTTACAACCTTTCTAATTACACGAATCGTGTTCAGATACTTATCCATTGGAGTCTGGACGGATCACAAATGTATCAAAAATTCACAACGACCGCATGCACACATGAAGCATTTTCACAGATTTTTTTGTCAATACAGAACAATGTTCAAATGTTCAAATTTGTACATGCAAAGAAGACTCAAGTGGCAAACGTGGCTATTTCACAACACGCTTGCCACAATACAAAATAACGTTTATCCATCTCCAAAAGGTTCACCACAATAGGACAGAGAATCTAAACGAGTAACCTACAGTAGCGAACAATATTACATTTCATCTCAACAGAGACAAAGCGATTGGTCTCCCTGTAACGGCTTTGCAGCGAAATGTGCTCATTTCTTTGTAAAAACACTGATGTATTACTGCTATCCAAAGAACCTGTTGTTTGCGAGGTTAATTAAGTGGACCACTTAACGGTAGAAAATATTGCTGCACTATATCCTAACTAGCTACTCGTCCTGTCAAGCTAATGATGTAGCCTAGGCCCCAGATCATTTATAATCATCACAAAGGTAGCCACACAATTCCGTGACGCCCCATTGCCTTACGTTGCTGCAGCTGCGCTAATCAAAATATACCGTCAACTTAATGGGCTCGCTAACGTTATTGTGCATAACCCATTGCACCCCTCGTTTAGCTTGCTAACCTACTGTAGCGTTACAACTAAATTGTAGCCAGCTAGCTAGAAGCTACATACTGTATACACCTAGACGCCTTAAATCACACAAGCTTGTTTGCTAACGTTAGTTAACTTGACTACTAACTAAAGCCAATGTTAACGTTATGTGTACAGTTATTCAGGTTCATCGACAACAGGTCACATACCGTTATTGCAAACCTTCACGATAAAAAGGTAGCTAATGTTAGCTAACAAATTGACTCGCCGTGTATACAGTTAGCCAGCTAACCTTTTTGTAATGCTTTCCAATCCACATACGAACAGACTCCAATTGCGAGACTGTTTCCGAACTTTCCCAAAATTTCGAGGAAGGGCCGCCATCTTTTTTCCTGCTAACCGAGGTACCGCTTCCCGCAAGACTGCTTGGCGATACCCCTGAAACCGTTCCCCCAGTTGCCACAGCCGTCGAAGCCATTGCCGTGACCGGTCTTCTCCATCCGCAGAGGCCGCGAGAAGCCTTGCGCATCCGCCCCTTCCAAACACAGGTCTCGCGATAACGCACAGCGCTCAATGGGAATAGTAGTTCGCTCAAAATTGGTTTGACAAAAAAAATACTACTAGGCCTACAATAGGCCCTACAGAAGAATATTTAACTTGAGAGTTCTGACCATATTACAGTTCACAAATAAATAATATATCTAATATCTGAAAAATGTTCATTTATTTTAATAAATATGATCAACCTGTAATCTATCTGTGTTCATTAATTCGTTTATGTTAATTTATTTTCAAAGGACAAGCTCAATCAGCATGCAGCCTGTGGATTTATTTGATCGGTGAACAAATCACTGCCAGGTCTCTGATTATTAATTGTGATATAGCTGTATTGTCAAATTAAGTAGTTATATAATATGGCACAAAACAAACTAATGGCTAAGTTCTGTCACACCATATTTAGTAGGCTAAATAAATCAGATAACACACATATTATGCTGCACCTTACTACTACTAGGCTACCACTAAGTTACTAGTCTAATACCATCATGTCTACTACAACATTTATTTTAATATTAGTATATAAATATTGTAATTATGTTAATTATAGGGTCATTTTTTATTTTTTTTAACCAGAGAAACAAACACAGCCTAATATCAAGTTTATTTCAAAATGCAATTTGAGCTTAATATCAAGTTTATTTCAAAATGCAATTTGAGCTTTGGCAATTGTCTGGCGCCTGCGCATTGCGTAAAGCGAGGAAGCTGACTGCCACACGGAGGGGAGAGGCAGTGACGGGCTAGTCAGCAGCCTCTCTCTACCCGAGAACGCAAGGTCGCTGCGGCGAACGTGTTTAAATTTCGCTGCTGCCTGGCCATGCCAACGGACCGACACGGGGATGTATTATTATTTCAATTGGCCTAAAATGAGCGGTGATGCAGCGGGTGTGGGAGGTGGGGCCGCCGGGATACTGCACAGAACGCTGGGCAGCGGGGGAGGAGGCTGCGGCGAGCTGGTCAACGGTGACGGAACCTGCGCTGCGGCTGCTACCGCCACTACCACAACTCTAGCGCAGCGCTCAGAAAAAGAAACCAGCGTCGCCGAGGCCCAAGCGTATAACGATCGGAATAATACTTCCTACATCGACGCAGACTTAACAGGGGAAGATCATGACGGGCATGTTGTGAACAATATGGATAATGCAGAGGAGAGCAGAGGGTGTGCGGATTCGGGAGAATATGTGCTAGGTTGCCTCGGTGCAGTTAATGGACGAGACGTTCATCTGAAGGAAGCTGGTAGCATTAATATTGATCACAAACCCAGCGGCTCCCAGCACGGGGGCGGGCATAACGTTAGCTGTTTTATGGCCGCTGCGTCGAGGAAGACTGCGATCAGGCAGCAGCGAGGCAGTACTGGCACTAGTAAGAATACAAACGGAGAGTCCGTCTCCACCGAGAACGAAGGAAGCTCATTGACAGCTACCGCTGAGAATGGCTCTCGGAAGCCCGATCCGACTGTCACTAAGCGCCGGGGGTGCAGTATGAGCAGAGCGCCAAAGAGGGTGTGTTTTGCAGGGACAACGACAATAGCACACTGCGGCATCTCGGATTCTGGTGCTCGTGGTCCTAGGTTGGGTTACTCTCCGCTCAGGAGCGCCGGGGGTAAAAGCGTTTTATTACTAAAAAATTATAACCACACCGATACTCCGCAACCCGGATACCGAACACCCACCACCGAGGGACATCGTCGGGGAAGCAGCCGTGAGTATGTGCCCGGCTGTGATAGATCAGATAACTTGATTAGACAAGCCTCAGTGTGTCCACCAAGTGCGGTAGCAAACAGCTGTGTGGATAATATTAATAGCACGGATGGACGGCCGCCCAGAACTGCAAAAGGCCGCGTAAGATTGTACAGGGTCCGCTCTTTCGTGGCTACAACATTGGGTTACAATAACAGAGGAAATGGTGCTTTGAACGGCGTCACAGATGGCACACGGGGCGGGGGTGGTGTCAATCCCGTGCTCCCTCAGGCACGTCCTTTAGGTGGCCATAAGGGTCTCTCCGACGGCCAAGAGCGGCAGTCGGGGTCTGGTGCCCAAGTGTATGGTGCCTCCAGCAGTTGCGCTATTGGCAGAAAAGGCCCAGAGAGACATACCAATAGCATTGTTCAAAATAATAGCATCCAAGCATCTAAGGAACAGAATGTGGAACAAAATCGTGTGGAATTAACCCAGAACGATGCCAGCAAGGGGGCCCGCACAGGGGTGTGTGGGGATTCATCTGAGGGCACAGCCCTGGGTGCAGAGAGGCTGCCAGTGGAAACTCTCAGTGCAGAGGCACTGGAGGCAGGGGCCAGCCAGGCCCAGCATAGGCAGGGGCAGCTGGAGGAGCGCACAGAGAGGTTGTGGCGCCGCCTGCAGGTGGTGCAGGTAAAGCAGATGGAGAGGCATGTCGTGCAGCAGTTGCAGGGGTTGGCGGGGTCCATGGGTCGGAGGAGAGAGGGAGGACGGGCCCGCTTGCAGCAAGCCTCAAGGCCCCCACACATGCCCAGCTCTGGGGAGCTGAGCAGACTGGCCAGGAGCTGCAGTGAAGCCCTCCATACAGCAGAGGGAGCCCTGGACTCGGACCACACCGCCAGTAGCTCTGGAGGGGAGAGTGAGGGTGAAGAGAGAGATGGGGGCCCCACCCCAGCTCGGAAGAACGAAATGTGAGTATTACACACACATTAAACACTCTAACTTAGTTTTATTTATCCTGCAGGCTGTGAACCCAAACTACTCTTAACCTACAGGGTTATGATTCAACCTTCCAGATATACTGTATACATGTCTACACTTGTTTACAGGGTGTGTGTGCCAACCTATTTCCTCTGCAATAGGCACCTTTCTAGGTTTGAGTAAGTGCTTTGCCTGCACACTGCAGGTTAGATAATGTACCAGTTACAGAACAGTGGTTTGGATATGTAGAAGCTAAACTACACTGGAGTTGGGTATGTATGCTAGTTAGAGCTCAGGGGTGTCGCATATATTCTGAAAAACAATCCTTTATACTGACATACTGCCACTGCTGCAGGTAGCAAGTTTTGCTTAGTCAGTTGGCATTTCAAGTGGCATATGTTCACATTCACTGGGCCCCTGGTTCTTTGCAAGTTCCCCATACCTGCTAAAGGATAACCATGTGGTTAATCATTACTGGAGTTTTGGGGTTATTCCGAAAGTACCCTTCCAGATTAACTGCTTCAGTTTCAAAGCCAATTCGCTGAGTGTAAACTGCCCATCAGTTCCAATTTCAAGTATCCAGTTCCATTTTCAGTTATGTAAATCCAGTGTAATTTAATTCAGTTACTCCTCAATGCATCAGATGTGCCAACAAAGCTGAGTGAAATGCAAGGAACAATGTTGAAAAATGCTGTTTGACCCAATGTCCTTTATGATACTTATCGCAGTGGTTTTTGCTGCATTTGTTGGTTACTCTATTTGCATTGTTTTTTGAGTGGTTGCTTACTCTTGCTTTTAACTCCGCAAGGGCAGCAAAACATTTTATGTATAATTATTATTATAATATATATTTTTAAGTGTAGTACATCTGCACTGATGTGATGGGACTTCAAATGTTACCCAGACATTCCGTTTGGCAAAACAAAATGGCTGTGCTGAATGGAACTTATCCCTTCATTTTCTTCACTTAGGATCTGGAAGATCCAGTCAAGTTCCCAATTCCGCCATTGATTTGGTATTTGGCCTCTTGAGGAACCGTGACCCTCTGTGAGGTGTTTGATGTTTTTATCATAGACATTTATGTAGAATAAAAACAGTGTAAACGCCTTGAGCAAACTACATAATGTCCAAGCAGAAGGGTTTGTCAGTGATGGGGCACGCATGATGACTGTCATTGGTTATTTTCATGATGATGGTCAGGGGTGATGTCATATGATGAAGAGGGTCACTCAGTGATGTGCAAGAGGCTTACAAAAGCAGGCCGAAAATAGCTTCCATTGGACTGCTATGCTGAATGACTCGCAACCGGCTGAATTGCATCTCATCAGAAAATACTGTTGTGAGAAATTGTCGACCTTAATACAAATACTGGGTCAGGCTCGGTACAGAAGGCTGGCTGTCTCCTAGATTGGTTTTGAAGAGAGGTAAACGTTCTTTAATCTTTGTTCATCTTCCCGAGTCTGTTACTGCTTCACAGTTAATACGGCCCTTAGGTTTTTCTTAGGCACCATTCCATGTAATTTCACACAAAACGGTTGATTTCGACACCCACCTACTGAAATGTTTCCTGTAGTTAGAAACAGGTAAGACGAGCATTTGTGTAACATTATTTTGTATAAACATAATTTTATCTGTGAGAAATCAAGCTAATTGAGGCAACCAACTGTTTCTAACTACAGGAAACATTTCAGAACAATCTTAGATGGGTGTCATGGCATGTGAAATGACCTGAAATAAACCTTAGCTATATTTTCTCAAGGAAACCCAAAGATCTCCAGATCCTGTGATGTTTCATGCTTGTAGCACCATTGTATCTACACCATAGGTGGCAATGTTGGGTTATTATGTGTTCACTCGTGCCTCCCTGGAGAACTATGGGAAGTGTGGAAAGGTTTGGAGGCTGCAGGAGCTCCTGGTCAGGACGGAGACTGGGCACTTTTTAATGGCGGTGTGTCTTAAACTCTTTCTTTTTCCCTCACCCAGCCAGAACAGCACTGAATGGCAGTGGGCGAAATGCAGGGCGGGGCTGGGCAGCAGGTGGGTGTGGCTGCAGGCTCAGGTGTCGGAGCTGGAGTACCGAATCCGCGCCCTGACGGAGCTGTATACCCACCTGAGACAGGGCAAGGTACTCTCGGTGTGACTGGCATACGGGTGACGCCATTTGCAGTGTGGCAGTGCACGCGTGCTTGTCCTAATGTTGGGAAGCGTGTCTGTGTGGTACAGTGCGGTTGAATGAACGGGAGCATGACTCTGCATGTATGCTCATGTTCTTTGGTGACTCGGGCATAGGTGTTTGAAAGGAGCAGCGTTTTTTTCCCCTGTATTGTTCCTGCAGCTGCCGTTTCTGCGGTGTATGTAGGGTTGCCCTGGTAACAGTCATCGTAACTCTGATCTGTCTCCCCCTCAGGGTAGGGGTGTCTTACAGCACCAACCCACCGGCAGCCTGCCCCTCCCAGTGACCCCCTTGCGTGCATCCCGGCCACCTCGCCCTCCCAACAGCTCCCTTTTCAGGTCAGTAAACCCCCCCCGAAACCTCAGTTGGTCACGATCATTTGAATGGACTGATGAATTTGACTTGGCTGAAACAAACTCCAGCTGTGATTTGGCCTGTTTATCTTTCTTCACTGTGGAGAATCATCGGGTCTTATTCATATCGCATCAAAGACACCCCATGTTTTATTGTTTCTAAAAATGGAAACCAAGAACACGGAGAGAAATGTATTCTCTCTGTTTTAGTTATTCTACATACAGTTTAAAGTACTTTATTGCTGTGCACGCTAAATGTAGTAAATGCCGTGTGCTGTGAATGTTTTATGACTGGCCCCGAGCTCCGCCCGCGTGTTCAACTGCACTGGTTCTCTGTTCCTCCCAGCACCTCCGAATTGCCCCAGAATGCCCTCAGGAAGAAGCCGACAGAGGACACCCCCCACCCGCCCCCCGAACCCCCCGGCTCCCCCTCTTCCGCTGCCAGGGTCCGCCCCCTGCTGCGACAGCGCCGTCGCAAGCTCATCCACCTCGGGGGGTCCACGCCACTCGCCGCGAAGGTGACCGAGCCGGGAAGCATCCGGGAACATCTGGGACGTAGGCTGCGTTCGGAATGGCTCCCTGTACGCTTTATAGTGCACTATTTAGGGAATCAGCCATTTTGTAGGGTGTTCTAATTCTCTGGCTGTGTCCGATTCAGAGCCCTATCTACTGTGCCCTGTCTCCTGCAAACAGCGCACTGGCAGAAGTGTGCTGTTTAATGTGCACTGTTTAGCAGTCCGTGAAAAATATCCGTCGTACTATTTTCCAACCGCACTGTGGAAGTGTCGTAAGCAGGTCATAAGACGTCCCACCAGTGTTGCCATGTCCGTGGTTTTACAGCTAAATTGCGATACTTTCAAAGTGCAGTCACGGGTAAAAATGAAAAGTCGCAAAGCACGCGCTTATTTTAAAAAGTAAAAACATGATGATGATTTCTATTTAAAATATGTTGCTTTTAGCTAAAAATAGCCTATAAATTGGGCTAGTTTTGAGTCGCCATTTGGCTGGAAAGTATTACAAGATCTGGCAACCCTGCGTCCCACTCTTGCGCTGCCATGTCACGTGTTGTTTTTGTTGTATTTGAAGGAAAACGTCAGCGAAGCTGCGCCTCACTTTTTTAAAAACGCTTTACGCCAAATTCATGTGACCAAAATGTTTGTGTACGTCTTGAAAAGTGTGCTCCCGAATGTACTCAGCGAAACCCCAGAAGTAAGTGTCATCCGGGTGTTTGAAGTATACTGCAATTTGAAAAAATGTTTTCGTACTCTACGACTTTCTCGCCCTATCTACTCACCAAGGCTACTCAACAGTGTGGAAGAGTGCTGATTCGGACACGGCCTCAGTGTTCTTAAAGGTTGTATCAGCGATTTTGGGTGGAAACATAAATGATCACATTCATCTGATTTTTCCTCACGATCCGCTAGCTGCCCGCCCCATAAGCAGGCCGTCAAAAAACCGCGTCTCTGTAGGCAGCCTATGCTCCGAGATCGTACACAAAAACAATGGTACTACCAACTACTCAAAACCAAAATAAACAGTATTCCAACCAATCACAATGATCTGCACAAACGTGACGTCACTTCTGAAGCGAAATCCCAAACAAACATACTTATGAATAATTATGTTATGTTTTAAAAAATAGTGTTCAAGCATCCAGAATTATAACCACGTTAATAACGTTTGTAAGAAACCAAACCGTTTGTAAATCCGTCAAGATTTCAGCGAGATAAGAGTATTAGCGTTTGTGCAGATCATTGTGATTGGTTGGAATACTGTTTATTTTGGTTTTGAGTGGTTGGTAGTACCATTTGTTTTTGTGTACGATCTCGGAGCATAGGCTGCCTACAGAGACGCGGTTTTTTGACGGCCTGCTTATGGGGCGGGCAGCTAGCGGATCGTGAGGAAAAAAAAAATCATTTATGTTTCCACCCAAAATCGCTGATACAACCTTTAATTGAGAATTTGGAAACCATCAAAATAGTGCACTATAAAGTGTATAGGGAGCCGTTCCGAATGCAGGCTTAGTGTCATTATAGTACCGTCATGGTGATTCATTGCCTTAAATCAGCGCTCCTCAATCCTGGTCCTGGACAGTCACAGAGTATGCTGGTTTTCTCTTGTTACTCAGCTCTTAATTGCTCAATTAAAAGCAGCTGATTGTACAGTTATCTGACCTCACCTGGTTTCTTGGGTTCTAATTGGTTGCTGATTTTAAGGGGAAAGCAGGAAGCTCTCCAGGACACAGTTGGTCTCCCCTGCATTAGGTCATGCAGTTGGACATGTACCATCTTTTGGTGACGTTCCTTACTCTTTAAATTGGTTCAGCAGAGAGGATTTGTAACCCATGGTTGTCTGGTTATGAGTCCAACTATATAGTGTATCCATTATACTGCCCTCACAACTACTGGTGCTACGTAGTGCTAGCTGCCTGTTCCGCAACAGTAATGGGTTGTTTTTTATTTTCTTTGTCTCTCCCTCCCCCCAGGCCGTGAGTGTGCAGTGCTGGTGTACACCCCCCGCAGTCTGTGTATTATGTGCAGATAACCCTCCCCGCTGTCCTGTTGAGAAAGGGCCATTGCCGTGGGTACAGTGGGCCCAGCTGGACCTCTGTCTGCACCCCGTCCTGTCTTTTCCCCCCGGTAAGTATCACTCCAAAAAACTGGGAGAAGGGGATTTTTCAAAATGGCGGACACATCGATTATTTCCATCTCTGGTATGCAGAGATTAATCCGCGATTCTTTGTTTTTTATTTCCTTGTTCACTGCAGCTTGGTGAAAAGTTTCTGTTAAACTAAAATAAGAGAAAGGGTGGGTATTGCAGGGAATGCAGCTATAGTCAAGTGACACACCAGGGACTTGCTTTTTCGGGAGTGGAAGAAGCCTGTGATATGAGCATGTGTTCAGTCAAAGCCCATAGAGAGATATACAATCTCTGGGTCAGTTCTTTGTCCTGAAGGTCTGTTTGTTTAACATAATCAACAGTACTGAATTGTGTGCAGATTGTTCTGTTTCCGACCAATATGCGGACATTGTTTGTGTTGTGTGTGTGTGTGTGTGTGTGTGTGTGTGTGTGTGTGTGTGTGTGTGTGTGTGTGTGTGTGTGTGTGTGTGTGTGTGTGTGTGTGTGTGTGTCTGTGTCTGTGTCTGTGTCTGTGTCGGGACAGACGTGCCCCTGGCATTGCGGTGTGGAGTATCGCCACGGGCCGGACCCCGCTCCCACAAACCCGCGCGGCCGGCAGGCATGCCGCCTCCACCCTCCTGGCTGGCCAGGCGGGGCCAGGGCTCCCAGAAGCCAGGCAGGCTGAAGAGAAGACCAGCCTGTACCCCCCTTCCACATGGCCACCTCCCCCTTACCCACGGTACTGCTGGGCCCCGCCCGCTCTGTGATGCACGTGAATCTCCCGCTCCCGCTCCCTCAGTCTGCATCTCTAACACAATCCCTCCCCAACTGCGTCCCTCTGCAGACAGATCAGGCGAGCGGTCCCAGAGAGGCCTGGCCAATCTGGCGTTCCTCTCCCAACGGACGTGTTCCGCAGACCTCCCCCTCAGGCCAGCCACCCCCCCAACGCCCGACATCCCCACGCAGGTGAGCTTGCAGCACCCAGGTGGAAGAATGGGCACAGTCTGGCTGGATCATTCTCCCAGGGCTCTCCTCTCCGCTCCTTTCCGTTTCTTCTACAAGAGGAGTGCTCTTATCCAGTAAGGGTCAGTGTGGGTTCAGGCTTTTGTTCCAACCAAGCAGTTACACACCTGATTCTACTAATCAACCGTTAGAATCTTTGCTAAGGATCTTGATTAGTAGAATCAGGTGTGCAGCTGCTTGGTTTAAACAAAAGCCTGCACCCACACCGGCCCTTTCTGGATAAGATTGAGGATCCCTGTTCTAGAGAGTACTCTCAGGTCTACAGGCTTTGGGGGTGTATGGAATACAGCTACATGCTTTAGAATAAGTGCAATGCGGCAATAAAGTAGTGGTTTTGTATGATTTTGCTATTCACGTTGTTCGAAACCATTTAATAGACCAAGCTCTCTCTCTCTCACTCTCTGTCTCTCTCTCTCAGCCCACGCGTCGGCGGCGAGGAGAGAGCTCTTTTGACATTGATAATCTGGTGATGCCTCTGGGCTTGGCTGGTCTAGGGGGCGGGGCCAGAGTACAGAAACTGCAGTATAAGGAGATCCTCACTCCCAGGTTAGCCACGCACGCGCGTATCCGCACATACCACACACTCGCAGGTTAGCTACGCACGCATATAAACACACACCGCACACTCGCAGGTTACTACACACGCACATACTACACACCCGCAGGTTAGCTACGCACACACATATACGCAGACACCGCTAACTCGCCGCTTATCAATGCGTGCACATATACGCAGACCCTACAAACTCGCAGGTTAGCCACGCACGTGTGCATACACAGGTACTGCACTCGCATATAGACAAGAAACACCGTCACCACAGACGCACAGACAGTGGCCACACACGTAGCACACACATAACTACTCCACATTGTGACATATATGAATGTGCTGCCTGGGACATTGAAAGGTGACAGTGGCACTCTCCTGTTGTTCTCTCCTCTGTCTCTGTCCCCGTCTGTAGCTGGAGGCAGCTCCACTCTCCATCTGAGGCCCCTGCCGGCCAGGTGGCCCCCAGCCCTGATCCCCCTGAAGAGGAGCAGAGGGCCACTGCAGAGGAGGATAATGAACAGGAGGAAGAGGAGGTGCGTCCCTTGTAGAGTTCTTCCTGGGTTCTGTGGTCGCTGGGGTATTTCAGTATGCAGTGTGGTATTTCAGCATCATTACACAACTTCCTGCTTGTGTGTGTGTCTGTGCATAACGGTTTGTGTGTATGCTTGTGTGTGTGTGCTTGGGTGCTTGTGTGTGTGCGCGTGTCTATGTGTGCGTGCACATATACTTGTTTATGTTTGTGAATGCTTTTCGGTGTTGGTTTGTGTGTGTGTGTGTGTGTGTGTGTGTGTGTGTGTGTGTGTGTGTGTGTGTGTGTGTGTGTGTGTGTGTGTGTGTGTGTGTGTGTGTGTGTGTGTGTGTGTGTGTGTGTGTGTGTGTGTGTGTGTGTGTGTGTGTGTGTGTGTGTGTGTGTGTGTGTGTGTGTGTGTGTCCCAGGTGGAAGACCTTTCAGACGCCGCCTTCCTGTGCCGTCACGCGCAGTGTGAGCAGAGGGAGAGAAGTCGTTGGGGAAGCTGGGCGCAGCGTCGGCGTAGGGGCAGGTACACGCACACACGCACACACACGGAATTTAACTGTGAGATATGTTTAAAACTGAGATGCATGCGTGAGACATTCGCACACTAATATAATGAATATACCATGCAACATATTCAGGGTGTATATATCTTTCATACGCAAACTACGACATCTGCACAATACTGTTCCACCAGAAAACATGATATTTAAGTGTAAGGTACGTATAATACAGAGACTGACAGTTCATAAAAACATGCAAGTGTAACACATACAAACTGTAAGACGATAGAACACAGACAAATAACTGAAATACAGATGCTAAATCCTCTTTGAGGATGTATTTTCAATGCACTGTACTGATTTCAAAATGGCGGCTGGACATTCACAAATCCATACACGCTTGCTTTCAGCCGCGGAAGAGTGGTTGACGTCTGCGCCCCTCTCTCCGCCTCTCCCAGGTCCTCCTATCGCGGCGACGGGAAACTGGCCCCCAGGACCCCGGAGCAGCCCCCCTCCCCCGAGCCCAGGGCCCGGTTGCCTTCGGAGTGCGGATCGTGGCCTCCGAGTCCACAGGAGACTCCCGGCACCCCCGGACCTGTGGAGGAGCCCACCTCCTTCGCTCTGGAGGAGGAGCAGCTGGTGAGGAAGGGTGGGGTTTATCGCGCTGCGCTGCTTTTGACAGTGGAGTTTTCGCAAGGGCCCTGGTGCATTTATCTAAATGCGTATAACGGAGGCGGCAGCGGCTATGCTTTCGTTAGCGGTGCTCGGATCGACTCAAAAGAGTCAATCTGGGGAACCGTGCAAACAGCTCGGAATCAAGAAATCTGTTTGTAACATCCACTACAGCAATAAGAGCAATATACATTAGATTGTGAGTAATTTCTTTCTATACTTCCTGGTTCCTTATGGGTATCAACAGGAAGCAATATCCACAAATCACCATCAGCATTGTTCTCCTGGATGTTACCAACATATTCCTTGATTGGTTGAGTTCCTCTTTTTATCTACCAGTTTACAAGACTGTGTTATCTCTATTTTATATTGCCTGAATTATTGTCACTGAGAGGACTTGGGGTCAGTGTACTCGGTACATGCATGCATTTCACTTCTTCATACGTAGGCAGTGCACAGAGCTGTTGTTCTTTTTTTCTGGGTCAGGCGGCGTTGCCATGGGAGTGCCGGTCGTTCCCGCTGTCAGAGGCGGAGCTGCAGTGGTTGGAGGCGGAGGAGGAGGAGGAGGAAGAAGAGCACCCCGAGGACCCGAGCTCCACCAGTGCCCGCAGCCAGAGCACCGACTCGGGCATATCCGTGGGCAGCCTGGAGCTTTCCCCCATCGCCCTGCTGCCCCCACCACCACCAGTCCGCCAGGGTCAGGACCTTACCCCCAAACCCCCGGCCTCCCTGGCTGTCACCTTCCCCTCCGAAACTCAGGACTCCCTCTTACCCCAGTCCTCTGAGTCATCCCTGCACTCCATCCCCCTCTCCCTTTCCCCGAAGCCACCCCCTCCGCTGCTGCAGACACGCCCAGCCCCCAGCTGAAACATAGAGGGAGGGAGTAGCCCCGCCTTTTTTGGTACCTCATGACACACCCACTGCAGCCAGCTGGAGGAGGGTCCAACCTGGGTCTGCCCCGCCCCTTCACCCTATCCTCCCCCAGTCCACTTCACTGTTCGAAGTCACGCATGATTGGACGGCCCAGTCTGTGTATTGTATCCTGTTTGTTTGTTTGATATTTGGTTTGATATTTAATTTCACGTATGCTTTTGTTCACCTTTGTTTTGCCAGCTAACCCCAAAAATTTCTGTTTAATAACAAATTGCAGGCTGTCGGTCTGTGTGGGCATGTATCTAAAGCAGACCTGTCACTGTCTACTTGGGCATTGTATTTACTCAACCACAAATAGCCACAGATATAATCCTAACTATACCTATATCATCTGACAGAATAAATTGGACCCTGAAGTCAGAAAAAGTGAGCCCGAACATCCACTCTAATGACCGCATAATCATTACAAGGTATTTTTCAAATACTGGCTGTGTGTCAGTCATTTGATTGGCTTTTAAGGCAGTAACCAGTAGGAAAACTGCACTCGTAATTCATAGAAAGTTGATTAATTAATGCTAAAAGGCACTTTATTTAAATTTTTTTTAAAGGGATAATAAATAAAATAAATTATAACATAAGTCAGCTTCCCTAATTTGAAAATTTAAAAATGGAATTGGGTCCCTTGTTAGGTATGAGTAAATATGCTCTTTTGTTCTTTTCAGAAGCGCATTGTGAGATGTGCCTTTGTCCTCCTGCTTGTTTGTTGGTTTTGTGGAGCTAACCCAGCACCCTGTGTGTCCGTGTGTCAGGGGTACCCCCTCACCCTCCTCACCCCCCCTTTCACCCCCCTCCCCTAGCGGACTGGACCTTTCCACCGACAAGAGAGGCCTTGTTGGAGGAAAGAAAAAAAATTTTGTAGAAAAAAAGAAATCACTACGAGTAATAATGGAAAAATACATTACCCGAAAACGCACAGCGCTCTAAATGCAAAGATAAACATAAAATAAAAAAATCTGAAATGAGTACTGGGCTTTGTTTGACATGTTATTGAGAACCAGCAAATGTCGCTGGAGAATATGAGAGGGGTTTTATGAAGAATTCCCTTTGTATCGATTTGCCCCATCGAAAAGGCTGCCGTGGTAACTTGCATGGCAGGGAAGTCATGGGAGGGCAATGGCTACAACAGGTAAGAATAGAACATATTTTAGTTGCAGAATGAACACAATTAGGATTTGCTAATTAAGCTTGTGATGCGCTTGCTAATGTTGAATTTAGCACAGACATGATTTCTAACCATTATCCAGGCTTAAACTAATCTACGAATGTCATATTGTCACTGATGCAGCATCTTTTAGGGGTGAATGGTTGTGAGATGTCACTGTAAACCAGATCCTAAAATAAAGAAGTGGAGACTTGAGGAATACCTGTGTATGTTCAACAGAACGATGCTGTTAGCATCCTCTATAGCATAGTGCAATCGTGTATATAAAAGCATAGATGGGAAGGAGAATAAAACATGTTGACACCAGGGGGCACTCTTACCTAACTTAGTAATCACATATGAAGTACAGGAGAGAGACGTTAGTGTGTATAGACCATTTTTTCTACAGTCTGGTTTGTAGACCATTTAACAGGGCATCATTATATCCTATAACAGCACAAGTGTCAAACTCCAGTCCTTGAGAGTGAGATTTGCTGCCAGTATTTGTGGTTCCCTTTGAATCAGCAACCAATTAAGGTCTTGAGAACAAGGTGTGTGGATTCCGTAGCCGACCAATCAAAGAATCACTGGTGCTGAAACACACCAAAAACCTGCCGACTGCAGTCCTCCGGGACTGGATTCTGACAACCACAGCCTTCAGAGAATACTGGGACTTGTCAAATTTCACAGGTGGATCTGATATCTGAAAGGCTGCTGAATGCAATCAGATGTATGACTAATGGAATAAGATTTCAGATCCGTGTTCAAGAAGAATAAGCATTAGCAGAGTAAGAGTTAGCATGCTCTTCTATGGGTGTTTCAAGGTCAAGAGATGTTACTTTGCTTTGTAATGACTAAGTAGTCCACATCTTGATTCTTTGGGTGGGAAACATTCCTGGAGGGTATCCCAAACAGCCAAGTAGCCAACTGAGCTTGTGAAACGTTCCAGTAGAGTATTCTGGGGGCAATTGTAACGGGGCAATTGGAACACCATAAAATTGCACCAATCTGAAACAAGCTAGAGCTGAGATTCTATCCAGCAAGCTAGCTAGTTTCATATGTTCAGGGTTGGGGGCAATTGTAACAAAAAATTGTGTTACAATTGACCCCTGTTACAATTGCCCCCAGAATACTCTATGTATGCAAGTTTTGTGTTGCATCCAGCTTAGTTGGCTACTAGGCTGTAAACAACTTGTAGAATTTGTTCACTCATAGGATTAGGCCACAGTCTTCAGTCTGTCATTCACAAACTTATCAAATGTGTAAAAAATGTTGCATCATATAAATGACTGGGTTAATTAAATTAACAGCAAAAGTTGGCATGAAATTCAGAAACGGATACTGCCCTCCTTTCCCATCCCTGGCCTAAACCATACTTTTTCTCCTACATCCAGCTTATTGCCTATTTGTCAATGTCACCACTCACAATCTGGCATCTGCAAGAGTCACATGGGATTTTAAACTGAGTGGAGGTTATTATCAACAGTCCCTCCACCCAAAGTCCCTCAACCCCAGGGGTGCGTCCCAATCAAGGGGCCGTGACTGGGCTTTTGTTTTGAAGCTCACTTCCTGGTTGGGCTGGGAGCAGCGATTGTGCCGTTGCTCACTAGCGCCACTGCGATTGGCTCCAGTATAGGTTTTTCACCATGTAAGTCAATAGCAGCAATGTGGTCAAAATACTCAGTCAATAAATTTTTCCCACAAAAAAATTTAATTGCAATAGGTGCCTTTCCTTCATCTAATGCCTCTGCACGTGCTGATTTTTTTAAAATATTGTGTCGTTTGGACAGGGTATTAACATTTGTTCAGGACCAATCAGAGGGACAGGTTGAGTCCTCTTCGTCTCCACGGAGCAGACGCAGTTTGTAAAAACGGACGGCGAAAAAGACATCCGGAGCCTCAATTCAGTTTTTACGAGGCCGTGGAAAGGCAATGGGTGACGTCACAGTGGGTTTGTCCATATTTTTATACAGTCTATGGTCCCAATAGTCGAAAAATGCACCCTCCCTTCCTCCACTACCACCTCCTCTACTCCATGCCCCGGAAACAGATCTTTGTGTTTTAATCTAATGTTGCTGATTACATCTTAATTACGTATTAATGGTTACATATTAATTAATGTATCGACGCAAACCGCAATGTCAGGTACATTGTATACTGAAATACTTGTACTCAAAACGTTCAGACAGTTTTGCACACTTCCGGGTAGGAGAGGAGTAGTAGTGGGGGAGTGGAGGAAGGGAGGTGGGGAGTGAAGAATATTAGGACGCAGCTCAGATGATTTACGCTTAGCGCTCAGTACATCAGGAATAGTTCTCTCTCACAGTTATTTGAGGCCAGTGAATGCTGTTTGGAATGCAGTTTGGGAATTGGTTGGGAATTCCCAGCAACATTGCCTGATGTGAATGTTTGTGATTGATCTATACAAAGTCATGTATTATTGAAATGGGGGAAAATGTTTATATGAACTTAAAAATTAGGGGAGGCACGGTGGTGCAGTGGATAGCACTGTTCCCTCACAGGAAGACGTCCCTGGGTTAGAAATCAGGCCAGGGGCCTTTCTGTGTGGAGTTTGCATGTTCTCCTTGTGTCTGCGTGGGTTTCCTCCAGGTACTCCGGTTTCCTCCCACAGTCCAAAGGCACGCGGTTTAGGCTAATTGGACGCAAAATTTTCCGTAGGTATGAGTGTGTGAGTGGTAGGCTGAAGCCCAAACTGAGCCCTCTGGGCTCATGGACTGTGGACTTGCAGACCTTAATGGCATATCCGGAGGCAGGTAAGTCTGCATTGATGCAAAAAAATGGCGGGCAGAGTGTGCGAAAAGTCCACATAAGACGCTGTTTTCATAATGGGTAAGCCCGAAGCACTAATGGACATGATGCGACTCGACGCGCCTTTGAGTCCAAGAGTCTGCGAGTCCAGAGAATGGGGTTCAGCCAATGGTGTGTGTGCCCTGCGATGGATTGCACGACCTGTCCAGGTGGGTATTCCTGCCTCTCCCCAATGCATGCTGGGACAGCAAGGCCCTGACCAAGAAGAAGCGGGTTAGATAAAGGATGGATGGATGGATAGTAAAATTTAAAAAATATATATATTAAATTAGAAAAACAAAGAACTTTGTTTGCAACTATTACATTCGGTCACTCATACATATCTATTTCCATTTTCATTAAGCACTCCCCCATTTCCTGCAGCTTGTCTAAGCTTCCCTGGATTCACAGAGGATGTTGCAGGGATGAGTATGAACACACACAAATATTCCCATATTCCCAAACGGTTCATATCCCTGAGGTTCTAATTTATTCCACCATTTTAGGTTGTCTTTTTCCCCTGAGTCGTTGTTATTTCCTTGGTGTGACTCTGTATCCATAAATAATGTTTCATGTGATTGCCATATTGTCTGAGTTCCTGATTTTTCTCGCTTGCAGTACTTCTCCATTTTTTCAGATTGTGCAGTGTTATCGTGAATGGGTTTTGCAACTTCTCAACTCAACTTTCTTAAATCTGCTGAGGGCTTGTGCAAGACAGGAAAAAGGAAAGCAAAATGGTTTCAATATGCTAAGTCACAGATCAGTCACTTCCATGACTGCAACAGGAAGGTTTATGGTAAATCCCTAAAGTTTGTCCAATGCCCTCCATAATGTCTACAGCAATTTGGAAGCCTACTTGTCATGTAGGCTAAATGATACATTTATAAGATATTGTGAGAAGGTACAAGCTACTCTTGGGGTAGAGGTCTTTATTCTTGTTGATATCAGACCTACTTGTTGATATCAGACCTGTTATAATAGACCTACCAAAAGTTAGTTCTGTTACTGTATACTGCTAATAGGTTAGCAGTAGAACAGAACGAAAGTATTCCTCTTATAGTGGACTATTGCGGTCCAGATCAGCCAACACAGTTGAAAATCGCGTTACCATGTTTTCGCGCACAATTTTCAATGATAATTTATAATAGCCTACGTTGGATAGAAATCTGATTGAAAGCTTTTATTTAAAATTAAATAGAAGGATCACAAACGCCTGCAATTAAGGCTTTGCGATTGTATTGCTGAAAGTCTAACAATTGCAACTGAAACATTCACTATTTTTTTATTTTTTTTTATTATTATTTAATTGGCACCCAACGCGGGGCTGTCATATCACATAAATGATGATGCGCCTCCTTTCGAATCAGGACTACATTTCCCATGGTTCAGTTTGCCCTGTCGGAAGCGAAGGAACCAAAATAGGTGGGTGCCCTTTGGTACTGGCAAGAATCGCATGCATAACCGCAGGTAAATAACAGAACTAAAGAACATCTCTGTGGCTAAAATACACTGAACACAGGAACTGTTCTGTTCTGAAGGTGTTAGTTAACATTTAGATTGCATCTCTGCGTTCTGAATCCACGGTAAGACCAAGAATTACTCTCACTTTTAAACGTCAGCTTCGCTTGCTTTTACAGTTCTTCGTTTCTTTTTAAGTTGGCTGCTCACCTTGCCTTTATTTTAGAGATTCGCCCGGCTAGCTAGCTAGCTATTGCTTATTTATTTACATTGTATTCACGTGGTTTAATTTTTCAGTAAAAAGTGTGATGAAAAGCATATGGACCATGCATATTTCAAGGCATCATAACATTGCAATGCTTCAAAAATCAACGTTAGCTAGTAAGCTGTGAAAGTAAACCGTGTTGCTAGTTTATCATGTCAAAGCTGAGCCAGTAAAATCCGGGTGAATATACAGTAGTCATAAATGTTTTATTATGAAAGCCTGTCATTCTTATTTTCTTCCAATATATTTTTTTATATTGTAGTCCATTTTTAAACCAATGTATAGTGGCTGTAGCTCTGCTGAAAATTCCAGCCAAACCAGTTAAGCTGGTAGAGTAAGCTGGTGGCTGCTGTGAACAGTTGGTCAATCAGCTAAAATCAGCTAGAAGTGTCATAAACACAGCTTAAATGATGGAATTTTCAGCAGGGTATGAGGCATAAGTTTTATAGCTGCTGGTGGAGTCATACAGCTGGTGGCTGCAGCCAGACTGTAATTAATAACTTTGCCAACTGTCATAATTTCAGGAACTGCAGAAACCATGGGTGTTCATGGACTCACAAGTTACATGGAAGGAAACAGGAAGCAGTTTTTTAAGGACCTGAAGCTAAGAAACACCACACTTGTAATTGACGGCTGCAGCTTGTTCTTCAGATTGTACTTCACCTCAGGCTTAGACCAGCAGCACGGGGGAGACTATGACTCCTTCAGCAACCTCATCCAACAATTCTTTGAGGCCCTTTCCTCCTGCAACATAAGCCCCGTCGTCTTGCTGGATGGAGGGATCGATTACACCAGCAAGAAATTTCCCACGCTAGTACAGCGTGCCCAGAGCAAGATCAAGGAGGCTGACGCTCTGTCAAGGGGGTACCACGGTTCGGTCTTGCCGCTCCTGACCAAAGAGGTCTTCAAACAGGTGCTGTCCAGCCTTCATGTACCCTTTATCCAGTGTGTGTCTGAGGCTGACTGGGAGATTGCCTGCTTAGCCAATCAGTGGAACTGCCCAGTGCTAACCATGGACAGTGACTTCTATGTCTTCGACCTGAACGGTGGGTACCTCCCCTTTGGGTTTTTCCAGTGGAACAACATCGGCGTGTGCCAGAACACCTCGGAGAGGTACATTCCGGCCTCGCTTTTCTCCATCAACAAGTTCTGCGCCCACTTCAACCACATGAACAAAGAGCTGCTCCCCCTCTTTGCAGTGATTGCCGGCAATGACTACACCAGCCCGGGGGCCATGGAGACGTTTTTCAGCCGGGTTGACTTCCCACGGTCGGTCCAGCCCGTGCACAGCAGGACGCAGGCCCGCATCGACGGCCTGCTCCATTGGCTGTCCCAGTTCACTGGGCCGGCGCAAGCGATTAATGCGGTTCTGCAGGTTCTCGGGGACAGTGCCCAGGATATCAACCGGGCCCTGCTGTCCTCTGGGATGCAAGAGTACAAACTCTCCCACAGCAACCTGGCAGGGTTCTTTACAGACGGAGCCAAGGTGACCAACCTCCCGGAGCCCGTGAGAGTCTTGCCCGAATGGCTCTTGGCTCGACTGTCCAGCGGCAGGTTGCCCTCCTTCATCCTTGACGTCCTGGTGCTGCAGAGGACCTTGCTGATAGCGCAGGTGGAGAACTGCCGGCTTGCCAGCAGCCACGCGGCCTCCCTGCGCATCCGCCAGGTCCTGTACGGACTGCTTCTGGATGGGAAAAGGAAGCTTCTCCGGGGGCGGGACGGCCAGAAGGGAAAGGCCGCGAAGGCAACCGACGGCAGCCCGCTTTACCACGTGCAGGAGTTTGACAGGCAGAATCTCAACTTGAGGGGATCCCACGTTCAGGCCATTCTCCCGAGTGGCCTACAGCAGCTGCCTCTGGAGAAACTGAATGAGGTAGCCGAGCTAACTCCCTGTGTCAGTGAAGCTTTTTCAGACGTTCGCACTTAAATAAGTACTCTGTGCGACCTTTAATGAGCCAATTGCACATCCTTGCTGATGATGATGATAGAACATGCACAGTTACAACCCAGCTAACCAATAGCATTCTCATGATGTGAGAATTATACTAGAGTAGAGAGAAATTAAATAGCATTTACTCATGTGTACCTCGTTCAGCTCTGAACCAAAGGAAATTGTTCTATGAGGGAATGTTCACTTTCTTCGCAGTACTCAATAGCTGGGCATTGAACCCTTTGATGCCCAATGATTCCATTCAATTTTAGTTGCATAGCGCCTTTTTACGGTTAGGGTTAGGGTTATTGTATTAATTTACACCAAACATCCTACATTTGATTTGATTGAGAAGCCCTGTGAATGGTGGGGACATTTCATGAGTTTCCTGCTAAATTCTCAGAGACAGACCATGTGGTAAACTGTGGAATCCATATCACTTCTGTTTCCTTGAACATATGGTCCACGTTCTCGCTTTTGCAGGTGCCTTTACCTGTCCGACTCCAGGTTTTCATGGAGACTCTGGGTGTAGACGAGTCCATTGTCACCGCCACAGCCGTTCCCCCTCACCTCAGCTTACCTGTGTGTGTTACCTGCTACTGGCTAAGCAGCTCCAAGCCCAAGCCCGACCTGCAGATGGTCGAAGGCCTGTTGCTGGGCATCGTGTACGGAGAGCTCTGCAGACTTGGAGGAAATCGGAGAGGTACAGCACATCCCACAAATTCAAGGGACTACTGTCTGTCTACTGCTCAAGCACTTACTGTGTGACATATATGCAAGGGATTACTGTATTTCAATCTCTATAAAAGCATACTGTACATATCTCAAAGTTCTCAAACTCGGTCCTGGGGTAGTGGGGTACCACTGTCCATGCTGGTTTTCTTTCCAGCCACAATTGCGATTCTAGGATTTTAACGAGCCGTTATTTTTTTTTTTATTGGGTGCTTTTCATGTTTAGAGGAATTCTTTAAAAAAAAAGAAAAAAAGTGTAATGAAGAAAAATGTAAAGATTGTTAAAATCCTGGGATTGCAATTGTGGATGGAACAAAAACCAGCATACACAGAGGTACCCCAGGACCGAGTTTGATAAGCACTGTACTCATGCGTGCATTGTATAAGTTATATTGGGAGAATGCATCCTATTGTCTGTACCTGGGCATACATTATATCTATATCTATTTAATGTTTACTAGGAACTGCATGTTATCAGTGGCACTAGTGAACACTTTCATCTCTAGTAGGGAATACATTGTATTGTATACACTAAGATGTGCAGTGCATCCTCATCAACAGTTATACATTCTGTTATATGTACTAAGGCAGGGGTCTTCAACCTTATCCCGCAAGGGCCGGTGTGGGTGCGGGCTTTTGTTCCAACCAAGCAGTTACACACCTGATTCTACTAATCAAGGTCCTGAGCAAAGACTCTAGTGATTAATTAGTAGAATCAGGTGTGTAAGTCCTTGGTTGGAACAAAAGCCCGCACCCACACCGGCCCTTGCGGGATAATGTAGCATACATTCCACAGTAAGTGGTGTGGGAATGATATACCCAGTGTAATGCCATGGCTCCTGTGCTGTTTGTCCTTGCTGTTCCTGGTCTCACTCAGTGTAGCATCAGTAGTCTTCAGTCATAGTTATGTCTCTGTAGGAAGCTAATTGGCTCATCTGAACTGAGAGACTGATGAGTCTCTGACGCCCAGACAGGTGGCATTACATCATCAGTAATGGTCTAAGCCACTCCTCTCCCTCTAGGGCCAGCGGCTGGGTATCCGGGCGTGCGGGCGCTCTGTGATAGGCTGGGCAGGCTGCGGGTCAGCACTGGGGGGAGGAAAGGACCCGACCTGGAAGCGGCCCATGTTTACAGCCAGTGGCAGTCCTGCCTGTGGATGAGCTTCTACCTGAACCAGCTGCTCTGCTGCCCACTTCCTGAGCCAGAGTGCACCTGGTACAGTATGCACGACTGCGCCCGTCTCTCGCAAAGGGCCCCTTTACCCGTGTGGAATACCTTATCATTTCAAACGGTGAAAATATTGTATTATAATATATAATATATTGTATTATAATAAATAACTATATCAGGAGAAGTTGTCAGGAGAAACATGAGTGCTCAAATTGCCATAAACAAATGCATGGTGGCTTGTTTGTCATTTTCTGTCTTATACCTGACACTATCACATAATACATTTTTAGCAAATCATTAATTCCACAAATCAACGAAAATCCAGAAAATGTTGTCCCCGTAAAGTTGCATTTTTAGCTGGTCACGTGATCACTGCAAGGTCACGTGACCTTCCTCCGCCCTATTGTCGACACTCCTAATCATGAGCAGTTGAGGTCTTCTTGGTGAAAGGTTTTTGGTGAAGGGGTGAATTGTCTCTCTTTCTCTCGGGGACAGGCTGTACAGCGGGACGTTCGCCCACCGCGCCATGAAGGAGATGAAGGGGGGCAGCACCCCGGAGGTCCTGCTGGCGGGAGCCCCCTTCGCCACGCAGCTCTTCAGCGCCATCCAGGGGGCGGTGTGGCGCTCCGTGGGCGCCAGCTTCTTCGCCCCCTCCTCCTCCAGGAAGAAGAGGAGAGGCCGGAGGCCAAATAAGGGGGGCGGAGCCACGCAGAGGTCCACGCCCACCGAAGATGTGGTCAACAGGTTCGCTCTGCTCGAGTGCGATGATGATGATGATTATGACGATGATGAATATCAAGCGTAGGCAGCACTCAGTGTGCATTTTTAATGTAGCAGTCGTTGGAGGAGCCTGTTGTATACACATAGTGGCATTCCATTTGTAATTACAGCTCAGGAAATGCTGGCCCTTTGAACTACATTTTAAATAGCATAGCTGGAAAGTTTTTACTTTTGCAATGTATTCAAATGTAATTATTTTTAATACTAACGCACTCTAGTATATTTATATACGTCTTTTCATGATTTGCAGGGATTTCTTTTTATAGAGGTCGTGTTTTAAAGCCTTAATGATTGTGACTACAGTACGCGGCAGCTAAATGCATAGGGTGGAGACGCCTTGAAAACCACGTGTTTCAAAAGAGCGGGGCCATTTGTAAAAGTGGATCACTGACCAAATATCTTTTTGATAATGTACGGCTGAAAAAAGGTGCTGAACTGAACTGTGCAGCTTGTGTTTTTATCAGTTGTATTTTTTAGACTGCGTTTGTGGTTTTCCATTGGAGACTGAAGCACTTTTGGTTTCGGAAAGCCCCAAGCAGCTGAGCTTTGTATATGAATGCTTAAAATGTACTGGCAGCAAAAATAAAATTGAGCATCCATTTTGTAAATTAAAATAGCCCATTTATACGGTGATATACAGTATATTACCAGCGTTCAAACCTGTAGTTTGTCTTATGTTCCTTTGCAGTGGTGCAATAAGCATGATCTTATTTCTAGAAAGAAAGAAATAATGACACTTTACTTTGGACTTTTTAGACTGTACATGTAGTGTGTTGATGCTACAGTTGTGTAATTGAAAAACAGGTTTTTCACACAGACATCACATGCTCATTGTTGGCACACACCACACAATTTTCCCAATGTACCTTGGCAATGTTGTTGGCATTTAGAATATTACTGTGATGTTGTGCGCCTAAGGTTTTAGACTAGCAGTATTTGCATTGGAGTCAAGTGTAGTCTAACTTCGGTTCACGAAAAAATAGAACTGAGATGACTTAAGTAAAAAGATACAAACTTTAGCAGAGAGTGCACTTGATCTTAATGCAATGTGCAGCTAAAGAAAAACCTTTACCATTTGTGGCTAGCATCTTAAAGTCGTATTTTGCTAAAATATGCGCATGGAATGCCCCATGCGTCAAACATCTCACTATCATTTAATGAGGGGGAAAAAAACGTCTTTGCCTCGAGAAAATTTTCCCTGCATGCTGTATGGATGTGGATTGATTTACATTAAGACTACGCCTCTGTGAATTCTTTCTGCTGGATTTAAACTTAAACGTAGTATTCTACAGGTGGTGCCCAGGGAACGACTGTTCACGGAAGCTGTAGCGCTTCGGACATCTGGTGGACAATGTGATAATTACAGCCACAATAATTGTTAGTCACATCCATGTCCCGTGCTGTGAATAATGACGCTGTCTGATAAGCATTAAGATGGTTAGATAGATTGTCTGATGAGCGTTAGATTGTTAGATAGATAGACCTCTCTCTGGTCTATTTCAGCTCCTTTGGGTTTTTGCACAATTGTTCCACAGTGAATCCCATTTAGATAGACAATGTGTCTCTAAAGGACATCAAAGCACTCGCCATCACCAGCATCATCTGGATCTTCAGCTTCAAATGGTGAAAAGAGGGTCACTGTAAGGTCACTTCTGCATCTCTAAGATAATTGTATAGGTACTTCACATAAAATGGTTTTCATATCTTTTACAGTAAATGTATAAGTCAATCAATTTTATATTCTTTGGAAGTACTACAAGCAATTTGGAAGTTAAATCTCAGAAGTGTTTCAGATTTACAGTCCATTTGCTTCAAATTTCTTAACGCTACAATATTTTACTTGTCCATTATTTATGTATTTCGATGCACAAAAAAAATCTATCTGAAATGTAAATTTGATCAGATTTATGTTTACAAGAAATAAAATGCATATTCAAATTCTGCTTCAGATACATAGATTCACTGATCCGCCTCAATCTCTGTACCATCTATAATCCTAAATCTCAAATAATGTAAAGGTCACTGAATGGACAGATTATATAAATCCTCCTCAGGGCTCACTAACAAGACTACAAATGGCATTCCTCCCTAATCATTATCCAGTACACCACTTTGAAGCACAACAGTGCCCTCTACAGCACTAAAGTTCTGTATTGGTTTTGTCTTTGGTATTTAGATGGCAAATTAATTCCTGCGTGTTCCATAGATTGAAAAATCTATCTGAACTTGATTAAAACGGATTGGCCCGTTGTGGACAAATCAGTTCCACAGTCCATATTGCATAAAGTCAATGCTCACGAGACTTTGCAGGGACCTTGTCGAGCTGTGCAGTGAAACACCAGCGAGTTTTGCGAACACCGTTGACGATCATCTCCCTGCGTTGCCGTAGTTTGTCCTCTGTTGGCAGGCTGCCGTCTCTGTTCAGAAGCGGAACAGGTCGCTGACTCAGCTGGTTTAGCAGGTCTTCAGCTGGGACTCATGACCTTAATGGGAGTCATAGGACGGATTCAAAACAACAACAAGAGCAGGCGGCTAAGGGAGAGCAACAGATTGTGCACAGGGATTCTGTGCATGCAAGACAGATGGGTCCTCTGACCCAGGGGGGCATGGGTAGACTTCACTCTTAACTGAATGTGAGGCCGAGTGGGAGGGAAAACGTAGCTGGTGCTTTGCAGTTGATGTTGAATTGTTACGTGCTGCTCTGTATTTTTTATTTATTTTTAACCTTTGTGTAATCACAACTTGCCTTAAGAATCGAAGCAAACAAATGGCTTAGCCTCAGCAGTTAGCCAATTTAGCTGTGAACACGAGAACGTTTCTGCGCACACCTTAACATGACCTGCCTTGATTTTAAAATATGACGAACGTGCCTTAATTTCAGCGTCAAAACCACACAAACCCGCCCCAGACTGGAAAACAGTCCCACAGTTTTCGCAAAATATGCATTTTCTCAGTAGTCAGTAGGCAGGCTTCTGCTGTGGTTGCTTTCGTACCTTGACCCTGGCACTGAACCAGAACTGCTTCAACATACAGTTTATAAATGGATTATCTGAAAAATGCAGGCTTATGCAAGTCACCCTGGTTATGGGCGTCTGCTAAGCGCACATATACTGCGAAGCAATGCTCTTATTTGGTTGATTCTGGAAAGGAAAATAAAATGCAGACATCAGCAATGCAGTGAATATCGGTTTAATACTCTCACAAGAGGAGCTCCTCCCAAGGAGAGACTCATAGTTACCATAACAAGACACAGTTACCATAACTTGTGGAAAAAAAACACTGTCACAAAGGTTTGATCCCTGCATTCATGTTTGATTACAGAAGAATAACACAGAGGGCCTTGTATTACATACACACACAGAAAATGGCATGAATCCGATGGAAGAAAGCCGGTACCTGGAGCTCTGGTCAGTGTGGACAGGACTATTTACCAGTAGCTGGGACAGGAAGGAGTCGGATACAGGGGTTTCACAGTTCAGTCACTGCACGGTCACTTCCTGCGAAGGTGACCGCTTGCTTGAACGTGGGGTGGGGGGCTCGTCCGCACAAGCTGCCGGACTACTTCCCTGTAAGGACAATTCCAGTATTCCAAGATCGCCATCCAGGTTTTCCGGGTCACTTTGTGTCAATTTATAATTTTGACGTCCATGACTTTTCTCTGTAAAAGATGAGAGTTCGGTCCTCGAATATTGCATCTTTTTAAACAAGTGAAGGGGGAGGGGTCCTTGTGCTTTGAGAAGTGCTGTGCAACTGCTGCCCAAACAAAAATGCCCTTATACTCAGAACGGATCAGTTCCGTTCCATCGTTTCCAAGGTAGCAGGATGTTAATAGGAGTGGTCCCTCTGCACAGGGAATGAGGGAGGAGTCACTTTGGACAGCAAATGGGGAGGGGGTCACCTTGCACAAACGGTGGGGCTCTTACGTCATAAGACACACACGCACACACACATACGCACATCTCCTGGAGTCATTTCTCTTTGTGATGATGAAACAGTCTGGATTGGCTTCATTTAGCTTATGCTGGTGACTTTGTGACTTTGATTTCTGGGTCACGAGATGATTTGGAGGGGATTTTGATACATGGTATCGCCCCTCTCTCCTTCCACCTTTAGACCTTCAGCTGATACAGGCACAAAATGGCTGTATGCAGGAGAAGGACAAAGAACCTTTTCCATTTGTGGCGCGGGAGGATTTTCTTATTGCAAAATGACACCGTCAAGGAGGCTTATTTACAGACACCATTCCAACGTGTTGTCCCATGGAAGTTCATGGGAGGGCGTGGCTCAAACACATCCCTGGGGCAGCAGGGAGGGGCTGGGAGAAGGGTGGGGTCTCGGCTTGCCCTGCTCTCACATCCCGTTGACCAATAGCGCCGGGGGAAGGTGAGCCGGCGCGGGAGGGGGACGCTGGGTGGCGGCGAAGGTGTCCCGCTCAGAACTCGCGGCCTGCTCGAGGGACAGCTGCCCGAAGCGGCTCTCCAGGTTGGTCCGTTTCTTGGCGGCGGCGTTAACGGCGACGTCCTGTTCGCCCTCCGCACCCTCCGCTCTGTCTCCTGGACGCAGACAGACACGCACAGCGTTAATGACAGTACATACACGACATCCACAGGCGCAAGTTTTTTACGATTCTGCTATTCTGTGGCACGTGGTCTATAAGAACGCCATAGGAAGGCCACATACAGCACAGAAGAACTGGAATTTATGGTTCTATTGGACCTGAAACAGTCTCTCCGTGTAACTCATTTAAGACACTGGAAATGATTAGCTTCTGCTTTCCTCATTCTGCTTTCTGGTCACAAGCTCCCAATCACAACGGTTGACAGGTTTCCTTGCAAGGTCAGGCCAGCCAGGAGCTGGCAGCAGATACAGAGTTCCATCACGCAATATCTCCCTCTCCCTCATTCTCTCATTCTGCACACACAAGCGCACGCATGCACGCACACACACACACTGACCACCCCTCCCACACATAGACTCCCCCACACACACACACACACTCACCACCAGCACTCGCACAGACACACATGCACACTCACCACACACACGCACGCACACACCACCAGCACTTGCACAGACACACATGCACACACACCCCCCGCCCGACACACGCACACATTCACACCCCCCAACACACACACACACACACATTCACACCCCCCACACACAAGCACACAATCACCACACACACACACACATTCACACCCCACACACACAAACACACAATCACCACACACACATTCACACCCCCCCCCCCCCCCCACACACACACACACACGCTCACCTCTCTCCAGGTCACACTCTGGGGACGACGCCCCGCTGCACTCGCTCCGGGGGCCCAGGACAGGAGAGA
This sequence comes from Synaphobranchus kaupii, assembly GCA_029718625.1. Lineage (NCBI taxonomy): Eukaryota > Metazoa > Chordata > Actinopteri > Anguilliformes > Synaphobranchidae > Synaphobranchus > Synaphobranchus kaupii. The sequence goes on from CM056396.1 coordinate 15,546,958, forward strand.
GGTGACTGAAAGAGCAGAGGGAGACGGGCCCGGGGATGTCCAGGCTGCCGGGCAGGGGGGAGGATGGGGACGAGGGGGACGATGAGCAGGGGTGCGGAGGGTCCTGGGGGCCGGCGGTCAGGCTGGGGCTCACACTGTACGTGGACTGCGTCTCAGAGTCTTCCCCCGACGCGCCGCCGTTGCAGTTCTCATCCTCGAAGGACACCGACACCACTGCAAAACACACGGGTCACCACTGTCAAAAGGGGCCGCAAAATCTCCAGAGACATACTGTAGTTTATTCCAAAAAATGGGAATAGACTACTTCAAGGCTTTTATCCCTGTACAATTCTCAATATTTAGTATTGCAAAATGCATAAAATGCTTGCAATTTTACATTTACACACATTTTGAACCAACCTTCAAGAGAGTGAGAATCATCAACTCATCTTCACTTTGCAACAGCCCATCAAGTCCAACAGTATTATCCCTCCATTGAAATATAACAGCGAAATAGGCTTGATGTAACAGTACATGTTTACAGTTTCTATTGCCAGGAAGGAGTGCTGTCCACCAGGGGGCAGCACCGGCCCTACTCACAGGTATGGTAGCAACTGTAATTGCTTGCATTCAATTCAGCTGCTGCCTATTACCTCATTAGTGGGCTTGATAAAAGGGCCTGGTAATCAGGCCTAAAGGGGAGTGTTTTGGAAATGTCTTTCCTGGATGATTTGCTGCATGGTGGTGCATGTTTATTTTGTGTTTTTTCTTTTGTTTTTTTTGCCTGTCCTCTCCCCCGGAGTTTTTGGTTGCCAGATTGGCCTTATCTTGTTCTGAAAGGTTTCTGTTGTTTTCACAGTTTGTTACCCAATTAAAAGGCAGCACAGGCAGTAACCCTTTTTGTGGTGTTTCTCTCTGTTCACCACATCTGTTCACTATGCAGCAGTCATCCCTAGCCCTGCATCACAACTTTTAACAGGGCTCTTTCAACTCCGTTACCCCTGGCTGCCATTTCCTTCCTCTAATCTCTAACTTCGAAACTATTTATCTTCCCAGCCAGAGTCAGGCTGGATGTGACATTGCAAGCAGTGTGCTGTCACTCACTGGATATCCCGTCGGACTCCATCTTGAAGTTGGCGATGTCGTCCCCGGCGATGCTGTCGCACTCCGAGCCCACGCCCCGCCCCCGGGGGCCCATGGCGGAGGACCGGCGGCGCTGGTGTATCTCGTCAGAGATCGTCTCCAGGTTGCGAAGCGCCGTCCTGTAACCGCCCTTTGCCAAGGTCAGCTTGACCTGCCGCTCGTCCACCTTCTTCTTCAGTTGCTGGAAGAAGGGATGGGGAGGAAGAGAGAGAAGGAGGGACAGATGGCAGGAGAGTGGGACAGAGGGATAAGTGCCTTCACTCACATCTGCCCAATCGTCATGAGAAAATACAGTAGACGACTGTTACAAAAACATGGATAAAATTCTGGTTATGGCAACAGATCCAAGGAGTGGTGGGGTCAGAGTCTAAATGTGACATCATTATCGCATTTTAAACCAAAATTGCTCCAGTATAATGAAGATTTACACCTGGATAATATGTAGACTTGTAAACAGGAATAATCCACTTTCAATAATGGTTACTACTTAACATATATGACTAGCAGACTAGAATGTTGGTCTAGGCTTGTGTCACTGTCTGCCTGTGAGAAATATGTCACATGATCGATGACAAATGCATCTCATGATTTAATCTTTATCCAATATAGTGTGTATGTGAGCCTCTGTGAACCAACTACACGCTGAAACTTGTATTTTCTCCATTACAAACCACAACATTAACGTCACAGGAAGTTAGACAAGTGTGTACATGACTAGGGTTACGTACCTCAAGTTCCAGGTAGTACTTTGCCTTCAGTTCAAAATATGGCCTAGTGAGCAGGATGAGCAAGAGAGAGAAAAGAAGGAAAGAAAGAAAATGAAAGAAAATTAGAATTTACTGGGAGGTCCAGACATAGCACGGTTTGCATCACTATGGTAACCATGAGCCTCAAGAAAAACAGGCTATCACAGAGAGCCGTCACATTCCCCAGGCTCCCTGAGGGGAGTACACTCAAGGCTGCCAGGGAGATTTGTCATTTCCTCCACAGCGCAGACTCAGCCCACATCTGGTCTGCATTAGGCCCAGAAACGCAGGCCTTCCAAGAAGCAGCTCCAACGTAAACACCCAAACCGAGGCCTCCAGCGACAACCACTCCTTTCAGCAGAGGAAGGGCGTCAGAGAGGCCTCAGAGAGGAGCCCATCCTTTCTTTTCTCTCCAAGTCAGCTCTTTTACAGCATTTTAAACTAAAACAGGACCCTTTGCTGTTTTACCTTCTAAGAAGGGAGTTATTATAAAATACAGATTCAGTGGTCGTTTATTTTTAAAAAATACACCGATTCAGTGGTCAGTGTTTCTCATGAGATTCTATGGTAAATCCGTGGTCAGTGGTCCCTATATGGAAACCCAGCAGTCGGTGACCTCTGACCTGGATTTGTTTATGGTGCGCTTCAGCTTCTTCTCCAGCTGTTTCATGTGGCCGACGGCCGTGTCGTACTTTGCCGCGGTCTCACTGTGCACCAGTTCACTGCGCACCTTTGTCTGTTCCGCCTCCATCACCTGCAGCGGGCAACGGAAAACCCTCACAAATCTTACAACTCAGGTACGCATTCACCTTCCTCTTATTCTCTAGATTCAATTTTCTCCATAGGAAGACAAGCTTCGATATAGTAACGCAATTTAATATCCAACACTAAGACTACCACTAACACTACTTGTGCCATTACTGCTAATACTACAACTATTATGACTGCTTCTGCTATTACTTGTAGTTCTTGCAGCCTGCAATAAACAGGATATAAATAGCGCATCAAAGAATTGTGGGTCGTGCCATTGAACAGGTTCATCTCTCTTTTCTCTCTCTCTCCCAGGTATGTTCAGGGTGTCTCGCCCCACTCACCCTCTGGGTGGCATGATTGAGCATCTCCTGCCAGGCAGAGTCAAACTGCCGGCTGTCCTCCTCCAGCAGCCTCTCCTCGGCCAGCGAGATGGTCTCCTTGGCGACGCGCAGCACCTCTACGGCTCGTTGGTAGTCCTGAGTGGCCTTCTGGGCCTCGAGCTGGGCCTGGGGACGTGGGGAAGGAACACGGCTTTAGGGTGACTTCACAGCCAGCCAGACACAGATTTTGTACATTAGCCAGATGGTCAGCGCAATATTCTCAACATTGAAAGTTCTATATCTGCCACTGAAGCTGAAACATTCTAATTTGATTAGCCTTATGAATATTCACAAAGGGGAGTGGTCAATGACAGATCCCCAGCAATCTTTTGTACCTGGCCATGGATCTTCATCCACCTTAATAAACTGTAATATAGCACCTGAAACTTCAAAAATCAAACCTCCTATGACTAAGAGGTAGAGATGAAGGACATGCAGGAGCTGTCCATCTGGGTAGTTTGTATAATCTATGCCTTCAGTCAGCCGCATGCATAAACCAGGCTGGTCTCATAGCCTACATGCGCTCTCTGCTTATGGAAACAGCGGGCCAACAACCTACTGGGCGCCTGTCCTAGTCCACTGCAAGTCACTGTGACTGCTGATCAACAAACAAACTCAATGTACGACATTGTCTCGACAAGAAGCCCCTTTATACGGGCAATATTATTTCAGTATGTTCCAGAGAAGTATGTTCCATTATTCTGACCATCCATCTGGGATTTTTGTACAACAGAATCTGGAATCCCCCAAAACACATGCAGGTTTGCACAGCCTTCTTAGTTTGAGCACCCGCTTTGTAAATAAACCCTGGACAAATGTCAGTGTGCTCAGGCACGATATACCAAAACATGCTCTGCAGTCTGGTACTGTGTGTGTGTGTGTGTGTGTGTGTGTGTGTGTGTGTGTGTGTGAGAGAGAGAAAGAGTTTCTTTTCGCACCCAAAGAAAAGAAGGTGACATAAGGAACTAGCAGGTATCAAAGGTCTGAACAACCAACTGTGAAATATAATATTACATAAGATGCTTGTGTAAGTTGAGGCCTTGCTGTGTCACATTCAACCATTTCACATTTACTGGGCTATACTTGAGGGGCCTATACTTGAGAGGCCTTTTACAGGAATGAGATCATTAAATGGCATCACTCCACATTTATATAGGAGACAGATAGGACGGAATGTACTGGAAAAGGCCCGTATAACTATACGCCTCCCCGTCAGTGTTGGGTTCTCCTGACAGGGCTTTGCATTGTTGATCTTTCCTTCCAAGCTTGAGACACTGGTATGGTTTAAATGGTAATCATATCTCTGTACGTAAAACAACAAACCACAGTCTCAAGTAGTGTGTGTCACAGAGTGCATTGAACTTAATGCTTAATTACTGGAAATGTAAATGACAGATTCAAACAACTGTTCCCCATTGATGCAAAACAGCTGGTATGTTAAAAGAAGATGTTTTCCTTTAAATGTAATACAGTACAGGCGGCTCAAACACTTATTTCTCCTAAGTTTCCTATAGTCAAGGTCTACCACAGACCTTCAACTGACAGAGAACTTCCTATTGGGACAGACGGAATCACATTAATCTCAAGAACTATAATAATTTCCTGTTTTTTATCCCGTGTTATAATCCTTCTGTCACTGCCAAAAAACTAAAAACTACTGGCTAATATTAATGCTAAGGCAGGTCAGTTAAATTAAACCTCTCGCTCGCTCGCTCGCTCGCACGCACGCACAAATAACAATCCCCCCTTCCCCATTCATGACATACATTCCCCTCACTAGGAGAAGCAATCTCAGGCATTCCATCACTGGAAAACCTGAAATCTGATTATCCTCCCTCTCTATATGCATGCACAGCACATTCTTCCAACAGCTTGCCCCTTGTGCTCATCACATGACAGTCGTGTACGTTCAAACATTATCCCGTTTGTGCCACCTGTAACCTAGCACAGTAATTCACATACAAAAATCGACTTCTTTTCCCGTGTTCCCCTAACAGACATTAAGTGGTCCATGAATTCAAATTCCCAAAGAGGTGGCGGTGAATCAGTCCCTGTTCTGCGTGAGAACTCCTGCAGAATTCACTGCAGAACTCCCGTTTATCAGGAAAATCCCTTGGGAATTTTCAAAGCAGCTTTAAATCACAACAGAAGCACAGACCTTGACAGTGAACATGTATATCTGCACACTTGATGTACGATATGCAGTAGACATGCTAAAATAATGCTATACCTGTTTGGCCTGCCAGTTATTTATGAGGCTGTGAATGCATTCATGAATTCAACACACCCACACTAAACATACATGATGTCACTAAACTAAACATAAACTAAACTATATAAACTATAAAATTATATAATAATTATATTTATATTTATAATAATTTATATAATATAATTGGATTATATAAACTATACTAAACATGGATGATGTCACATGGCGCTGTAATGGCGACATGTAGATCAGCTGTCTCTCGTGTTCGTGTTTGTTAATTTGAATGTATTTTGTTGTGTGTTTACCATCGTTCTTCACCGGAGTTGAAGATGTCGGGACTCTGGCCTGATCTAGGACTGCAGGCAATGTTCAAAAGGCCACCAGGGAATAGAAAGGAGAAGATAATACGGGAGAGGAGTGAGGCGACGACTGGGAAGGCTGACGCAGTTCGGTGCTCCGTTTCGACAGTGTAGCCTACAGAGACCGCAACACTGCGTGTATGGAGGAAAGTCGTGGAGGCACTGGAGGTGGAGTTTGTGTGTTGGACTGCTTAATAATGACACTGAACATCTCGGGGCAGCGGGGGCTATTTTTAATCACGGCTATATTCCACTTTAATTCACTTAATTAGTTTGATTAATGCAATGATTGTATTGAATGTCTTTGATATGTTTATGTATTGTGGGTCTGCCCCACTGTCTATGTCTTTTTTGTTGTTGCTGGGGCTACAACTGAAGTTCCCTTGCGGGAAAATAAAAGTTATTCTATTCTGATACACTAAGCATAGTCTGTAAAGACACTTATTAAAATACATATTCTGAATCTAAGTGTGTGTCTGGGGAGTTGTTGATTAAGTTGTTGATTAAGCTGTCCCTGGGCTAAACTAAACAGGACATTACATTCCATCTTCACAAATGATACAGTCTGCTTCATCACAATCCTCTGTTTAAAGATACTCTCTGTACACATGAGCATTAGACCTGTGATGACTGCACTGAAGTGGCTCACAGCTATACTCAAGGCCAAACAGGGATGTGATATGGAATTACAGATAGCCTGTTTGCCATGTCGTACATTGAGCTGATTACAGGAAGAAAACTGATTGTGGATTCCAGTGGATGACGAGGGGGTGTCTTTCTGTAGTTACCGCAGAAATAGTCATCCACTGGCACAATCTCACAGTTCTCTTCACTAAAGCCACACAAAAGGCAATGCTCCCTTTTTAAATCTGGGTCCGCTATTTTTAACTCGACTTCAAAGACAGAGAAAACGTCCATGTGTGGCAGTTCTTCCCAGCCGCCTGATAAGAAGCCACATTCCTTCTGAGTAACGGTAATGGTGTGGGAATGAGAGAACAATGAATCAGTCGGTCAGACATTAGGAAATGTTGGGGTAGTCTCACACAATCATGTTTAATATGGCAACACATTAAGTTACCTTTCAATTGTTTTCCCTTCGTTTCATATTCATATTCATATTTTTGCATGTCATGCTGCTGATCGCAAACTGTTTTCCCCTTGGGGATCAGTGAAGTATGCATGTAATTTGCATATTCACAGTGCCATCCTCCTGTTGGAAATGAAACCATGTTTGCAGATTTTCCCACTGAACGGCTAGGTCTAAAAAAAAAAGCCCCACTCTACTTTTTCTCCAAAAACAAAATGGCTTCACTCCCTAGCATCTATCAAATCCAATTTGCTGCTGGTCTGTTCAAACCAAGATGGGATCAGAGTTCAAGCTGGAAAACAACAAAGTGGAGACAACTGATACCAGCCAGGTGCTAACACCAGAAATCGGCAAGTTGAGAACTCAAACTCCTTTTCAGCTGCAAAACGAACTTCCTGACCTGCTTTCAGTGGTTGTAATTTTTTTTTCTTCTGTATCCTACATTTCCGCTCAGAACCCACAGAGGGATCATTGTGAGCCTGTTTACAACTATGAGAGACACAGCGAATCACTGTGCAGAAACGACTCATGACTCACGCGACGGGTATACTGCGGAGAGTTATTGGACCTCAACTACCTACCGAATCCATTGGAACTGCCTCAAGAGATTCATCAGATTAACACATTTATATATCGTGTAGTTATGATGAATCGATCGATCTGACAAATGTACTGCCTGTCCAGAGAGGCTTCTCACAGGAAGGTGACGTCATTACATGACCTCAATCTTGCCCCACGTGAGGTCTACGTGTACTGTTCCCACTGGGCCCATGGGCAATGGGGTCAGCTGTGGGAAAGTGGGAACAGAGAGGATGAATTATCACTGTTGGCACTGACCAAAATGTGCAGTGAGGCTTCCTGTAGACCGGGCATTGTGAGCAATGGCAAGCCTCAATTACAGCAGCATTTTATTCCCAAATTTAATCCACAAAGCCCTATTAAATATGCCTGGGCTGTACAGATGTGCACCGAGTTGTGTAATCAGCATTAACACTCATGTACCTGTAAAACAGACAAAGTAACTAATGACCAGTTTTATTGGTCCCATATCTGATAGCCAGGTGAATGCAAAATGAATTGGGTGTGTTTTTGGTCATGTTTTCTGCCACCTGACGGGATCTCTTTGACATCGCTCTCTCGGGTCTATAAAAATGTTTTAATAAATATTATGATATTATATAGATTGCATTTATATGGTGCCTTTCACAATCTCAAAGCGCTTTACAGTGAAGGGCAGCAGGGGCCAGACTGCCGTGGTAACGCTACAAAACCACATTCCCGACCTCATATTTTGACTATCTAAACCTAAATATCCACAAATGGATTATCCGCAAATGCATTCACACCAATGCAATACTTTATCAAGAGGAAACCACTGGCAGAATGCTGTAGGAACATGAGGAAAAATGAATTACCCTGAATGCAAGAATGAGATGAACCTCTTCTCTGGGTTTTTAATTTACAGGACAGACTGATTCACAGTGTCAAATTCAGCCCCGCTGGCCTTACTAAATTCCTAATTCTTTGTGTGAAACAGTTCTGGCCAGAGAAAGGGGATGACGGAATCGCAAGCCGCTTCGCGAGCCGCGGTCCAGAGCCCTTAGCGCACAACTGTATTGCGTCACCGCACTGGTGGAAGGCGGAATAATTGCCACTGACGACATTCACTAATGCGGTTACGCAACCCAACTGACCAGAGGTGACCGGCGGAGACACTCGGCTCTTTCCCAGGGGCGGAATGTCGCCTCAGGCTCGTGTCGGTCACGCAAAGGAATCTCGTCCTGTCACATCGCAAAAAAAACCCAAGCTCAGGCGCAATGCCGGTTTGCACTCCTGGTAATCCCCAGACTTATCTGTTATATTTCCATCTCTCACCTAAGGCAGGGTTGGTAAAGTATGATTTTACAGTGAAGGGCATCTGCAGAGAACTCAGGTAGGCAACTGGTGCCTTCTTATAAGCCATCGTGTTCCTATACAAGGTAAAGCAGATCTGTTTTACGTACATCAGGAGGTATCCAGCCTGAACGCTCAAAATTAAGCCCCGCCCACAAAGTAATTACCACAGATAATTTAGCATAAATGATAAATGATCTTCGTAAAAGAACATTTCCACCACGCCCCAATCTTTTTCCACCCCTGAAACATCACCCATCAAGTGTGGCCGTGTCTACACATCTACCCCTCTACCCAGGTCAGGGAATACAGTCGCAAACAGAATGAACAAATCCAGCGACCGTTTAATGGGCCATTGTGAGGTGTGGCCAGGAGAGGCAGTGCACAGGCGGTTTACTGCTCCAGTCCCAGGTGGGACAAATTCCAGTATAAACAGCCGCCCGTTTCCATTTGCTGGTTGGCTGGCACGAGGCCATTACACGACACTTTGGCCAAACGGCTCTGCAGTTATGAGGAAGCTCGAGTGGGTGTGCCAGAGAAGCACGGCATGCATTTCAGTTTGCTCCTCGTGAACAATGGCAGCGGAACAGGAGCAAATTAGTCTGACCCATTTAAGTTGACTAACTTGGCTTTGTTAACAGGAGAGAAAACGCAGCGACTGTGCATATTTAATGAGATGGAAGCAGGGTGAAAACAGAGCCGGGCGCTTTAAAAGACAAAACTGTGAGATTAGGAATCTCCACTAGGTCCAGACCTCTTCCTGACCCATAATCGCTGGCCTACTTCCTCCTACCCACCCCACCCACCAAGACAGATCTCACAAAAGAGGCGTTTAACCTGAAAATGCTCAATTCTAAGGAACATATGTTGTAGCATAATATTATAAAGAAGGTAGGCTGCGAAACTTAGTTCACGGTGTATATTTACACTGTTCAAGTAACAAAAAGATGAATTAATTCTTGCTCCTTTAAATACCTTCTTAGTTCTAACCACATGTCATATGAGTATATTCTTCAAGTATCAAAGTGACACTATAGCATCACTGTGTGTTTTATACAAGTTTCCCTTTATAGGTTTCCCTTTGGCAATGGTATTGGCCCTTATCAAATGGCCATTCTTGTAAACTTCAGCAAAGCTACTTGTAAAACTACTGTGCACACACTAACACAATTCCTGTGACAACTTCAATCAAATGCATGACAAAATGTAGTTAATGTACTAAACAAAGAGATGTAAGCCTCTACATGATACACATAGGACAACAAATGAGTTCAATACTTCTCCAGGTAACTCTGCTTCCAGCAAAGACCCATCTCTCATGTTTTATAATTAACCTCTAAACTGACTCTTTAAAATCCCGTTTTTCAAGTCATAAACTAGAGACAGACTGACCCAGCTAGAATCACCAATCAGCACAACCCACATGAACTCACCATTTAATTGCAATTTCCAGTATTCAAAAATCATGTAAGTATTAGGTAAGACTAGCATGCACTGTCAGTCCAAATGTCCTGAAGAATTGTAGGATGCCCTACTTTCTACACATCTACAGATTGGCATGAGAAGCACTGGGATAAGAATCAGCTGCAATGCAATATTTGCAGCAATTAAACATTTTTATTTTCATAAAAAAGGGGAAATTTATTTATTTTTTCCCTTCAAAAAGGGGAATTAAAAAGGATACACTTTTAATGCATCAAAACATGATGTTAAATGTCAGCTAATTTGTATTAAAATAGGTGCTTTTGTAGTTGACATTAATTTTTTTTAGCACTTGGTTTTGTTGTTTTTATCCAGCGATATACACAGGAAGTAGACGTTGGGTGTTGTAATGCACGAGGTTACTGCCCTTCCCTGTGGGCATCGTGGGCAGGAAAGCGCAAATGAGAGAGGTGAACGGTGGAGATGAGTAATGTCACAGGAGGTCACAGGAGAATGTGAGTCTAGTGGAAAACCCGGTTTAGCCCCTTCTCTAGCACCACCTTTTTTTGAACACGAGCCCAAAAAATAAATGCTTACAGTTATTGAACCTTATTGACTACAGGCATTATCCTGGCCTCTTCTGTAAGGTAACCCTTAGGAGTTTGTTTTCCAAGAGTCAGAATTAATCAGTCAGTCATTTTGTACAGTAACACATAAAGTCGCATATATTACAAAATTAAATAAGCAAATACTATAATTCACAACAAATTACTTTTTCATGAGTTTGACAACTGCCACAAAGGCATGAGGGGTCATAATACCGCTGCACAAAAGAAAAGAAGAAGATTTCCTGGCGGAATTGCATCTTGCTCACTTGCGTGTTCAAATATTTTTTTTATCTAGACTCCTAACCATTGCTGTGGCTAGGAGTCTAGAGGCTGGGGTTATGTGACAGATGAAGAGCTCCTGGCTACAGCAAACAGCCAGACAGGCCTTTGGGACTGACTCAGAACACAAAGGCTCCCTGAAAAACCCAATGAGTCATTTGTTGCGTCTTAGCCCTGGAAAGGGAGAGGGAAACAAAGGAGGGGGTACGAGGGAGTGTGCCGTTTCTTGGTATGAGAGGTTGTGGCAAAGGTTGTGGCACTCTTTGTCCTCAGCGACAATTCCCTTGGAATTGGAAAACACAGAAGCTTTAAGGCTGGATTATTTCAGCACCAAATGCCCCGTTAAATACTCAGCCAACGCAGAGAGGGCTCCAGCATGGTGTTTAAAGTGTGGTACCTATATTTGTACAGCTAAGCCCTTCTCCCAGCCCATTCTCTATCCCATTAAAAATCACACTCAGTAGCCTTCACCTCACGTGGCACCAGACAGCTGTGTTTTCACTGGCTGGGAGGTCACTTCAATCCTTGAATCCTTGATGTAACAGAGTGCCAAGCGTGCCCACTGTTCTCATTGGGTCTGCATGCCAGCCGTGGCCACACCCCTTCCCCACCCCCCAGCTCAAATGGGCATTTTAGTTCCGATTAATAGGGGTTCAGGTTACAGAGATGTGGGTCACATGCTGCCTGGCTCGGGCACCGATTGGGCAAGGCCCAGGGCGCCGCGATGCGAAACCGCCGCCCGTGACTGCGACAGCTGGCGACGCCCCCACCCCACCCCCAATCAGATTCTGTAAGCGACGAATCAGCGCGGAGAATGAGGTGGGCAGACCCCACACTCGATCCTTTGTCCTCGGCCAGACGGCACGTGCAGGGGCCCCGCGTGCGGGAAACCACACAGGGGCCACGCGGGTCCCCTCCTGGTGCCGCTTAGAAAGATTCGGACCGCGTGCGTGTGACGCACAAAGGGCCCGCTCACAGCCAGTGCGTCGGAGGGCGAAGTGAACGATGTAGGGAAGTGACGACAATGGACCGAGGCAGACTGCTCTGAATAGGATACATTTTCCCCCCCTTGAGACATAACGAAGAACAAAGGCAAACTCAAACCTTTTTGAAAAGGCAGTGGAAATTCTGCATGCGACACGGTGCCTCTTCAACAATGGCTTTTCAACTAAAAATAGACTCTAAATCCATCTGACACGTACGTCAGCCCCAGCTGGGGCGACGAGGCTCAAAAGCTTCTCAGGGCTCAAAAAAAAAAAGCCACGACAGCAGCGCACGTTTCGTGACGGGAAAGCTCCCATGGACTCAGTCAGGTGTTTCTGCTGCCGCCACTGCTGCTGTCATTACCTCCGAAGGACACAAATAAACGTACACACGTACGCATATATGGGGCAATTCAGGTTACTATAAAGTCCAATAAGAATTTGTGGTACGCCAGCAGCAGAGGAGGACGACCTTGCCACAAGAACTGCCGTGTGTTTCTACCGGCCATGAACTCCGCCAGCTCATTTCACTAATAGTTTCACCTCCCGGCTGAAGAATTAGCAAATCCAGGTGACTGAAACAAAATCCTGGGGCGGACTTTTACTTTCCGAACCTGGATTGTCCACCTCTGAATAGCAGTGTCCTGCCTGGGGTTTGTACCATACATCAGACTACAGGCAGAAACAATGCCGTGCTGTGACCCTCTCTTAAGGAACAGCGTGTGAAGGACAGCATCACTATGTACGGTCACGCAGGCCCTCAGTGAGATGATGCCAGTCACATTGAGAGGCTGATTGGCCAGTTCCTGCATTGCCCTTGTCTGAGCCTTGTCGTGAGAGGGCACTGCATTAGGACTGCATTACAAGCTGGCAGCGGCGAGGCGTGGTTTTTAATACAGCCGGGGCGGCTGCGAGTTCATATCTCAGCAGGGGCTTCTGCCGTTGCAGCTTTGAGCAAGGCATGCGCCCCTAATGGATTAAAACAAAAATACGCAGCTATGCAAATGGATAATGAAACTGTGAACCGTGCAAGAGTCCCTGATCAAGTGACAGACACAATATAGCCACGTGCTGCCATGATGTGAAACTCTACACCAGGGCTGCCCGATCCTGTTCCTGGCAATCTCCCGTCCTCTAGGTTTTCAATCCACCCCTAACAAAGCGCACCTCATTCAACAGCAAGGGATCCCGTTGCGCTGCTAATTAATAGAAACAGTTTTTTGCCAAATTAGGGTTGAAATGAAAACCCACAGGACGTTAGATCTACAGGAACAGGATTGGGCAGCCCCTCTCTAAACAATAAAATACAACAGGACAGACACAATCACACAGGGTTGAAGAGGGATAAGTCTGTTTATCAGTTTGGCATATATATCAAACTGGGAAGAACACTTCTCAAAAGGCACTCCCATTGGGCACCTTTGTAGTTACTAGCTATTCCTTAGGGACTGGTATTTACATTTGCAAACAGATGAACGGGGAAATTGCCTTTTCGCCGAAATGGATCCCCGCCGGGGGTAAAAACCGGCTAAAATTGTTTTAATTGCACTTAAACTGGTTTAAAATGACTTTGAAATATAAAAGGATACATAGATTAGATGTTTTCCACTCCAAATATAAATGCAGCATATGTACAAAGTACAATGGCTATTTGAAACCGGTTCTTGCAGAAGTTAGAACGGTGAAAACGAGCACAAGACCAGAGGAAATCACTAAATTCAAAAGAGGAGAGAGTTGTGTCATGTCCTCTGAATACGAGCACTTTTCGGCCTCATCTGATTTAACAGATGTGTTTCACAGTAGTTAAATATACCAGGGCCTGCGGAATGAGGAACTGAAAAGGCAGAATAATTTGCCTTCACTTGCAGTTTGTCTGATGAGCAGCGCAGACTAGAGATGAGTGTGCGGGAAATGGGATTTGTCACAGAAATCACAACATAGACTACCAACCCATTCTCCCTAGGACATAGGCCAATACCTCACTACAATAGACTTTGAATAATAATTCAATAACTTTCCTCCTTGCTCAAAACCTCACACACAATAAGATGAACGGGTGTTAGCATGATTATCATTTAAACTGGTGGGACTGCAGTTGGATGTACCAAGCATTTATGACTCACTCAAGCTTTTTTTAAATGTATTTTTAAATTGTCAAATGCTACTCAAAAACTAAATAAAGGGCTTTAACTTCTAAACCTCTTTGAATGGAGGTACACCTTAATAACAGGGTCAAAATAAAGATATCTCCTTAGTGTTTACTGTATATTATTTAGCATAAGTTGTCATCTCACCTGAACAATAACACCAACTGTGAGCTCTAATTCCATAAGTCCATTGTGGAGCTTGCATTCATTGCAGACACTCATGCCTTTAACTGACCTGTCCAATACAGACCTATGAAAGTCTGCAGAAAAGGGAATGGCTTCCTACAATTCCATATTCAAATAGTCCACTACAAAGTGACACACTTCCTCCTCATGAATTGAAGAATCTAATATGGCTAACTTCAGTCGGCCTCCGTTTGCCTGACCAAAAAGAGTGGAGCAGTGATTGAGGACACTGTGGACCCCCCCCCCCCCCACCACCACCACCCATGGGGCCTAGCGCTCCTCACCTGCCGAGCCACTCGCCGGGCCTCCCAGTAGGGCTTGGAGTCTTCCACTGGCTTCCCAATCTTCTTCACCACCTCGTCGAGCTTGACCGTGGCCTCCACCAGAACAGCGCGGAACCTCTGCCGCACATCCTGTGGGGGGGGGGAAAGGGCCGTTTGCTCAAGCTCTTTTGGTCAAGCTCTACAGATAATGTCATGTAATCATCAAGAATGAGAGCAAACAAAGACCATCTCTATGCACTCCAGCTAAACCGGGCAGCCGCAGCACAACAGCACGTCTGTGGCAAAGTCTGGAATCTATGGATGCATGTGCGTGTGTGTGTGTGAGAGAGTGACTGTGCGTGTGTTTTGCTGTATATCTCTCCATTGCTAATCCCTTCCCTTCACAGCCACTTCACTTCAGTTCCAGCAACGCATTGTCAAAAAAAAAATGCGGCTTCATACATCATTACAGTGAGCGGTGGCCTAATTCAATCTGCACCTGATCGAGTTAACTGGGCATCTACAGCAAGCAGCCTCCAGACAGAAACAAGCTCAATATCAACAGAGAGGTCTTTAACAAGCCTAGTCAATGTCAACCAGCAGCAACGTGTGGAGTCAAAACTGTATACATTACCCAAAAATCACTTAGTATACGCTTTTGATACATGGTAGCTGGTAGAACAAATATTTGCTTTTGCAAAGCTGCCACTTTTAAATCTATTAAACAACATGAAGGACATCAAGCAATTATATGAAATTATTAATACAACAGATTTTCTGAACACCCGGCAAGCTGCCACAAGCTGAGAAGGTAGATAGGGCACCTGAACATTTAAAATCCTTTTCAGTTACCACTAATGCCCAGGGTTCTCATTCCAGGGGTTGTTGTATCAGGATCTTTGTGGAACCTGACAGAAAAGCCTGTCTGTGAGCGATGACATATCTAAAATTAGACTGTTAAAATCTCTCATTTGGTCAGACTCTGGCGCCAGGCAAGGACATGAAGTTAAGACCGGCGATAACAATATCCTGGCATACAACAACGCCAAGGGCGAAGATAATGGACATGAATGGGAAAGGATGTGACAAGGGAAATAGCACTTCCTGTGACATTAAGCATCCTGCTTAACAGAGAGGACACATCCTAGCTGCTTGCCATTAACTCTGCTAATTGAGAAGAAAATACCTGCAACAAATTGCTTACAAGCTGCCCCCTCAATATAATCTAAAATAAAGCCTTTGAAACTTTTTGGTCAGACATAGCATTTATACATCAACACGACATTATAGAACCTCTTTGGTGTCATCTTGGTAAATTCAATTAAATATTTTCCCAGGGTTTCATTTCCTTCCTTTTTATGAAAATCTTCCAAGGAACTTCCATCATTTAAAATCACAGTAAAGGACCAGCTTTGTTGTAGTTTAGCTCTCTCTCGCTCCTCTTTTCGTTTAATTTCTGCCTCTCTTCTCCCCTCATCTCTTCTCTAATCCCTGATTCTCATAAAACACTCAAAAATGATTTATAACTGTAATGCAATTGACGGTGCTACATCCTCCCAAAATTAGTAATGAAGGAGAACACACTCAAAACCAAAAATAAAGACTTTAAATTAAAAACATATGGGCAACTTAAAGCTTTTACGTTTAGTTAACATTACATTTTTACATTACAGGCATTTAGCAGACACTCTTATCCAGAGCGACTTACACAACTTTTTAGCATTTTTTTTAATTTATTTTTTTACATTTTATCCATTTATACAGCTGGATATATACTGAAGCAATTCAGGTTAAGTACCAATGGTACAATGGAAGTGTCCTACCTGGGAATCGAACCTGCAACCTTTCGGTTACAAGGGCAGTTCCTTAACCATTATATTACACTGCCGCCCAGTTAAGACTTTAATTGTGAACAGAGCGGACATGTTTCGGCCTGAGCCGTCCTCAGTGTCTCATCAAATAAACAGACATAAACCAGTGAAAAATTATAAACAAAACACCCAATTGGGACAGTGTGTCACCAAGACAAGAGAGCACGCCGGTTCGGGGAAGATTAAGTTCCCCCGGGCCTCCTTTGTGTCAACATTCACTGTTTATACTGCGATCAAAACCAAGCTGCGGACGATTATCCAATAAAAAAGCCGGCTCTGCTATGTTTGTTCAAAATGTATCACAACAATAATCTCAGAAAGTCCCATATTTCAAATAAGATGAAAAGAATAATAGGCTCTGCAACAATCTGATCAAATTAAGGTACGTTTAATCCTTCCAAATTTAGTATTGATACTGTAACTATTAAATTGTTCTCAGTCATTTTCCTTCGCTTCTTCATTTTGAAAACCTTAAACACTCATTGCCTGTACCACAGACATGGCTAGCAGTTTACTACCACTCTACAGCAGCCATAGATGAGCTGGAACTTTACTGCGCATTGCCTGGCAAAATGTAATCCTGTCTGACGTCAAATGGGCGATATTTACGATTCAGTGGCCACAGTCCATACTAGTAAACAAGACAAAAGGCTCACGTTGGGATTTTTTAAATGCAAAGGCAATACAATCCAATAAAAATATCGAAAATTATCTTAAGGTAAAATAGTCCATAATTGACAATATACATATATAATTGTGAAAACAGAATGCATTTTGTGCATGCATTTAAAGTGCAATGTATTCAGATTGAAAATATACTCCCAAAATTATGATTTTTTGTTTAAATGTGTAAATTAGCCACCAAAACCAAACTCATTCACATTTGAAGACATTAAGATTGATTTATAATAGCTGGCTCATTCTAGTAGTTCTAAATTTCAACATAACGTTTATTTAGAGCCAGCACACTTTTTCAGAATGACAAATATGTGCTCCTTATGGTTGGACACACTGAAATGTTCCCCTTTCTTTTCAAAGACATAAAATTGGTCGCTAAAAATAAAAAGAATCAGTTGTTTTCTTTGGAAACAATGCCATGGTACAGTGGGTCTATATTCCCTTGAATCCAAGAATTTCCCAGACTGCCAAAATGGCACATTTTTCACAAAGACGAACAGAAATACCTCCAGTTCTGTCTCCCATCGATTGATGTCATCAGTGGACTGATTCAATTTCTCTAGTTCACCCTGTATGAAAAAAGTGAAAGAAAACAGAGGGAGAGGAAGAAAATGGGATAAAGATAAAGTGGAGAGAAGAGGGAGGGAGTGAGGAATGTTAACTCTAGCAATGAGGTCAGTAACATCTGGATCTTGTTACGTTTTGTAAAGAAAATCTAGAGGATCATTGAACAGGCACAACTGTAAGAAAAACCAGAGATCTTAATACTCTCCGTTTTGTAGCCTACATAACACAGTTTCCTTCTCTGAAATGTAGGCTAATTATTTTAAGGAAAAACACTGTGTGAACAATTCGGGGTGTAAACAACATTCTTAAATTAAGAAGCAAGCACAACATCAACAAAACGTGGAATACTAAACAAAGTAGGCGATCTAAACAGTGAACATCCCATACACCATAATATTACGGTTTTTAGTTTAGGTACCAAAATATCAAATGAGATGCAGGCTAATTAAAAAAACACCCAACAATAGCCTAGTTGGATACAAACTTTAGCTGATTTTGAAGACAAAAATCGAACTCAGAACGTCGAAGAGATGATATTGAAATTGTTAGTAGGCTAGTCTAGCTATTCGGTGACATTTGTAAAACATCACCGGGCGTTTCCATATGTATAATCCATAGCCTAATTTTGATCGGATCATTGTTGATGGTATTGCTAGCGTTTGTTGCCAACAATTGTCACATACAGGGAACATCAAGCAATCGAAACTGACGCCTTTCCGTCAGATTATAACCTTCGCTGCATTCACATGCCTGTACTCTTGAGTTTTAACTAGGCGAACTCAAGAGAAACCGTGCAACCATGGCTATCTAAATACATCTACCAGCAAAAGCTAGCCAAGCAAACACCAGAGCCTACATGTCCGAATAAGAATGGGTGGCTAGCCCAGCTAAAGATTCTTCGACGATAATGCATTGCAAAAAATTCAGCTGGAGACTGCAGACATACTTTCTCCCTTTCCTTCAAAGCACTTTGCATGTCATCGTTTAATTGTTTGTCGTTGTTCTCTGGTGTGTTGTTTTTACCTGGATTCTGGGATCAACTTCTTCTTCCTCTGGCATTTCTGAATCTTCGTCTGATTTATTCCCCTTTTCTAAACTGTCCATTTCGGACAATTTATCTCAATTGCTTTCTCTGATTCGGAACAAAAGCAAGACCGTCAGCGCTAAGGCTATCGTGAGTTCAGACCGATTCTTCACGCCAAAAGCGCTGTTCCATTGTCTAGCTTATCTACCGCGAGCCAATACAACATTGAGTGTTACATTTGATTAAACAATCGATGAAAATAAGAACCGATTGTCGTCAAATCGCGATAACTAGAAGAAACCCTCTGGAAGCACAGGCAGCCGCTGGCGTAGCTCATCAGACCAATACGACTCTGGGAGGACGGGGACGGGATGGTCCTGTTACCCCGCCCCCTCTAAAAATAAATAAATGCCTGGAGTTATGGCACTTAGTCCTATTTATATCAAGCAAATGTATAACCTTCTGCAAAAGTCCCTGTAATTTACAAACTATTTCATTGGACAATTACAACGATTTTTGCGAGACTGTTCCTAGACTAGAGGCTGTAGTTGTAGTTCCTGGCTTTTCCACACAGGTCAAGC
The DNA here is from genome assembly GCA_029718625.1 of Synaphobranchus kaupii. Lineage (NCBI taxonomy): Eukaryota > Metazoa > Chordata > Actinopteri > Anguilliformes > Synaphobranchidae > Synaphobranchus > Synaphobranchus kaupii. The sequence goes on from CM056396.1 coordinate 15,566,119, forward strand.
TAGAAATGTTCGAGGTGAATTTATGGCCAGTTTGTTTGTCAACCCAAAGAAACAAATGTGTCAAATGAGTTTCTTTGAAGTTATCTCCCTGTTTATAAACATTGGTTTAGCGACCAGGTTATGTATGGCATCGGTTAATTTCCGTTTATTAAACAACGATTTGGTGGCTGTTGTCTGTTCGGTTAATTTTTAGTGTAACAATGCACACTTTTTTTGTCCCATAGCCTATTTTTCTCTTACAAAAACATAAATCATTCTATTAAGCTAATTCCAATGCTGACATGCGCTCTATAGATTTATTTGTGAATAATAGGCTACAGTTGGCAATAACCTTGCCTACAACTGGACCACACAAAAGTGAGTTCACATTTTTTCACACCATAGCATAGCCTACGTTTCGCCTTGCTTTCTTGTAGCTCCGTTTTGCCTATCCTAGATGCGTGTGTACATTTGTTTAAGGAAAGTATTAAATTAACATAAGAAGACAAATTAGTCCTCTGATACTTGCTGCAGACATTGAGTAGGCTACTATACTCAAGATTTTAGTAGTGTTGCAAGGTGCAGCTTCACAATGTGCTTTAGAGGCCTTCACTACATACAAGTGTCAATCCGTCGATTGGCAGAATTTTTATTTAACCTCTATTTATTCAGGACATACCTCTTAAGATTAAAAATCTAATTTCCAAGAGTGTCCTGATCAAAAATTGGTAGCGGCAGTCACAACAAAGTTACAGACAGACAACATTAAACAAGTTAAAGCATAAGAAAAGAAAGATCATTCATTAATAGTCAAATGCACCTAAATCACAGGTAATAGACATCATCAAAAACATAAGCAGGTCAAGGAAGCTGCCTCCATATCTCTAACAAACCTTTTAAAAACATTTAGTGAGACACGTGTTTATTATTATTTTTTCAGGGAGTTCCAGGTTGAAGAATATAAATGAGCCTACGTGAGTGACTGATGGATTGCAAGGGATTAAAGAGAGTTGTTATCACGTGGAACCTGGACGTGTGCCAGAGTCAGCGCCGCACAGTGACGTGTGAAAAGTGGGTCGTTTGTCTGACCGTACTTGTGTGGCTGCAAGGATCATTTACATCTGATAACGGTGTGTTTGTGTAGCATATAACTGCCCTCATGGAATACTCTCAGTGGTCACACTGAATGGCATAATCAAAGCAAGAATAAATTAGCCCTGCTATTTTATGAGGTTTTAGCCAACAGTGCACTGTCTAAATTATGACTGGGAGCTGTAACCCGAGTGAACCACTTAACCCAGTCTCGGTCCAATGTACACACACACGCACGCACGCACGCATGCACGCACGCACGCACACACACACACACACACACACACACACACACACACTATATTAACTGGTTATAAGACAGCTTCCTCCTGCAACAGAACAAACCATATTTTTTGTGAGATCCAAATATATTCACATATTTATCTATAACGCTGTTATATTTTACATAAGGTGGCCTAATGCTACATGGGCTATATAATATAAGGTAATATTATGCAAGAATGCCAAACTTGCAATAGGATTCCTATACACTGATGTCAACTCTGCATTTTTTATGCTGATGTGTCAAAATCTGTCGAGGTGATAATCTTTTATAGATTATATACATCACCCTGTCTGCTAAGGTGAGAAGTAGACTACAGATAAGAGTTCTTTATTTGGAAAACAAGTTCACACTGGCTCGGTAGTTTAACTAAAGAAAACTCGGAGTTTGTGTTTGACATTTTTATTCACTTGACAGAATTAACCTTGTAATTATGGTCATCATTGGAATCGCAAACCACTGGTTTGACAATGGTTTATGGAAAATGACCAGTTTACTGTTATATAATGCAATAATCTATCGTGTTCCCCTGGTGCACGAGGCTGCTGGAAGGCATCCAACAGTGCAAATAACTATTTATGAGATGTATTGTTTGTAGCTGGTAATTGGTGATTATTCTCCTCAATCTCTAACAAACAGACAATGTCTCTAATTGTAAATGATGTACTATAAAGTGAAATTGTGCCCAGTTCAGGCATTGGGGTTAACCATCCAACCGCCAGTACCCCTGACCCCAGACCCCTGACCCCTTAACATACCCCTCAATGGGATGTAAATCCCCTCAATTTCATCACTCCTACATTACCTTAATAACCAAAGTTTCACAGGAGAATAAAATCCTGGCCATTTGCTTCAACTGGTCTGGCCCTTTAATGCCGATCTTTGTGGCGTGTCCTGATTCCTGCGCCAACAGGAAAAGCCAGCACTCAATGGGAAACTGACCGTGGAGAAGTCCGTCGCTGTCGCTGTGATTGACCAAACCTGCGAAGTAGTGTCCGTGTTCATGGCCGGAATATGTACTAAAACATTCAAAGGCTACGCACTTTAGAGAATCATTAGATGACTCATTAGGGAATTGGGTAACACTGGATCAAATGGGTGCCTGCACTGTGTTCTTTTGCAGAATTGTGGCGGGCAGGGAGGGACTAAATATGTACAAAGCAAAAATTCTCAGTGTCAGATAAACTCTAACAGGGTGTAGATGAGTCCAATAGGGAGCAATGTCTGTCAGAGTTTATATTACACTGCAAGTTTTGCAGGTTAAGGTCAATTTTTCAGTAGAAAAGATGTAAAGTCCTGCACAAAGCTTTTGACAGGCAATGGTAGGTCCATGAAAAGCGCTATATAAATAAAATTGAATTGAATTTTATTCTAATCAAATTAGGGATTGGAATCTGATTCCTCCTATGGTTATTCTTCCTATCTGTTCCACCTAAGGAGTTTCTCCTTGCATTTGTGGGGGGTTAGGCCAGGGTCCATTGTAAAGCTTATTGTGATAAATGTGTGTGAAATGCACTATACAAATAAATCTGATTTGATTTGATTGTGGAAGCTCTGAGGATGGCTGGCTCTAGGGTTGTTAAAATTAAGACAGCGGCGGTCATCCATGTTTTTGGAAACGTGACAAACACAACCTGAAAAAGTCTCAATGTTCAAACAATCTTTAAAAAAATCACAAACATATAGTTCCTCCAAAAGCAATTCGATAATGACAATCTCTATCACAGATTCACAGAAATATTGGAAAATGTTGTTCATAAAGGTTAAACAAATGGCACCAGACCATACATTCCATGTGTTTACACTGGCTTGGAAGCAGCACATTGTTACTGTGTTCCATCAGGTATTGAAAAGCAAGATGAAACGGGCATTAAGATCACCCTTTGTAAAGAGGAGAAAGGTTAAACTTTTACAGGAGAGCTTTTGCTGCCCCCAGTGGACAACACTGGTACAAGTATTGTAAAGCACACAGTCAGGTACCATTTCTGCCCTCCCACTTCACCAAAAGATGGATGAATGCAAAGTCTTCGGATACCCACGGAACCTCTGCATTTTATTGTTAGAAGAAGTAAATAAATATATCTTATGCAGTCATAAGAGATAAAATGGGCAATGTTTTTACTTACAAACACCAAAGATATAGTGACCAAATACGTAACATATACCTTGGAAATGTATGTTATCTTACATGAGCTATGTGCTTGCATCAAATCTTTTTACAAATTTATTTTTTTGCATGTCCTGCCAATTAATGCTGTATTTCCATGTTGGAACACATACTTTTTCACTTATGAGGTACAGAATAGCTCTTCAGACTTCAGACTTTTATTACTGAGCCAGACTGTGTTAGTTGGTAGAATATTTCTAGTGGCATAAAGATTCTTAATTGCATGCATCAGCTGGCTATTCATTGGTCCAGGTTCCAGAAACGGCTCTCTCAGGAATTATTGTCACATTATTGCCCGTATCAAAACAAATTACCAGTGTTCAGATTTAATCTGGGTCACATTTTAGTGATAAATGATTTCAAAGAGTGGGATTTGAAGCCACGCCTCTGTTCAGTAAATGTACGGCTTTGCATTCTCCTCAACAAAGAAACCTTCATCAGCTGCAGTCAGGCCCATTGGAATACTCATCCTCACAAGTCTGCAAATGGTGACTGATTTATTGACTGACATGAAAGACTGAAAAGCCAATATGAAAAGGGAAAAGCCACTCCTGTCTTTTTCCCTTAGTGATGCACCCACCCTACAATTCAGCCTTCACTTTCATTTAAAGAGTATTAGAAATAATCTCAAAAAACAGCTGTCAGAGTCAGATTTGAACCCACATCTTTATCCGGACACCCAAACACTCCAGAAGAATTAAGGGGTTGTTACGTTGAGTCTGGTGCCATACTGACTCAGGGCTGAGTGTTCCATCTTCAAACATAATTTTGCTTTGTTTACCTTTATGAAATAAAACATACAAATTGCATTTCTCACACTCTTCAAAATTCTGAAAGTGAAAATGCTGAAGGATGAAACAAACACATGCAGAACACTTCAGGACGACGCAGGCTTTGTCATATCCAGTCTGGCACCTTAGACTACTCAGCCAGGCTGACACTCTTTAAAATTATTCTTGTTGAACCTGGATGATTTAGTTCTGTTGACACATAATTGATATGAATGGATATGCATTCTATGAGGAATGCACGTGTCAACAGTGGCGGAGCGGACACTCCAGCTGCCCCCACGGTGTGGAGGGGCACCCAGGTACGGAACTAGTCTGATTAAAAAATAAAATAAATAAGAATAATTAGGCCATTTCTTTACTTGACTGATCAAGGCGAGACTGTAGTGTTGATAGACAAGCTGGGGCCCCTATTGGCTACAAGGCGAATAGACCCCCCTCATCCCCCATTCACGGCACTAACAAAATCATGTCCGGTTTGACCCAAGTAGAACCTACCCTTCTGTGTCACAATGCAGAACTTTCTATTCAGACAGGTCAGGAATCTCATAATGTCGCTTATTTTGGATGTGGAGAGTGCTGGATAATTTATACACGCCACGCGTTCTGAGAAAAGGCTTCCACAAAGGCTACACCTGTGCTTCCTCACTGAAGAATCCTCTGGGAGCCTCCTTGTTCTGCACTCCTCACTCCTCCGAGGAGCATTTAGCGGTTTGGAATGTCCTTAAAGATGGCGAACCTCGATCGATTTGCGGGTCAGGCGAGGACCGAGGAGAAGAGGACGGATAAAATAAGCGATTGGAATCCACCCTTTGGGTGCGTCCCAATATTCTTCACTGCCCACCTCCCTTTCTCCACTCCCCCACTACCTCCTACCCGGAAATATGCAAAACTACCTGAACGTTTTCAGTACAAGTATTTACATGTACAATAGACTATACAATGTACCTGACATTGCGGTTTGCATCGAGACATTAATTAATATGTAACCATTTATAAGTAATTAAGATGTAATCAGCAACATTAGATTAAAACACAAAGATCCGTTTCTGGGGCACGTAGTAGAGGAGGTGGTAGTGGAGGAAGGGAGGGTGCATTTTTCGACTATTGGGACGGACCCTTAGAGTATATATAATGTAGAGACAGCAATGCCAATAGAAACCAATGGGGAGCACATCCGAACCAGGAAGTTTTAAATTTGTGCTCATCTCACATGCACAGTTGTGTCCAGTGAAGTCACATGTATAACGAGGAAGGAGCAGATAGGCCAAAATAAATAGTACAAAAATCATATCTTTGTCTGTGTGGTAAGAACCAAAATAATTACTTCTGAAAAATGATAAGTGATTTTTTAAAGAAATATAATACACAGACTTAACATCATTATATTAATGCTGTCAAAAATGAATGGAGCCCAATGGGAAAACTGGCAAATCATAAATATCAGCAGAGGGCGACATTATATCCGGTGCTGAGGTTGAGAGCCGAAAGCTGGCCCCTTGGTCCCAATAGTGGAGAAGATGAGCGAAGCGGCTTCAATTTCGGCTTCTCCTCCCCTCCGGCGAAGCATACATCGATGTTTCCTACTGCGGAGGTTTTTTTCACATTTTTGGGTGAGATCATCGCGCTCACGCCCATAGAGATGTAAGAAAAGGCAACTGTGATGATGTGTAGCTATGCCTTAGCCTATATGAATTTCCCCAAATGAATGATGCCCCAATGCAAGATATTTAGCCTAAATTACAGATAATACAACGGATAACAAAATGCCAGTCCGTTTTTGTGGTTCATATCCTACATACAAATTCGGCAATACAGCTTTATTTATTTGCTTGCACATTAACGTTGCTTATACATAAATATAGCCTAAGCATGACAGCTATAGCTACCATTTCAGTATGTGAATATGCATTAATGAATTTATTCAACCATTCCAAAAGGATGTTTTTAAATTTGATTTCAGATGTTACATTGGGAAATAGGCCTAATTGTTTTTCGGTGTGACTGCTGCGATACTATGGGGAATGATAGGCCTATATCCGATAATATGACGATAATTTGTTCCACTAATCTACAGAAATGTTTTCCAATTTGCTTATGTGAGATGCAAGGAACTGGCAATAGTAGGCTGTAGTGTAGGTACAGTAGCCTATAGGCCTATGAGGTGAATTAGTGCTCGGCATGTTCAGACATCAGGATTCTGGAATGACATAAAATTGTTATGTTTGCGTAGCCTATACTACAACATGTTTACTTTGATCTAATGTTGCTGATTACATGTTCATTAGTGTCTCGACGCGAACCGCAATACAGGCTATGTTTACACCGTACATGCAACTTGGTTACTTGTACTTGTAACTTAAAATATATGGTCATGGGGGAATGGAGGAAGTGAGGTGGGGAGTGAAGAATATTGGGACGCCATGGCTTTGATTCTTTCAGATGCATTTGATATAAGCTATATAAGCTATTGATATAAGCTATTTAGTATTCATTTCCTTTCAGAGAGTATGAAGAACAGTCTCAAAAACATATGTTAGAAGTGGGATTTGAACCCACGCCTCCAATTGGAGACCAGAACACTCCTGCACAGAGAAGGGCATGTCACCTTGAGTCTGGCGCCTTAGGGTTCATTCCAATCGCTTATTTTTACTCCTTGCATCCTTTCCTTGCATCCTTTCCTCGCTCCTTAGCTCCGCCCAATGGAGGACGCGAGGAAAGGATGTAAGGATCAGATACGAGGATGGAGGAAACGAGGCAACGTGTATTAGGCAAATGGAACATCCTTGCTCAATCAAACGTCAGCATCAGATTATGCTCACGTGCTTATCTATAATGCTTTTTAGCTTATTTTTTCATGAATTTTGATTGGTGAATACACGTGTGGATTTTTTTCCCAATCCTACACGGGAAAATACTGCCAAAATGATTTGTATTTCTGTGTGACCACAGTTTTCAATTTGTAGTTTGAGATTTGTAAAACAGGATTTGTAGTTTTGCAATGCATAAAACACGTATGAATTCAGTATGCGGTGCACAAAAAAAATACATGTGAGTTGTGAAAACTGTTCAGGTTCAGAAGACTGTTATGGGTATCTTTGCTGCCTGTCTACCGAATTAGAAAAAGAAGAAATAAAAGGAAAGATCTCGTAAAGTATGGGCACACGAGCTGCTAGTGACATCGATTCCGATGCCTAGCTTCTTCACTCAGGAGGAGAGACCGAATGCACAAAAATAGAGCATTCATTTTGCTCAACGGCAGAGCAAAGGGAATGCAACAATGGATTAGGGGTCATTGCAGCCTGAGGCCTTTATGCAGCATTCATTTCCTTTCAGAGAGTATGAAGAACAATCTCAAAAGCAGTTGCCAGATGCGGAATTTGAACCCACACCTCTAACTGAAGGCCTAAACACTCCCGGACAAGGAAGGTTGTGTGTCTTTGAGGCTGGCAGCTTGGTCCGCTTTGTCGTTCTGACCAGCATGCCTGAAGATGCTACAGAAGTGACTTAATACCTTGCATGGAAGCGTAGAACCCCTGTAAGAACAGAGCAAAAGACAAACGCACTCTTTGAACCTGTAGCGGCTTAGTGGCTTTCATCCTTTCTGATGCATCTGGCCCTGTAGTTGTTCAGCATCCATTTCCTTTCGGAGAGTATGAGGAACAAACTCAAAAACAGCTGTCAGAAGTGTATTTGAATTCACACTCCCAAGGACACTCTCAGATATGGAAAGTTATGTCACCTTGAGCCTGGTGCCTTAGACCGCTCGCCCATTCTGACAAAATGAAAATGCTGAACGCTGAAATGAAAGCAGAACACCCCCAGGACAAACACATGTCTATGTCAAATTAAGTCTGGCACCTTAAGCCCCTTTCACACATGCATCTTAACCCGTAAATGTTCTGGAAATTTCCATGTCGGCTGAGTAGTCTCTAGGGGTACAGTGTGAGAAAATGTACTTGTTTTGAAATGACATTTTGCAGCTTCCTGAATAACATCCACTGCATGAAAAGAGGAATTTCTGGAAGATATCCGACCTGTTATATTTCTGTGAAATTTGGGGTGTATTGGTCCTGGGCAGTAGTTTCCTGTGTCAACTTGGGCCAATTTTTCCCCCCTGTGTCAGCTTGGGCCATTTTCTTTTGGCAATATTATCTATAACATGGTGGAGAGGGTTGTGTGTTCAATCAGTGAAATATGCTGCAAATCTGATTGAGCGAAAGTCAAAAAGAATACATGCCAAAAAATAAACATATGTACTCAATGAAAATGTGTTATTTTACATGTTCTTCACAGAACCCAAGCCAAGTCCATGAAGTTTCAGGTTGAAAAAAAAAAAAAGATTAATTGTATCATTTGTCTTTTAATTTAAAAAACACATAATGGTTAAGTGATGCACCCCACACTGGAGTCAGTCAGGCAGACAACATTGTTGTGCATGAATGTCATTAAAGATAAAGACATAAATGAGTGGGGAAAATATTAATAAAAGTAATGCTAATACAGTTATGACAAATATGTAGGATCAAAGGTTGTCAAAGTACATTACATGACATTAGTGCAGAAAAACATCACAAACATAAAAGAAAAAAACCTAGAGAAAACCTTCTAGCTGTATTTTCCACAGTATTAAGGGAGGGTATCACAGAGGTGATGAGAGATTTTCAGAATTTCTTGTTCTTGCTCTGTGGGAAAGATACAGATCATATTTCATGCTGTGTAGTGTTCATCATATGTGTTCATCATATAGCGCTAATATAATATTTAATATGATGCACAGTATAACATGCATATTAGTTGCGATCTCCTCTACTACCATTTTATTGTAATAGATAGAAGGCGAATGGCAATTATGCAGGGAAGAAATTGGAAGTGAGTATGTGGAAGGAGGATGACTCTTATCAAACTGGGTTAATCCACGGCTGTCTCAGCTGTGCTTTATTACTGTAAGACAAATGCGAGAGGCCAGTGCATTTCACCGGATAAATATTCTATAAGTAATAAGTATACCTTTTATTGTAGCTGCTTTATCACAATATTGTACTTTACTACTCCATTCAATGAGTAATAATAATAATGATAATAATAATAACAAATTGTAAGACCAAAGCACTGGTCTTTATAGATAAACTGTAACATAATTATGAAATGGTTATTACAGGAATGATTGTGATAACCAATTAAATGTTTGCTTCTGATCATGTAAATTCTATAGCAAATGGAAATTTCTTTTGACGAAAGATTTCGGGAGGGAAGCGTAACTCAAATTGACGCCTACCTGAATTATATAGTTACCCACTTTAAACGAAGAACAAAATAGAATGATGACTGCTGACAAAATTGAAGATGAATTAAAAACTGCAATTAGTATGCTTAAATTAAACAAGTCACCAGGATCGGATGGTTATACGGCAGAGTGGTGTAAGGAATTAAAAAATGAGTTAACACTTGTTATACTCCCCGCACTGAACTGGGCTTTAAAAAAGGCACAAACGCCACCCAGCTGGAAGGAGGCGATAATCTCAGCTATACCAAAAGAAGGCAAGGATAAAACGGAATGTGGGTCATTTAGACAAATATCTGTTCTTAATGTAGATTATAGACTATTTACTTCCATCATGGCCAAACGACTAGAAGAGTTCTTACCCACACTGGTACATAACGATCAGACAGGTTTTATACAACAACGCCAAACACAAGACAGTATATGAAGGACACTACACATTATGGATCATATACAAAGAAATACAATTTAAGCAATAGTGATAAGCATTTCAGGACGCTGAAAAGGCATTATATTCGGTTTTCTGTACAGAGTTGTACATTGATTTGGTTTACATGACACAATTATTAAAGTTAAACAAGCACTGTATGACAATCCCACTGCTAGGATTAAAATCAATGGATATCTATCAGATAGTTTTACCCTAGGAAGGGGTTCGAGACAGGGATATGCATGGTCAACGCTACTCTTCGCATTATATTTGGGAACAATTAGCTCAATACATCAGACAAAATGAAGATATCAGGGGAATTACTATTAAAGGGACGGAGCATAAATTGGCCTGCTACGCTAACGACATTTTGATCGATCTAGGACAGCCAACATACTCTTTACCTAAATTGATGCAATCATTTGAACAATATGGTCAATTATCAGGATATAAGATCAAGATAGGTAAAACCCAATTACTTTCATATAACTATAGTCCACCAGGAGAAATTGTAAGCAGATACCCCTTGGCAATGGAAACAGAGTCTTTCAAATATTTGGGCATCAACATACCAAAAGATCTTGCAAAACTAACAGAATGCAACTATCTACCTATATATAAAAGAATTAAGGAAGATATAGCACGATGGAACTTCATTCATTTCTTCAGTCTCAGCTCAAGAATTGAATCCATCAAAATGAATATACTACCCAGACTGCTATACCTTTTTCAGACCCTACCAATAGAAAATGAACCAAAACCAATTCACTGAATGGGACAAAATGTTATCAGGGTATATATGGCAAGGTAAAAGACCTAGGGTTCGTCTCAAAACTTTGCAACTAGCCAAGGAAAAAGGGGGATGGGGCCTACCTTCTCTTAGAGACTATTATTTTGCAGCACAGATGAGAGCTATGATATGCTGGTGCAACCCATCATATAATGCTCTATGGAAAAACATTGAAGTGAAAATACTTTCCATTCCCATACAGGCAATCTTAGCTGATAACAACCTACAAAGGTATATAAATACTATTGATAACCCATGGGTGAAATGGACTCTTAAAATATGGAAAACCATTATAAAAGAATATAAATTAAAGGGAGATATTGTCATTCTTAATTGGTGTGCATATGACTCAGATTTCACACCTAATAAATTGGATACTAGATTTAAGGAATGGACAGCTAAACGAATAACAGCTCTGTGCAATGTAATGGAAGGAGGAACAATGCCCAGTTTCGAAATGCTTAAAGATAAATATTTATTAGAAAAACAAGACTTTTACCGATATCTGCAGATGCGGCATTATGTTAATATGAAGGTGAAAAGTGTAAATGAGACAAATACATGTTTGATAGAATTGTTTAGAAAAGCCTACAATTCAGATACTGATGGTAGAATTATTTCATGTATATATAAGAGTCTGTTAAATCTGAAAACACATTCAACTTCATATATTAAACCAAAATGGGAAAAGGAAGGAGGGGTAATTATATCTGAGGAAGAATGGGCAACAATATGGAGGTATCAATGGAAGTGTACCAGTGGCTGGAAAAAACTTGATATGGTATTTTATCCTCCTGTTTGCTGGAGAAATTGCGGAAACCAAAATGCAAACCATTACCATGTTTTCTGGGATTGCCCTGTTATCAAAGATTATTGGAGACAGATACACAAAGCCCTACAAGATATTTTTAAATGTGAAATGCCCTCAGAGAGTAAGACCATATATTTGGGGTATATACCTCAAGATTGGCTGAAAAGGGATAAATATTTAATTGATGTACTGCTGGTGGCTGGTAAAAAGGCACTTACCGGGAAATGGTTGTCGCAGGTGAGCCCAACCTTGAATGAGTGGATGGATATTACAAAGGATATTCATAGTATGGAGAAATTAACAGCATTCGCTGGTTGTGGGTTGGAACAGTTTGTGTCACGATGGGAAGGCTGGGTTGAATATGCAACGCCCCGTAGACTTGATTCCGTTTTTCACTGATTGACGATGGTGCTATAAGTAAAAGATCACTTCCTAACTGTATATCATTTTTTTTATTCTTCTTTTTTTTTCTTTTTGTGTATGTTCTTTCTGAGAAGTGTGATTTGTGACAAACATGAATATATGGTGTATAGTGTCTGAAGTATATTCTGTAGAAATGTTTGTGTTGAATGGCAATAAAAAATTAATTAAAAATTTTTTCAAAAAGAAGAAAGATTTCAGGCCACAAATCTTTCTAAGGAAAAATAATTAATGATAATACAAGTCATTTTTAGCCTGTGTTGCGCAACTGCAGCCTACATTTTCATTTTGGGCAGGTTTCTATCACGTCCTTGAACTAAATGTTTGCATCACAAACTGGAACAGAATGTAAAAGCTGCTTTGTCTAACTTCCATGAATGTCAGGTCAATCATTTCAAATGGCATGCTTGTCATTTAGCACTGCCAATTCAAAAACAGCACTCAGCTTTCAAAATATGATCTTCTGTAGGCTAAATGGGTGGATGTAATAATGAATAAAATGTTCATTATGTTTACTTGGCCTATACACAGTAGGCTACTCGTCATGTTGTCCAAGGTCTGGTGCAACAAAATCCAACTGTTGCCCCAAAATATCATGTTTCCGATGGGACGGTGCTTTCATCCTTTCGTCATCGCGTTAGGAGAGGGACGTTACGTTACATGTCGGAGGGCTGTGCGTGTGATACCCACATTACCCAGAAAATCAGCACGGCGCATCTCGTCTCTGCACGTCTAGCGAGCTGGAGAAAACATCGTCGAGAGACCAGTGTGCGACGCTGCTAACTAGTATATTTCACCATGCGGACGGGGTGCTAGAGCTTAGGAACGCTGTCAGCTGTTCTTATACTGAACATTATTTAGGGTGCGAGGAAGATATTCCTGGCTCAGCGGCTCCGCTTCGACCACTCAGGTGCACAAAACAGCTGACAAAGGATGGAATTCAAGCAGCTGGTTGACACAGCCGAGAAATGGTGCTCCGGCAACCCATTCGATCTCATCTTCGCGGAGGAGATTGACGAGAGACGGTTGGATTTCTATGCAGAACCGGGGATCTCGTTCTACGTCCTGTGCCCAGATAATATGAATGGCGGCACTGACAATTTTGTAAGTATGACAAAACTGTATATGCGAGTGTTTGCACGCGTGTGCGATGGGAAAGGGGTGTTGACGTGTCGGGCATGGGTTCTTGGTCAAAAGGACCCAATAAGATGCGCGAATGGATCCATTTGCTTTATGGCGAATGTAATGATGTCATACATTGGGTAACCGCAGTTTGGTGCACCCACAGTAGCTTGCAGCTGCCTAATGATATGGTTCTTAGCCGATTATGATTATGATTAATGTGTTTTTTTAAACATACACTGTTAATATATGACCATGCTTATTCATGTTTACTTTTGTCAAACTGATTTCTCAGTGCAAATGTTTTCTGTGCGCATGCTGGTCCTGCAAGCAGAGGGCGGAGGGTGTGGGAGCTGTATGCTGCCGTATCCATTTTCAGACTCTGTTGGTCTCCTGAGAGATAATACATTATGTCAGCAGGAGAGCCTGAAAGCCAAGGCAATTCCTACAGTGTTCAGCATTTCCCTCTAGGTTCTGCCACGCTGACATATGTACAGAGGTTTATAAAATATTTTTATTTCACAATTCAACGTAGCCCACTTCATGCGTTTGCTCCTTGTGCGCACTGTGATATCTTTCAAGTGTCTATAGTTCAACTGAGAGTCTGAACTTTTGGGCTGTTTGTAAGAATGACATCATTCACAGGTTCACTTATAGCTTCCACAACCCTCAACGAGCTTCATCCCCACGTCTGACTTCATCCTCGGTTGACAAATAATTTATGCTTTTTTCATTATATTGTGAATGTGTATGTGCGCAGAACCATTGTGTCCATTATAAGAGTTTCATGTACATATTAGGTTTGTTGTGACAGCATAATCTTCTTCCTCTCGGGTCAAAGTCAGTCAATTAAATTTTATTCAATATGGCACCACTCCCTGAGCTCTTTGCAAAGTACAACAGGAACAGAATCATGGGAAATTAAGCACAAATTGTCAGCAGGGCGGCCCTCGGTCGCCCTCAATAATTCCACCGCCCTTAACATCCATAATTATCCATTTCATAATTATCCCACAGCCTGTTGTTTACGGTGTCATTTACACCCAGATCCATTCACAACACTTTTACTTATCCTACCGGTAAAAAAGCTGATACGCACGCACAGGGGTGATCACACGGCCTCAGCCCCGCCCCAACAATGGCATAATTACTGTGTATTACCAGGGTTATGAGCAAACCGAATGATACACCACGGACAGAAGAAAATACAGGATGGGTTAGTGACAGAATGATGCGGCAGTAAGGCAAAACAGCAACAGAACTTAATACAGGATAAGGCGTCCGAAGCAAATGCCTGCCAGAATATGAGCCCCTAAAAAAATTTTTTTTTTAAAAAAAGTCATTTTAATAGGGGGGGAGTTAAAGATGGGGAGCGTTGGAATGCAGTGTTCAGCATGCCTGCGTTTAGTTTCAAACGTTTCACAAAAGATTCTGATTTTGACCAAACACAATGGGCTGAGGCTTTTTTGGCTTTTGTGCATCTGCCCCACCCACACATCTGAGCTGACCCCTCAGGACCAGGGGCATCGTGATGTCACCTCAGAAGCATTGTGAGGTCACTGTAGTTTTTTCCCTTTTGTTTGTATGAGGGGCAGTGGAGTTCCGGGGCACCCGAAGAGGCTCCATACTGGAGCACTCAAAGGTGTGCTATAGAGAGGGGTGAGAATGCAGTACACTGTGTGTGCAGTGCCTAACTGCTGAACTCCAGCATATCTGACATGTGCTACGTATGTGCACAGTACACACCACGACAAACGAGCGTTACAGACGTTGTGTGGCGCTCTCATAATGATTTGTCTTGTTGCGCGTCTGGTTATGGAGTAGAGTGTAGCACAAAGACCTTGCTGAATGACCCTGTGACAAACGCGGGGCCGCGGGCCCCAGGGAGGATGACCCGCAGCGACGCTCTGAGCGAATGCCCAGGCTGACGGCTGACACTCGCGCGCCCAGCCTACATTACCCTGCTCCGCTCCTCCCAAGGGCAGAAACCATCACCCAAAAATAACTCCCTGCAACAGCGAGGTCTGAGGAGTGTGTGTGTGTGTGTGTGTGTGTGTGGGGGGAGTGGCGTCCGGTTACCGAAGCAAGATCAATACTAATATGAGCAGGCCAGCATGTCAACCCACTAAGACCAGGAGTGGTCCCCTCTGCCCTGACAGAGGAAAACAAATAACAGGCTGCAGCGACAGCAGATAACATTGCAGTGGTGGGTTGAGGGTGTGGTCTGTTGAGAGACTATGTGTGTGTGTGTGTGTGTGTGTGTGTGTGCAGGGGGGGCAGAGATGGAATGTGTTGCAAATGTCTGATTTGGTCTTTTTTACAGCTTTATTTTCAGCGAGAATGTCTAAGCTGTAATTCCGGTGGATGTGTACAGTAAGAGCGTGTGTTTAGCCAGGAAAAGTATTCCTGTATTCCAAGCTCTACTGTTGCACAAAAAGTTTTCTCAGATACCTTGCTTTTCTGTGTTTGCACCTGCTGTTTTTGCTAATTCTAAGGAACATTGGACATCGTTGTGACACTAAAGCAAAGGAACCGCAGGACAGCCAACACACCTTGCCTGTTAGAAGAATAGCAGAGGCAAAAAAAAAATATATATATATTTGTGATACCAGCAAGGCTAGTGACCACTTTCCTTGTACAACACCCCCCCCCCCCCGCCCCCCAAAAAAAAAAAAAGTGTTCTGTACTGTCATCTCGATACGCTCAGCAAGTACAGTGTAGCTAATCCAAAATGAAATGTTCCCTATATCTCCTCTAAAGATCATTGTCCTTGTCCCATTTCCATGTCTCACAGTGAGTTATTATCTATCTCTGTCATTTCTGAAGAGTTCTGGTCCACAGTTCTGGGCAAAGTAAAGGAAATATGAGCCAAATTCACAGATGACAAAGAGAAACAGACAAAGAATCTTTTACATCCATGCAACAAATTTCAGCATATCCATTTCAATGGGTCAGACAGGGATACTCAAGTATGAACATAGACAGTGTTTGTTATCACACCGTTCACACTGTTTCGGGAAAGATGAATCCTACTTCCATTTCTCCTGCTTCTTCTTCCTTTTTTGGACAGGGTAATTCATGCATGTAGCTAAAAGCATGATTAGTCAGCTATGTACAGCCAACTATCTCTGTCTAAGTCTCTGTGAAGCCAACAGTGTCTCCAGGTCAGCTTTCATGAGGCTATTAACTCCACCTGCGCTCTTTGTGGTACCCTTAGAGGTCATGTCTGAATTTACAGTCCTTGCATACTGATGAAAACGTTAAGGCCATATGGATGACTTTTCTATCTGTGATGCTAGTGGTTTGTATTTGGAGTGAAGGCAAGGTGAAGTCACACATTGCACTGTAGTGTGAGCCTTTATATATACCTCTATGTGAAATTGCTTTGGACCCGAGGGATCACTGTGTGAGTGTAGGGAGGCTGACTCAGGAGGATTTATGAGCTGGAAAATGTGCTGAGCTACCCTATGCTGTCAGTCACTGACTTGTATAATCCATAGACATGCGCTCTGTGGTATAAACCAATCAAAAGGCTTTCCTTTCCTTAGAATGACGCTCCGATTGGTCCAAGCACAGGTGGATACATTTTAGCTCCACCCATACTGGGGCTAATGGAGCTTTGCTGTCCCATTGCAACCAGCAGCACAGTCAGCTTTTCACCAAGGCTGCGTTCGGATCTGAAATTTATTCTTTCTTCCTGTCGTTCCTTTCCCTTGCTTCAAGGGGGGAATCCCCAAAATGCCAGGATGAAATATGGCAGCCACACCAAGTGTGATTCGGATCCAATTTAAGAAAGGGGAGGGAGTAATTATGTTCCCTCGATCCCTGGTTTATCCTCCCTTCCACCAAGGGTATAAAATGCAAGCTTCCAGCAAGAAGGGAATACCACAATGCAATGCTCCATGTGGAAAAAGTGGGCGGTCACCACAGAACTATGTGGCGGTCACACTTCAACTCTATGGCGTTGCACTTCCGAAATGTTGTGAGGGCGGTTCGGTTCCGTTTTTGTTTGTTTCTCGTCAATCCTCCCTTGCAGAGCACCTTTTAAGTTTGCTTGCTGCCCGTAGCAAATTGCGTCACAAAATAGCTCCCTCGAGGGAAGACAGCAAGGGAAGGGAGCGTGTTAAATTTGATTGGAATGCAGCCCAAGCCTCCTGTTGCATCCACCAATCCAAATGTGTCCCACCGCTACTGACACTAGGTGGCGCCATTGTACTTATTGTCGTCCCGCTCCAGGGAATTTTGACATTTAAAAGTCTCTAGGGACAACTCAGCAAACATGTCAGGAATCCATCATATTTCTGTAATATTGCATGTTGCAAGAGCTTTGTATGTGTGGGAAACTGAAATGGTAAAAGCGACTATTGAAAATCATCCAGAGCAGAGTATCATACTTACATTTTCAGGGTGTGCCTCATTTGAGAGTCAAACAGTCAGTACTTTATCTGTGAGCCACTGCTATCACCCTTTGAAAAGGCTATTAACAATGAGGATGAGAAGGGTGTTTCTTCTTATGAGCTTTAATATGATGAATGATGAATCAATACATTAGTCCAGTATATATGAATGATGAGTGATACTCAGGGTTGACTTCTGTGTAAGTTTGCGTAGATCCTCTAATAATACTTCATTAGTATCTGCGAAGATCTTTCCGCACATCCGTCTCCGTTCATATTGCAGAAATGAAAGGAACTGCACTCTGAATGTGACACTATGTTGGCTTAGGCTGCTACCATTGAAGTGCCTTAATATAGCCCTATGTGATTTATTGGTTATGTCACTTTTCAAGCAGATGCACTTTGTGGGAATGAGCAGGTACAACAGAACAACAACAAAAACAACACCAAAAAAGCAGGTCAATGTCATTTTATATGAGCTCACTGGTGATCTACTGTCTAATTTTGCACTGTTTGTGGGACAGCAGTCTATGTCGATAAAAATAGCCCTGCAGTATTTTTAAAATGAACAATCGGTGTGTGTGTAAGTAAAATCACACGATTGCATAGCAGTTTATCTGTGATATACTGAAATGACTGCTTTAGGAACAAACTGGAAGGGGAGGGGGGTGGGTAAAAGGGACCATTTACTGATTGGTCAGAACTGAGTGTCAGTCAGTTCTGATGCCTGTTATGTGGTGTGTGTCCCTCTCAGCACGTGTGGAGCGAGAGTGAAGACTGCCTGCCGTTCCTGCAGCTGGCCCAGGACTACATCTCCTCCTGTGGGAAGAAAACTCTACTGGAGATTCTTGACAAGGTCTTCAGATCCTTCAGGCCTGTGAGTACGATTAATGTCAACCCTCTAAGGACAGCACCTAAAGGCTGTGTATTTATGGGCATATGTACACAATCTGCATGGGTTGAACTGCACTGGACTAAAAGTCTTACAAGAACATTGACACACCTGACACAGCTGCGATCATAACTGCAGGTTTAAGACTATTAAATTCACTACTCAAGACTTTAAAGTGAGTTGGGCTAATTGATCAGTGGGTGCCGTTGTCAGAATGTAAAACTTAGTTGAGGACTACCTCATCCACTAATCAGATGGACAAGCTGGTCTGAGTAATATGAGTGCTAACCTCTATAATGGTGGTGATGGAGGTGTAAAGGGACTCTTTACTGGCAGTCTTAACTGGTGTCCCTCCTTCGCAGCTTCTGGGTCTTCCTGACATCGATGACGACACCTTCGAGGAGTACCATGCGGACGTGGAGGAGGAGCCTGAGGCCGACCACCAGCAGATGGGCGTCAGCCAACAGTAACGCTTTCCAGCAGGGGCCGACGGAGGCAGAGAGAACCTCCACTGCCCTACTCCTATACCCCTGTACACACTCACACACACACTCACACATACACACACACGCACGCACGCACACACACACACACACACACACACACACACACACACACACACACACACACACACACACACACACACACACACACACACACACAGGACAGCCAGCTGAACTGCACCACATTACCCTTTAACTGCTCAACAGCTAAGCTTTCCAAAGTAGTACACTCTCGATAGGCTTCTTAATACCACTGCCCATCTTTCCAACAAACAAAGAAAACAAAAAAAAAACAGGGTGGTTGCTGGGATATTGTCAGAGGAAGAGTTCATGCAATTAAGCCCCACCTCCATACACATACAGCATCCACGCACGTCGCCCGCAATAGACCAGTTTCTTATTTTAGCTGACATAGTTTTTTTTTTCAAAAGGTTGAACGCGGTGATGTGACTGTGGCAACTGACCAGCACTCACCCTGAAATTGCGTCATTTGTTGGTTTGCTGTTTTTTCTGTGTTCAGGAGAGGGCAGTGAACCAACGCCAATGGGAGAGAACAATAACAATGATAGGACTGCCCCAAGTTCGCCACAGCAAAGTCTTGAAGCGTCATAATGGAATGTTATCACAGCTGAGGCTGTGCACTGAGGATCTGTATTGTGTTGGAGATTTTTCTGTCCATTAAAAAGGTCTTTTTTGTTTTGTTATGTCTTAGGGATGAAATGAATGCATATGTGTATGTGCTTGTGGGTTTAAAGACACACGCATGGCAATAAATCCCTTTGATCGTTCAAGTGAATCAAAACAACACGCTTAATTTAATCTCACGGGGGGAAGCCATTTCATCAGATTACAGTGTTTTTAGTTCCTTGAAGTACTTGCACATGATAATTGAAATGTACTATTCTATTGATTTTTTTTTTTTTTAAATATGCGGCTCTTTTAAAGGAATTTATTCCTCAGTCTCCTCAAGATTCGGAGAACACTTAAAAGTGAATGGCTCACAATTATCATTAATTACAGGGACTGCGTATAATAGCGTGTGATTATAACACCTCTGCCTTCGAGCTGGCCTAGCTCCTCAGCCCCTGCCGCGCCTCTTGTGATGCTTCAGAAATAATAACGGCATTAATACCGCACCGTTCATCTATAAAGGATCTCAGAGCATTTAATGGAGGGGGGGATAATTTGTCTCATTCACCGTCATGACGAGGTGCTCTCTGTGTGAGGTGTGGCAGCCATTTTGTGCCAGAAGTCTCAGCACCTCACTTGCTGTGAAGAAGCCATTTAATTAGTATTTAAGTATTTAATTAGGCACTTGGAACACTTAGATTAGGAGTGTTGGTGAAGAGAGGCTAAAATGTGAAAGCAAGAAACATTTTTTGGGGTGGTAATCGGACAGTTGGTTAAGGAGCTGTGCTTTTACTTGAAATGTTGCTGGTGTCTGCTGTTGTACCATTGGGCAAGGAAGATGACTTTAATTGCTTCATCATAGATTTAGCAGTAAGTTTCCCTGATTGAAGGCAATTGCTAAGCAAAGTGATAATGGCATTTTGGCTCACAATGTTGAGCTGCCCCTCAGTTCGCAAATACTGTCAAGGGGACTTTTTCAACCTGTCTTTATGGGGACCACAACTGATCAAGTTTAGGAAGAGGAGCACCCTACCTTTTATTTTTCATTTTTAAAATGAATTAATCCCCGTTTCTCAAATTTGGAATTGGCAATTGTGCAATGCACTCTTGTACTGGGAGGAATGCAACCCAAGTGTCTGCATTCACATGCCTTTCCATACTACAATCCGGAGTGTATGACAGGAGAGAGCTGGAACTGAGGACAACTGGAAAAACTTTAGGCACCTGAATATTAGCTGGGCAGTGCTAGTCTGGGGAACACTGGTCGATTTAAGCGCAGCGTATGCTGGTGGAATGAAGCCAACTGTGGCCTTCTGCTTTGGGCTCTAAGCTCATGACGTAGCCCAGTCTGTCTCAGCCTAACTTTGCGCGTTACTCTATTTGATCTCCTCGCACTGAGGTGCTATGAAAGGGCTTGGAATGCAAGGACCTTTGCCGGAACCTCTTACTGAAGGAGAGATGTTACAGTGGGAGGAGAGCTGCTGTAGTTGGTACTTGACTCCTCAGTCAGGATCATTATTCCCTTTGCGTGGCTGGGAAAGTGCCAGGAGTGCTAGAAAAAAGGGAGATGGATGCTCTTGATACATTTAAAAGAAGTGTTCGATTGTATGAGTTTATGAGCTAGAGAGGGCTGTGTGATTGAATTGAATGAATGTATGGGATTTCATAAGTTGTCAAGGAAGTCCCCAGATACGTCATGCCTTGTGGATCATCGCTTGTGGAAACTGGCAGTGGTGCTGGAAATCTGTCAAATTAGCATTTTTGTGTCATTCAGAATAGATGTGTTCCAAAAACCCAGAGTCTTTACTGGTTTTCCCACAAGTTTTCCCAGAGTCTGTGCAAGAAAATAAACACTGCAACAGTAGGATGGGGTCATGAAGTTGGCTTAAATTGGCTCAGGGATGGCTGAAAAGCATTCAGAATTTTTTGAAGAGAATCTGAACAAACAGGTCATTATTTTTCATCTCATGTTCAGTTCTACAAATTCATGGATATGAGCGATGAGTGATTGCATTTAACGGAAGTGCATTTTTGTGTGAGTGGCTTTAGACCAGGAAAATCCTACTGTAGGTTTTGTTCCACATCAGTCATGTGCAACATATTCGAAAGGTTAAAAGCAGGGTGGCTTACAGAGAACATTACAGCGTGTGATATATCCATACTTTAGATTAAATAAATAAACTTGACGGCAATTTCAGGAGACTTCTGATATTAGCCTTGACCTCGTACCACTATGCTCCTTATTTAATTACCACAATGTATTAGCAGACTCCTTTTATCGAGGGTGACTTGCTTTGCTCATTTTAGACATTATTCAGGTGATCCATACAGGCAATTCAGTCCCTTACTAAAATAAAAACAGCACCACATCCACCTGGGACTTGAAATCCAAGCATCCACTGAGACCCTCTGGCTCATCTTCATTTTTAACCAGGGGTAGGTCTGCCTTTAACACTGTCTGGACAAGGCTGTTTTCACAATTTACAGTAACGGACACCTTCATCCTAGCCTGCGGTGTTCTGTCTGCACTGTAATCGGTGTATTAGAGCCCAGCTATAGCACAATACGTACAGTTTTATTTGATTTATTTGAATATGGAGTGAGGGAGGCAGGAGTTGTTTTGTGTAAGATTTTGTTGGTGTGTAGGAGTTTATGTGCCCGTTGTTCTCCTGTTCCCTCTGTCTTGTTTACAGCAAGAAGCATAGCTTTCTGCAAGCCATAGTCTTTGTCACAAAATCAGCAACCATCAACCAGTATCCATCACGAATCTGCCACCATAAACCAGTATCCATGAAAAATCAGCAACGATAAACCGGTAGCTATCAAAAATTAAATTGAAAACCCTGCTTGTTTTATGCTCTTCTGACAATACCCAACATCGCACAACTTGGTCTCCATACCAAACAGCAAGTACTCACAACATTTCTGTAACATTGTAGCAACGTTATTAGCCATTGCAGCACCACTGTGAGAGCTTTACTTGTTAACTGGAGTCCAGCCTTAAACAAACCAACAACAAAAAAAAGAATCATTTGCTGAATGACATCACTTTGAGTCACATTGCACACAGGGGAGTATATTTAAAAGCAGGGGCAACACTGTGGACCCAGATGCAACCCATGGCCCAATAAAGTACTGTAGACCATGAAATAACTATTGACCAAATGTCAGTTTACACATTACAATTGTGCGATCCTGATATAATGGCATAATATTGTGGTAATGACACAGCTATCTTCTAGGAATACTCCGTTAGCTGAGACAGCACCTCGCTGACAACCTCTGTGGATGTTGTTCGATCCTCCTGAACTTCCATGTTCTTACAGAATCTCTTTAGCATTGGATGCCCTTGGATTGCGGATTGGCTTCCTGTCCACGCCCGTGTACTGTAAACGTTTTAAAAAAAAGGTTCATATCAATTGAAGTCTATTGTGAGATTTGTCAAAGCTGCTGTCTTTTGTTTCTAATGTTTGATTTTCATTTCAGTGCAAAGCTGCTGTTTTAATTTATTGCAGTTCTGTTTTGGCGTAATCTTATGCCCTGTGATAGTTCTGTTTCATGAGTTTTTAAATGAGCTTGTTATATTTTGTATTTCTCTTTTGCTTCTGAGATGTATGTTTTTATTGTTTGTTTTTCCCCTGTGTGTTTTATGTTTTATACTCCAATGTATGTAAAATTCTAAGTTCAAATACATGTTTAAATGATGTTAAATCTTTCTGTTTTTTGTTTGGAGAGTCCGCTCTTTTCTCCCTGCCCGACAAAACTGCATTTGCAGTGGCAAGAAAATGTTAAACCAAGCACTAACGTGTCATTGCAAACCTTGCACTTGGTGGTTTTGTTTATCTCCTTTTTTTGTTTTAGGGGAATTACAGTACTCTTAAAATGGCCTCTGCCCTGATTCAGGTCTCCATGCCAACCTGCTGACAGAGACGGTCACACACACACGCACACACGCACACACGCACACACAAACACACACACACACACACACACACACACACACACACACACACACACGCACACAGTAAATAACATCAATGTTTGGGTTGTGCCCAGCATCAGGAACCCACAAATTCTGAAAGAATGTCATGGGTTCAGCCATGAGGAAAACTGATCCTGACAAGCACAGATGCTGAAGTAAAGATCCTCAAATCATTCTTTTATATAAATTCACAGCACCTGCTGTATGTCATTGTTCATTTCACGTGACCAAATACTGCACAGATACTTGAGGCATAGGTTTTTTTTTAACCAATTGTGAGGTGGCTTGATACTGAACAAGACTGGATCATTCAAGTCATTATTTTAGGCACCAGAGGGCAGTGTTGGTATTTTCATGTGAAATTAATCCTGATTTTATCTTGAAGGGGGAATAAGCCTTATGCAGGATCATAGGGATATTTATTGTAAAAGTAATATGGTGGCATACAGATATCGAGTTAAAAGGTACAGGCTACACACACACACACACACACACACACACACATGTACCCAATACACAGATAATTAGAACATTTTGTATTAATATTTCAGTGCAAGGTTCATAACAAATTTTGCTTTTCTGCAAGAATATGGTGTGCCACAGAACACCTGTGTGTACTCTTTGTTCTCTAAACTGCGTAGGAAGTGACAGCTGTCTTCCTGCCCCATAAACAGTCAACACCATGGTTTACTGAAAAAGGTAACCAACCATCTTGCTTTTCATTCTCAGGTTAACGTTCGTAACCACTTCCTGTTTTTAAGATCCCTCCTTCCCTCCACTTCAACGGATATCATGAGCTACTGAGGCCCAGAGAGAAGTTTATTTTTACTTAAGTTTGCTTAAAGCTGTTCATAGTGCCAAGCTCAAGATGAAGGCTGTAATGCCAAGCTCAATGAAGGCAGTTTTCTGTCGATTGGTAGAATTCTGTCATTTGAGGAATTTCTTCACACTGCAGAAGAATGCACCTCCAATGGCATGCAAAAAATTGCAAAAACATTAAAAAGGGCTTCAAATGCCAATTATAGTTAATTTGCTTATTTATTTGACTGGGACAAATACAGCTTTGTATCGATATGATATTAAATACATATATTGGACGCATGGTATAATTATTTTTCTAAATTCACTGCCAGTTTCTGTTTCCAGTCTCAAGATGAGCTTTAAAAAAATAAAAGCAAATAGGGTATTTAGGTTTGGATATATCTCCATATGCAGTACGTGCTAACCTATATTGATCACATACACTTCATTTTGTACTTTATATCTTTGCATGTATTGCCTTTCATTTACACATCTACATTAACCCCATCATCCAATGATGTTTAACTCCTAGTGGTTACGTTCCCAGTGTGGTTGTGAGGGAGGCATATTGGCAGGCACATAACTGGCATATTTCTCTTTTGCTATCATGTTTTATGCCACATTATTGCTAGCCACATTATATGTTAATTACAAAAAAAAAATATTTGAAATATGAAACTATTACTTGAAGTAAAACGCAAAGGACAACGTAAAGTTAGTTGCATGAAAGTCATTTTAATGGTGACTGTTAATTATGGGATTTTCTTATTTCTCCAAATTTGGAATAGCCAAATTTGAAGGCCCATTGTTGCAATCACATGTCATGCTAGGCTTCCGCCAGAAGCTAGTGCGGGTAGACTGCAGGCCCTCTGTCAAGCAACGGATTTGTGTCTGTGTGATCAGGTAAGAGAAACCCCAATGACAAAAACCCTCCCTCCCTGACTGACACTATAGCAGCCAATTGTGCATCACACCATGGGACTGGGTCATGATTTGGTTCAGGACAGTTGGGCAAGTCACTGCACCAAAGTGATTTTTATGAATGAGCTGATAAAGGGGTTTGTATAGTAATGTCACTACCTGCAAAAATAGTTTCCCTAAAAGAAAGGCCATTCCTGGTTACTGTCATTTCAATAGCAGTAAATGCTTGAATTCTTTAGCAATGTATTCCATTAGGTACGCTGAGCATAATAAATGATTCTACGGTGTTGTGTTCTGACTATTCACAACGGCTTGGGTGTGTGTTTGTATATTTGTTCTTTTTGAATGGTTCTTTGTCCTAAATATAGGCTTCAAAAGGCAATGTGCCTTTACTGTACATTAAATACACAGGACATATAAAATAAACAATAGAAATATAGGTGTGTGTGTGTGTGTGTATATGTCTACATGTACATATGCATGTGCATTCTGCAGATAGGCCAAATCAGTAATACAACAGGAAACAACCATGAAAACATTCCAATGATTGAATCAGCCAAGGCATGGAATTTAGCATTGTGAGTGAAACAGACAATTTGAGTGAAAAAGTATCAAAATATGACTTATGACATATTATCATTACATTGTTACATTCTGTACATGTTACGGTAATCTACAGTGTTCCTTGCTATCATTACCAGGCTTGAATTGGTATTGGACCTCCATTTTTAATTAATATGTTTGGGAAAGAAATGGTTTATATAACAATAGTCACTATATATGTACTTTGCTGTCTCTTTTCACTTCATCCTGGTGTCAATGAGACCATTCTTGAATTTGTTTAGCAGTGTGTATGGGGTGTTGGCATCTTAGAGTATGGGGACATCATGAGAGGATGGTGATTGTACCATAGGGTGTACCTGGTCTTGTAAAATGGCTTAATATGCCTTGGCTGTTATATTCAAAGCAACCATTGGACCCAATGATGCATGAGCTGGTTGCCCATACCATTACAGATACAGATGGCAACAGACACTGTGGGTTAATTTATTTATTTATATCCTTTATTTTTACAGGTAGTGTCATTGAGATCGATCTCTTTTACCAGAGAGACCTGCGAACAAAATAAAAACATGTATAAAACATTAAGACAAGTACAATACAGCCACGCTAACATTCAGCATTCAAAGAGCATACAGGGAAATATCAAAGGAAACATACAGCATTAAGAAAATCCATATATAAAACTTTTTTTCTAAAGGAATAAGAGATTCTAGATTAAACATATTTTGCAATTCATTCCAATTGTGAGGAGCATAATATTGAAAACCTGTTTTGCCCAGCTCAGTATTTATATGTGGTGTATCTAAGGCTAAGAAGTCCTGAGACCTGGTACCATAGTTACTGGATTTAAATGTAATTAAAGATGAGAGATAAAGGGGAAATTTCTTAAGTAAAGCCTTATAGATAAATACAATGGAATGTAGTTCCCTCCTCTTTGTTAAAGAGGACCACCTACTTTTCCATACAAAACACAATGATGGGTGAGAAATGTATCCCCAGTGATAAAACACAATGCATTATGATAAACTGCATCAAGGGGCTTTAAAGTGGAAGGGGCAGCACGCATATACAGAATGTCTCCATAATCAAATACAGACAAGACAGTTGATTGTACAATAGTTTTTCTATTAGCAAAAGAGAAGCATGCTTTATTTCTGTACAAAAGAAACCAATTTTAGCTTTTAGCTTTTGAGACAGATGTTCCAAATGAGTCTTAAAGAAGTAGAAGTAGACCAAGAATAGACCCTTGTGGGACACCTTTACTAATTTCAAGAGAGCTTGATTTAATACCATCAGCAACAATAGACTGAGTTCTCCCAGAGAGATATGCATAAAACCAGTTCAGAGACATTTCATCCAATCCAATGGAGGATAAATATTATGGTCAACAGTGTCAAATGCCTTTGATAGGTCAATAAAGAGTGCAGCGCACTGCAGTTTATTATCCATAGTTGACAAAAGCATTTATCACAAGAGTTGCTGCTGTTAATGTGCTATGACCTGGCCTAAAAATTGATTGTTGCAGTTGTAAAATGTTATTAATCTCCGAAAAGGCCCAATAGCTGAGAGTTAGTTTATGATTCTAGGACTTTGGCCAAACAGGAGAGTTTTGAAATTGGACGATAGTTATTTAAGTCACTGGTATCACCACCTTTATATAGAGGTGGTGAAGGCTTCTAGCCTACCTTTCTGAGGTTGAAGGCTTCCATTGGCTTTCTCCAAACGTAAACCGATCCAGATATAGGAAAAAGGAGTGAAACACTCAGCCCATATCATTTTTTTTTCTTCCATTGGTCAGCTTCGTGCTCCTTACACCAGGTTATGCATATTTGTGCATTGGCCTTGGAAGCAGGTTCCAAATGGTAGCTCTGCACTAAATACCAGATTTGTGAATCTTATGGCATGCACAATTTATTGAGACTGGGATACACAGGCTTTCATTCAGTGATGTGTCCATTTTTGATACCGTTGTTTTTGGCCGTTTAGCAACTATCCTGTAGGGTGTCCTGCTGATGAGCTTCAACTTGCAGGTTTTGTGTCTGGTGCACCTGCAATTCGGGCACCTATTATTTGGAATCGAGTTCTCAGATGCCTCGTGTAGCATTATAAACTCACATATCAAAAGTGCTGATTGTGCGACCTCTTTTATAGCTGACGCGTATTGCTAATTGCCATTCAAATTAATCGCCTGCGTGGCTGGCTTTGTAATTGTGAATTAGTTACTTCAAAATAATGTTTGTGTGGTGTCACGTTATTTTGTCAACCCCCTGTATATTGTGCTGAGTGTTGAGCCATCGAACTATGACCATACACCATTGGCGACCAGTGAATCTGCGCTGCATCTACAGATTCTACACTGATCAATCAATAGCTACTCCTAACAACTAAAAAAATGGTCCGTCTTTCTTTCTGGCTCTAGTCAAGGAATTAACTTTGACCTCTTTATTGCAGCTCGCAGCGCCGAATAATTGAAACGCTTTAGATAATCTGGCATAAATGTTGTGCCGAACAAAATCGCTGCCTCTACATTTTATTCAGATTGCAGCATGTTTACAATAAAGCAACATCATCCAACGCCCACATTTAGAAATAGTGATAGCCTAATTACCATTCATAGGCTAGCCTACTATTTTAAATTAAACGGATGAATTGAAAACAGTTTTCCAAGATTTTTAAGGTGGGAAAAGTTCGCTTGTATGATTGATAAGACACGTAACTGATTAAGTCCTGCTAGTTTTAAAACTGCTATAAAGAATCCAACTGTGCGCCTTTTAGGTTACTTTGTTTTTACCCCCTGCAAATTGCATTGCGTGTAAACGCTATTTCCTGAATCCAGTTTGCTGAGGTTAGCACACATGGTATAGCAGCTTTGGAGCATACTGACAACTGACAATCTCAGATATTATTAGAGATTACAGTGATCTACTCTTATTGTCTCTAATATTATATTGTTGATGTTGCTAGGTTTGTGTCCTTCTAGCGCTGACGTCACCTGACGCACGAAGAGAGGGAGGCGCAGTCTTTGCTTTGCACTCGACAACCACTCCTGCACCTCCTGGACTGTACACGCACTCTTACTTCTTTCTCGACAGTTTTTTCCGTTTCTTTTTTGTTTGCCCACCAGCTCCCTCCCTTTACCTCAACATCTCAAAGCCTCGTTTGCATGTGCATAGTGTCTAGGCTATGCCTTCATTCGCACAGAAAGGAATTGTAAGGACTACCTCTTCATTTTCTCACTTAAAAGAATTGGTATGGCGGAGAAGACGTTACTAAGAAAACAACCAAAGCGAATTAAGTCCAAAAAATCAGCTGTGACTAGAAAGCCTGGAACTGCAACAGCTCCTCCTGATCTGTCGTCGTTATACATTTAACACTTTAAGGCTGTATTAGATTGTCTTCATTTTTGTATGTTGTTGCCTGATTTCCACTGGTTGTCACTTTGTTTTGGTTGGCTTTTTCAATTGCCTTGTCATGGGAGTTACAGTGGTGACCTGCTTCTTTTCCACGTTGCTGTTGAGACCGCTTGGAATTCTGCTCCTCGTGCTCCGTGCCCTTTAAATCACGCACTGCAAAACTTTTCAGTTGGAGCGCAGCTGGGGTCATTTCGTCAACAAGTAATCGGTGGATAGATTGTCATCTGGCAAAGAATATGGGGGCAAATCAAAGTAGTCCAGCTGCCAATGGCCGAACCAGAGCTTACTCGGGCTCGGATGTGCCCTCAAGCACTAGTAACGGCAGAACTGCAGCCATGGATATGAGGTACCATGCGTATGCAGCCTCGTCACACGGGGCCTCGGGAGCCACGTCGGCCGGGACTCAGCACCACAGTCATAGAACTAGATACAGTGGAGGGGGGTCGGGAACGAGGCCCCAGTCGCTTCATCAGTCCGGCTTCGGTAACATCGCCAACAGCTCATACGGATCTGGCAGCAGCACCCCAGAAGAGAACAGTGGCGAAAGGGACCCAACAGACAGAGATCAGGAGGGCCCCCGCCTCCTGATAGGCTCGTTGCCAGCTCACCTATCGCCTCATCTGTTTGGAGGTAGGAAATTGCAACAGGACTTCATAAGCATTCGCCTTTTTGTATCATGTACACTTATATATTTAGCTCTTGAAAACCATGGAACAAACTGTTTGATAGCACATCACATAACTGTAACTTGCTAGTCAATCTGTTATTAGATAGTTTAGAATGCATATATGGAGCCATGTTTGTAGTGCAGTGAGCTAATAACGTAGATTGACACCTTGAACTAGCCCAATGTAATTCTTAAGCTGTTTATAAGTAGCAGTCGAAAGTGTGAACACAATCGAAAATAATAAACTGCTAACGTTACCTAGTATGACAAGCTACATTGTTACAGTCACCTGAACGGATCAAAGGGCACCTCCACTGATGTCCGAAATATGCACTTTGAAATTGATTTCTAGCTACCATTACAAAGTTTTTTTGTAGTTCAGTGTTAGTAGCCTATTAAATAGCCTAACACTGAACTATAGAAAAAAAACTCGCTTATCGAAGGAAATAAATTATTAGGCTACACATTATTACTCCATTTAGTCAATGACTGTGGACGAGAAGTAGGCTGGTGGTGAATCGCTAGTATTCGGGAGTATTCGGAATTAGATTCGTTTTGAGCAGTTGTTTGTTTTGTTTCCCTTAATTGATTTTATTTTCTATTATGGTGGTTCGTTTTATGGAGTAATCCACCAGATTGTTTAAGCACTGAGATCTAAACAACGATATTAAAGTTGCAGAAAATGTTACTACATTGACTCAAACTGTATCGCCGTGATACAAAATTATTGCTGGCTCCAAAATGAATATGAATGATCGCAGTGCGGTATTTTCTTTAAATAGAAAAAGAGTTTGGATTGTCAAAAGTAACAGGAAAAGGGCAAATGTAGCTAGGCTATAATATGCTTTGGCCTAATATGGCTGTCTGCCAAAGTGGGCGTTCAGTAAGTGAGTGATTAACCAATAGCCGCTGTATTTTCATCTAGGTTTCCTCGAGGCCTTTTTTGCGAAATGTGTTTAAAAAAATAAATGTAATTTTTTTTGTCGATAAAGCACCTCGTTATGCAGTTGCACAGCGATATTATGGCTATTAAGAAAAGTGCGTGTCGGTGGAAACAGTAGCAACATGCTGACTTGTTGCGCACATTGAACTTCCAGCAGCTTCATGTACCAACAAGTCTGCTGTGGGAGGTTATCAAAGTAACAGAAATGCCTGATCCGACCAAACCACCGACTGATTTGCCTGCATATTTGCATAACAAATGTGTGTGTGCGTACTGACAGTTAGGGGTAGGCCTAGGAAAATATTATGCGATGATTAATAGCGGCTTTAATGGGTAAATTTCCGAGTTTACGATGTTGCGTAACAAGAAATGTAGGTCTAGCATTTGTTTGGTCATCATTAAAGTGACAGACAAACCGGTTTAAAATAGCATTTAATCTTTGTCTGTAGCCTACGTTGTGGTCGATTTTTCTTGATAAGGTACCTGAAAAGATGCAGTAGTATTCTGGGGGCAATTGCAACACCATAAAATTGCACCAATCTGAAACAAGCTAGAGCTGAGTGTAAGACCAACTGATACCCCATTCTCTGCTCCTTTTAAAAAAATTTTTTTTTAACAAAGACTGGTTTTTGTTAAAAATTGGTTTTGTGTTACAATTGACCCCTGTTACAATTGCCCCCAGAATACTCTACAGTTTGATGACCTTAACTTTAATGCCTCTGTCATGAAAGGAGAATGGACGGGTACCTTACCACTTTAGTTTGCACTTTAAGCACACCGGGCCAGAGAAGTTTTAGAGGCTTGGCTAATTTGCCCGAAGCATGTAGAGCCCTTGACATTTTCAAAAGTTTCAAGATCTGGTGACTCATTTTTTGTAAATTGGCAACACTGATTGGATTATGTCAGATGGTCCTGCTGGCCGTGTCCAATTTTCAACATAGATCCTGGACTTTAATCCCATGAAATCACATACAGAGTTATATTGTTTTCATGTGATGTGGAAACAAGTGAAATTTACCTTATTTGGTGGTAAGGACCAGTCACACAGCCCATCAAAGAAAAGGCACAAGGAAACAGAGGAGTGTCCTTTCATGCTTATGCACTACAGACTGTCTGCTTCCGTTTTAGGCCAAGTTTTTATCACCCAAAATATTTATGAACCAGATTGCAAACCAATCTTTTATTAGTAGTTTTGTGACATTTCTCTTTAGGGACCTCACCAGTTCTTCAATCTCGAGTATAAAGTCCATAAGATGTAGGCCAGTAGATAAAGACTGAAGTTGAGTACATAACAGCAGTCCACCCAAGATTAAAAAATGCAACCATCTGGTTACAAGCACAGTTCTTAAACTACTCTTCAAAGGGCTTCCTTAAATGAGCTCTTAGAGTAATGTTCAGTTTAATCGACATATATCTAATTTATTTAGGCCTATGTGTCATAAGTAAATTAAAATACAGAGAGCTGGAGAGAAAGTGTAGTGCTCTTGCACTGGGTCAGTGAAAAACCAGTTCCGTGGTTTCAGGTCTCCAGTGTGTGCTGGGGGTGGTTGTGTCAATTCCGCTTTGTGTCCTGTGACCACAGGAGGAGGGGTAGTAAGGGAACTGCTTGCCTGTGTTTCGGTGAAAGGTCAGGTTTTACTTTAGAAAAACATCTCTTATGCAAGTCACACCTCACTGTGGCCAAGTGCCAATCTAGTCACGCGACCGCTTTTCCATATCACAAATATGATCGACAACCATTGAAGGACCAATACACCAGCCAGTGGAATGTAGTAAAACTTCTCCATACTTGCAATTTTGCTGGTTATTGTCTTGGGTCAAGGCAAAGAAAAGAGAGTTGAATCTTATAGGTAAAAGAATCCCGGATATCGCAAACACGACAGAACTGCATTGAGAATTGTTGGAAAATGTAAGGCTGTACAAATAATCTACAGTCCTACAATCATTTTATTTTCCAAAGAGATATGAAGGGAGCAGTGGTTGGAAAGGAATATTTTCTTTAAAACTGCACATAGCTTTCATGTAAAAAAAAAAGAAACTAGTCTGTACTTGTAGCCTAACAAAATGGAAGTGAAGACTGGGAATAGGGAAATGGCATTTACAGGAATGAAGTTCACATTTTCAAATATCTATTTGAGGAAGCAGTCTGCAGGTTTGAAAACATTTGGGATAGGTTGTATGCAACATAGGACTGTGATGTACAAATATGCAATATTTGCCCCTTGGTATAAACCCAGTATGGACACTGTGTAGTGTAGGCCTGCACAGTTTGATATACAGACATCCTTCATTTCCTGCATGCTGGTTTCTGGTGCTGGCTTCTCAAAGATGAAGGGAGCGCAAATAAAGTTAAAGAGCAAAAAAGAGGTGTGGAGAGAATGAGAAACCTTTAATCAGAAGGACCTAGTCTAAGAGATTAGAGAAAAGTGAAAAATCAATAGACCTGTCCTGTAATCATTCTAACTCTGAGGCAATGTTCTGAAGTCAGCCTCATTAGTTAGGCTCCTTTCGCCTTACAGCGTGGTTCTCTGAGACAGGTTCAGCGATTGGGGCATGCCAAAGAGCTTCTGGCCCATTGATATGTGACATATGTCATAGTTAATGGCACAATTTTTGAGACCATACCCATGTAAGATGGTGGCCAGTAACCATGGTTTTATATCTATGAACCAATCATCAGCTCTCTGGCTTCTGAGACCCGATTATGACATCACAGTGGGTTAGAAAGTACATGACACTTTTGCCATAGGTTTCTATTATAGCTGTACCCAGGTAAGATGGCCGCCAAATTGTTCCATTTCAGAATTACTATTACATTACATGATATGTCACATCTATGGTTCTATATCTGTGTTCTGGCCCCAGGTGCTAAAACCAATGCACAGAGGGCAACGAGCCTCTAACAAGGTCAGATCCTCAGATTACTGTCATGCCCTGATGGAGACGTATGCTAAAATCAGTGTCGTGTGCATACAGGGGGCCCTATCAAAGTGGGCCTTCAGTTTGCCTTCAGATGGGCTTCTGTTTGTTTTAGCATGGGGTCTTACAGGCACTCAGTTAGCAGACACTCTTATCCAACATGACTTATAATGCAAGGTAACATCAGTGCATACACCTGAGTAACGTAAGAGATAGGGCCAAGAATGATAGCCTTTGTAAGTTTGTGTATTTATTGCCAAGCTGATGTATAGGGTGTATGATTAGACGGGGCTTTTTTGTGGTAAACATGAGTTGTTCATTAAGTGAATGCATTTAAAAATTAAGCCAAACTCATCAAAGCAGGCATCCCTGTATATATCGTGTTGTGACTTTGTGGACTTTGTGCTTGCGGTATTTGGAAGTCTGTGGACGAGGGGCTGGCGGTGGGGGAACCAGAGAACTGTGCGAAAGACCCCCCCCCCCCCCCCCCCCCCAGTCTGTAGGTAAGTGCGCAGCTGCCTCTGTCCTAAGATTCCCTCACATGAGCTCTTTAAATATAAGCCCAAGAATGCGTTTGATTATCAAGAGTGATGCAGCAAGGGAAAAATGGTCACGGCCCACCGTTCAAAATTAGTTCAGCTTCTCATTTACGCCGTCATGTGAGCGCAAAGCAAGCAATTCCTCCAGAGCATGAGGCAGTTTTGCATTTCCTGTTTCAAGCTGAAATAGAAAAAAATGTTGTTCAAGCCATGAAAAAGCAGAAGGCTTTCAAGCACATTGTCTTTATTGGTTGATTTTATTCTGGCCATTCTTCAGTCTCACTGCAGCGCACCTTATCCTTGATTTGG
This sequence comes from Synaphobranchus kaupii, assembly GCA_029718625.1. Taxonomy (NCBI): domain Eukaryota; kingdom Metazoa; phylum Chordata; class Actinopteri; order Anguilliformes; family Synaphobranchidae; genus Synaphobranchus; species Synaphobranchus kaupii. Next base: position 15,600,765 of record CM056396.1, read on the forward strand.
AGTCTGAGCAAGTGTTTTATATGCCTAGACAACACAGGATTCATCGGTCACTGAAATTAATGTAAAATATCTAGCAAAACAAACAAACAAAAACAGACCCCTTCTAAAGGCTTCTGAGTACAGAACGGGTGCAGTACGGGAGTGCGTTTCTGTCCTCTGATCACTCTCCAACACAATAAAACCCTCAGTCAAAAGCTTCAGCTGCTATCTCTACAGGGAAGCAGTGAAACAATGCGGGTTAGAAGAGAGGAGAATGAGCGCGTAGGGGTGATTTGTCTCATGATAACAGGAGTTGAGTGGAGAAAATTGAGGGGAAATGAGCTGTGTGACAGGGGCATGCTGGGTAATCATGAGGAGCAGGAGGGAGCTTGAGATGCTTTCCATAGTAAGCGGCATGCTGGGTCTTGCGCAGAGAAACCTGCCCTACGCGCAGCACGGCCCTGCCAGCACCCTGACGTCACACTGCCCCCTTTTGGAACCCTGAACTGTGATTGGCCCTCGGGAGGGACCATTTTTGTCTGCTAAGAGCCCGGCACAAATTTATTGGTTAATAAAACAATACTCATTAAAAATGAATCCTGGGATCAATTCAGACATGGTGCATAAGGGACACATTTCAGACTTAAAGCAGCTGAGGAGAGTCACTGAGAGACTGTCGCCTTTCCCATTAATTCTCATGCATCTCTCTACTAATGCTGCCTTCAAGTTCTGTTGGAATTACCGGAAATACGAGTTTCCCGCATGGAAGATGCACTTGAACGAACCTCCAAGTCGTAATTACAAGTGGGGAAAGTCTGAGATAATTTTGCTTCCCGAGTTGTGACGTTTCACCACTGACCTTTCACCTCTCTAACCTTCAGGTGCTCCTTGGAAGCTCCAATTTCCCAGTTGCCAAGTTGAAATGGCAGAAAATACGATGGGTTGACCGGTATGATAATGCGGCCAGGAAGCGCAGCGCAGCAGATTATCGTATCGATGGTCACGCGCACACAGCACACAACCATCTAGCAAAATATACTTTAATATATCATTAATTGCTCTCCTCATACGTTTCCTTTCCTCATATTTCTCATGCAGAAAGTCATAGCAGCTCTCCACATGTTAAAGGATCAAAAGAAACATTTACTTTCTAGAGCTCCATGTTTGCCAATAATTCCGACTTCGGAGCGCTAGAATGCGTCAACCTCGTAATTACAATTTAGCAACTGGGAAATGGGAGCTTCCGAGGAGCACTTGAAGGCAGCGTAAAACCCATACGTCGCATAAGCTGCAATGGTGACGTCAAGGATCTAGTGAGAGATTTCTACTCGCCGTGACGCACATGACACTGTGCCAGGCCGTTTTGTGCACTGTCACGTGTCATCACTGGTTACACGCTAATGGAATGTTCCCGTAGGGTACACCTGTTATAATCAGATATCATGTTTTGAATCAAAACCACATTCCAGTGTTCAGCGATGCGTGATGTTCTGGAACTTGTGCTGCTCATGCGTGGTACATCCTGTCTCAGGAGAGTCTGTTGTGCTCTCACACATACACAACAGCGTGATTTTATCATTATTATCAGTTTCCGTCTCACCAAGTTAAAAAACAACAACAACGACATCAACTACAATGAGGGCAGTAATGCACCGGCATCCATTTTGGAAGATGTTTGGTGGTGTGGGCAGTTGAACAGTGGAACAGTGTTCCACTTGTCGGAGTGTCAAAAAGCAAGAGGTCAGAGGACGTCTGTGGCCCTTGCGTCACAGGAGCAGGGGGTCAGGACTTCCTGGTTTGATCTGGGGGTCATGGGTCACACTTGGCCAGTATGGACTGCGGTCAGAGAGGGTGGGGCTGGCAGGAATCTGATCAGGCACTTCCTGTGCGAGGGCCAGGGTCAGAGCCTCCAGCTCAGTGCCATGGCGGGGGGAGAGTACGAGAAGGTCGAGCTGTTTGCTGTGTTGTGTCAACAGCACGTCAGGAATCCCAGCTGTCTCGCCAGTTCAGACCTCGCTTGGGTCAACCTCCCTCCCATACTCCATACACGTTTCCATTTGTTTTTCTCTTCTTGACTACGGACACTTATTTCAGGTCAGTGCCATCCAGCCGTGATCCTACAGACAAAAGAGCGTGCAAAACACTAGGCACTGGACTCCACTCGAGTACGTGAACTTTTGGGTCTTTGTAGCCAATTCTTTAAATTAGATTTTTACATTGGCTATTAATCCTTTCTCCCCAAAACTCCTTTTCTTGTTTATTTACCACAATCACACTCAATTTGCACTCAAATACCCAAGTCAACCCAATTACTGCTATGCATTAACCATTTTGCTAATATTAAGCTCTTTAGAGAGTAGTGGGAATGTTTTCAATAGAGCTTGTCAAGCAGGTGGAGTAAGCTCCTGCAGAAATCTGGTGGTACTGCCACATTACAGAGACTAACACTTGGTCACTTCCTATTTCCCTCCATTGGATGGCAGCAGGAATAATGGTCATGTACTCTTTATTTGCTGGAAAAGTGCTCTGGCGGTATTCCAAGAAGGCTGTACAGCGGGCAGAATTTCAGCCCTGTCTCTGCTCCACATGCAGCTGCACATTTTCCGGGTTTTTTTTCCCCTGATTGTTTATTTTTAGTGTGCGTGAAGCTGGACATTTTATTCACCCACAGCCTGTAAGTAAAGGGGCTTAACAGCAGGGATCTGCCTGGAACTGCCTGCAGTGCACTGCTAATGGAGAGAGAACGAGAGGAAGAGGGAGAGAGAGAAGGAGAGGGAGAGAGAGGGAGAGAGAGAGGGAGAGAGAGAAGGAAAGAGAAGGAGAGAGAGAGGGAGAGAGGCAGTGTATGAGGACTCCTCAGGTGATTCCACTAGCATTCTACCATTCAGATATTGGCCTTCCCCCATGTTATGTTGAATTTATATAGGAAACAATGCAGATGTTTTTAAATCAAACATAGACGGATATTTTAGGTCAATTAGTATGTCCACTTTATAAATAATACAAGAGCCATTTATTACATCAGATAACACTGATTTTACTGAGAAATAACTAGCATGTGGTCTGTCTCCTCCTGAATGTGGGGGTTATTTGATTCACTGTACCTTTCCGCTAAGAATTTCTAATGATCCCTATTGCCTAGTTTTTATGCTAGATTTTGGAATACACCCCAAATCAGTTATGCTACATACAGATGTATAGTATTTTAGACCATGCCTGTCTTTGTGGAATATACAGTATTACGAGCGTTAAGCTGTAAGCTGCAACATGTCTAGTTTCAGGCATGTAAAAAGCACACGCTAAAAATAGACCCCGTTCAGTTAATTGGACGCCGAGCAGTAAGGCTTACGGTTCAGAAACAGCCTCAGAAATAAAAGTTGAATGATTTCGAGTCGCTGTGCTTGTTGAGAGATTAAATATAATTCAAAAACCATGGATTGTGTTGGAGACATATTGCAAGATGCCTGTTTCCATCTCAGTGTTTGACTGGCGACTAGTCGGGAACATTTTGAACACAATTCTGTATGTGTACGCTCCCATTAATGACCTGGCTGGTCTAAATTCACGCCAATGTGTCTTGATGTAGCACTCGCTATAGTGTCGAAGGTCCAGGAAGGTAGATGAGCCCTTTGCTGCTGTGTGCTGTCCATAGATCAGAAAATCAATAGTTTCCCGTGAGGTGACTACACGCCCCTGAATACCCTTAACTATCTCTGTAATACGTCTCTTCCCCTCTCTTTTTCATTCCCTCCACTTCTTAATCCCTCTTTCCACACTATTTCTCTCTCTCTTTCTCTCCCTGTGTCTGTCCATATCTTCTTTCTCTCTCACTGTCTCACTGTTTAGAGGGAATTGGAGAGTGTTTACTGCACTGTAATCTTGCTTATTTCTTTTCCCAGGGAACGGAATGTTCTTTGACTGACTGCTGTAAATTAAACCTACAGGATTCCCCCAGCCAGACTCACTCCAGACTGAGTGGCAGTGGACAGGAATGATGGAGTGAGGGAGTGAGGGAGGGAGGAGGGGGGAGGGCTGGGTCGAAGTAACACACCGTGCCACCATTAATGAATTTCCCGTCGAGGCCAGCATGGCTTCCAATGTTCTCTGTCTCTGCAGAATCAAAGGCAGTCCTGAAGATTAGGGCTGGGTGATGCACTGCAATGATAATTATCGAGCGCACTAATGATCATCGCCACCACTGATATCTATTGGGTGCTGATGGGACAGCGGATCAATCAGCGAGGTCATACGGCTTCCATGTGATCATGTGATGTCTTTTTGTCAAGCACGTGGACGCTGCGAGGCACATTGCAAGGCGCATTCTCTTTGTATTAATGTTGTCTGGAACTTTTTCTCAAAACTCTCACGGATTAGCATATTTGGTGGGAATTGATGAACAAAGAATTGTTTCATTCCTAAGGGACGGTGCGGGGTTTTTCCCACGAGTGGCGCGCAGTGGAATCCCGCTGCACGCTCCCTACCGTAGAGAGGAGGATCGGATTGTCCCCGCGGCTCCGTAGCGCCTTGCGCTGTCTCCCTGGTGTAAAGCAATCTGCCGTGATGAGTTAATCCCGCGGCACGGCCGAGACCTGCGTCTCCCCGGGCGTTTGCTGACCTGCTTTCGCTTCCTAATCCCCCTTTAATCCGAGCCTCCGCGGATAGGGCAGGTGCGCGGGCGCCGAGTCGACACCCTGTCGCGACCGCTGCTGTTGTTGTGCAGCCTGCTGAAGGTCTGTTTGTCAATGGCTGGATTGAGACGTATTGCCAAAACGGGTAGCCGACACGTCTCCCTGTATCTGTTACAGGGCTTTCGGTGTAGCGGACGGGTATGTAGGCCCTTTGTTTCCCATTTGCGAGGAAAGTTAGCAGGGTGAAAGGGCTCGCTTGGCTAAACCGAAGGTCCCTGTGCCAACGTTATATGTGGCACTCGAATTGTCCAGGGCTCTGGGCCTCGTTGGAGCAGACATGTAGCGGGATGAAGACAGACGGACAGTCTTTCGGCAGTGGTCTCCTTTGCGTCCAAGTCCTCACATTGGCCCTCATCTGTCTCCCTCTCTCTCCTAAGCGTGGTCCACTGCCCCCCCCCTCCCCCCCCATCCCCCATCCCGATCGCACAAGCCTTCATTTGCACCGCTGTCTGGGGCAGATATTAGACTGTCGGGATCTTTACGTTGAACGTGCCGTCTCGCCAAAATTAAAAGGTGCACTCCCAACCCTCCCTTCTCATTAATCCACTTAGCGATTTTAACACTACTTTCTCAGCCACTGGCCCAGCTCTACTTGTCCATTCCCCACAAGCTCAGAGCTCAATATGCCTGTCCCTTCAGATACGGATCACAGAGGCCAACCTGCCTCTGATTGTGCCGTCTCCATTCAAGCTTATTGTTCCTCCGGAAGCCATTGTATTTTGCTGGCCGTGCTGCATGTGGCATGTGCGGGAGGTGAGCTCCGTTTGATTGACACTGCCTTCTCGCAACACGCATGCACGTGCGGGCAAGTGGACGGGAGATGGTTGGGGAGAGAGGTTGCTCCTCAGTGTTTAAACCAGAAATATCATTAACTGGTGGTGTGATGTTTGCGCCGCATCTAAATAGATGTAACCATGCTTGCAGATTCAAATTAAGTTGGTCCAGCAGATTTTGGTTTATGGTAGTGCAGATTATTAAAACTAGGCTTAGTTCTGGGTCTCAGTCAGGACCTGCTGGGAAATGGCTTGAACCTTGAGAATGAACCCAAACTCCCATGCACATTGCACATCATGTTTTTCACTGGAATAATGTCAGGTTTCTACGCTGACCTTCTGAGCTCTACTCTTCGATGACCAATGCCAGGAATATTAATTATAAATATACACTGATATATTCTCCTTAATGACATAATTTATTTATTTGGCAAGCATTCCTTCTGGGTAGTATAAACATGGTGCATTGAATGGATATCACAGGATCAGTAACAACGGCAGTACTATACAGAACTGGCAGAATTAAAGTAAATATACATCATGCTGATCAGGACAAGTAACACTAAGTATGTAGTGCCTGACAATTATCCTTAAAAACAGTTACATCTTACTACTGTGAATGTAGAACATAAACAATTTAAACTTCTGACATCTTAAAATCATACCTTAAATCATAGCGTCTCCAGGGTGACAAACAGTGATCATTAATGTCGTGTAACAATGCTAACTTGCATCAACACAGCCAAACATTCATTGTTTATAGTCTCGAACAATGATCTGAAAGAGCTACATTGCACTGTATTATGTTTAATTGAGGGTATAGAGTGATTGTGTTCTGGGTTTGAGGTGCAGTAATGTCACAGGTTGTAGTCTGGGAACGAGGGTGAAGTCTAAACAGGTGTCATTTGCAGTCAGCATAGCAATAGTGATTTGTTTTATTGGTTTCAGGTTGTTCATTATATTGGAAAAAAGGTATGTTTGAGATGTGTGCCAAGGGAGGGGAAGAACAGCCCCAGGAGAACAAGTTGCTGAGCCTGTATCACCGTGCAAAGAGCAAATGGCTAATGTCAAGTTGATATACATCGTCTGTAACGGCAACTGCAGGTCAGGATCCCTGACTTTGAACCTTTTCCCGGTCTGTGCAACCAAGGAGGTTGGGTGTCACCCATATTGAGGGCCCATGTGCCTTCTTGCACCCATCAGAGCTCATTCACCAGGTTTCCATGCGACCAAGTCCATCGTGATGTCATCTACTAATATAGACATATTCTACTAATATATAAAAAACTATGTTGGGAGAATGACAGCTAGGCAAATACAGAATGCAAAATGTGCAATGCTATATGTAAGTGTTTTAGTAAACATAATCTGTTATATTCCACAATTTATCAGAATATCTTCACATACAGTGCCCTCCGCTATTATCGGCACCCCTGGAAAAGATGAGTAAAAATTTACAAGGGTTATTTTAAATATAAATGCAGGGGTGAACAATAATTGTGGCACACGTGGTTTTGTTAATCATAATAATTTCTTGATGGTGGATTTTTTTTCTCATAATAAATTAACTTCAATTAAAGGTTGGATTTTTCTCATTTTGTTCAGTGTGAGATTAAGCTAATTCACCAAACGGTGAATTTTTTATAACCCTTTTTACTCATCTTTACCAGGGGTGCCAATAATTGTGGAGGGCACTGTATGTGGTGAGGGATTGAACTAGATGGTGCACACTTAGGGCCTGATTTACAAAAACATTTAGCGGGTGCAAAACCTTTTAGCACACAAAACTAACACAGCCAATGATTGGGGCAAAAAAAAATGCCATGACCAATCATTGCCCATGTTATTGGTTTTGTGTGCGCTAAAAGGTTTTGCACTTGCAAAAGGTCTTAGTAAAGGGAAAAATCTATTTAAAACGTTAAATAGGGTCAAAGTAGCTTTCGGCTTGTCCTTTGTGCAATAAGCTTTCCATCGTTTTGCCTGCTCCCCCCTCTGTCTTTACCACCAAATGTCACAGCTTAGCCCTGAAGGATTTTTCCTGGCTGAAGCTAACGCAGGCGGTATTAAATGTAAGAGTTTTAGAAACATTAAGATCCTCTTTGTGCCTTTGTTGTAATGTATTAGTCCCGCAAGTCTTTGCTAAATCTTTCTCAGAAGTGCCTAGCATGTGCAGTTATCTATAATCCTTTTTTGTTGCTTTACCTAGAATTCCCTTTTTAAAGTTGAAGAATGTGAGATTACACGCTTAGTATTATTTTGGGAGAAGGCAAGTGTAACATGCCTTCAGAACAGGATGGTCATATCCTCACGTGCGTGACGGTGATTTAGAAGGTGCATTAGACCGCTATAAGCCACGTCTTCCATCTTGTTCAGAACCTCCGAGACGCCGAGCGATTGCCTTTGCAGAAAATAGAAATTGTAGTGGTTTCTTCTCTCTCTGCAATCTTTCTGTCACTATGTCACTGAATGAAGATGCTGCGCCTCCAAAATTAGATTCCTCTGCTTCTCGTGCAGGAGCACATCGGTCTCAATAAAGCTGCCATCGCCTCAGGAGGATATTGCAGCTTTAATAAAGTTTGCCTTGGCATGGGGCTCAGGATGGGGGGGTGGGGCTAAGTGAGTGGAGACATACTACAGTTATAACCAATGGGGCGTACTGTTGCAGGGGAGTGCAGGAAACCCCTGTCCATTCAGGGGTGTCCAGTCTGGAGAATTCAGGTCAAGCAGTGCTTCCTGCAGCTGGCTTCGCTGTGTTCCCAGGATGCAGTGCGGTGCTCCAACTGTTGCTGTCATGTGTTTGTGTCAAGGGCAAATCCCACTGTGTGTGTGCATAAATGTGTTATCTGTACTGTGCTGTACTGTGCATTTGCATAATTTCTTTGTAGTTGTGTAAGAAGTAAAAGATATTTGACTTTACTTTACTCTGCCCCAGTCTTTGTATTCAGAAGGTTGTCTCTAATGGAAGGTTAATTCTGTATGAAATCAATTTATAATTTACCTCTTTGGATGTAAATTAATAGTTACATTTGTGTTTTCCCAAGAGAAAAATGATAACCATGACTCTTCACTTAATGAGGAATGGCCTAGCAGTGACTGGCCTGGGGCCATTTGTACCAGTTAGAGCAGCTGTGTGTAGTTCGCACCGTATCTAGTTATTGTATAAAAACAGCATAGTACATTACAGAGTAACTAGTGTAGAACACAAATGTGTGTGTGTGTGTGTAGGAGCTACTGGAGTTGACACTTGTCTTGTGTATGTGTTTGCACCTGCATGTGCGAGCTTGTGAATCCACCCAGGTGTGTGTGTGCTTGTGCGTGCGTGTGTGTTGCTGTAAACTATGCTGACCAGCTTAGTCCCTTTCATCCTCTTTAGCAGGCAGTCACAAACTGTGCAAACAGTCTGTCTTTATTTTGTCCCCCGTTCTTCTGCGTGCGGCTTCGGCTGATGCTTTTCAGATGGGAGCAAAGCACATGCTGAACCAGGAAATGACTTCAGCTGGGCACACAAGCACAACGGACAAACCAAACAAAGACCACAATGTCTAACCAAACACTAAGAACCTGCATCATTCTCTATTTAACTCATCTCTACAGCATTTACTCACTGCAGGCCAGTATATTATATGGCCTTTAACTGTACAGACGAGGCCCTACGCTGAAGCTGACTTAGACGTCCCTGAAACTGAGTGCCTCACCTTTTAGATTCCTTGTTTTATTGCTTTATATCTTTAGTAATTTATTGAACGCATTCACCTGCAGTGGTTGAAGTTCCAGTCCTTTCAAATTAATTGTTTTACAGCTTTATTTTTTTGTAATTTGGTAAATGTGTATATGTGTGCGTGCGTGCCGTGTGTGTGTGTGTGTGTGTGTGTGTGTGTGTGTGTGTGTGTTTACATTCTAACAACCCATCGTGGTGGAAGGTCCAGTCATTTGAGCTCCGTTTGCTTGAGCACAGGGAAGGAAATCCAAAGGTGAGGAGAGATGGAGAATGAAAGGGGACGATGATTATTGGAGAGCCCTATATGTGGTCTGCACGCCCTCCTTGCATTAATCTGTCAGCGCTGCGGGCTTTGGCTCCGGGGGGCCCCCAGAACGGCATTACCCTGTCAGCACTCCGCTCCGAGGCCACTAACGCTGATCTGAGGCGATGTACCCAGAAAGCAGCGGGGCTCTGGTTCCCCGCCGAAGCACATAATCTCCCGCAGTGCGATTACGGAGAAGCGGCGCGGTTGCCGAAACGTTACCGCAGCGTCATGAGAACGTTGCGTACATGGGTCTGCTTTGTAGACTCAGCCCTGTTGAGGATGAATCATTCAGACTTAAATGTGGAAAAGGCCTTTTGTAGGCTGCGCACACTGTGTGGTGCTCTATGGTGTGAATAGTACTGGGTTTTTTTATGTAATATGTTAAAATGTAAAAGGAAGTGAGTGGGGAGGTTGTTAGCCAACATAACATAAACACAGGCAATGAATCTCAAACCTTTAGTTTTATACCTTGGCCTCAGTTCTGCTTCTGCCATCAGCTAATTCACTCTGCATTACTGTGACTTGCTGTGTGCATTTGGCCAGTTCCTGTATTGGGAGCCACCTAATCTAGACAATCATTGGTGGATTTGTTTTGCTCTAACGCTTCTAAGGTTTGTGATCTAGTGCTTTATAATTGAAGCCTCTTACAATCAGTATCCTATATTTCATATATTTTCAATTTGTCTGCAAATCTGTCCATGTATAAGTAGGTTTGTGAGGCTGCAATTCACCTGAACCACTGTCTGGACTGACTGAAAATGAGTCTTTTGAAAGAGGACCAGTATTGCATTTTTAGGAATTTGAAAACGGTTTCATTTCAGCATGTAAAAACACTTTTTGTGTGATGCTTAAATTGTGGTGGTCACGGTGGCAAAAAATTGAAATTCTGTCAAAATCAATTAGAAAGTGGGCCTACTAGTCACTGGAACTCTAAGCAGATTCTTCACAAGGTTTTAAAACATGTGAATACTAAAATAACATTGCAAAAGAAAGAAAATATTATGTTAGCCACTGGCTTTGGGATAGAGATTTGGACCATCCTTGGGATCCTTCAGTCCTTGGAATTCAGTCTGTGTAGGTTTTTCAAAGCATGTTGGGTAATTTTCACCTCTCGTCAACCAATACAACTGGACTGCACATCCTAAACTTCATTGAGGAATTTGCATATTTGCTAACATTTTGAGACCAAAGTTTGTGAGAATATTGATTGGGTTCAGATCAGGGGTCAGGGCCCTAGTCCTGCAGAGCCACAGGCTCCTGACGGTTGTGTCGTTACTCTACACCAGGGCTGTCAAACTCCAGTCCTGGAGGGCCACAGTGTCTGCTGGTTTTCGGTGCATGAGTGATTAATTAAAGTCATTGATTGGCTAATTGGCTAAAGAGTCCACACACCTTGCTCTCAACACCGTAAATGGCTGCCGTTTGATAGGAAATCACAAATACCTGCAGACACTGCAGCCCTCCAAGACTGGAGTGTGACACCCCTGCGCTACACTTAATTAATCAATTAGAGCAGTTGATTACACAGTTAATTCACCTGGTTAGTTTGGTCTGCATTAGGTGCTGATTTTAAGGTGAAAACAAAAACCTGGACCAGAACCAGGGTTGCAGACCGCTGGTTTAAATGGACCAAACGGCTAAACCACCATACTAAATAGATTAGCCAAATATACTTTAATGAGCGCTTATTCAGTTCTGCTTACTTACAATAAACCTATTTGCGGTCCTCTTCAGCACTGTGTCCTTCTGAGATAAATAGGCTGCCTTAAATGACAGCACCGCCGTCTGAAAACCTGTTGGGGAAAATAAGAAATGTAATGAGCCGCTGGTTCTTGGGGCCGGCCGTTTTGCTGAATCGATCTCACATCCGGCCGCAGGCTTCTCATTGATCCGTATTGACAGGTCTGGACCAGCACTGGACCCTGAATCCGAGCAGTGTCTGTATTCTTCTGTTAAGCGTTTGTGCCTCGCCTGGGTGATCTACGGTGCTGTTAGGTTACAGTAAATATGAGGCATTACATGCAGTGTGACAATGTGAGGAATTCCAAGTTCAAGTCATTAAATGCTATAATGGACGGGTGCCGCCAGCAGACAGGGTTGAATTCCCGCTCTTCTTTATGCGCATCAGTTTAAGGGCTTTTGTGCTGCAGTTTCGGGTAACCAAGAACGGAGCTGCCAAAATCCGTGGCTGTTGAACTTGAGGAGTCAGAGGGCACCCTCGGTGTACTGAACAGTTTGTGTTGAGTGTACGTTTACTGTGTGTGTGTGTGTGTGTGTGTGTGTGTGTATTTTGCTGAAGTAATTTGGGTTAAGTAGCTGCCTACCTTGTTCAAATGTGCAACAGCAGTGCCCCAGCTGCGATTCAAATCCACAACCTTTAAGGTTATAAGCTCAGGTCACTAACTATTAAGGTGCTTACAGAGTGTTGAAAACAGGGAGCAGACACATATGCGGACGGACAGTCCTGCAGTTTTTTTTTTTTGTTCTTGTGCAGAAGGGACAGAGCAGTGACCCGAGGTTTGGTTAAAGGGTGATGACATGCAATTCTGCTATCATTATTGCAGAACATTTGAGGCATTACAAAATGCACGCCTGGCTTTTTTTATAAAAACATTTTTACTCTGTACTGTCACAGCGTACATATGTTTGTGATTGTAAGCTTACCTCATCTTTCCTTTATTCATAAATTATCTTTCCCTTTGAATGCGTGCACAACCCAACCCCACAGGAAGGCCTGGTCTGTTGCCAACAGTGGGGCTGCGTCTTCCCTCCCTACGCAAGCTGATTAAACGGAGCGTAATAAGGCCCGTCATTCCCATATGACGCTGGTTTCACACTGAGGCCTGACTGGGAGAAGCAGCCCTGGGCCAAGTGTCAATGAGGAGCCCCAGTGTCGTCGTGGAGAAACGACAGGCTTTAGGTCCAGTCAGGCTCCCGTAATCGTCAGTACCTGGAGCAAGGAGGCTCACAACCGGAGACACGCCCACTGAGTCTGATTAAGTTTGATCTCGTGAAGACAGAACTGCACTGAGATTTTGTCCAGTCATTAAAAGGTCACCTTTATATAATACCACCATGAATTATGGGTATTAGGGGTTTGGATCTGTGGTGGGGAAGGGCAGCCTGTGCCTTAACCAGCCGTAGCCCGGGGACTCACCCGGAAATGCCTTTTAGAAGCTCCTTCCCAGGGCAGCTGGAGAAACACTCCCGCCCAACACAACCAAATCTGCCATGGTCAAAAATGTTGAAATCGGATATATTCCACCGTTCCAAAAAAGTATACGCTTAATTGCAAAGTAATTATTGAATGTGTGTTCATTTCAGTTTTTCAGTTAACTTAAAATGAACTTTGTTTATTTGAATCCTCTAGATAATCCTTTCTCTAAAGTTCCCTCTTCTCTCCTCCTAACAGGTTTCAAGTGCCCTGTATGCTCCAAGTTTGTGGCCTCAGATGAAATGGACTTGCACCTTGTCATGTGTTTAACCAAACCAAGGGTCACGTATAACGGTAAGAATCCCATTCTTTCACCGGCACCGACTGCAAGGAGCTTAGGAAGAGGAAGAGGGAATGACACTGCTGCAGAACTTAAGAGTCCAAAGGAATTCATTGATTGTCAGAAAAAATTTAAAAACAAAAGGCTTTCTTTTGAGCATCATGGCCTCGGATCGAATCCGGACCGTGCCGGTGCCGATTGTGGCTGGTAGCTCCATAGGGCGACGCGCAATTGGCGATCGCATCGCTCGATGAATTGGAGGGTTCAGTGGGATAGGGTCCCATGTGCATTGCTATCTAGCGACCCCTGCTGGTCGATCGGGTGCCCCTAGATTGCAGTCAGAAGCTGCGTATGAAAGGTCTCCTTCAACTCTGCTCTATGCAAGATTAGCTGTAATCCGCGGTGTGAATAGAAGCAGCTGGCAACACCGCGTGTTTCGGAAAAGAACCGTGACGTCTACACTCTCCAGAATCGGCAGTGGGGTTTGCACAAGGTACACAGCTGGTTGCAGATGATTGGCCAATGCAAATTGGGTTGGGGATTGGATATGCTCAGCCCCGTGTTTCAGGCCAAATTTATATTTAAAAAAATGTCACTTCCTGTTTTCTGATTTTATGTCACCTGACAGCCAGTTTCGCTAATGGTCTGTGCTACTTCTGGCTTATGCATACTGTAACTGGCAGTTATTTCAATAGGCTGTGGTTCACAGTAGGTTACATCACAGCCGTGCAACTTCCATCTTGGCCTGCCACCCGATGTCTCCGAAAGTTCTGCTGTGCATTTGCTTGCCACTGCATGGAGAATTTAGCAACACGAGTGGGCAGCTTGGTGTGAGCGCGCTCAGTGTCAACACTCTGGCGGTCCTTGAGAATGACTGACGGGCCCACTCCAGATTGCAAAAGGTTGAGTGACAGGTTTTTGCCAGCTTTCAGCAAAGTGACTGTCGGGGGTAATTCAGCGTGCCAAAGCCAGACGACGGCGCCAGTCATGGACCCTCCAATCTCTCAGTTCTCTTACCCGAAGTATGCTCCTGTATTTCTTACCCTGAGAGACGGGCAATGGTTTTACCTCAGGTTAACTTCAGTAGAACCCAGAACTGTACACGTCAGCTTTTCCCTCTTGATACCGTTACCCATCCACTGTGGAAAACGGAAAGAACCGTTGCAAAGTTTGTCAAATCTCAGAGCTAGCGAACCCAGCCTCCAGATTTAAACACCTGTGGGGTATTTTTCTGGAGGTCTGGGAGCTCACCTTGAGTCACGCTTTTGTGAATCTACTCATTTATGGAGGGTCTGGGCTTTTTCCAGTTCTAATATTGCTGGCTGTTGGCAGCACACGTCAATGTAGCGCAACAAGCGATCAGAGATGCCTTTTAAGAAATGTGGAGGGGGGAAAAAAGCCCTTTGTTTGCATACAAAGGAGTCTTGGGGCCTCACTTTAGAAATCGGCCTGTTCACGTGGAGGTTGTTTTATTGCTGGAGTCTGTGCTGTTTATATATTGGCAGGGAGAACTATGTTTTTAAAACCGATAGAAAAGAGATGGAGGAAGGAGCCAAATCCACATTATGAGGCAATTGGACATGTATTTGATAAAGACTCCAGGCATTGTACCAGTAATCTAATAAGGAACATGATGGCTTCTCACTGATGAGATTATAGAAGTTAATGGCCCTTATTTCTGGATGCTGTAATTGCACAAGAAAGATCAGCTCCCTTCTCAAAGTCTAAATCATCATATCATAGACACACTCAAATTAACATGCAGTCCCTGCATTTGATTGGTTTCAGTCACATCCACAGGAATCAATATTCTTACAGTAGTGCTAAAAGACTTGAATGATTGAAATAATTCTGTTCTGAATCTCCCTCTGATTCTGTATGCTAATACGAGATAATTCATGATAAACATAAATTATTAGCCATGGTTGCGTTCTAGACCTGAAGGTGACTGTGTGTGGGATGTGAACTGTGATTTGCTGTGATGCTAACACTTCTGCGCATGTGACTGCTGGCGTCTGCATACTCAGAACGGGAGTACATCATGCTGAAAGTAAAACGAGTCGTGAGGGGTGCTCTGCCACTAAGCTTTTTGTACCTATAGAAACGCAGGTCTGCGGATAGGCATTCTCTCTCTCTGCCTATAGAAACACAGGTCACTGAGCTCTTTGTCTACCAATAGGAACACAGGACTCTCAATTAGCTCTACCTCTGCCTATAGAAACACAGGTGTGCCACTGAGCTCTTTGTCCACCAATAGGAACACAGGACTCTCGATGAGCTCTCCCTCTGCCTATAGAAACCCACGTCTCACAATGAATTCTCCGTCTGTGCAAAGGAACAGCTACACTACTTGAGCTCTCCTTCAGTCTAAAGGAACAGAGCTTTGTGATCTGCCCGTATTCTCTCTGTGGATGACTAAAGCCCATTGATGGCTGCTTGCAGGCTTTCAGATTATGTGCTGCCCACAACTGAATGGTTTGCATGAGCACCAGCTGTTAACAGAGAAGGTTACATTTGTGAATGTAGTCCAGTTTATCGGTGGCCCACAATGCACTGCGGCTGTAACCAAAGCCAGTGCCAGAGCTGGACAAGAGCACTGCTGAACAGCACGCCTGGATCAGCAACTGCTGGCTCGGTATGTCTGTCTCTCTCTCGCTCTCTCTCCTTTCACTATGTCTGCTTTTCTTTCTCCCTTCTTTCTCTCCTCCTCTCCCCCCCCCCCTCTCTCTCTCTCTCCCCCTCTCCCCCTCTCTCTCTCACTCACACACACACACACACACACACACATTGCCAAGAGCAGAGAGAAGCCTGGCATAGAGATGAAGGACATTAAGCAGGGCAACATGTCACAACACATTTTGGGAACAGGGCCATTTTAATTGCATGTGAAATGTGCATCACAGTATCCAGGCAGCTAAATCCAGCTATCACTATTGCAGCAGTTTACTGGTCGTGTATACAATCCTCAAACAACCCCCCCCCCCCCCAACCAGGGTCAGTCTGGGTTGTGTCTGGAAAGAAAGCAGTTGTCACTTATGTATTTATAGAAAGGAAAATGTTACTTAGACACACATTTGTACCCCTTGTTTTATAAGATTAACGTGACCATCGCAAGTCTAGTTCCCCTTATTCTCAAATACTGCAGACGCTGGAACTGAAAACAGGTGCAAGTAAAATGTTCCTCTTTCGGTGTGTCCAAAAGCACTTGTTGCTTGTTAATTAAACTCAGGAAGTATTTGGGCTGCGCCCGAAACAGAAATGTTACACAGCCTTTAGGATGTCGTGCATACCCCCAGCGCAAATTATTACCCTACAAAATTTGCCCGCTAATCCACTGGCTGAGATGGTGGTGCAGCGAATCTAAATCCATCATCATGGTGCTGAGTGACACTGACCTGTTGGTGCGAGAGGGAGCTGTACAGTAAAGCCAGAGCTCAGTATCGGATGCAGGGACTGCTGACCCCAGGACAGTGTTTCTTCTCACTGATAGTTGCCCTCAGAGCTCATGACACAAATCGATCAAAGAGATGGGCCGGTTGCACGTTCATGATGAGGTCTGTGGAAGCAGTGGGGTGGGGGTGTGTCTCTTTCTCTGTGGGCAGGGCCAAGGGATGGTATGACTTTGAAATGGTTTGGCGACAAATGCGACCGTTGAGAAAGTTGCGTACTCCAGCTTTAATATTCTGCCGTTGCCCTGTTGCCCCCAGGCCAGTCTCGCATTTGACCGTGTCTTCTCACCGAGTTTTGAGGAACTCGCAAAAGCAAACGGCTTCCCGGAAAGAGCCGCAGCGCAGCGGAACAACAAGACTCTCCTCAGCAGAACCCCGCCGTGTCTGCGAACGCAGAAGATGCGCTCGATTTATCTCCCGACAGATGATATCCGAGATAAGGGTGGCTCCGCTTACCCTGCCGACTGCTGCTCGGTGCTCGCCGAACGCCGTGACCGGCATGTCGAGCTGCTGCTCGGTGCTCGCCGAACGCCGTGACCGGCATGTCGAGCCGACGGAAAGCAAAGCCGCCCCTCCTGCGAGATGAATCGATGACCTTCAGCTAAGAAATATCTAACGATATTACTTTGGGTTTGATTACCTTTGGGGCTGCCCTTTTTTTGTCGAGCGAATGCGACGGCTGGGACATTTACGCCGCTCGCAATGAAAACACGACGGCACGTTATTATTATTATTCATGTTAGTAGCTCTAATGAAATTAGATCAGATATCGTCCGGGAGGCCTGCGCGCCGTCCCGGCAAAATGCAAACGACAAGAGACGGCGGCATCTCGATAAACCCAGTCGGGAGATAAAATATTTCATTTCATTTCACTCTCCCCGGACGCGTAAATTGATCTTTGCGATGCGGTAGCAGCCGCGGGATGAAGTCTGCCAGATGTTGTCTTGGCTCCTCAGGCAGCGCGGGAGAAGCCTCATCATTTTCTGGTGCCTGTGTACTACAGCATTTTACCTCTGAGAGAATCTGCATCCTTATGACACCTCTTCCCACCATTTACCCCTTTTGAGTAGTTTTACCCTTCCATGACGAAATAGACAGAAAGTATCTACTCTGTATGTGTACCACACTGTAGGTGTTCCAGTTGGTGTCCTAGATCTCTCTCTGCCCTTCCCCCACTCACAATCATTCACATACACCAACATGAGGGGGTTTCCTGGTAGCACATTTACTCTAAACAAACTGCATCAGAGGATAAAGGTCAGTCAGATTGGAGCTGTGTTTAACATTGGGGGAAATGTCCTTTCTCTTACTGTAAAATGCACACTCCTGAATAGTCCACCCAGCTGCGTGTCGTCACTTACCATTCAACTCCCAGAATTACTTGCTTTTTGAGAAGCTCCATGGATGAAAGCACGGACTTGTTGCCACAACTAGACCTGAGATCCCCCCTCCACACGCGCGCACACACACATACACATACTGCTTGATCCCGTGACATTGCTGCATGACCAAATAGGCCTGTGGGAAATCCTAGGTCAAAACATGCCACTGCGATCATATCTTCCTTGCCGAATCAGTCTCTCTCGCTCTCTCTACATTCCTCAGAGATCATTAATCACATCAATTGTCACATGATTCTTACCCAACTGTTTTCTGATTAAATCCCGGCCCAATATCAGACAAAGATCTGCTTGTTTGGTCTGAACCCTGCAGAGATAATGCAATGGCAGTGACTTACACAGTAACTGGGAACCAATCGCTTTGAGCTGAGAGGAAACTCCATTGCCCAGAGCGCAATACATTCCATCCTCAGTACCAAGACCTGGCGTCTTTGACAAGAAAGTTTCACTTCTTCCACAAGGTCATGGGTTTAATTCCTAGCCTTGGACCCCCCTTTTTCCATGTAACTTTAGTCTAAACTTACCAGTGCAGATCCCTCTTTCCACTGATTTAAGTATTACAGGGGATATAGCTTATGGCAGTGAAGCCAGAAAATGACCAGTTATAGTAAGATGTGTAGGGGAAGGGGGGGGGGGATAGTTCTGGGCAGCACAGTAGGTGCACCACTACGCCACAGCCAAGAGGTAGTACGAGTTTGTAATTTGAGTAAGGTCAGCCTGGTGGTCCAGGCGAGGGTATAAACGGAACAGAACTAGGGAGCGGGATGCCATCATCTAGTGTACGCATAGGAATCCTGGTGACACGTGGAACTTTCCTCTTCCTCAGACATGTCGAGTGAACAGGATCACAGCTGCTGATGAAGTCGTAAATATAAGCTGCGAGCCCGTGTAGAGGGAATGGGAAGGACACATTCAGTAACGTTAGCTGGGAAGAATTAAGATTAGTACCGATTACCACGGAAGCCCCTTGATCCCCATGATAGAAGATATAAAGAAGAACAAAAATAAACAAAGTGGGTTTGAAATAATTACCAGACTGTATTGCATTAATTGGAAAGTGCAATTAGAAAGGCGTAGTGAAGTTTGAAAGATTAAGTAAAATTTTCTCAGATTTGTGTAATTGTATGTATTGCTGTGCTGAAGTATTGTATGTGCTGCTGCTATTTTGGCCAGATCTCTCTTGTAAGAGATTTTGGCTTGGTGAGACTTCCTGGTTAAATAGAGGATAAATCGATGAAAAGGGCAATATCTTCATTTGAACCAAGAGCACCCCCTTGTGGCTCTTTTGTGCTACTGATCAGAACGGACAGCATGGAATGACGTTACAGACAGTAATTAATTGGGTAATTACGAATACATATTTATAGAACCCACTAATGTGAGTGGTATTGGCACTAAACAGCTGAAAGACCTCACAAATCCAAACTGCAGACCTGATAGTATCATTGTTCAGCTCAGGTCTCTTCCGCTATTGCAATCTACTCTTTGCTCAGTAAAAATGAAATTGTGAGAAATCGGAGCTATTCCAAGTTAGAGCTCAGCATATTTTTTAAATCTTCCGTTCATTGCTTAATACATTATAGGGATGGGGTTACCAGGCTACCAGCGACTGTTTGACCAATCATATTTATAGGCCCATCCTATTGCTGCAGTTCTGAGGTCTTGTGCACTTATATGGGGAGATGTGGACAGCTCTGGCGATGGAACCCTACCCTTAAGTATGAGGCAGACTGAAAGGCTGCTGGTGACAGTCAACACTGCATTTAGGTTACCACCCTATAGGACACATCACTCCAAAAACCAGTAGTATGCATCAGTAACTGATTAAACTTGAAGGGTTGTTTCTCCTGACTTTTTTTCCCATAGAGTTCAGTGGGAAAACGAGTCAGGAGAAACAACCCTTAAAGTGATCCATCCATATCTACTGCATATCTGGCAGCAGAGTGATGGTTTGAGGCTTGTTTGATACCTCAGACCCTTGATACCTCAGACCCTTGATGACTTACAGCCATTTAGCCAACCATGGGTTCCATACTTTTCCAGTGTAATTTACAGCTTAATCTAGTCACACCCCCCAATTCCCAGAGATCCATTCAAATGCCGAGAGGTTATAGTATCACTTGTCAGAGTACCTCAAATAAGATATCAAGAGTCTTTTGATATCCTTTTATACCCAGTCATGATAGCATCACCTGTTTAACTGTGGAATGTTCCAAGCAGGTGGTCTTCTTTTTTTTTTGCTCCTGTCCCAACTTTTTTGGAACGTGTTGCAGGCATCAAATTCTGAATTAGAGTATATTTACAAAAATCAATAAAGTTGATAAGGTAAAACATTAAATATCTTTTCTATCTGTTTTCAATTAAATATACATGTATGTAAAAGATTATTTAAAAATAGCTGCTTTCTGCTTTTATGTGCATTTTACATACTGTCCCAACTTTTTTGGAATTGGGGTTTGTAGGTTTTAATTGGTTCTCAGCAGTAATTTATTAACAGCATATGGCATCGCCAATCACTATGGAGTCATATAAAATCTCTCTCCTGTCGCTAATTTATTAACCTCAAATCATGGTAGATGATAGATGATCTTTGTATGCAGTGAATACGATTTCACCCATCTATATAGGTAGAAAAGTCAGTACCCTTCGATATCATGTGGCTAGATCATGGCTCTCGTCTTCTCCCTCTAGAGGACGTTCTGGCAAAGGATTCTGGTGAGTGTGCAATATGCCTGGAGGAACTGGTACAAGGAGACACCATCGCACGCCTACCCTGTCTCTGCATATATCACAAAGGGTAAGAGTACGTATACACACACACACACACACACACACACACACACACACACACACACACACACACACACACACACACACACACACTTTGTCATAATTGAATAACCTCAGAACACTTTCTCAGTGTGTTGAAACATTATTCTCTCCCTCTGAAGCTGTATAGATGAGTGGTTTGAGGTGAACAGATCATGTCCAGAACATCCTTCAGATTAAAAGTCCTCCTTTTTTTTTTTTTTTTTTTTTTGCACAGGTAATACCGACTACTCAGTGATGTATGCCTTATATTTGCACTTTATTTTGAAGTCATTTTAATAAGCTAAATATATTAGTGCTTTATTAACATGCCATATTCATTGCCATGGTAGCCTTGTGAAAAATACTTGTTTTTGTCCCTCCCTAGGTTTCCCATTCCCTTGTGAAGGACAGTGATCGGCTCCAATGCCAACCGACAGCGATGTGAATTTTTATTGTTCCCACTGCCGCACGGGGTCTGTAGTCATGGCACCCTAAAACAGCCCCCTCACCCCTGGACACCCGGATCTGCCAAAAACACATGGCGTCTACAGGGAATGACCTTTGCATAGATGTGCGTACGTTTGCAAACCGTTTTTTTTCAGCAGACTGAAGCAACCGTCACGGCCTCTAGTGGCGACTCTACTCTGCTGCAGCACCGGCGAATCAGGCGGCGTAATGCAGAACGGAGCTCCTCCCCTGTTTCCGACCCTGATGCGCGCACCTCACGTCATTGACACTCCTGTTGAAGGGCCAGGTTCTTACTGAGCTCTGTCACTGACTGCACTCGTCCTCCCTCCTCCCATCCAGGGACTGGGCTTCCTCTGCTGCCTTGTCTTTGGATGGCAGATCTGCACTTTTTCTTACGCTTTTACTGCGACTACGCCCTATCATGCACCCTCAAGATGCCCCGATACCGTCAAGCCAGGGTCTCGCAAGCTATATCTAGCAGTGCCTTCACAAGCCAATCATAAAGGATTTAACGTTGTACGGCAGGTCACGTGACGAGCAGCCCTTTCACGATTGGTGGAATGGGGACGTTCTACTCCCACCCACACAGGGAGGGCCCTCCTGGGTTATGGCCGGACACAGCGGGGCCCAATCTCAATGTACCGCCCCTTACGCCCTCACAGACTTTGAGACGCGTTCCCGATAAGTCTGTAAAATCGGCAAGTCCGTGAGGGCTCTGTCGCTGACTTTCCGAGCCCTTTATGCGGACTTTCCGCAATCATGCAGACTCCGCTGAGGGAATTACCCACAGTTCATAGCATTTCTGGTGATCAAAAAACGCGAACGCAGCCGGAAGCGTCTCAAAAATGGCAAAGAAATGACACACACGGTGGGCAGAGTTCTCTCGGCGGATACAAACCTAAAATTAAAAGTCCTAAAACGGCGAATGCCATAAGCATTGTGCATGTGAAGCAGGCGTTGTCAAGGAAACGCATAACATTGCAAAGTGCTGTCCCATTCCTCTTATTTGTACCGTTTCGAGCCCTTGCGCACTCATGCGCTCACGCTGGGCACGCATGTGACGTCACCCAAAGTCTGTGGGGGCTCAGTCCTCAGGACGGACATTGAGATTGGGCCAGAGACTGTGAAAGCCGAGTGTTCTGCCTGAGGATCACTGGGGCACAAGAAACTCTTCTCAGGATTCTTCACTTCTGTGGAAGTTCAGGACTGACTGTCCTGATAATGTGTGGCCATGCCCTCTCCCAATCCCAGTCTTTCTGATGCGGAGGGACGTTGTTTTGGAACGTGAGAATGTGGCTGAATTTTATTCCCAGGGATAAGCACAGGGAAATACGTCTGTATTTTTGTGTTTCGCGATCAGTAATCGTTATTGATAATTATGAACAGTTTTGTTGTACAAGGTGTGACGTGACACTGGTTTATCTGTCATACAGAACCGGGCAAAAAAGATTTTTTCCTCCTAGAATGGTTATTATGTTGGATAAGTTACAGCTAGGATTGGGTACATCCAGCTGAGAATTAAAATAGCAATATATTTTGAAAGCAAATGCATTGTGTACAATTTTCTTCCAAAATATTACACCGTGGAAATTCTCAGCTGGCTGTACCCAATTTGCAGATACTAAAAATTAGTTTGGCTTAAGGGATTGTAAACTTTTGAATACTTGTATTGAATGCTGTACTAAACCCAGACTCATGGCTGCATACCATAGGAGAGCTTCAACAAAGAATGCAGAACTTGGAAAACCGGTTTTCATAGCGGGGAAAATGGGAGCCAGGTAAGTGTAGGTGTTCTTTCCAAGGAAATGGTAAAATAAGGTAATGCAAGGTACTGGTTATTGAGTGAATTAAGTGCCCTGTGGACTTTGGACACTCATAAGTACAGCACACTGTTGGTTTCATCTCCCAGGTTTCTGGGGAAATTCTGCTAAAGTGAATTCATTTATACCACTTTTTTTTGTTGACTTTTTGGTGCAGAATTTGGTTTTAAATACTGTAAAACCACAATTTCCCTTTCACAGCAAATCAATTAGTTGATTAGTACGTGCATTCATTCATTTATGGAATGTATTTTCAAAAGAAACAACATTTGCTAATTCTGTTCAGCTACAATGCAGTAAATCATTTTTGTCTGCAACACTGAATAGGCCAGACTCCTAAATCGGTAATAGGCCTACTAGATGGATCCCAGCTCTTGATCGGCTGGTCTAAAAGAAAAATAATAAAATTAAGCACCTTCAATAAGATGAATATACATGTAAAAAAAAAAAATTGCACATTTGTACCAGATAAAAATGGCAACTTTTTCCATTTTACCTTGCAGATGCACAGTAAGTGCACAGTAACTGTCTCCTGCATAAGCCACCTTTGGTATTACCCAGTGCCCTCATTTAAATGTCAATTTGTAATGGAGGCAACCTAGCAAAGTATGACTCCCCTGCCATATGACTGTCTATATTCACTACTGTGAAAACAAGAAACTACTTGAACAAAATAGTCTGTTGAATCAGTTCATTTTTTCATATTCACATTTTTAAATTGCATCCGCTGCCATTCTGGTTCCATTGAGGTCATTTATGCGGGAGTTTCCTGTAATTACATGTCATTTATGCTTGTGCATTTGCCTCATCTGAGCCAGTTGGATCTAGTCTGTCCAAATCCACCTCGAGGGAAAGTAGATAATTATGCTACATAGCATTAGCTTATGTACATTGTAATTTGGTTTAAATGTTGAACCTGTGATCCTCAGTCGTTGTTCTGGATATATAACTGATTTAGGATCTTTTTTTTATTTTATTTTTTAAATCAATATATGTACTCAATTTCATTACACAACATGTACATCTAATTGGAGATTACTGTGAAATTCAAGCTCACTACAAAGACGATTTAAAAATTAAACTGGGAAAGTGCTTGGATGTACTAAACAATTTACAAGGTCTTCACAAGAGTGTTTCATAAATGCTTTTTAGGGCTAACCAAGCACTTTCCCACATTGAGAGTGGTTCTCTGAAATACATGAACTGCCTGCCCTTTAAAGCAGCACATCAGAGGGCAGATTTCAAGCTGGTTAGAAATGAATGTCAGGAAAAAAAAAAAAAAAAAAAGGCCAGGTCTACGATCGTTTGATGTACAGCGTTGCCAGCTGTATGACAGGAAAGGGCTAATGAACATTTTCACTTTGAACTTGACTGAACAATATGGGAACTTTCATTGAGCTCACAGAGGTACTGAACTTCAACAGGCTGACTGTACATAACTAGATAATCATGAACTCTTTTAAACAGATTCTTAAGGTATATGTGTTATAACATTCCATTTATGTAAACAAATAAAAAATGTGTACAGAACTATTAAAAAAAAATCTTTTGAAATTTCATGAAAGGAAACCTTTTTGTGTAAAAGACATTTGAAAAAGTGTCATTTGACAAAATTGAACACAAACCCGAGAGAATGTTTGCTTAATCATTGTGCAAAACTAGTGGATCGTTCAATGGAAATATTCTGCAGCCAATACTGGTTTTGGGGCATTCAAGTAGTTTATGTAGGTTGGGGAAAAGATGGAACATCAGTTGTACATACTTGTACGATTTCTGCACAATGAGAGAAATGGTTGGAGGAAAACATTAATCCCTATGCTGAAGGTCTTTTGGCTACTATCTGAAAGGTCTTCTACCTTATTTTTAATAAGGTCTGGACTCTATACCACGTTTTGCCTCTCAGCAACCGCTAGAGGACTTTTTGCCTTTTCCTTGAGGTCTTGTCTCTCTCAGCAACCGCTAGAGGTCTTCGCCTTGGCTACCACCAAAAGGTCTTCGCCTTGGCTACCACCAAAAGGTCTTCGCCTTGGCTACCACCAAAAGGTCTTCCTGCCACCCTTATAGAGGTCTTTTCAAGTGCTCAACAGACAACAAGCAACAACTGATCATCAGATAACAGTATCTACAGGATCTGTCCCCCGTACTTCCCCCCAATAGGATTTTTTGCCGGCACCTGTTCTTATTAGATGCACCAGGCCTTTCACATGCTTTTATAGTCAAAATGTACTGTTATTTTATCCTCTTGTAAATTCACCTATAAACAGCATACCAATCTCAGCATTACCTAAGGACGTGGTAAACCAAAATATCGTCCAATGCCGGATATGATATGCTGCAAACCGGTGGTTGATGAGGATCCTGTTCGTGACACCAATTGTTGAGCAGAGGAATTTCTCTCCTTACAATGACCAAGCACGACCAGGTAGATCCAAGAAGAAAAGGATTTATTTTTCTGCAGAGTCCAGTACTTGCACACACAAGGTGGTCAAGCATGAACTGAAGAGACGGAGGCAGTCTCCGCCATATTTAATCAAACTAATACATAGATTATCTTACTTCTGATTGGTGCATAGTTAATACATAGGCATAGAGTGGAATATAACATACATAATTATATCGCTGATTGGTACATGGTTACACATTAGCATATAGTAAAATATACAAAGTCAATGATTGGCTAGATCATGCATATTGAATGAGCGCACAGTGACCCCTAGCCCTTAACGTCACACAAACAGTTTTCAATAATTATTTGGTCTTCGAGAGTCGTCTTGTTTTCAGGAGTGTCTCTTCTGACTCTATCAATAAGATGGCCTTGCGCCTGGGATGTAAGTGGGTCACAGGCCACAGGCCTGCGGTACAGAGAGGAGACAGACAGGAAAGAGAAAGAGACAGAAATGCCTGTACACACAAGCTATAAGCTATATATATTGTCTCTGGTTTGCTTTGGCTGACAGAGATAAACCGAGACCTTTCAGTGGCTAAAGAGCCTGCAGTCCACCACTTCTCTGTCTCTTGAGGATTTAGAGAATTTAATATACATTTCAAATGGTATGATTGTACAATGAACATATATGTATAGAGATCTTTTCTCTATTACTGTGATTATACTAGTGTGAAAACATCCTTCTCTTCAAAAACCAACCCACCATTTAATTGCACCAGTACTGCCATTTCACAAAGCAGGACATTTAATCTGTCACAGAAAACATTCCTATAAAACATGTAACTTCAAATGTTCAATGGATTTTTTTGACATTAGCATGAATTAATAAAAACAATAATAGGCCTTCATAATTTTCTGAGTGCACATCAACATCATTAATTCCCCACAGTATTTTAAAATACATGCGATTGAACTTGAGTTTGCTGCTCTTTTTTACATTTTTTTCAAATAAAAGCAAATCAACTGCAGAAACAAATGAAAAATCTTATGAACAGGAAGTCAAGCAGAAGTGACTGGGGGCTGCAGTGACATCATGACATTGGTTGAATTGTGTTCTTTGTACATAAATCATTACTTCCTTAAATAGGCCATCTGAGCCAATACAATAAAACAATGTACCTTACTGATGATGTAGAGTAGTTTTTTTTTTTACCATTTACTAAATCATTACTGATTAATACATTTGACCTTTTATCCTTCAGAAAGCATACAGTTTGATCAATACCAGTTTGGGTTACAGTTTTAAACCCTACGTTTCAATGCTCCCCCTAGCCTACATGACTAACAGGGTATGCAATTCCATAATGTCTCCTTGACTAACATTCAAACCTACACAGCTTGTTTTCTGGGCACGTGCCAATTCGGTCCACTTAGTGGCAGCCACACAAGCTGGACCAGTCAGTCCAATTCATGACCTTCTCGGCTGTTCTGCCATTACTCCATTACCTCTTTGATATCATCTAAGATGGAAGGCCCGCTGTAGTTATTCGTCTTCACCGCCTCGAGCTTCCTCAAGTATTCCAGGGGTAACCCGTTTTGTTTGGCTCCAAGGCATACGACCTTAAATAACAAATGACATGAAAATAAAAAAAACATTCAAAACACGGGGAATATTAAGAATTCAGACGATTTAATTTGAGCTTTTTTTGTGTGTTAATTTGTGTGTTAATTTCTCAGGATATGTGTCCAGTGTTTTTTGGAACTTTAATACAACGAAGGCTGCACACTAAGGCTTGTTTTTAAATAGGTAATGTTCAATTCAATTTAATGATTCACTACAAAGTAACCTACCTTCTGCACCGTGTTTGCTGCCCTAGCCGTTTTCTCTCACCTGCATGTATGGAGGGGAAGGGAGGTTTGCCTTGAAGTTGTTCATCTGATACGTTCTACAGACGACCTCCCCTTCATCTGTGTCCACTTTCACCTGCAAGGGGCGGTATATGCCTACGTCCACGCCCTCCTGCCTCCAAACAGATCACGTACCGACAAGTAGACATTTGTTAATTAAAATGTAAAAAGCACAAAGCCGAGTTGCAGTGAAAATCAAGAATGAAATGGTAAAAGAAATGGCGCCTGGGTAAAAGCCAGAATTGAACGGCGGAATGAAGCTCGGAATGGCCAATAGTGCTCTGTGCCAAAAAGGACCTCAGTTCAAATGCTTGCAGCACTCGCTGTGGAATGCGCATCAATACAATCTTAAAAGTTTCTGAATGGGCGTCATATGTTGTTTCATTTAAGCACGGAATTTCCATGAAATATAAATTTGAAATATATGAGAAATTGATCAAAACTAATAGCATTACCAGACATGTTTCAGAGCCCCTCATCACATTTTGGAATAAGACATCAAGATAAGGTTTTCAACTTTTTAAAGTGCAGATTTTCTTCTTTAAAATTAGTATATTCAATCCTTGATGACTCAATTATAAGTTGATCAAAATTATATTTTAATGGAAAAAGCCTGTTGGAGAGGATATGAATATATTTGAATATAAAGCCCTAAAAATCACATAAGACAACAAGAAGAGGTTTTCACCTTTAGAAAGTGCAGAGCTCTCCGTTTAATATGAGTATCTCCAGTTCTTGATGACTCAATGATAAGTCAATAAAAATCATGTTTTAATGATATCAGTCTGTTGGAATGAAATGGTGTCCATTTCCTCTCCAAGCCCCAAAAATCACATCCTGCATTCAGACATCAAGGCATGATGTATACCAAATTAAAGCTCTGGATCTGCCCTTCGAGGAAATCTACATGATGTTATGGGTTCATGCAGAAATTGTGCAATATTTGGACTGCAATCAAGTTTGGCCATTACATTTACCATAAGTTAGTTATCATTCAGAGCCCCTTATAACTCTAACGGAATAAGACATCAAGATGAGATTTTCACCTTTAGAAAGTGCAGAGCTCTCAGTTTAAGATGAGTATCTCCAGTCGTTGATGACTCAATGATAAGTCAATCAAAATCATGTTTTAATTACATCAGTCTGTTGGAATGAAATGGTGTCCATTTCCTCTCCAAGCCCCAAAAATCACATTCCGCATTCAGACATCAAGGCATGATGTATACCAAATGAAAGCTCGGGATCTACCCTTCGAGGACATGCATATGATGTTACGGTTTTCACAAATAAAATATATTATTTCATGACTGGAGTCATACTGGACCATTCATTTCTCTAAATATCTGTAGATTGAAACTGGAATCACTATTAGAGCCAGTTAGACCCCAGAGTTTGATTGGACTCTTTTTAAAGATATATTTGTGCTGTTTAATTTGATGTGGAACACTTTGTGGGGAGTAAATAGGAACACAGTCTTTTGGGATTTGGAGTGGAATTAGGACACATACATCACCAAGAGGACATAAGTCTTCAGTCATTAAATAATAGATATTTTCTGTACAAACCCATAAGATCATATACATGTCCACGAAGGGCAGATCAAGAGCTTTCATTTGGTAAACACCATGCCTTGATTTGTGAATGCGGAATATGAATTTTGGGGCTTGGAGAGGAAATGGACACCATTTCATCTTAACAAACTGATGTAATTGAAATGTGATTTTGATGAACTTATCATTGAGTCATCAAGACCTGGAGATACCCATCTTAAACGAAGAGGTCTGCACTTTCTAAAGGTGAAAACCTCTTCTTGATGTCTTATTCTGTTAGGGTTATAAGGGGCTCTGAATGATAATTGACTTATGGTAGATGTAATGGCCAGACTTGATTGCAGTCCAAATAATGCACAATTTCCGTGTGAACTCATAACATCATGTATACGTACTCGAAGGGCAGATCCAGAGCTTTAATTTGGTATACATCATGCCTTGATGTCTGAATGCGGAATGTGATTTTTGGGGCTTTGAGAGGAAATGGACACCATTTCATTCCAACAGACTGATATCATTAAAACATGATTTTTATTGACTTATCATTGAGTCATCAAGAACTGGAGATACTCATATTAAACGGAGAGCTCTGCACTTTCTAAAGGTGAAAACCTCTTCTTGATGTCTTATTCTGTTAGGGTTATAAGGGGCTCTGAATGATAATTGACTTATGGTAGATGTAATGGCCAGACTTGATTGCAGTCCAAATAATGCACAATTTCCGTGTGAACTCATAACATCATGTATACGTACTTGAAGGGCAGATCCAGAGCTTTCATTTGGTATACATCATGCCTTGATGTGAGAATGCAGAATGTGATTTTTAGGGCTTTATATTCAAATATATTCATATCCACTCCAACAGGCTTTTTCCATTAAAATATAATTTTGATCAACTTATAATTGAGTCATCAAGGATTGAATATACTCATTTTAAAGAAGAAAATCTGCACTTTAAAAAGTTGAAAACCTTATCTTGATGTCTTATTCCAAACGGGTGATGAGGGGCTCTGAAACATGTCTGGTAATGCTATTAGTTTTGATCAATTTCTCATATATTTCTAATTTATATTTCATGGAAATTCCGTGCTCAAATGAAACAACATATGACGCCCATTCAGAAACTGTTAAGATTGTATTGATGCTCATTCCACAGCGAGTGCTGCAAGCATTTGAACTGAGGTCCTTTTTGGCACAGAGCACTATTGGCCATTCCGAGCTTCATTCCGCCGTTCAATTCCGGCTTTTACCCAGGCCCAAAGAAAAGCATGTCTACGTATCGTCTTCGAGTATTCGCTGCATAAAATATCTAGAGTCAGAGTGCTGGACGCCCAATGTAATCTGGCGCATATTAAGTATGCCAATAACATAAATTATTTACATCAACTCTACATGTAGGTTACCGTAGTCTACATCAAGTCTATTTTTACTGTTGCCATCTGTCTATCGTTGGTGCTGTCTATCGTCATCAACTGAACGTATTTGTCACGTCGTGTCGCGCTGGTCGCTAAAAAATGTACACATTAATTTAAATGGTTATCATCTGCTACTTGTTTTGAATGTATGTAACAACTTAGCCTACATCTTTAAATACAATCGCATCAATCACTTCTACGATTAAAAGGGTGTTAAACTTATATTACAAAAATCTTCGTGCTAACAGTTCGCTGAAAGTAATGACGACTACATTAATGGTCCTCTGCTCTGCCCATAACACAGCCTGCTTCAGTTAGCCTACATGAAGCGTAGACTATAGACGGCTACTAACGTTAAGCCCCCAATTCTTATCTACATCGTGTTCATGAAATGTTTGCAGAAGGTATCTGGCTACACAGAACAAAAAGCACAACTTACTCATCTAAACGGGCCAGGTCGTCCTGGCATATTTTCCAGATGACTCCCCAAACTTCATTTCCTATGCTCTCTTCAACGGTGGCCGCACCACCATGCCAGTTATTCGATATTTCCTCTCCATGGAACCCAAAATTGAGTTTATAATCCTGTATGCAAAAGAAACTGTTTACTGGTACTTGCACACATAACGTTATCGTTCGTCCGTCTTCTTAGAACGTCTGCCAATGACAGAAAACAACCATTTCGCGACGGCGTTATTCGGCGTCCACATCAATGTAACGTTACTGATCAAGTAAGTAAATATCGAGGATGGCCACTGTAAACTTAGTTGTTTATTTCATGACCAAACTTAAGGGCAATTTAGTCTAATAGCTATAGCAGATCTTCCAACCCTGATCGCTCTAATAGCAAGGCATAAAGAGGTCATTTACTTCCTCCATGTCTTACTAACGTCAACTAACGTTAACGAAATTATTCACACTCCCTATCAAATGGTGCCAACTGAATTCACCTTTAGTCTACCGATGCAGTGAAATGTCGCCGACGGATTCATCAGCTGCAGTCTCTCCTTCAGCAAATTGCTCCCCAAAAGCAAAGTACATGAACATGGCTCTGCTTGATGGTCAATGGCACATAACGTTACGTTTTTAAACCTTGTTAGCAATATAGCCCTATCCACGAACCAGCAAAGTATGGTGTGTCTGCAGGCCGCAGTAGGGGTTGAAACTTAAAATGGCATGACAGGCTGCAGGCTATAGCCCCGCCTATTACATGCCACTGCCGCTGCCATTAGGTGCCGCCGGTTCTCCCCTACATAAGCTAACAAAGGTAATGTAAATATAGGTAAATGGTTCTGTATCAATGATACAAAACAACTTGTAAATATCTCCGTTGCGTTATAGCAAACGATTTGTCATTGCGATTTTCAGCACCCTTGAGTTCAAAACATCTTCCCGTGCCTATGCGCAAATGGAATCGAGATAGTCCCCAAAATTGTCTATCAGTGCTGGGTCGCATTGCCTGCGTCAGGGAAACATGGTGAGTAGCCTAACATCAGATCAGCAACAGGTAGGCCTAGACCTAGCTATCCTAAAGTAAAAAAGGTAGGGCAATTTTAACAAGTTGGCAATACCGGGTCAAACTTTAATCCCGCATTCAGAATTGACATTTGAATCGCAAAGACGTGCAAGATAAAAATAGCCAAAATTGCCAACTAGATTAATGCTAGATCGTAGTGATGAGTCCAGATATCCACAAGTAAGAAACACATCTGACCTACAACTTTTTGTAGAAATTATGATAATAGTAGTTTCACACCCATAATCAATTGTGTTTCTTTTGGATTTCCTATTGGATTGACTATGATTCCATGGCTCTCCATCTGAATTGATGATCAGTGTAACTTTAGTTCTAACTTTTTAATATAGGGCCTACTCGTGAGAAACGCACACAGAACGGGTCGGAGATTACTCCCCTGTAAGGACACATTCTCTCTCTTGCTCATACACATAAAAACACAAACACAGACAAAGGAGAAATGTGTCGGATGAGTGCATAGTTCTGCAGATGAGTGTGTTCCTGAATTCCCTCAACAAAACCTCCTGAAATAAGGGGGTTCATCCTGGTATTTTAAGTGCCTCCCACAGAACTACACTGCCCGCGCCAAAAAAAAAAGTCGCCATTGCACCTGTCATGCATAGTGCCCACTGTACAACACCTCTGGAGGCAGTGTTATGATCTGGGGTTGCTTCAATTAGTCAGGTAAAGGCTCTCAGCAACGTTATGCAGCAATAAAATGAAGTCAGCTGAGTACCTGAATGTACTGAATGACCAGGTTATCCCATCAATGGGCATATTCCAGGGACGACAATGCCAAGATTCAATCGGGCTCAAATTGTGAAAGAGTGGTTGCAGGGAGCACGAGGGAACCCAATTTCACACATGGATTGTCCACCAGAGTCCTGATCTCAACCCCACTGAAAGTCTTTGGGATGTGCTGAAGAAGACTTTACGGAGTGGTTCGACTCTCTCCCGTCATCAATTACAAGATCCAACAAAATATTAGACTGTGCGACTTTTTTTTTGGGCCGGGCAGTGTATATTCTGTGGTGCCCACATTTGTGAGAAAAAGTCCGCCCCACTCAAAAGTTTTTGACGAAGTGGACTCAAATATGCTCCCTCAAAAGGGGTGCAGGGGGTTGTATTCGCGACACAGCCCAAGAGGTCTCATGAAGTTTCCATCCTGTCAATAATTTATTAAAGGGGCAGTTCACCCAAAAATTGTATTTTAATATGTTTCTACGTACTCGGAGTGCTGTCTATCCATCATCGAGGTAGTTTATCTGAGAACTCACTAGCCTTGTAGATGTACGCTGCAACTCACCTTGACGTCACCCCCGATATTTCCATGAGCTGACCGAGGTACCAAACTTCAACAGGCTGACTACATAACTAGATAGTCATGAACTCTTTTATACAGGTGATTAAAGTATGTTATAACATTCCATTTATGTAAAAAAAATACATACAGAACTATTAAATTTAAATATATTTTGAAATGAAAACTCTATGAAAGGAAACTTGTGTAAAAGACTGTATGCCAAGAGAATGTTTGCTAAATCATTATACTAAACCAGTGGATCATTCAATAAAAATATGCTGCAGCCAATATGGGTTTTGGGGCATTCAATTAGTTTATGTGTGACGATTCCAGCTGTCATGTCACGTTTTATTTTCTTGATTTCTCGTTAATGTCACATATTGTGTTTAGTCTAGTCACGCCACGTTTTATGTTTTATTCTTGTTACGTTTCATTTTTATGCCATGTCACGTTTCATGTTTGATTATTGTTACAATTTATTTTCTTGTCATGTCACGTTTTATATTTGATTCATGTTACGTCTCCCGTTCATTGTTTAGCGTACACATTTTCGTGTTTTTCCGCAGCCTTGCGTTCATGCTTTCTCTATCTCTCTTGCTGTCACGCTTCCCTAATTGTTTCATTCTCCCGTGTCTAGTTTACTAATCTACTAACGTTAGATCAGGATTGGGTAATACTAACTCTCTAACCATGTGTTCATGTTTACCTTACGTTTCTCGTGCATGTCATTTACTAATTTACTAACGCTAGGTCAGGATAGGTTTATTACTAACGATTAGCCTACTAATTATCTTGTTACCTTGTCAGCCTTCCACACCTGATTTCTATTCGCATGCTGCTCTCAAGCTAAGTGTCTGCACCTGTCTACACCTGCATTTAAGCTCAGTGTTCATGTCTTGTCTTTGCGAAATTGTTGCCTCCTGTTTGTCAGTGCACTTTTGAGCGGTTTTCCAAGCCTGCCTTTTTGTTTACGATCCAAGCCTGTTATTGACCTCTGTTTTGTTAACCACTGCCTGTCTGTACCATGAGTTTTTTGCCTGCTCTCTTTTGTACTTTTGTCCAGCGGAGCAGACTTCGGTCTTGACTCTTGCATTGCCTTCGACCCCGAGCCTGCCTACCGTCTGCCTGTACTTCTGCCCCGCTGACAGCTACTCTGGTTACTGGACTATTGCATGGTGTACCGATTCTGAGACTGCCTTCTCCCTCGGTACTGTACATTGGTTTTGGCTGGATTTTTTGTGTATGAACTTTGCTTGCTTTTTGACTACGCTCATTGGACATTCCTTTAATAAAGCCCTGACGGGACTATCATTCAACCACTGTTTCTGAGGCGTGCATTTCGGGTCCAACCCTCACGCACCCGTCATTATGTGGGTTGGAGAAAGATGGAACATCAGTTGGACATACTTGTACGATTTCAGCACAATGATAAAAATGGTTAGAGGAAAACATTATTAATCCTTATGCTGAATGTTACAGTAACTAATCCAACTAACCGTTTAATTGCACCAATACTGCCATTTCACAAAGCAGGACATTTAATCTGTCACAGAAAAAGTTCCTATAAAACATGTAACTTCGTGTTCAATTATGGAATTTTATTTTACATTAGCATGAATTAATAAAAACAATAGGCCATAATTTTCTGAGTGCACGTCAACATCTAAGTCCCACAGCATTTTAAAATACGTGATATTAGTTTGATGCCCTTTTTCATATTTCAAATAAAAACATTTAAAAGTCCAGCAACAAATGGAAAATATGAACAGGAAGTCAAGCAGAAGTGACATTTCCTCATGACATTTCTTTTTACCGTTTTCAATTAAATATATGTAAGAGAATTTACAAATCACTGCATTCTGTTTTTATGTGCATTTTACATACTGTCCCAATTTTTTTGGAATTGGGGTTAGTACAAGGAACACAATTCAACCAATGTCATGTCATTCAACCTCAGCAACGTCATTGATTTTTGTAAATCTACACTAATTCCAAATTTCATGCCTGCAACACGTTCCAAAAAAGTTGGGACAGGGGCAATAAAGACTGGGAAGTTCAAAAACACCTGTTTGGAACATTCCACAGGTAAATAGGTGATATCTGGCAGCAGTGTGATGGTTTGAGGCTCGTTTGATACCGCAGACCCTTGATGACTTACAGCCAATCATGGGTTCCATACTATTCCCATGTAATTTACAGCTTAATCTAGTCCCACCCCCAAATTCTCAGAGATCCATTAAAATGCAGAGAGGTGTAATGGTTATACAGGGACATTTTGAGACTCTGGCTTTCTGATCATGCGACTGGGCCCCCTGCGGAGTCGTTCATGATTAACACTCCTGATCAACTGAGGCACAATGGCGTGTCTGTCCAAATTCTTCATGTGACTGAGATGAACACAGACTGCTTGATCGATCAGGCACCAGGTTGGGCAGGAACTCCCCCCTCTTTTGAGAAGGAGAGGAGGGACCCACAATTTAACACACGCACGCACACCCTGAGGTGATTGGAAATGGCTGATCCATCTGTGTTTATTGATGGTTCCAAGGAAATGAGCCAATCAAATGCATGGGTGCCCTAAAGCCATCTACCAATTTGGATCAAAGGAATTTTGACCATAAAAACCCATGGAACTTTACCAACTTTGCTCTGATGGGAAAGGTGCAGCCTTACCCTGACCAGACGCACCCGGACGGCTCTGATGGTAAAGACGCTGTCTTACCATCAGAGTGTTCTAATTGAGTGTTGAACTTAATTAATTCTGAATAAAAGTGACCAAACCTCACTACAGAGGTTATAGTATTGCTTGTAAGAGTACCTGGAAATAAGATATCAAAAGTCTTTTGATATCCTTTTATACCCAGTCATTAGCGTATTTTTACAAAAATCAATAAAGTTGATAAGGTAAAACATTAAATCTTTTCTTTGTAACGTTTTCAATTAAATACATGTAAGAGAATTTACAAATAACTGCTTTTTGCTTTTATGTGCATTTTACATACTGTCCCAACTTTTGGAATTGGGGTTTGTACATAGACTTAATTCTCCCTTAAATAGGCCATCTGAGCCAAAAAAAAAAAAAAAAGGACAAACATGCTCCTTACTGAGACATTTTTGCAGCTGATCATGAGCTGGGGTAGACAACATTTCAGTTTCTCATTTCTTTTTTTAAAACCATGAAATCATTACTGATTAAAAATACATTTAAAACTTTAGACCAGTTATCTTTCAGAAAGCATACAATTTGATCAATACCTGTTTGGGTTACAGTTCAACGTACCAAATATACCCAGCTTGTTTTCTGGGGACATGCCAACTCGGTCCACTTAGTGGCAGCCACTAAAGGCTGGACCAGTCAGTCCAGTTCATGACCTTCCTGGGGGTTCTGCCCAATTGCCAACTTTTTTTGATATCATCTAAGATGGAAGGCCCACTGTAGTCATTGTCTTCACCCGCCTCAAGCTTCCTGATGTAATCCACGGGTAAGCCGGTTTTGTTTGGCTCCAAGGCGTATGACCTTAAATAACCATTGACACGAAAATAAAAAATGTTCAAAACATGGGGAATATTAAGAACTAATACTGGATTTGTTGTTTCCATGTGCCTCAACTTTAATACACAACGAAGGCTTCACACTAAGGCTTGTTTTTTAAATAGGTCATGTTCAATTCAATTTAATAATTCATTACAAAGTAACCTACCTTCTGCACCGTGTTTGCTGCCCTACGCCGTTTTCTGCGTCACCTGCATGTATGGAGGGGGGAAGGGAGGTTGGCCGTGAAGTTGTTCATCTGATACGTCCCTACAGGCGACCCTCCCCTCCATCTGTGTCCACTTTCACCTGCAAGGGGCGGTATATGCCAAAGTCCACGCCCCTCCTGCCTAGATGCATATTGCCCCCACGTACCGACAAGTAATTTGTTAAACAAAAATAAAAGCATGAAGCCAAGTTGCACGAGTTCACTTCATAACATATCTGGCCATCAATAGTTCTGCCAGATGCCCAATACAATCTAGTGAATATTAGGCTATCAATAGCCTAACGTAAATTCTTTACATCAACTCTACCGTACAAGTCTATTTTTACTGTGACATCTCTCTTGTCTATTCTTGAACTTACAACTTACTTATCCAAACTGGCCAGGTCGTCCTGGTTCATTTTCCAGATGACTCCCCAAACTTCTTTTCCTATGCTCTCTTCAACGGTGGCCACACCACCATGCCAGTTATTTGACATTTTCTCTCCATGGTACCCAAAATTGAGGTTATAATCCTATATGCAAAAGTAGAAGAGACCGTTTACTTGCACACATAACATTATCGTTGGTCCCTCTTCTTAGAACACCATGCCAGCTAACGTTGTCATAAAATTTATTCGACGACTTGTTTACAATTTCGGACAGATGTTAAGGTAAATCTATCACCACGGCGGCACTTTTGCCACAAGTCAGCAATTATACCGGGAAATACCCTTTTTGAAAACAAAAAACGAATGAAATAAAAAGGCTAGTCTATTACTGCATACCAGTTTTTGCTCAAGCTGCATCATAGCTATGATAACGCGGAGCTGTCAAAACTATAACAGCGCGGAAACCCTTTAAAAAAACAAAATAAAAACCGTAGCTAGGCTACACGTAGCCTATGGCTATGACAACTTTTTTCAACCACAAACTCCTGATCTCCACACTCGCTGAGATGGGCATTTCTGGGACTGCCCTCTCTTGGTTTGTATCGTATCTCACTGATAGATCCTACCAAGTCTCCTGGAAGGGTTCCGTCTCTGCTCCCTGTCCCCTGTCTACAGGAGTCCCGCAGGGATCTGTACTGGGTCCTCTGCTGTTCTCTATGTTTACTAAGTCTTTGGTTCAGTAATTAATTCACATGGCTTCTCATACCATAGCTATGCTGATACTTAACTCTTCCTCTTTCCCTCCCTCTACCCCACAGGTTAAGGAGAGGATATCTGTCTGACTAACATCTCTGAGTGGATGGCTACCCATCACCTGAAGCTCAACCTTGACAAGACAGAGCTCCTCTTCATGCCGTACAAGACCTCCCCACTACATGACCTCTCCATCACCGTTGACGGGACCGTGGTGGCTGCCTCCCGCTCTGCAAGGAACCTGGGGGTGGTCCTGGACGACCGGGCTGGACTTCAAAGAGCACATCAGGGCGATGGCATGGTCCTGCAGGTTCCTCCTGTACAGGAGGATTCGACTGTACCTGACCACCTACTCCACCCAGCTTCTTGTCCAGACCATGGTCACCTCACGCCTGGACTACTGCAACTCCCTGCTCGCAAGCCTACCGGCCTGTGCCATTCTGCCTCTTCAACTGATCCAGAATGCAGCTGCCCGGCTTGTGTTCAACCTCCCCGAAATTTTCCCATGTAACCCCCCTACTGAGGTCACTCCACTGGCTGCCAGTTGCAGCCAGGATCAGGTTCAAAGTTCTGACCCTGGCCTACACTGCAGCCAAAAGGACAGGCCCCACCTACCTGCAGGACTTAATCCAGAACTATGTTCCTGCTCGACCACTTCGCTCTTCTACAGCAGGGTGACTCGTACTCCCCCCCCTCCGTGTCAACGGCTCTCGCTCGTCCCGACTGCGGAGCTTTTCCACCTTAGCTCCTCAGTGGTGGAATGAACTTCCCATTCCCCTACGTTCTACTCGAACCCCTGCCTGCATTCTGTCGAGGCCTGAAGACACACCTCTTCAGACTCCACCTTGACTGATGTTCTAACCTAGGAATATCAGTTCCCTGTGTTTACTAGTTCCCTGTGTTTTTTCCTGTCTGTTTGTTATAGTTTATAATAGTATTTAGAACAGAAGTGTAGTATAGCTGATTTACCCACAGCTTACTGTGAACTACAGTCAACGTTCATTACTAGGGATAGCTGCTACATTATGGGAAGGATGTGCTTTGTCTTGTCTGTTCTGTAGTGATCTTGATGATGTCTCTGTATGCACTTATTGTACGTCGCTTTGGATAAAAGCGTCTGCTAAATGAATGTAATGTAATGTATTGTAACTTTAGGACTAAACAGGCCACATTTTAGTTAATAAAACTCAAGTAAGCTAACTTAGATATCCAGTGAGCACAAGTGGCATACAGAACTATTTAACTTTTTTTAGCAGCATTTTTTTTGTAAGTATAAACCGAACAATTTTTTAAATATTATTTATTTATTGATTTATTTAAGTATGAGCCGAAGTACACCTTCCTGGCGTGTCTCCCCCGTGGCGCAGCCTGTAGTGCGGGTTAGCTAGTATTCCCGTGCTCTTTGCGACATTGTTGGTTCGAATCCGACCCGCTTTTTTCGCATTACTCGCTCCCATTCCTCTTGTCTCTACACTGTGCTGTCCAATAAAGCTGAAAGGGCTATTACACGTATTTTAAGAAAGTATAGTCCATTTTAGTACTTATAAACCTTTGTAGCCACAATGTCCGCTATATTGTCAGGTACCTTGAATGGAGAGAAAATGCTGTTAGCTATAAGTTAGAGTGAAGAAAATTTAGAAGGAAATGTAGAGACCTACTCACTCCAAAAGTCTCTGGGACCTCAGATGGATATCTGGCTTCTCTGCCGAACATGAGGTAGAATGGGGAGTGCTTGGTGGTGATCTGTACTTTGGTGCGCAAGCCAAAAATGGCTGCAATGAGGTGCAGATCCCAGTTCCAAGGCTTCTCATCCACCAATTTGGTGAGACTTTTGAAACATATTGCCGTTGTTATGAAATACTATTTTGATTGTAAAGCATAGCTTATTATTGCGATGTGTGACCCAAATCACACTGCTTAATACAATACCAAAATAGAATACTTAACACAATGACTATAGTACCATTAGTGGTGTAAATGGGTCAAGGTCAGTTTAGTGTCAAGTCCACATTACCTTGTCACTGTCC
This sequence comes from Synaphobranchus kaupii, assembly GCA_029718625.1. Classification (NCBI taxonomy): domain Eukaryota; kingdom Metazoa; phylum Chordata; class Actinopteri; order Anguilliformes; family Synaphobranchidae; genus Synaphobranchus; species Synaphobranchus kaupii. The sequence goes on from CM056396.1 coordinate 15,640,659, forward strand.
CATTCATCCTTTCAACCAATCCATTGGTCTGCAAATGGTACAGTGCGCAGAAGCTCCTCTCGATGTCCAGCTTTTGGCAGAGAGCCATATTCAGCTGAATTTAAAGGTTGTATCAGCGATTTTGGGTGACGTCACTTCTGAAGCGAAATCCCAAACAAACAGAGCCAGCTCCAGCTCAGAGCCAATTATGTTATGTTTTAAAAAATAGTGTTCAAGCATCCAGAATTATAACCACGTTAATAACGTTTGTAAGAAACCAAACCGTTTGTAAATCCGTCAAGATTTCAGCGAGATAAGAGTATTAGCGTATTAGTATCACCCACCCCTTGTCGGTGATTGGTTGGAATACTGTTTATTTTGGTTTTGAGTGGTTGGTAGTACCATTTGTTTTTGTGTACGATCTCGGAGCATAGGCTGCCTACAGAGACGCAGTTTTTTGACGGCCTGCTTATGGGGCGGGCAGCTAGCGGATCGTGAGGAAAAATCAGATGAATGTGATCATTTATGTTTCGACCCAAAATCGCTGATACAACCTTTAATGGACAACAGTCAGTAACTACAAAAGAAAACTGAGTGAAGGGAGCCTCAGCCATGTTTTTGGGTAATAAACACTGGATTATAAAGTGCTGTACAAAATAAAAGAACAAAAAACAACATGATAGAGATGAAATGCAAGAAACAAATAAAAATAAATATAATTAAATATAATACAAAGTATAAAATACAATTAAATGTAATAAAAGGCTCAATGTATATAAAAATAATCAGTTAAAAGCAAGTCCATAAAAGTGAGTTTTCAATTGGGATTTAAAAGATGAGATGGCCATTGTGTCTGGAAGGCTGTTCCAGATTCTAGGGGCCCTGACAGCAATAGCCACATCATCACCTTTGCATTTCAACCTAAACTTTGGAACAGTGAGTAGAGCTTTGCCATCGGACCTAAGGCTGCACTGCTGGTAAGGGATAAAAAGCTCGGAGATATAAGAAGGGGCTACACCATGAAGGGCTTTGTATGTTAGCTATATAAAATCTTGCAAAATTTGACAGGGGGACAAGCAATACCAGTTTACTGAAGCTGCTGCAAGAATCAGACAGAGGGGACTTGATACCCCACCATCACCTGTCCTCACAGGATGGAGGAAAATATGTTGGTGAAAATGGCCTATATAATACACACTGCTTATTATGTAGCCAAAGAAGAGCAGCCCTTCACCAGATTTACAACCCGACATGGTTTAATCTACAGAATCTAACTTTCCAACTGCTACGCGTCCAACAAGGCTTGTGTACGGTGCAAACTCACGCACACGTACGGGCATTGTGTAATTGTTGGTAATAAGCGAATAATTCACAAGAATTGTCCAAAACTCTGTCGGTTTTATATATATTTTTTAATAGGCCTTTACTTTTTCGGACAAGTAAATTTAGCCTCCGGACAAGTAAAAAGTCTGAGCCACTTGTGCGAAGGACAAGTGGATCAACAAGTTAATGTCAAGCCCTGAGCTTTATTGGACAGCACAGTGTAGAGACAAGAGGAATAGGAGGAAGTAATGCGAAAAAAGTGGGTCGGATTCGAACCAACAATGTCGCAAAGAGCACGGGAATACTAGCTAACCCGCGATACAGGCTGCCCCACGGGGAGACACACATAGACTGTATAAAAATGGGAGACACACCAGGAAGGTGTACTTCGGCTCATACTTAAATAAATAAATAAATAAATAAATTATATTTTTTTAAAAGAGTTCGGTTTATACTTACGAAAAAAATGCTGCTAAAAAAAGTGAAGTAGCCTAGTTCTGTATGCCACTTGTGCTCACTGGATATCTAAGTTAGCTTACTTGAGTTTTATTAACTAAAATGTGACCTGTTTAGCCCTAAAGTTGCCATAGCCATAGGCTACGTTTTTTTTTAAGGGTTTCCGCGCTGTTATAGTTTTGACAGCTCCGCGTTATCATAGCTATGATGCAGCTTTAGCAAAAACGGGTATGCAGTAACAGACTAACCTTTTTATTTTCATTCGTTTTTTGTTTTCAAAGAGGGCATTTCCCGGTATAATTGCTGACTTGTGGCGAAAGTGCTGCCGCGGTGATTTACCTTAACATCTGTCCGAAATTGTAAACAGGTCGTCGTTTTTCACGGTAAGAAATTTTACGTTACCATTTCGCGACGGTATTCGGCGTCGACATTATGTTGATCAATTAAATTCATATCGACATTGTCAGTGTAAAGTTAGTGGTTTATTTTATGACCAAATTAAGGACGATTTAGTCTAAAATAGTAGCTCTTCCAATCCTGATATCTGTAATAAGGTCAGAGCTAATTTACTACCTCCATGTCGTCAACTAACGAAACTATTCACAATCCTATCAAATGGTGCTAACTGAATTCACCTTTAGTCTACCGATGCAGTGAAATGTCGCCGACGGATTCTTCAGATGCAGTCTCCCCTTCAGCAAATTGCTCCCAAAAGCAAAGTACATAAACATGGCCGTGGTTGCCATAATCGTTTACACAACTGAAAACCTTGCTACTAGTGATGTTACGGATGATACCGAAGCTCCGAGCTGTGTGTCGAGTACGTAGGACAGTTTCTACAGAAGCCTCGCACCGAGGCTTGTATCACTTTCAGAGAAGCACGTGATCGATGACATACGAGGCCTCGGGTGCTGTAGAACCATGTGATCGGTTTGTTTTGCGTTTTTGTACAAAAATAGCCTAATGTAATACATTTGCATATTGTTATTTTGCCATAGGTTCCAGAAAGCAAGAACTTGATGAGGCCGTTAATAAAAATCAATAAAAACTTCCCTTCTCAGTCACAAAACCACCTTCCCTTTCACTGCCCATACTGAAGCACATTCACTTTCACTGCCTGGTTACAGAAGCACTCCCAGTCCCCAGTTCCAGAAACACTCCCAGTGACTCCCAGTCCCCAGTTCAGAAACACTCTCAATGACTCCCAGTCCCCAGTTCCAGAAACACTCCCAGTCCCAGACCAGAAACATTTTTACTGCTCAATAGAACCCCACACAAATGTTGTACCCATCTTCCTGTTTTTTTCATTTTTAAAGTTAATATAATATTATTACATATATTATATTATTATTAGGCGGCACGGTGGTGCAGTGGTTAGCACTGTCGCCTCACAGCAAGAAGGTACCGAGTTCGAATCCCGGCCGAGGGCCTTTCTGTGCAGAGTTTGCATGTTCTCCCCGTGTCTGCGTGGGTTTCCACGGGGTACTCCGGTTTCCTCCCACAGTCCAAAGACATGCAGGTTAGGCTAATTGGAGACTCTAAATTGCCCATAGGTATGAGTGTGTGAGTGAATGGTGTGTGTGCCCTGTGATGGATTGGCGGCCTGTCCAGGGTGTATTTCTGCCTCTCGCCCAATGTATGCTGGGATAGGCTCCAGCAACCCCCGCAACCCTGATCAGGAATAAGCGGGTTAGACAATGGATGGATGGATATTATTATTAATAATAATAATAATAATAATAATATATTATTATTATTACATATATTATTTTATAATTACCACAAGTAAGAAACACATCTGACCTAAACTTTTTGTAGAAATTATGATAATAGTAGCTTCCCGCCCATAATTCATTGTCAGTTTCTTTGGATTCCTATTGGATTGATTATGATTCCATGGCTCTCCATCAGAATTGATGATCAGTGTAACTTTAGGTATTGTCTTTATTTAGCTGGAGAAAGTTTTGGCGCATCCAACTATTTACTTGTTCAATGCAAAGATACAGGCAGTCGATGGGGCTATAGTTGTTTGGAGAAAATGCCAGATAGATTTGTGTATCATCTGCATAACTGTGACATGCTACCTGGCTCCTTTGAAGGGTTTGGCCGAGAGGGAGCATATATAAGTTAAACAAAAGAAGACCAAGAATCGAGCCCTGGGGGACACCGCAAGACAGAGTAGTTTGTTTGGATTAATAGTTTCTAATGGCTACAAAGTAGTCCCTATCATGTAAGTAAGATTTGAACCAGGGTTGTGCTGGAGAGACTGACCCAGTGCTCTAGTCTGTCAATAAGTATGTAACTTTAGTTCTAACTTTTTAATACTTTTGTGAGAAACGCACACAGAACGGGTCCAGATTCTTCCCTTGTAAGACACATTCTCTCTCTCTCGCCCATACACACACAAACACACACACACAAAGGAGAGACGTGTGGGAGAAAATACAGAGCATAACCAGACAGAGCATTACAAACAAGCATCTCAGAATGCAGGTGCAGGTGTGTGTAAGGCCATTGGGACAGAAGAGACTCCATTCAGTGATAACGGGTTTTCATCAAATGATGAACTGTTCAGCATTACTTAATTGTGTTTCTGTACTTTTTGTTGTTGTGATGTACAATTTCACAATTCAAAGGTTTCAGGTTAAATGGGTTTTTCAACTGCAATTCAAGTACAGCTTTTCCAATTACAACTCTTCAACTGCAATTTAAATGCAGTGTACTTCAGAACCATAGCAATTCAGATTCACTTCTTTTGTGCTTTATTTTTCATTTGTACAGAAATTAATTTGAATATATATTCACATGTGTGCATGTGTGTATGTGTGTGAGAGAGGGCATGCAATTTTCAGTGACAAATAATAGAATTAATAAAGAAAGAAATCACTAATGTCAAAACTCCTGTAGGAATTATGTATAAATGGATTGGATGTATGTGCGTACCTGTATACTTTCCCTTAGTGTACAATGAAAAAGTAATGTATTACATATCTTTTTGCACCTTAATCTGGGACTGGCAAGAGAGGGAGTTAGTCGTATGCCTGCAGACACTATCTGATTCATCCTCAGGGTGAAGCCCAGAGGGGAGGGGGGGGGGGGGGGGGATTAAAAGAACCAAAGACAGAGGATCCCTCACTGTCTTCAGAGAGTGGTGAAGAGGGGTGGGTAGAGCTGTCATCTCTGTTCACGCAGACAGGGGTTCTGGGCAGAGCCATCAGTGACGCAGATGGGCGGCTGGGCCGTTTTCTCAGAGGCAGCTGATGTGTGCACACGGTTAGAGAGTGGAGCAAGGGGCTGGACCGTTTTCTCAGGGGCAGCTGTTGTGGATGTCCCAACTTCGCTTTTTAGGTCAGTGGGATGTGCCTTGGTCTGTGTTTTCTCAAATGCAGTTGGTGTGTGTTATCAGGGACACAGTGTTCTGGGCTGTTGTGTTTGTTTTGATAGCGGAGAGAGGTGCATTAGATAGCTTTGGCTGAGCTTTCAAGGACAGTGTTCTGAGCTGTTGTGTCTGCTTTAAGGGCATGGCGAATGTTCAAGAACAGAATTTTCCACCGGCTCTGTTCAGTTGAGATCCGTTTTTCCCTAAAAAGGTGGTGTTGCTTCCAAAGTTGTCAATAAAGTTCACATTTCATTTGATACAGGCTGAAATCAGCCATGCGTTAAATCCCAATGTTCTGGAGAATTTTTCTGAGCTAATTTTTATTGCAGGTAGAGGGCCGGAGATGTACATCTTAATGTCAAGAGAGCTAACAGCTTTTAACAGAGCCTCGAAAGTCTTTCAAAGTTACTGATTCTGGCTTATGGGTAACTTTAACATCTACATGCAAAGAAATTTGCTTATGCTTTGATTGGAAGCCATAATGACATAAAATAAAATGTATTGGTGTAAACTTTGGACCCTTTAACATCACAGATAATGATAATAATTGTTACGGCAGTATGCAGGATTGGACCCAAACGCAGGACTCAGAGACAGACGTTCAGTTGAACTCCATGCAGGAGACTTTATTACACAGGACTACCCACACAGGACAGCAGGCAGGCAGGAAACAGGCTGGCAGGGCACAAACAAAGCAGGGCAGGGCTGGCGTAGGGACAGAACCGGGCTGGAGGGCTGGACAGGAGTAGGGCTGGACGGGGACGGGCAAGGCAGGCAGGAGAACTGGAGTAGGGCAGGACGGGAATGGGCAAGGCAGGCGGGAGATCCGGAGCAGGGCTGGACGGGAACAGGCAGGACAGGGGCAGGCTGGACAGGCAGGAGAACACAAACTGGACGGGTACACAGGACTGAACACAGTGCTTAGACTTTTCTAAGCAGGGGAGTAAAAAATAAGAACAAGTTACATACATATAGGAACATATTGATTATGCCATTTTAAGTAGGCTACTTTACAGAATTGAGTAAAGACATGACTCATAAACCAATATTAATGTTATTAAGACTTGTAGACCGCTATAATGGAAACCATCTCATTGGAATGTTGTTATGACAAGTAAATATACATCTGCAAAAACTAATAACATTTATTTTTTTTAAATGTCTTCATATTTATACTTATGTGCATTTAAAGGTAAAAATGTATACAAAACATCACAGTACACACTCAATATGCTACAACAGAAATCTCAAACTGTGATTTTACAATAACCTCATGTCTATTTTAGGCTATTGTCATTTGAGTTGCAGATGGTGGCTTTAACTGAAACTTTAAACATCAAACATGACAGTGGGTACGGGTAGGCAACCCTGCTTTATCAATGTTAGAATCAATATGTAGGCCAGGGGTAGGGAACCCTGGTCCTGGAGAGACGCAGGGTCTGCTGGGTTTTGTTGTTACTCGCCACTTAATTTATCAATTAAAGCAGTTGATTACACAGTTAACTCACCTCACCTGGTTTCTTTGGTCTAAGTAGTTGCTGTAAGATGAAAACAAAAACCAGCGCACCCTGCGGCTCTCCAGGACCAGGGTTGCCTACCCCTGATGTAGGCTATACTTGTGTCATTTAAATCAGTGATTCTCAACCCTGGTCCTGGAGTACCCCTGTGTATGCTGGTTTTCGTTCCAACCACAATTGCAATACCAGAATTTTAACAAGCTGAAGAATTATAAATAATGAATAATTGAAGAATAAATGAAGAATTGAAAGACAAAGCAAATGTTCTAATGAGCCAAACCTGCATTGTGTTAACACATTTAAGGGAAAAATTAACTTAAAAAATTAACTTATAACTTAAACTAGCGTTCTATTACCTAATTAGGAGCCTATTCATCCCAGTTGTTACCTCTTCTTTGTAATTGTTTGCAATATAACACAATATGCATAATGACTATGATAATTGTATTCTTCATGGCATGCATAGCTTTTGCTAACATAATGTGGTTTAAGAGGTTACATAATCTCGCTAAACAGATCCTGATGCTTGACCATGCTTTGGTTCCATTTGAGATCCGTTCAGTTTAGTGTTTCGCCTGGAGAGGGCGACAAACACCATTATTTTCCATCGTTATTACAATCCACCTGCGCGAGGAATTTAGATGGTAGGTAGGAAGCTAACTAGTGGGATAGGTTCTTTTGGACATTTTTGGAATCCATGGGCGGTGGACTAATAAGTAGCGTTTTAAACTATAACAATTTTTTGATCTTCGTTTCTGCTGTATGTATTAATATATAATGTGTTTATAAAATTCCAATTTTGGTATAAACCCCCTCAGCTTCATAGGTTCCAGGGATCAGTTGCACCACATGTAGTTCACCGTGTATAACGTGTTAGCAAATAAATTATATGAATAATTTAAATGGCATAATTAGGGAGTTTTAATTAGGGAATTAGTGAGCACAGTGTTTGCAAATTACGACTTTCGAGCTTGACTTTTGCAGTCGCACCTATGAGGCAATGGATTAAATCCGTAAATACAGACTCAAAACAGTTGTTCAAGTTTTTAAGTGGATTAAACTGCAGTAGCTGTGCATTATTGTGGGAATCTGAATTTAAATACAGTTTTGCAGTGTACTAGCATTGTGCTAACGGGCAGAAGAGGAAGTATATGAGCTTCACAGCAAATTCTGGAGATTCAAGCAGGACAAAAGTGAGAGAAGGCCTAGATTTAACAATTTAATAGGAGAGGTAATAAATCAAGTGTTCATTTATCCATCATGCATTAGAGAGATGTAATATCATGTGGATGTTGAGAATTCTAGAAAAATGTTTGGAATGAAATGGGAGATTTTCCCCTGGCGAAGCTTTTCAGTGTATGTGCTCTACGGTGAGAAACAACACATTACATTTGAGATTTGTCTTGAAGTTCCCTGTTAAGTGCCATCATAGATGTATGAGCCAAATGGTAAGATGTAGGTAAAGTGTTTGTCTTCCCAGATATACACCCAAATGGACAATTTGGCAGGAAAAATGTCATCCTATACAGTACTGTGGACTTTAGTGTACACATTGAGTTGGAATATTAAAGTGAGGGTCTTACAATGTAGGACCTGGGGACATCAAGTGTATTTGAGAGCATCTGATGAAAGCAATACGAATGTTACATCAATCACTAAATCCTACAAACTAACAACAGGACACAACAGGCTTACAAGTTCAAGGACAGGGTACAAAGAAGTCAGTCTTGGTCCACGTAGGGGGATGGGTGAGGGGGGTGTGGTAATGGTTTCACAGAGGCGCATCTGTTACAAATGGTTTTTCATCCCCTGACACTTGGGGCCTCAGGCCTGAGTTTCTGTTCCCATGGTCCAAAGTTTAATACAGTCCAGCAGGTCTGTGCCCCCTGAACAACTGAACAACTGAATGCCTGGTTATGTTTATATGTTTTTAGCAGTATTAATGACCACTTCAACCATTGCAGTGAACCGCCATGTGATCATCCGATTAACTGGTCACATTCAGATTAATCAGAACAACAGATTTGTATTTATTCTGATTCAACAATGGCCCCTTTTTGGTTAAAATTAACAAATTGGCTCCCTGGGGAATCCTATGCAACCTATTCAACACTAGAGAGGAGATACCTGATGACTCCAGGTTGCAAATAATGAAGAATTTAACATTGTGTCATTATTTAGTCATTTATTATTTATCATTTAGTCATTATTTTTAATATTTTGTATCACACAGTGCTGGCGATTCACACAAATAATTCCAACTAAAATACCACCGTGTTATCGTTAATTATGCACTTCCTCCTGCCAATTAAAAAAGGGGCCCTCCTCCCTCGAGAAGGAGACCTCATTTGAATAGACGCATAGGCTACTTGTAGACATCTCATAGCTGCAGTTCGCTAGATTATTGTTTTACTAGCCTGTCTGAAATATATTTAATATATAAATATATTTATATGTCCTGTTAATAGGATTATATATTTCACACTGTTTTCCTATAAGGAACCAGAGCCTAAAGGGTTTGAGGTTGTTTTTTAATCTGCCAAATTCAGCAATGGAAAAGGATAGCAGACCATCGTGGGATAATCCCATGCAGTTTGTCCTGGCTTGCGTGTCCTACGCAGTGGGACTGGGAAACGTGTGGCGTTTCCCGTACCTCTGTCAAATGCACGGAGGGGGTAAGAAATCTCTTTTTTTCCTTGCTACACAGATGCGTTTTCTGCAAATTTTCTAATTCTGAATATGAGGATGGTAAGAGCAAAATGAATGTACTGTAGTAAAATAGTATGAATGGTTAAATTCACAGTAAAATGCGGGGAAAAGATTAAGTGTCCAGCAGAATATTGTGTAAATCACTTTTAAAAAGATAAAAGACCTATGTCATTTCAATAACATGTATTGTGTGAATACTTAGATGTGCTCTATTGTGCATTTCTGCTTGTATGCATGTTGTTGTGAAGAATATATCTGAGGTTAATATAGTGACACAATTCTCTGCTAATTCTGCTGCTTATCCAAACCAAACATTCAATGCTGTTAAATTAGCATTAGGTATATAGTATTTGCACAGTGTTTCTTGTGGTTACAATTACATTACAATTGTAATTAATATAATTTATTTTTATTTACAGAATTCACTCTTAACAACTTTACCCCCATTATATCCTAAAACACTACAGCGCTCTGTGTTGTTGTATAACATAAATTGATGTGTAAAATAAGCGTGGAGAAAAGACAAGGTGATTTAACATAATTATTATTCCAAGAGAGAGTGAGGGTATTCATTCATAGACTAATTGAATGATTTACAAAAGCACTATGGTATTATATGGCAATATTCTGTACATTATGTTAATACATTTACTTTACTGGCAGTCAGCAGGTGATATTATCTAGAGCAGTGTTCCCCAACCCTGTTCCTGGAGATCTACCATCCTGTAGGTTTTCTTTCCTAGCCTAACAAAGCACACCGCATTCAACAGCTAGAGATCTCGTTGAGCTGCTAATTGGTAGAATCAGACGTGCCAAATTAGGGTTGGGGACCGCTGATGTAGAGCAACATAATTCAAACACATTTTCAAAGATTACAGATTCAAGTGCAGTAATTCACCAGAGGGGGAAAGGAAAGTATAGTCCCAAGAGAGACGCCAAGTGCAAGAAATTCAGACTCGATTTCACAACTTGTCAACTACCATATTAAACATTATAACTAAGTTATTCAAACAAGAAGGAAACTGCCCAAATGAGCATTGAACTATATTGAATGAACAACAGTAAAGAACCACAGGCTCTGAAACCAAAAAAAAAACATTTAAAAGGCGGGAGAGGACCAGAGCCTGAATCAGAAGCAGGGTGGAGTAGTTGGTGATGTTGTAGAGGAAGAATCTGCATGCCTGGTTCAGGGGAAGTTACTTACAGTTAATAATCCCCCCCCCCCCCCCCAAAAGAATGTTAACTCTTTTATAATTCTGAATATCCGGGCGGATTTGGTCTTTCACCACTGTGGGAAAGCGTTTCTGAACACTGGGCAATTGAAACAAATCCTTACGCAATTTAATCAGGCATTTCTGTGAGATTAATCTAAACAAATGAATCAAAGTCAGATTGTAAAAACGAGCTGCAGGGAAATGGCAGGATGCCCCCGCATTGCTTAATTTGTGACTATTAGGGGCTTGGCTTCCCGCAGGTAGTCTGAAAAACAGCCGTTATGTTGGGCCCTCAGGCCGTGATAAATTACATCTCGCTACACACTTCACTCAGGGCCAAACCGTATAAGCCCCAGTAAGCCTGTCATCGGGCCCCAGGGTGCAGTAATTGCCTGTCAGGCTCTTCAAACATCTCCGGGAAATGGAAGGTGATGGTACGCTAAGATGCCTGTGGCGCGGCCTCGATTGCAGAGCCGTGGGAGGGAAAAATAATTGCCGATTTTAGTTTGCTTCCTTTCTCTCATGAAGTTTAAAGTTCCTTCCGATCCCCGACGGACGCGGCGCTCCTCCTCTTGTCTTCGCTTCACGCTGCGAGAGTGTACTTGTTAGCATCGCACGCTGAACCCTGTCAGCACGCTCAACTGCTGGCACGGCGAAAACAGAAGCCACGTTTGATGATGATGACGATGAACACATCGGTTTTTTGTTTCGCAACACCCAGCGTGACATGAAGGGAAGAATGAACTGAGACTTTTCCTGAGGTCTTTTCATTGTGATGTTGTTCACTGTGTGACACGGCAAGCTCGTCGGTAGCAGTAAAACAGTGGAAGGCAATCAGCGAGGAAGAGAACCTCTGGTGACTTGAGCCCTGTTTCCATAGGTGGGTTCCTGATTCCCTATCTTATCATGCTGGTGGTGGAGGGCGTGCCCCTCTTCTACATGGAGCTGGCTATTGGACAGAAGATGAGGCTGGGCAGCATCGGGGCGTGGAGCGCCATCAGCCCTTATTTGGGGGGAGTGGGTGAGTGCAGATATGTACATGTCCACGGGCACAGCTGGACAGGCTCAAGCAAGCGCCTAGACACGCAGAAAGATGCACTTTCACTCAGAAACACATACAGATTCAGAAGGAAGAGAGAGATGCATAACATCAAGTGGATACGAGGTCGAGAGAAGGAGAGTTAGAGGGATAGAGGGATTCATGCGTTAACTGAGACAGATACATGCATGCGCACACTAACTGGGGAAGGCTGAACCAGAAGACCAGAAACGCCACAGGACCAGTGACATTGTTACAGCTTTGGCACTTTAACAACCCGACCATAAATCGACTCTTTCCATGAAGCCATTTTACTGTATGCCTTTATCAGCACACACATTGCATGTTAAAAAGAACACCACTTTTGTCCCCGCTTCTTCCATTCTGCCCATGACCGAATAAAACATGTCCCGAGAAAGCACACTGTCACAGACCACCTCCTTACAATGTAGCTTTCCCACCGGGGTTGCCAAGTTGTGGAGTCGTAAAGCAGCGACTGAAATTTGCAGTCACGGCGCATCTCTAAACCTTTACGACTTCTCTCGCGATGTTACGCAATGCACAGTACTTTCCGCTGCCCACTGCCTGGCCATTAAAGTCCAACTGTTTTCCCTTTAAACAACATCATTAACTCTTACTATTAAGTTAATATTAAGACTTTCATTGCATGCTTTTGTAATGAGAGTGAGAGATAGCTAGTCTATTCTGTCTCTGTCCTTTATGTGCATTTTATGATTCTTAAGGGGCACATCATCAGCATTCCGTATGTGAATCAGTTCTTTGTTGGTGACAGGTCCCAGGCACAGATGGCCAATCTTTTACGTGTTTGTGCCCATTCACAGTTGTTTACCAAAAGGTGAAGGCTGACAGTAATGTAGTTCTCCACTGGGAAGCCATATACAGTGTGTGGTGATATACTGAAGAAATGCATTTTGCCTCTTACCCGCAGGTATTGCAAGTGTTGTGACATCGGTATACCTGTGCGTATACTACAATGTCATCATCGCCTGGGCCTTTTGGTACCTGTTCCACTCCTTTCAGGTGGGCTGAACTCGCTGTTAGGCACACGACACATCGAAAATAATCTCCATTAGTGTATTCCCTAATATGGCTTAGCGTACCATCACTACCATTACTTAAGGAATTGAATGTTCTCACACCATCACCACACACCTTTAATCCAGTGATAATTCCTGTAAAGTTTTCATTCACACTCTATCCCTTGTTGTGATTCTATGCGCTTTTCCGTACATCAGAACAAAGAGTGCTAGTTCATCTCATAGTGAGCTAAGAACGAATCTGGGAACTTGCTTAAATTTTTGCCTCAGAGTTGAAATAGTACTGGTCATTTTTTAAACCAAACCTGGCCTGTAGGGGCACACTGCGAGGGCTTCTGATCAGCTTCTGATGAATTAGGTTTGATTGAGCTGTTAAGTGATGCTGACATCACCTGACACATCTCTGATTGAAGTTTTTGAAGATTAAGGAAAACAAATCGAAGTGTTGCATTTTAAAAGACGGATACAAGTAACAGTGTTTTTTGAAGATGGTTGTTTCTTAAAAAATAGCAATGTGTCTGAACAAAGTTGAATTGGTTGCTCATTTAATTATTGAAGAAATGCATGCATATGCATGCATATTAATACAAATAATGTAATATGTGCCAGATTTTGCCATTAGGGCTAATTTTCATCTGTAATCCCTGGGGAGGTTAATGGAAAAGCATAAAAGAACATAAAAGTGATGTTATGAAAGTAACATAATAGCACATACACAATTAATAGGGACCATCAAGTCCCCAGCAAACACATAACATCATGCAACACATAGCAACACATTGAGCAGGTAAAGCACACATAGCAGCATATGAGGCATAAGCAGCAAGCAACACATATAGCATACACAGCTCAAAACATATAGCATATAGCATAGACATCTCATATATCATATTTAACAAACATGGAGCACTGGCTACATAACATCCCAGATAACAATGATTAATTTATGTTATGTTATGTTATATCATGTTATGACAGCATTTTGATTGTCCAAATCTGTTTAACAGATTTTGTAAAATAATTAAAAGATGTGATGTCCCTTAGTGTTCTATTAAGCAGAATAGTTTTTGCATCGGCAAAATCATATCAACCATAATTTATTTTCCTAAGGACTAACAGCACATTCCTGGCTTGTGAAGTCAAATCCAGATCAGTGTTCAGTTTTCATTGGTCAATGAAACATAAAAATCTAAGAGCTGAAATAGGAAAGTGACATAGAGCGTATGCCTCCAGCACCAGGGCTTTCCCAGCATGCTTTCCCAGACCTTTGGGAGAGGGAGTGGCAGCGTAGTGTTCTCTGTTTCTCGTTATGGCAGTGTGAACCAAAATGTAAGCACACCTCGTGTTAGCCAATAAAATGTCCATAGGAAAACAAAATGATTGGCTGAAGTACATTGATAGCACACAATAGCCCCTCCCCATTTTGGGGTTCTCAAAGCCTCACTCTTCTCCATGTCTCCTCAGACTGTGCTACCCTGGGCAGAGTGCCCTGCCAGCGGCAACCTGACCGGCCAGTTGGAGGAGTGCGAGCTGGGCACGCCCACGCAGTACTTCTGGTACAGGGAGACCCTCAACATCACCTCCTCCATCGAGGAGCACGGAGGCATTCACAAAGGCCAGGCTCTCTGCCTCCTGCTGGCCTGGATGCTGGTCTACATCTGCATTATAAGAGGGGTCCAGTCCACGGGGAAGGTACTTCCTTTCCAGGGAGCACCACAAAGAAATGCATGTTTCAGTATGCTCAATAGGGGATCTTTATGACAATGATGGCCTGTGAGTTCAAACATAGGGAGCAGAAATGTCACCTTTAAAACGATCACATCGTGCAAACGGCTCTTGTTTCTTTTGCCTCATTAAGAATCTAGCAGTGATTTAGCTGATCACTCGATACTAATTGGCAACTAATTCCCTTTCTCTGAATTGCGTCTTCTATGATTTATACACCTGTATAGCTGTACACGTGTCTCTCTGCCTGAAAATAGTGGATATTGAAGTAAAGATCAGTTAATCCATGCATACTGAATTTTAAGTGCTCATGAAAATCCATTTATGGAGTATGTTTGCTAAATTCCTTATTCAGTTTCACAGATTGTATGCTAAACTATGTGCTATTTGTTAGGAATTACATTGCTTCCCACATACAAGGTAATTACATTAAGGTTAGATACATGCCACATACTATCTTGAGTATTTCAAGAAAATGCACCACTCTGGGGTGTTATGAAAGCTTCTAGTCTGGGTAATTTAATAACCTGATATCTCTCATGTGGAGGTTATTTAAGAGGTATTATTGTGGTTTCAGATAGTCACCAAGTACCTTGAAAGAGTTGACCCTTAAATGGCCCTGTTTTACAGGTGGTGTATTTCACTGCAACATTTCCATATGTGGTTTTGACCATTTACCTGATCAGAGGTATTACGCTGCATGGAGCATTGAATGGCATCAAGTACATGTTCACACCAAAGGTAAATAGATGTCCTCTCCTGTAGTGTTATTCTTACATTTGTATAAAATGAGCTTTCAAATGGATTCTAACAACCTGTAGGAACGCATTCAGTGTTGTGATGTACGTGTGTATTTGTGTACGCATGTGTATTTCTTGTGTATGCACATGCTTATGTGTGCATGTTCATGTGGATTCTTCTGAATGGATGTTTTAAAAAATGTCTACCTGTATGTCCATGTTTGTCCATGCACGCGAACCTGTGTTTGTAAACGTGCGTTTATATTGTATGTACATATGTATACATGGTTGCATGCTTGTATGTCTGCGTGCGTGCGTATCTGTGGGTGTTTATTGTATTTGCATGCGTTCGCATGTTTCGTGAACGCTCGTGTGTGTGTGCGTGGGTGCTCTCTCGCAGTTGGAGGAGCTGGCTAATCCCATGGCGTGGATCAACGCCGCCACACAGATCTTCTACTCGCTGGGCCTGGGCTTCGGCTCCCTCATCGCCTTCGCCAGCTACAACCAGTATCACAACAACTTCGAGCAGCAGGCCATCATCGTGTCGCTCATCAACAGCGCCACGTCCATCTTCGCCAGCGTCGTCACCTTCTCCATCTACGGCTTCAAGGCCACTTTCAACTACGAGAGCTGCCTGGAAAGGTCATTGTGGCTGCATTGACGCAATTAAGTCGCAAGGTGCTGCGGACACAGGATCTGATCTGTCGGTCCTGAGGTTTAGAGAGAGTGGTATCCTGAATAAAGTGAGGTTGAGGAAGAGTCATTAACCAGTTTCAACATTGCAGCTTGCAGCGTGTCACACCGTTTTGTAGGCCGCAACCATTATTCTCATTTCAGTGGCTCCCGCTGGACAGTCCCTCGCTGTCTTAAGCAGTTTGACTCGGTCCATTAATGTGGGCTATTTATGACCTTTGACCTTGGCAGGGTGAGGCTGCTGCTCGTAAACTCCTTGGACGTGGCAGAGGACTCCATCGCCACAGACGACATGAGGCATTGGCTGGCAGAGCTGAACGGCACACATCCAGACCAGTTCTCTGCTTTGTCCTCTAAACTGGAGAGCTGCAGCCTGGAATCTGAACTAGACACGGTACCGTCCCACACAACGACTCATTTATTCTCATCCATTTTACAGTAAAATTTGTCAATATGAAAGGCTCTCAGACTATATGATTTCACTTTTTTACAGTAGGGTTATATAGGATTTTAATTAGTCCTATATGACTTTAATGCGATCAGGAAGTAGCTTTAGCCATTTTAGCAAAAAACATAATAAAGGGAGGGCCTAGTAGTCACTGGGATAGTTAAGTCAAAAGACTAAAGTTGACTATTTGTAAGTAAAATACAAAATAGTTACATGGATTTCAGGAACTGTGCCAAAGGTTTTATGAAAAATGACTCTAGCATGTTCAATGATAATTTATTATCACACAACGTCTGTTAATATAACCAGATGCACATTTGTATGTAATAGCTGATTATTATTTGGCCTTAAGCAGATTCCTATATCCATGCAGAAATATTAACTGAATGAGCTGGATCGTTTCTCTTCTCAGGCTGTGGAAGGCACAGGCTTGGCGTTCATCGTGTACAGCGAGGCCATTAAGAACATGCCCCTGTCCCAGCTCTGGTCCGTGCTCTACTTCTTCATGCTGCTGATGCTGGGGGTGGGGAGCATGCTGGGAAACGTCACAGCCATCACCACCCCGCTGCGCGACTCCAAGTTCCTGTCCCGCCACTTCAGCAAGGAGATCCTTAACGGTGAGCTCACGGAGCAGTCCAAGCCCGGAGCCCCAACAAACTCATTTTGCTCTTGTGATGTCACAGCAACATTTTTCAGTGTTCCAGGAAACTAGAGTGCTGTGTATTTTACTGTGACCTGGACAGGTAGGTGCAGAAAGCTAGCCTATAGCTGTGGGGGTTGCTCTTTTTGTTGTTATTCCTTACTCTTGTTTGTGGTCTTATGGTCTGTGGTCTTAAGATAGTGGTCTTGCATGCATCAGATGTACAGTTGAAGTCAGAAGTTTACATACACTTAGGTTGAAGTCATTAAAACTCATTTTTAACCACTCCACAAATTTCATGTTAGCAAACTATAGTGTTAGCAAGTCAGTTAGGACATCTACATACTTTGTGCAAGACACAAGTAATTCTTCCAACAATTGTTTACAGAAACAACCCTTAAAGTGATCCATCCATATCTACTGCATATCTGGCAACAGAGTGATGGTTTGAGGCTTGTTTGATACCAAAGACCCTTGATGACTTACAGCAATTTTACCAGTCATGTATTCCATACTGGTCCAGCACAATTTACAGCTAAATCTAGTCCCACCCCCCAATTCCCATAGAGATCCATTCAAATGCAGATACGTTATAGTATCGCTTGTAAGAGTACCAGAAAATAAGATATCAAGAGTCTTTTGATGTTGTTGGGTTACAGACATCAGGAAGTCATGGCATGCAAAGAATATGTGACCAAATATAAAAAAAATTTAAAGGCACAGTCAACTTAGTGTATGCAAACTTCTGACCCACTGGAATTGTGATATAGTGAATTAAAAGTGAAATAATGTCTGTAAACAATTATTGAAAACATTACTTGTGTCATGCACAAAGTAGATGTCCTAAATGACTTGCCAACACTATAGTTTGCTAATATGAAATCTGTGGAGTGGTTAAAAATACGTTTTAATGACTTCAACCTAAGTGTATGTAAACTTCCGACTTCAACTGTATGTCTTCTGTCCCCATGTGTGTCTCTCTCCTGGCTGGCTCGGCAGGTTTGGTATGCCTCTTCTGTCTGCTCATTGGCCTGGGCTTCACCACCCGCTCAGGGAACTACTGGTTTGCCATCTTCAATGACTACGCCTGCACCTTCTCACTGCTGCTCATCGTGCTCATTGAGATCATCAGTGTCAGTTACATCTACGGCCTGAAAAGGTGTCTGTGTGTCATCGCCTTCCACTTCTTGAGCCTTTATTTTCGTTCTTAGCACGATAGCATCAAAGTTAAGATGACCACTAGGGTGTGGTTAGGAAAGTTTTCAAAGGACCTAACATTTTCCATCCATAGCTGTAGTCATAATAGTCTCTTTTTTTACTTTTTACTCATTTTAATGTGTGGCTATGTGGCTTTTTCTTGGTCTTTGACCACAGAGCTATACCACCTGTCCTTCCCTGTCTGTTACAGGTTTGAAAAAGACATTGAGGACATGATTGGCCACCGGCCCAGCTGGTACTGGAAGATCCTGTGGGCAGCCATTGGTCCAATCATCATCATTGGGTTGTTTGTGTTCTACATCTTCAACTACATCATGGGTGGAACATACACTTACCATGCCTGGGACAAAGACCTGGTAACATTCCACTCCACCTCTCCCTCTATCATGCCTTCTGGAACTCTTCTTTTTTTGATGAGTAGGGCTTCGTTCTCTTTTGTAACTTGTCTGAAGTTTTCTAGTAATTACGTAGATTGTGGCTGTCAAAATATTTCCAGAATCAGAAACCTAACTACATTTCTTCCCGTCCTTAACCTGAAAAACAGGGCAGGTCAGTGCCTAAGGAGTACCCAGCGAGTGCACAGGTAGTCATCGTCCTGCTACTACTCTCCTCTGTCTGCTGCATACCGCTGACAGCTCTCTACACTTACTGCAAGAAGGAGCCCAAAGAAGGTGTCGTCAGTTGCCCTTTGACCTCTGAAGAAATTTCTTGAAAGAAGGGGAGCCGAGAGACTCATTAGACCTCGAGGCAGTAGCACTCACCCGTCTGGACAAACTTAAGACGTTCATATCATTACTATTCCGTCATCATTTAGGGGAAAAAAACCAGGCGGTATTTTGGGTTTATATTTCTCTTGTGTAAGATTACAGACTCCAAGCTACTCTTTTTGTATTTTTTATTTGAAAGTTTTCATTCATGAACCGTATGAACTGAATTCATAATTCAGTATTGTCTTCGATTGGGGCATTTCTCTCCCATGTTTATTCTGGTTGAATGGATGTACGCCTACTGGTTCTTAAAGCACAACTGAACTTTGGGTTGTGTAGTTACCTGGCCATGATATGTGTTCAAATGGTGGCGATATATGTTCGTTAGTTGCTTTGTGCTCCCCTGGGGAGATAATCCAGAACAGGGTATTTGTCGCTCTCCATTCACTTCTATAGGGCAACTAAAACGGTCTCATAATGACACTTCTAGCACGTATACGAACGCGAACAAAGCAGATTCTGTCAATACAAACAACCAGTCCTTGTACGTATTTTTTGTGTAATTAAAATAATTTATAGTACTATTTTCTTCAATGTTGTTAGCAAGCTACCAGAAAAGACTAGCAAAATGTCGGCAGGTCGGTTTGTTTACCATACCAGGAACGCTTGCTTCCGTGTAAATTTGGACCAATGAGTGGTTTGACGCATTTTAGGATTACCTACCGGATCTACGTTCCAAATAAAATACGAAAAAGCCAGGAAATGGCCATTTATTTAAAAAAAACAAAAAACGTATGAGGACTGGTTGTTTGTATTGACAGAATCCGCTGTGTTCGCATTCATATACGTGCTAGAAGTGTCATTTTGAGACCGTTTTAGCTGCCCTATAGAAGTGAATGGAGTGACAAAAACCCTATTCTGGATTATCACTCCAGGGGAGCACAGAACTGACGAACATATTTCGACACACTGACTCATATCATGGCCAGGTAACTACACAACCCAAAGTTCTACCGAAGTTCAGTTGTGCTTTAAACATTGAAATGAATGTGCATTCAAACAGGTTCTTACCATGGACATAACAGATTTAGAACATTGTTTAACCAGCATTTTCCCCCCCCACTAATTGGCACAGATATCACAGGGGCCGATGTGGTTCAGAGGCACGGACATGTAAAAATGTAGAGAAATGCAAGTCACCTTAAAACCAGAACAGTTTTACTTTTTATGTATTGCCTCCCGTACATCAGTAAAAATCATCACACTGAACATTCATTGGTTAAAGCATCTTGTTTAAAACTCTGTAAATTCCAATAAAGTCGGATGGATGGTAAATATTCAAATAGTGTGGCTTATGGCACATTTAGATTAGTCCTTTCCATTATGGAGGGTTCCCCAAAAATGAACACTTGAAGACATGCTCCTTGTGTAGTAATAAGTATACAATGTGCCCTTGCATTAGGTACTATAGTACACGCATCTGTGCCCGTCCTGGTCTGGAAAAGATCACTGGCCTTTGCATGACATTGGTCAGAGACCTCTATCTCTAGAATTAGTTAACAGAGTTCAACATTTCATTAAATATGAACCTTGGTGAGTTAAATTGATGGGGCAGGAGTTTCAAAGAATGCATAAAAATTGGTGGCACTGAGACACAAAGGAAATGGATAGTTTGAAGTGAAAGTGAATTATTTTACCATGACCAGGAATAAATACCACAACTTGGGATTGGAGTGGTGTATAGTGAACTCCTCCACCCCTCTCTCCAAGCTTTAGGAATTACAGCTTTCGATTAAATGGTATATTCATGTTTGTGCCATTGAATACAATAAAAAAAACGTTCTGCATATGAGCTTTCCTTTGCCTAAACCCAAAATGCCAATAAGAGTGGAATCTGGCTCTGTTCATTCCTTATGTTATCCGATAGCATCCCATTTGCCAACTGCCCAACAAACTGAAGATGCATTCCAAAAAAAACAGGAAAGAAAACAGGTACCCTTTCAAATGTGATCCTCAGAATGCATGAAACCACACAAGCAATCAAGTATTTTGTCAGGAAAGGTTTATGTAGAAAATGGAGGGGGGGAAAAAAAACCACAAAAAAAAAACCTTGCCAGATAATTTCAAAGAAATACAAAAACTGTACAAACGGCAGGAAGACGATGTGCAACAGGAAGTTATCGGCGAGGGCCTCCTCTTCCTCGTCCTCTTCCGCGACCTCTGCCCCTGCCCCTCCCACGACCTCTCCCTGCCACTGAAAGGGCAGCAGAGAAAGACCAACCGTCATTTTAATATACATTTACATTTAAAATTACAAAAGTACACAGCTGTGATGGAAATACAGTATTTGCTCATTTAATAACAAAGTACCCTGGATTATTCTATAGGTAAACAAAACCCTAGGAAAGAAATTGGTTAGACACAGAAAGCATATATGCGGTGTACTTTTAAATAGGAAAGCATAGACTTTAGAATGTAATTTGCAGACAATGTTGGAAAACCTGAAATAGAACAATACGTTTAAAACTCTTGCAAGTTTGTCCTGCAGCCATCTCTACGGAGCGCTTACCTGCTTCTCTCTTCTTGGACTTGACTTTCGGTTCAATGTCCACCAGCAGTGTATCAAGGGGCAGGCTGTCGGGAAGGATGAAGTAGCGGATGTTGTTGCCACGGATACTGAGGGACTCCAGCTGGGTGGGCTCTCGGTTCTTCAGGGTCATCTTCACAGCTTTAAGATGTGTGTTCATGCAGACGTCCACACCTGCGAGAGACACCCGGACCATTTCACAGCTTCAGTACAATGGTTTTAACTCCATTTTTGCAGAATTCACTCTTCGTGAGTTGCAGAGTAGGCCAAGAAGAGGCAATTTTGGCGTTAACCACACACAATTCACAAAAAGAGGGTCAACTATTTTTCATGCTACAGCACTGAGGCAGGCATTCGCAATCAAGTTTACAGGGCCTTTTTCTGCCAAACTATAATGTTAAACACAAATGTATAAGGCAGGGGTCCTCAATCTTATCCGCTAAGGGCTGGTATGGGTGTAGGATTTTGTTCCAACCAAGCAGTAACACACCTGATTCTACTAATCAAGGTTGAAGATTTTAGTGGCTGATTAGTAGAATCAGGTGTAATAGCTTGGTTGGAACAAAATCCTCAACCCAAAGGATAAGATTCAGGACCCCTGGTATAAGGTATAGGGTAGTATGATATGGTATAGCTTACCTGTGATAGTGCCGTGAACTTGTGTGCCATTCTTCAGTTCAATGGTAACAGTTTCATGGCTCAGCTTCATCAAAAATCTGAGGGATCATAAGAAATACATTGATAAAAATAAAAAAAACTGAATACTGATTGAATTGACAACCTGATTGGTAAAGTATACTGGAAAGTGCTAGTGTCATTCAGAGCAGGGTCTACCAAACTCAGTCCTGGGGGGGGGGGGCCCCACCATGTATACGTGGTTTTTGTTCTCAAATATGGTCATTTCAAATTTGTAATTTATTCCATGCATTTCCCCCTGTAATTTAACAATGAATGTTCGGCTCGTTCCAAATGAGCTTAGTCTCATTTTCCACAAATGGCTATAGTTCCGCGGTGAGGTGTACACTAACGTTCTCTAACGTTAATTTCCCCACTTCCAGCAGGTAGCTAAGGTTGGCCATCCAGCTACTTTAATTTACTTGCTTGGCTGATAAACAAGACATTCATTTTGACTGCAATAAGCTTGATGCTGAGTTTTTATACGCGATTTTGAGCACCACACAGCTTAGCTCCGAAATAATTGAATCATTTCATTCATTCATTCATTCATTCACTTCCCGCCTGCTACACTACCAACAGCACAAAACACAATAGCCAGCAATCCCTAATCTAAAGCAATCCTCCATTACATACGCATTTTCTTCTTCTCCTGTTACCGCATATCAAAATGGGCTATGCTCCAAACATATCTTACCGTACGAGTTTCATGTTTGCAGTAAGTAGCAAAGAGAAATCACTAATCAAAGTTTGAAATGTTAGCCACCTAGATGTCGTTCAAACGACACTGCTTCCTCGACCAAGATTAAATTGGGACAATTAACCCGGAAACGAAAACTACAGCTGGAGTTTTAAAGCCTTTTTACACAACAGCGCCATCTCAGGGTGGTTATTCGCTTGGAGGATAGGGGTGGCCAGGATTCTGCAAAACACAGACTTGCTTCAAGAATACAAAATCGTTTCGGCCTTCAAAAAAAAAAAAAAAACCTTAAGAATCATCTGGTAAGTAGTAAACTACCGGAAATCAACATTTTACCCACACAAGGCCCGATATTTTACAAACAGGCCACTACAGTGAAAAACAACACTACAAACACAACATACCTTATTAAACAAACACTCAGTTAACACATATAACTGCGTATATGTCATAAAGTGCAAACACTGCAACATAAAATATGTAGGAGAGACAGGAAATACAATCAAGACCAGATTGGCACAACACATATATAACATAAGAAATCACAGGAAAACAGACACACAGATAGTGGCTCATTTCCTACACCATGGACTTTGAAGCAGTAGAAATATTGGGCCTCCATTCAAACATTAACTAGACACAGGAGGACAAACGTAGGACAGAAAGACATTGGATTAGAAAACTCAACACCATATTCCCAGGCGGATTAAACAAACGCTGGTAAAACTTCAACACAAGAGGGACCAAATTATTCCTACTTAAAGGCTGCAGTATACTGAATGGCCAGTGCAAACTTTTCTTTCCCAAGGGGCCCTCATAGGGGTAACTTGGGAAATAAAGATTTTTTCCTAAACTTGGAGGATAGGGGTGGAAATTCTAGCATGCAGAGAAAAGGGGTTTTCAGAGTTTCGAGAAGTCATAATTCAGTAAGCAACAGTAAACACTGCACAACTATAGAGAAAGGCAGTCTGGAGCAGAGGTGTAAAATCCAGGGGTCAGAAAGTAAATGTCCTGCTATGTGTTTCTTCCACCCATGAACACAGCCAGCTGATTTCACAAATTAGTTCTACCTCCTGGCTGAAGAATTGTGCTAATTAACAAATCCAGGTGACTGGAACAAAATATTGGGGAGGACTTTCACTTACTGAACCTGGATTTTACACCTCTGGTCTGGTGTGTGCAACACATTCAGGTAGATTTGGATAACTGTACAGAAAACGTTCGTAGCTGTACCTTCTTTGAGTCACTTGTGATCATGTGCAATAAGTCATCTTTTTTACTTTTTTCATTGCTGTAGTTTGGGTAATCGGTTGTGGCATTTTAAGCCTTTTATTCCAAAGATTGATTTTCACCAAATCCCCAAAGAATAATGAATTGTGGGTAGGTTTCTTAAGGGATATTTCATCATGATACAACTGTATTTACAAACAGTAGCACAATGTAATGGTAAACATTAATGGCAGATGCTAAGTTGTCCAAAACAGTCAAGAAAACATATTTATCTGCTGCAATGGAGGGGGAAAAAAATCACGCTTCCCTTTGGTTATTTTCTCATCCAAATCTTTATTCAATTTGAAATAAAAGAAACCATAATCAAATCACCTCAAATAATGGAACAACAGAGGACTGGAAAGAGAGAGGAATTCAGTGATGTTGACGCCTACATGAGCGTCAACTCGTGTGGACACAAGAGTATGCAAGATGAGAATGTAGTTCAGACATACAAATAACATATAGAAAAATGGTCAGAATATTAAAATGACTAGCCCAATATTTAATAACCTAATTAGAGATTCAATGTAGACCATTTTCTGTAAAACATCAATTGATGGGTCAACATAAGGCCCGAAAGAGTAAACAAAATGCTCCAAAACACAAATACCCACAATCCTCCCATGGATATGTAAAACTTGTAATGTAATGCAATGGAAACCATCCAAAGGAGGATGCCTGTAAAATATCCTTGTTTCATACCCTGTTCAAATGAAAAGTGCTTTCCGTTAATCGAAATCGTTCATGGTAATGGCCAAGAGTGAGAAGAGTACTCATAGCAACGTGCAAGTTCACATTAAATCCAAAGGGAGTGTGTAAAGTTGGATGCTAAGCCAATGGCCTTCAAATCCTTTGTACATACAGCCAAGTACTTTCCCTGGTTGAAAGTCTACTAGATCTAGATCCAACCCCATGCAATTTTCAAGCAGAAACTCAATTGTCTAGAGGAAATGGAAAGCCTCTGCAGTAGTTCACTGAAAACATCCCAAGGTATATCTTGACGCAAGTAGGAGTTGGTATACAAAGGATAAGGATATGCTTGAAGGGCCACAGTAATGGTCAATCACAAAGCAATATCATTTAGCCAAAACAAGTAGTTTTCTATAGCCACAAAAGGGAATTCATATCAAGGCATTAAAAGTACCTTATAATAGATTCCTCAAGTCACAAACACAGAATGTAAAGAACAACGCTGGAATGGATGCCTGTCCATATAGTGATCTTATCAT
This sequence comes from Synaphobranchus kaupii, assembly GCA_029718625.1. Classification (NCBI taxonomy): domain Eukaryota; kingdom Metazoa; phylum Chordata; class Actinopteri; order Anguilliformes; family Synaphobranchidae; genus Synaphobranchus; species Synaphobranchus kaupii. The sequence goes on from CM056396.1 coordinate 15,665,967, forward strand.
GGCTTTTATTACAAATTTACGGAAAGAAAACCCTTCCTCTTAAACAGTACGATTCGTTATCAAATGAAAAAGGAAAATAGAAACTCATTTTTAATCACTAAATTCTGTTATGCATTCATTTTGTAATATAGGGGAGGGGGGGGGGGGGGGGGGGGGAGATGATACCGGTGAAAAAATGAGACCTATTTAGCAAAATAAAACTGAAAAAGAGGAAGGAAATATTTTGCTAACATTTTTTCCCCCAGAAGGGAGACTTATATCCTTGAAGTCATATTTAACTAAATAATCAGAAAAAAATCTTTCAAATGCAGTAAAGCTGTCAATAGTAATGCAACTACACTCAGTGCTAATCATAACCATGGCATCTAGATGTCACCAAATTACAAGCAAAGGTAGATCAAGCACCATCATCACCATCTCGTGCATAACTTGCTTTGACAACTATTCCGCATACAAATCTCAATGTAAAATATACAGTACATAATTACAAGGAAATGTATATGATACATAGATTACCTAAAAATGTACACTTTACAAGTCATATTTATACATAGAGGTTGCACAGTAGACAAGCTTAAGTTGGTCAAGAATTCATCATTTTGTTGCTGAGCACAGCAATCAAGCCTAAACGTCAGTTGCAACAAATCTTTATTAATAAAGCAGTTTTGTTTTAACAGCAAATAAAGATAAATTGCTTTTTTTTATTTATGTATTTTTTTACAAAGGATAAAAGTATGCCATGTAAATGCAAAAGTACATTGTGTGCACTAAAGGGTTAAAACTAGCTAAAGCACCCAAGCAAGTGAATACCATCTTTATACTGAAGACTGTAAAACATGGCTATAACTATAGTACAGCGTGATGGATGCACTCAACACTGCATATATACAGTATCACACTTTGGACCACTAAATCAATAGTTGAGAGAAGACAGAAAAAAGGCATAGTAAAATATTCAACATTCTCTGATTGGTCTGGATCCATCCTGAAAGCCAGCACCAATGAATGAGAAGTGCTTTATAGTACTCATGAATTCCTAAAAACCCATTCTCCCAACAAGCCCCTCCCCCATTTCCCATGAGCAGCAGGGGTTAGAGTGAGGCTCTCGTGAGTGAAATGAGAGCGCGACACAAGTCGAAACTAGGCATACCACCGCTCTGCCACACGGGGCACTGTTTGCCTACTGGAGGACGAACGGCTGTGCAATGTAGCTGGGAGCAGATTTTTAAAAAAATTAAAAAAACATTGGTCCAAATTCAACAGGAACAGTATATTACCAGAAAGCTTGTGCCACTCGTGTGTGGTATGCACTGTGTTATTCCATCTGCATTTCCCTCACATTCCCAGTGAAAAATAAAGGGCATGATTGGTTTCTCCAGGAGCCTCTTAGTGATATCACAGTACACGTATGGGTGCGGAGCCACACTCACAGGGCAGAGAAATGAGGGTTTATCGTTTTGCTTAATGAGATGTACAGTTGAACAGGAGTATTTTTTATTATGCACTTTAAGTAAGGGCTGTTGTAAAAAGAGGAAGAATAAAACTGAAGTGAAAAGAAAGCCATATTTTATAAGTTTCTAAAATGAATTTGACGTTTGGATGTGAGTAATGTATGTGCCAAGCTGTTCTCTATGAACTCCTTAACCATGGTTATGAACTATTAATCTGAAATTACGGTAGTGCAAAAGCATCCTATGAAAATGATTACAATGGAAAGTAATTGAAACCCATCCGAATCCACTCAGCAGCCTACAAATTGGGTCTGCTTCTCTACAAAAGAGCCTTCTTCCTCTTAATGAGACGGTAAGAAATACAGGTTGAGTATTTTTGAATGATAAGAGCCCCCTTCCCCTCATGAAAGATAAATAGTTCAACCATTTTCAAGGTTTCTCTCAATAGTGAGGTATCAGGCAGAGAAGTGAGGTGCTTCCTATGGGAGTGAAAGGAATTCTGGGATAGGATCTAGTGTGGAGACCGCGTGAGCATGCTGATGTCGGCAAGGAACTGTGGGATTCGAAACAAACAGCAGTGCAGTGATAGGGTCACTACAGCCACCAGGCCTGGTGCTGGTTGAAAGCAAGGATTTATGGGATAGAGAGTACCAGTGTGCGCACCGGGCCCACTTGCTTCCTGGACGAGAAACAGCAGCTCTGAAACAGGAAAAAAAAAAAAACAACCCAAAAAAAATAAATATAAAACTAGTGCGAGGACAGTGTGGAGAGCAGGTCAGTACAGACTCCAGGCCTGGTGCAGCTGGGAGGACGAGGAAGAGGAGGAGGCGACAGAGGAAGAGTCTGCAGGACCGAGCTGCTTTCCACACACACACATTCAGTCCAGCTTCTCCTTCTGCACCAGCTTGGGCGCGTCCACAAACTCGTAACCATTGAAGAGGATGATGGCGGCCGTGGTCACGCTGGCCGAGCCCCAGAACAGCACGTAGGCCAGGGTCTCCGTCCACGTGTCACCTGGGAAAGAGGGCAGCACAGCACCAATCAGAGTGTAGCGGGTGTAGCTCGGATAGTTAGCTAGTAAGCACAGTGACGTGCAGGAAAATTAAGGCCCTGTAACAGGTTAGCGTGACAACGCTCTCTGGCGTCGCAACCCTCAGGTTCAAAACAACAAAGTTACCCTTAGCTAGGGCCGATTTTGACTGTCGTTAACATTTAGTGGACCTGTGGAATTTCAGTGGACCTGTGCATGACCAACAGTTAAAAAAAAAAAAAAAAAGTTAATAAACAGTTGAACTCACCAGCCATGAGAAGGCATATTATGCACATGGAGAACGCGACCACCATGATGATAGGCAGCTGTTGGGTCAACAGAAAACAACAACTTTTACTTCACTGATACAATCCAGGAAACAGCCACATTCCAAACTATTACCTCAGTAAGCAATGGATAAAGTTCAAACACATTCAAACACAGGCTCCCACAAGGGAGTACCCGGCAGAGATGAATGTTCTTGGCACAGTGAAGTGCCCTACAGTCTGGAATAAGCCTGGGCTGGCAATTCCCATTGTGGGCAGGAGAACGGAATTTAGACTGTGCTGACTGTGCCAACTGCAGTTCTCGAATACAAGAAACGACAGAGTTCAGTTAGCAGACCGCTACAGGGTGAGGGGTAAAAAGCAGGTGGCAGCTGGTCGTGCCCACTTGAGCAAGGGTCTCAAACTCCAGTCCTGGAGGGTCACGGTCTCTGCGCGAGAAATTGATGTTGTAGCAGTTAGACAGGCCTACGGTTATAATTAGGCATTCCATATTGGAGGAAAAAAATTGGGGGAAAACTACAAAACGCATTCAAATATGCAGTTTCTCCAAGCTGCCCATCAAAAGTACAGTTAGCGACGCGTCGGTTCTCAAACTTGAGCATCCAGTCAGTCGTGCTCCGCTGTAACCGTCCCTGCAGGGGGCCCGAATCAGAACTCACCGTCAGGAACTTCCAGTCTTTCTGAACGTGGAGCGGCGTGTGCGCATCCGCCTCGTCTACAGCGTAGTTCCCCAGGAAGAGGTCAATGGAGTCCTGCAAACGAAATGAACACAGTGAGACCAAGCACAGATAGCATGATTGCTAATGGACATGCTAACTTTAGGGATTCTTTTCCTTCACCAGCGGGCCTTAGTAAAATGAAACACACAAGGGATTAGTATGTTTTTTTTTTGTGGGGGGGGGGGGGGGGGGGGGGTACCTTTTGGGGGTTTCATATCTGTGCTCACTCAAGTGAGGATTTTCCTCTTAAACTAAAGGACCACCTGCACGGGTGTTCTTATTCTGTTGACTTTCTGGTAACAAAACTAATGAAAACACCCCACATAAATGTAACTGTTAATCAACCATTTGTATTAAATGACTGACGCATGCACACGCACCTGTCTGAAGCCATCGGAGAAGTTATTTTTGTAGTATCTGATCATGGAGTTCCAGCCGTCCATCACCAGTCCCCACTGGGTCCTCTTCCCTGTCCTGTGGGAGGAGACAGAACCCTCAATCGCTGTCAATCACCGGCTTCACTACCCACCCAACTGCCCACCCACAATAGAACAGAACATTACAGCTTTATTTTTCCCGGGGAGAGCTTCAATGAGCCCTGCAGAGCACCATAGTGTGGATTCGGTTATTGGAAGGATTTCTTACCGGGTGAAGTCGGTCTTTAGCGCCCCGGTCCCGGCGTACTGCTTGGCGCAAGCGTTGGCATTGTCGGCCCACGCTGGTAAGACAGAGAGAGAGAGAGACCCGATCAGAGCAGAGGCGGGGTCAGGCAGGTCACTGCGCGTGACATTCCCACAGACGGGGGGGGATTACCGTTCTTGTAGATCTTCTCAAAGTTGGCCTGCTCCTCGATACGCTGGCCCACGTGCAGCACGCCCAGTCTCTGCGGAAACAGGGCGGAGTAGCGCTGGGTGCGAGCGTGTCACCCGCTGCATAGGACTGTCTCGCTATCAACTCGGGCCAAAATCAAGATTACTTTTCTGTACCGCCATGAGCCTCAACTGGTGACTACCCCGCCCTGCCCCCAGTTTAACCCGATCCCAGAAATTAGCCTGCAGAGTAGCCTTTGCAAAAAGTCATATCAACATAAGCTCAAGTGGAGTTTGGACAGCTAATACTCCTGTCCTTTTCCAAACACCCAGCCCGATATAAAAGATGTCACCTTTAGCCCCATGTGAACTGCTGTATGTGGTTCCTGACCTGTAGCTGGGACTGCAGCGAGCGGCGGGCTAGCAGGCTCTGGATGACGTTGGTCCGGTCCAGGCAGTCCATGCAGTTGCTGCGGAACGTGCCCTCCTGCTGCGTCAGAACCTTCCCGTCCGAGTCCACCAAGAAGTAGCTGTGGGAGAGACGGGTCGTGTGACTCCAGAGGGAAGCTTCCAGACCAATGGGAGCCTGCCCCCCATCAGTAACACTGATCTCTGGCCGACGCCGAGCGCACAAAGCTCACTTCTCACCTGCTGTGCTCTGATTACAGGGGCGGGGGGGGGGGGGGGAGAGGGGACCTTTGGAACGTGACCAGGGACACGCCCAGAGAAGAAGCTAGAATTCTCTGCTCTTGCTTATGTCAGTGTAAAACCCTCACTGCCATATAAACGGCATTTAATCAACCGACTTTAAACTGCAATGAATGACATGCATACGACACGTATAGTAACGTTCCCTATTCCTCTTCCTCCATCCCACAGGAAGCCAGTGGATACCAACCCATAGTCGTCCTGCATTTCAGACACGGCGTCCACCAAGATCTGGAGCCGGTCCCACCTCATCCGACTGCACTCCTTGTGGAAGTCGAACGCTATGTACCTGTGTGAGAACAGCACTCTTAACCTGGGAATATGCAATGCAGGTGCAAACTACGGCGAACGCTAAGGTTCTCATCATAACAACTGAACATTGTGAATAGGCAAACCTGGGGGGGTTAAGGAGTTAGCTGGCTAACTTTAGCCAATATTTTGAATTTGATGATTTCCGACTGGATGAGAGCCTGGGTTACTTCAAAATATTTACAAAGGTTAGCCGGCTAACTCCTTAATCTCGCTTTGTGAAATACCCCCCAGGTGAAGTGGAGGGTGAACACAAGTGTTGATCGACACTCTGAAGGAAGGTCTGGCCCTTACTTGATCATGCCGTTGGCCAGATTGGACACCATCTTAGAAAAGGTCTGCTCGAGGGGTTTCTCTGACCCCTTCTGGTTGACCTGGAAACAGAGCGGTGGCCAGTCAGAAACACTCGTTTGCACGCATGGGCATATCATACCCTCAATCAGGAATTCTCTATAAGATAATGTGTGTGACGTTCAGAGTAAGCTCACCAAGTTTAAAATCACTTGCTTCCCATAGGTGATGATCTGGGAGTCAAAATGTCTCTGGAAGCCATCCAACTGTTGAAGAAATAATGTCATATTTATTCAAGAGTCCCATAGACCCATTTTGCTGAATCACGATTGTTTATATCAATTCATATTAATGGTCAAGTGTGAAGGCGCTGTTCTGGTAACTACAAAACGGCCATCTGCGGACATGACATGGCAGACCTATGACATAGAATGCTACTATTAAAGGGTTGTAGATCTGAATCCATTACCAAAACCTTGCCTTTCCATACAGGAGAAAGAATAAGTAACATTACGAATGAAGCTTTGCACAATCGTGAGAATTTAACTTTAAATAAACCACGCGTAGGGTAACGCAGAAGAAATCCCAAACGCGTCGTGTGATTGGCAGCCATGTGAAATGACAAGTTGCAAAGCCTCACGTGAGTGGTGGTTTTGCTGATCTGGGGTTTGGGCTTGTACTTCAGGTTGGGCCTCTGGGACCAGAAGAAAGGCATGGAGCCTCGAGTCTAAAGAAGGGAGGGGAGGGAGAGAATGAGAGAGTGAGAGGGGAAGATAGCCATCAACTTGGACAAGACCTCTTCCATTTCTTTTAGAGGAGCCATGTGCCATCAAGTTAATACTTTGGCTGAAACTTGCCTAATTTCTATACAATGTTTAACCCTCTAAAAGGTATACAGCTGTGAGATCTATGAACATCATAAAATCTGAAACGTGGTGTTGGCGGTTTCCAAAGGTTTATGACTTTGGACTGACCTGCACAAATGAGGCCTTCCCCCCATTGTACTGGGCGATTTGTTCAGTCTCCACAAAGTTAGCAGCATGTCCCTCTGAGTCAATGCCTAACAGGGAGCAACCAAGAGACATCATTTCCCCTCTGCCTATTCAAATCACATGGATGACAACTCGGGGAAAGTGACAGTGAAGGCCTTTCTGGAGGGTACAGAAGAACTGCCCGATTATGACTGAAACCCATAACTTTAGAACAGCACCACGATGTTCTGGTCCCGATCCACATTTGCGCTCGCAGGGAGCCCGGTCAGGGAATACGGCCTCACCTCTCACATAGTATCGCACGCCTGCCCGAAAACAGCTCCTTCTGGAGATGACGATCCAGTCAAAGATCTTCCCATTAATGCAGCAGGACTTCATTACAATGACTAAATGTATGGGAGTTAAGGGCTTCACAGGAACGGCATTCATCCAGCTTACGGTTACACAAAGCAAATGTCGCAAACCCAATTTACAGAATCCAAGGGTACACACTAAAAATCCTGTCATCTACTCTGAGCGATTCAGTTAAATGTAATAGTAAGGCTTGCGGTTTAAAAGGCCTGCAGGATATCCAATTAAATCCAACCATAATCCTATGCTTCTGAATTAGCAAATCTATGCCACGTCTTCTGAATACAGGATTGACTTTAATTTATATTAAGTTAAGGTTCTTGTGATGTGCTCTTGTATCCGTTGTTCTATATGGGCATTCTGAAGTTATGTAGTGACCTCTGCTGCCACCTACAGTCTAAACTGGTGAAGTGTTCATAAGCAGGCAGATGGCTGTTGAAGATCCTACAGTAGTCAAACAGACCATATTCACACCACAAATGTACATATTTAAGTACAAAACACACTTGTCTGCATTTATTTAACACTCATTTACTAACTCCTGAACCAGAACAGCAGTTGAGTTTCAAGTTAATAAAAACTGTTATTTTTCAGACACAAAGCTCACACCATTAAAACTGTGTAGGCCCTCTTATATACAGTGCATCCGGAAAGTATTCACAGCGCTTCACTTTTTCCACATTTTGTTCTGTTACAGCTTTATTCCAAAATTGATTAAATTCATTTTTTCCCTCAAAATTCTACACACAACACCCCATAATGACAATGTGAAAAAAGTTTTTTTGAGATTTTTGCAAATTTATTAAAAATAAAAAACTAACATTTCTCATTTACATAAGTATTCATACCCTTTGCTTTAACGTATTTTTAAAGTATCATATTTCATATTTGGTCGCATATCCTTTACATGCTGTTACTTCCTGAAGTCTGTGACCATCAACATCAAAAAACTGTCGATATCTTATTTTCAGGTAGTTACAAGCGATACTATAACCTCTCTGCATTTGAATGGATCTCTATGGAAATTGGGGGGTGAGACTAGATTCAGCTGTAAATTACACTGGTACAGTATGGAACACATGGCTGGCTAAATGGCTGTAAGTTATCAAGGGTCTGAGCTATCAAACGAGCCCCAAACCATCACTCTGTTGCCAGATATGGAGTAGATGTGGATGGATCACTGCAAGGGTTATTTCTCCGCACTCATTTTCCTATAGAACTCTATGGGGGAAAAAGTCAGGAGAAACAACCCTTAAAGTGATCCATCCACATCTACTCCATATCATTATGGGGTGTTGTGTGTAGAATTTTGAGGGAAAAAATGAATTTAATCAATTTTGGAAAAAGTGAAGCGCTGTGAATACTTTCCGGATGCACTGTACATACTATATACATGCAAAGACCCAAACATTAGCAAAGGATACATCCATGGATAACTGGGAAGGCAAACTTGTGAAGCTGTGGAGGAAGGGTTGGCCAGGTTCAGCATCGAAAAATTCTAACAGTAAAAGGGGCTTACATAAAGTGTATGTAGATTATACGAAACAACACATGCTCTTATGATTCAATACATGTCTTGCAATTTAATTCTGTGCAGACTGTATAATGGATGTTAACAGTGTGAAATACTGAGCATGTTAACCCTTACCTCTGGCTGTGCAATGAATTCCCTCAGTAGGTTCCCGTTCCACACAAATCTCTGATCTGCCTACAAGAAGCAGAAACAACCAATCAGAACCAAGTGATGAATGTACCCCTCCTCTCCCCCAGCAGAACCCAGGAAAGACCCTGTCATGCACAAAGTAACTGAACAAAATGAAATTTGAAATTTAGAATTACAAACAGTAATTTAGGAAGACCCATGTGTTTAGACCAGATGGTTCAAATGCTGTGATAACATCAATGCATTTTCCAGCATCACTGCTACTGAGGAAAACCAAGGGGAAGTGTTCCGTCAAGCTCTGGCTGACCAAATTGGCCAGGCTACAGTCTGGGAGACAACCGAAAACTAATTGCACTGCAAAAAACAAATCTTAACAAGCATTTTAATCTTACGTTTAGACTTTAGAATTTTATTTTTGTTACTTTTTTGCTAAATAAGACAAAAATATTGCCAGTGGGGTGAGATAGTTTTACTCATTTCAAGATTTGCCAGCGAGGTAAGAATTTTACTTATCAAGCAAAAAAACTTAAAACAATATTTACTTAAAGCTAATATTTTCCACTTTAGAGAAGAAAATAAGATTTTAAGGGCTCTATTTTCAAACCAGCGCAAGGGGACAGTATAGTCAAACGCAAGCTTGTTGACAGCATCAACGTCTTAAAACTGGCGCTATGGCATTTCTCAGCAATACCGCTAGGATCAACAAATTCTCAACATAACATCCTTTCGCTTGCGCTGCAGTGGGATGGGTGGCGCTGTCTGGGGCGTGTTCTAAAATACTCTCGGCTCAGTGACAATTTGAACCAACGAAAACCCATTGCGTTATGATCAGCTGGAACCACCTCTTAGCGGGAACGCAATAGACTCTGGCAATTTGCCAACTTATTCGTCATGTAGTTCTATGTAGTGTCTATAGGTGATGCCAACATTACACTTCCATTTAATTAACAAATAGCCTATAATTATTATTAATTAATTAATTAATTAATTAATTAATTAATTAATTAATTAATTAATTTTAATTTAAACTACTAGAATAAAACAGGACAGCTTACAAGAAACTTGCGATCATATAGGCCAATAGCCTATAATATATAAATTACACATTGACACAGTTGAATCATAAGCCTACCATTTGAATCATAATTATGCCTACATCACCTAATGTAGGCTAATTAATGCATTCGCCACCTCCTCCCGTGCCTTCCGAACTTCTGGGAGACGAGGTGGTGTGGATTGTGATCCATAAATTACTAGTCCTAGCCTGTACTTCTGTTGCAAGTATGTCTGATTCCTGTGCGGAAAATCGCTCTTGTCGTTGACGGTCCAGTGCGTTTGGGTTGCTCATTATGAAATTGCATGGAGCGATTGCGTTCCAACTGGCTTTTTTTTAAAGCATGAGAACAACAATTTGATTGGCTACCATAGAGACACACCTTGGACGTTTAAACCCAGCCTTTTAGCAATACCGCCATAAGGTGCGCCAAGATTGCCGTCATGAAATTACCAAATTTCTCGCCGACACGCCCTCAGAGCGATACCGCCAAGCGATTACTCTTGCGTTCACCATTGCGTTTGGTTTATTAAAATAGAGCCCTAAGTCTCATTACAAGACTAAAACACTTAAGACATTTTTTGCATTGTATTATTTCTTGGTGGGAATCTGAAGCGTATACATGGACTAGTTGTGAGAGGATTACAAATGGCACGCCTCTCCAAAAATAGAGTGAAACAACTGAGGTATGGCTCTGTTCCAGCAATGGTGGGTAGCCTCTCGGTTTAGAGAAGGCACAGCTTCCGGTCGTCCTGAATAGCTCTTACAAAGTACTGGTGAATCTGTAGTTGAGACTGTGCAATCTGTGTGCAAACTGAGTATTCACATTGAGTAGAAAAAAAAAAGTCTAAAACAGCCCTGACATGTTGAGCCCTTTGTTGTGACTTATGTTTAACTATGATCTCAAATAAAGAATGAATAAGTGTGTGTGTGTGTATGTGTGTGTGTGTGTGTGTGTGTGTGCGTAAGAGCGAGAATGACTAAAGTCTTAGGCAGGCTATGTGTGATCAGCTTAGCCTGCGAGTGGATAAATACATGTCTCAGAGCTCAGGGAGGGGTGGTCAGATAATATGTGTGTCTGTGTGTGTGTGTGTGTGTGTGTGTGTGTGTGTGTGTGTGCGTGTGCGTGTGCGTGTGCGTGTGCGTGTGCGTGTGCGTGTTTCTCTGTGTTTTACTCAGAGCAGACGGGACTGCTGAGGAATACGACACCACAGCTACACTAACAGTGGTTCATAATGGATGAGGTAGCCCCATGCACTCCAACAGTGATCATCCCAGCTCCGCAGTGCAGGGCTAAGGGCTACAGGCCAATGAGCCACCCTCCACCCTCGCTCTCCCTTCCTCCCTCGTTGTCTCACCCGCTCCAGCAGACTCATCTCCTGGAAATCGGGGCTGGTGTTGGAAAGGCGTTGCAGGGTGTGGGTTATGTCATAGTCGGTGGCAAAGTAGAACCCGTCTGTGGTCAGGACGTTGTTGATCATAGACAGGAAGGTCTTGTTGTCCTGCATCTGAGGAGGAGAACATTACATCACGTTACATTACGGGCATTTAGCAGAGTGACTTTTTGCATCTTTTACATAGTATCCATTTACACAGCTGGATATATATACTGGAGCAATGCAGGTTAAGTAGGCCAATTCCTAAACCATTATACACTACCACAAAGGAGAAGTGCTTAGTGATCAGTGGCCAGTGAGCTCTGCGCTACCCTTTCTGTAGGCATCAAATCTCCAATCGCGACTACAGCCCCATTCCACGGTTTCATAACAAGCACCGTCAATTCAGGAAGGTGCAAGCCAGCGCGGGCCACCTCAGATGTGCAGTCAGTCTAGTCTTCATTTCTGACCGCAACCCACCACCAGAGGGGCTGTGGTTACAGCAGGACTGGTGCATCTGGTACAGGTGAACTGCAGGTGTCTGTCTGACCAGAGGAGCAGCCATTGTACAATGAGGAGGGGGATATCCTGCCGACTCCTGAATGTCGAGTGCTCTGACTCCTGAATCCTCTCTCCTCGGGAGACACCGTGGTCAATTATGCATGTTTCACAGCGGAAATAAATCTGCCCGTAGGGTCCATCAGCGAGCAAAATGGGTCACGCTAAAATGCAGTGGCGATATTCACCGTCCGCTAGCGATAAAATCACAAAAATCAATCTGCATCGCCGTGGCTTCCTGGGCATTACGAAGCGACGGGGAACCGCGACGCGATCGCTGGCGTCTCGTCACCCCGGCGGGAAACGGAGCGCTGCCTGCTTTTGTACGAGAGCCGCCGGACGTAACGCCATCATAGCGCTCTCCGGCGTGAAAGGGTCTCATTCACAGCGTGACGCACCCCCGGGGTCAGCGTGCGCTAGCGTAGCGGCCCCGAGCGCGATTAAGCCGTTCCCCCCGACAGCGCTGCTGCGCGACTGCGCCTCTCCAGCGCCCTGGCTAATCTCCCCCAACAAATCCCAGGCTTTCCTACACTCCCTATCGTTCTTTAGCTAATAGGATCGGAGCGCTAAGTGAGTTGAAGTGTTCGCGTTATACAGTCACCAAAATAACGTGATCTTTCCTCCTGAGCGTGTGTTTACAGGCTTTTATTTATAGTCATTTCCCCTTCCCCTCCCCCTACCCTGAATTCTTCTGTAAGAAAGATGTTCTAGACAGATAAAAATCTAATTCACCTTCACTGCCTCGGCTCTTTTGAGCACACCTTAAACCAAGACTTTCTCCGGACGCTTTGTTATTTTTAGACAATTTTTGTGGATTGACATTTTTCGAAAGGCCTGTACATTATATCCGGTAACTGAAAAATGTGCAAGCCTTAAGCTTCAAGGGTTCAAAGTTTACCTAAAAACAGCCATTACGACAGATAATACTCACAGACTAACATGTGACTAACTGAGACATTTCACGAACACGACATAGATTAGAAACATGACAGTGCATATATCACGGCTGCTGTAATGTGCTGTATGGATTCACTTCAAATCCAACGCAATCGACGAAAACTCGCAGGACTGAATATGCACTGTGAGTGCGCAGAAAAAGCCTCTCCTTCAACAGGAGCCAGGAAGATGTCGGCTTCGATGAATAATTCACACAGGGTGTCGACTTGGAAACCAGAGATAATGCTGCCGTCCCGAGAGGAGCTTTATCCGCATAGAGAGAAAAGGCCTCTTTTCATTCAAAGCACAAGGAACTATGTGGCGAGTGGCGACTGCCACTGGATTCCCAAATCCCTATACAAACACGCTGTAATAATAAAGATTATTTATGCATTCCTTCATATACGCATTTGCATCGATCCTGTATCTGACCAGAACAACATTGAGACAAATCTCTTTTACAAATGGGAGCTGAAATACAAAGGTTACAGGCTCTCTGCTGGAATTTTCATGATTACTTAGCGCATTGCTATATGTAATGGTTACAGTGCATGCTGGTCGTTTGCCCATTGACCAGAAAAGGGCCGACCGCGGTCTCAGGGACCAGACTGGTACCTGAGTGTCGGTCAGGTGCAGCACGGTCTTTTTGTAGGAGATCACGTCAAAGTCAACTGCCTTCCAGACGGCGTGACCGAACAGGTCCCCGACCTTCCTCCTCTTGGTGATGACAATGAGGTACATCCCTGTGCACGCATGTAGGGAGGAGGAGGGGGGGGGGGAGATCGCATTACATAATTATCATTGAAATATCATTATTATACAATTGCAAAACTGACTATTTTCTAAATGAGTCCACAAGGCTTTTAGACGCACACACACACGCACACACACACGCACAGGCACACGCTGACAAATGCTCAGTGCTGTGGTCCAACCAAACGTTTTGGACTTCCTTATACTGTCACCGTAGTGGAGATTCCTCAATTGACAATGTCCTCCATTTATTATTTAAAAACAGGGCCATGTTGCCACTATTACCATCAACAAGTAACAAGGACTCTCTGTTTTCTCAGAGAAAATCCCAGATGACTGAACACATTTGTTTTGCGGTAACAGCAGAGCGCCAGTGGAATACACAAGCGCCACACGTGCCGGGCTTCCGTATAAACTAACTGCAGGCACATGCATGGACTTGCATTCATGGAAGGGTTTTCATTATCCAGACCTGTAATAATGCACACATTATCTTTGATCATTTTGTTCACTTATTTTAAGTGGAACATTTAAGTGTAGTGAGGTTTCACTTGGCTGTCATGGCTTTCCTATATTGCACGAATAGTGCACGGAACCAATTACGTGCTCATATCCTCGGCTTTAATGGATGGTCTGTGTGGCCTTGCACCTTTTACGGCTCTGCGCCATTTCGTGAGCGAAACCAGCGAGCCTAGCGAAAGAGGGCGGAGCTGGGAAATGCGTACCTGCCACCATCCGAATAGTTCCCATGATCCCACAGATGGGCCTGGTGACCGCTGATGGAGGGACGTCCTTTCTCCCTGAAAACACAAAGACAACACAGACGCCACCTTCATTGCAGCCGTCTCCGTCTGTAGTTCAGTTTACGTGACGGAGCAACAAAAACAAGTTCTTGTTCCGAGCGTCATTCCTGCCGCTCGTCTATAACTATAAGCGGTAACATGATATCGGCTTTGTTTCTCCCACCAGTTTTTCTTATCCCTGCCTTGAGCCTGCATCGCTGCCCACTGGCTGCTATAAACCACAGGGGATGAGGTGAGGCTTGGCTGATTCATAATACTTACATGGACAGTTGAGGCACCACACTACAGCTGAACTATATTTCTGTCTTCTACCACAACAAACTAATTATTAGTAATTATATGGTGTCATAAAGAGCATTATTTATCAGATCTGATCAACTCCAAATAAAAAATAAAAAACATTCTGGGACAAACACACAATGAAAGAGCCACACACACAATGCACATACAGCCTACAGCCTATATCATTATACATCAAAAACACGGTGCTTGTTGAATGTCCAAAAGGAAAAGCCAAGACAAGCTTTGTGATATATTGCATTATACCTGCAAGTACAAACTGATGAACGCTTCAGAATACCACTGGGACATGGGACGATGATACCGTGCTGGGAATCGGCCCATTTGCAAAATACACATAGGCAAGCAAAAGCGGACACAGAGAGCCATAAAAAAGCTGTAAATCATTCCAGGAAAGCGCTGATCTTCGCTTGTTTGCCTAAGGCACTGCGAGCTTCACTTATGGGTCGATCGCTTACTGCTCCATATCATTAGAACACATCAAAACCTCCACGTCCCATACAGCCAGACGTCTTGCGAGACAACGTCTAAGGAGGAAACACGGAAAACCATTCGTTTGGTAGAAAGGCGCTAACGATGCGTTCGCCATAAATCCCCAGTCCCCATAAAAAAAGCTTCTTCGACTCATCAAGACGAGTCCTGTTACACAGAGCTAGTCAGGCCAATATCTGGTTGGGTGTTGCGTGCAGTATTGCCAACTTCGTTTGTAGTGTGTTATTTAGATTTATTTAGACTTATTTAGAAGTATTTTATGTTGCTTTTTTAAACCCTTATCTGTTCCTACTATATCTGTTGTTCTTTATGCGCAAGACACACAGAAAAATAATAGTTCTGTCATACCTTCGCACCCAGCAAGAGTACTGCAAAAATAGAAACGTGAGAGTACAATTAAATCGAAAGGCCTACACAGATTCTTCCTTGTTCAGCCACGGTACCCACAATGCACTGCCGGCATGACGCCGCCTCTTACCCGTGAGCGTCATCTCCGTGGACACCCTGTCGATGGCCAGGACGTCATTGGCGCCGTCGTCGCAGGCCTCGATGTAGAACTTCTCGGGGGTGGTGTGCCTGCGGGGTGCAGTGAGAATGCGCCGCGTTAAGACCGCAGGAAGCGACGCTATGCTCAAGTAATGGCCGGACGATCGCGGTTAACGTGCAACTTAAACATACGATTCCTCAGCATTTCCCAGCGCGTTAACGGTTAAAGGTTTACCAAATGATGAATCAGCACACGTGCTGTGCTACTGCGCTTTTGTAGGTGAACAGTCAATCGGAGGCCTAACACAGCCCCACGTGATTCTACATACACGGAAACAAAAATGGAGGTAAGACGTGTCGCAGTCCGTAGGGTGGCCAACTCTCGAGCCATATGCAAACCCCTGCCAAGACGCCCTCTGACCCCTGATCCCTTCTCCATCTGTTACCCTCTCTGCTTTCTCTCTGAATCAATAAAGCAAAAATATATATATAAAGGAGGGCAACCTGTCCACTCTCCTAAAAAAAGCTCAGGTCGATAATCATTGCACTTTCTCCGGCCATGAGTGCATGCATTATACCCATGTGTGGAATGTTGCCTTGGCTCCCTAGGACATAACCTCTATGGCATATTGCTGACCATGCAGAAATTATCTTTGTCATTCTTCGCTTTCCTGACAGGAAAGAACATTGATTTGGGGAGGGATTTTCGAGGCAGCCGTTCTCTCGGGCTCCTCTAACATCGTCCGATGGGAACAACGCCGCCTGCGATGAGACAGACAGCAGCGAATGTCTCATTGGATTCGGTCTCTGGGCGCTCACAGTGGAGGCCCGGCTGCATTAACTCTACACTGCAGGTGGAAAGGTGCGGATCACTTTCACAAAAAGATTAGAACAGGGAACTGTGGAACATTTCCTCATCCGCGCAGAGGTTCCGTATTCACGCAGAGACTATAAAATGACTGGTCCTTGACGGCAAAGCATTAGCATAGCCATAAAGCCTTCGAGGCGAAAGGCTGGCCATGCCACTGTTAGCCGTGAGCTTGTGTGCAGCAGGCTGACGTTACCGTTACCTAGTCGAAAATCCCCTCTGAACCTCTGTGGCTGCAAGTCAGCAATCCCCCCTGAACCTCTGGGGCTGCTAGTGAGCAATCCCCCCTGAACCTCTGGGGCTGCAAGTCAGCAATCCCCCCTGAACCTCTGGGGCTGCTAGTGACCAATCCCCCCTGAACCTCTGGGGCTGCCAGTCAGCAATCCCTCCTGAACCTCTGGGGCTGCTAGTCAGCAATCCCTCCTGAACCTCTGGGGCTGCTAGTCAGCAATCCCCCTGAACATCTGGGGCTGCTAGTCAGCAATCCCTCCTGAACCTCTGGGGCTGCTAGTCAGCAATCCCTCCTGAAACTCTGGGGATGCTAGTCAGCAATCCCTCCTGAACCTCTGGGGCTGCTAGTCAGCAATCCCTCCTGAACCTCTGGGGATGCTAGTCAGCAATCCCTCCTGAACCTCTGGGGCTGCTAGTGAGCAATCCCCCCTGAACCTCTGGGGCTGCTAGTCAGCAATCCCCCCTGAACCTCTGGGGCTGCTAGTGAGCAATCCCCCCTGAACCTCTGGGGCTGCCAGTCAGCAATCCCCCCTGAACCTCTGGGGCTGCTAGTCAGCAATCCCCCCTGAATCTCTGGGGCTGCTAGTGAGCAATCCCCCCTGAACCTCTGGGGCTGCTAGTCAGCAATCCTCCCTGAACCTCTGGGGCTGCTAGTGAGCAATCCCCCCTGAACCTCTGGGGCTGCCAGTCAGCAATCCCCCCTGAACCTCTGGGGCTGCCAGTCAGCAATCCCTCCTGAACCTCTGGTGCTGCTAGTCAGCAATCCCTCCTGAACCTCTGGGGATGCTAGTCAGCAATCCCCCCTGAACCTCTGGGGCTCTTAGCACTGAGGAGCTTATTCAGGTCTCGCTCGCCTTCCACACAAACGGGTGATATTATTCATTGGGTTTCAACAACAGTAGTCCTCTACATTCTCATTCCAGTGCATCATGGCTTTTCCCTCGCACTCCGCCAACCACCCAGCTTGTGCAACTTCTGTCATATCACTTCACTGCTTCTCCACTAAGGGTGGGAATCCCTTGGTGGCTTTTCGGACCACGCCAGACTTGACCCAAGGACATTTTTCTGCGGTTCTCAAGTTCAGTAACTCCAAAATCCCAGCTAACAACATATCTTTGTAACGTTGCAGCGATGTTGTTGTAGCCACGTCCTAATAGTGCTATGATTCTCCAGTTAGGCTATAGTTTTCAAAGCTTAGCCCAATACTTAGATATAGGCACATCGCAGGATATTAGAATAATTCTGCAGGATAAAGAAAGACAATAACAATGGGAACAGGCAAATCATTTTGCCACCAATCTAGACAGCACCCTGGGAGACTTGAACATTCCAAGACAGACGGGAGTCTCCTTTACTTCAACTGCGGACCCTGAAACACTTCTCCAGACATCAATAACTCTCGGAGTAGAAAGTGAGCACCTCGTCTTAAACTAGGCCTACATCTCAAAACCGATGAATAAAATAAATAAATAAATAAATAAAACGTGCTCGTGTTCGTATGAGTTAAAAATGAATACTAACCAGCTAATTCAAGGGAGAATTGTCTGTTCACTCCTGTGCTTTCTATATGAATTAGGATTTGCAGTGGTTTAAGCACACATCACCACACATCAGCCTCAAATCTTCCAAAAAAAGAACAAAAGTCGTCATACTTTCCGGATTTACTGGCAACAGATCAGTCATCTTGATAATGATTAGCAAGAAAAATATAGCTTAGTGCTTAGAATAGGGATTCTAAAAGATCGCCATGGGGACCGCCAGTGAATGCTGTTAGTTTTTTTTGTTACAGGATTTAGGCTATATTAATCAGTTTTGATTTCTTTGTTAACAGACTATCAATCTGAACTGAATGTCATTTAACAAATATCAGCTGTTTGTTTTGTTGCTACAGCTGTTGGGTGTGTTTGTCCATGCTGATGCAGACAACAAAACTGCAATTTTTTATTTTTTAACCATGAGCAACTTCAGCAAGTTAATATGTGACAGCCACACAGTTTACTTTATTATTAGTTGTTCAGATAACGGCTCAATCAAACCTAATTCATTTAAAGTTCAGCTGGAATGAAAGCCAGTACAAATGGGGATGGGAAGGGCTCCCATCACCTAAGCACAATCTAAACTAAAACAGAAATTATTTACAAATGTACAACACCAGTCAGCCCCCAGAGCAAAACCAAATTATTGATCAGGGGCTAATGCTGCTGGTTCTGCCAGCATAAGAATTGTGTTTTTATGAAAGACACTTTCAAACAGGCACTTTTCAAAGCTTTCACCTCCCCACCAACAGCCAACATCACCGCACCGCTTAAAAGTTCATTTCAAGCGTCAAGAAGCTATGAGGGTCAACAGGCATAGCCAGGCCCATGAGAGTGAAGGCTAATGCCACTCTTGGCGCATTTCACAACAGAGCCACTGTTTTGGGGGGTTTTACCCCCAATTTCACAATCATTTTCTGAGATGCTGAGACATACTGGACGTGGGTCAAACTACAAATGCTGAGAACACAGCTGAAACAGGTAACAACCTCTCATAAGGCTTGCAGAAAAACGCATTGCCGAATTTAACAGCGTCAGCTCTGAAGACACCATGCGTCTGACAGTGGTCGGTCTTGTTTTGCGAGCTGTACTAGATATTTAGACATGGGATAGGACAGTACCTGGTTAACTGTGTGAGAAACTAATGGAAATATGCCTACTAGCTAAATGCGCTCTAAGTCCCTGTCTAAGTCACAACTAGGCTAACACATTAAGCGTACAATACATTTGGTTTAAGGTGATTTTGGTCACATGAATTGCCACAGAATAGGGCTTTGGTGCAAAACGCCTATCCAAATAATTTATGTAACAATTATTCATTAATAATGAATTACAATTAGGGTACGCTCTTTTCTGAATAGCATGTAGACCAATTCTGTAGCCCCACGTGAACATTAAATGGCATTCGCTCATAGGTGCCTATGGTGGTACTGTGTATAATTTTGTGGCATGATTATACACTGCCTGGCCAAAAAAAAGTCGCCGTTGCACCAGTCATGCATAGTGCCCACTATACAAGCCTCTGGAGGCAGTGTTATGATCTGGGGTTGCTTCAATTGGTCAGGTCTAGGCTCAGAAACGTTATGCAGCATGTTAGCTGAGCACTTGAATGTCAATGTAGCTACTGAATGACCAGGTTATCCCATCAATGGGCATATTCCAGGACGACAATGCTAAGATTCATCGGGCTCAAATTGTGAAAGAGTGGTTCAGGGACCATGAGGAATCATTTTGCACACATGAATTGGCTACCAGAGTCCTGACCTTAACCCCATTGAAAGTCTTTGGCATGTGCTAGAGAAGACTTGACGGAGTGGTTTGACTCTCCCGTCGTCAATACAAGATCTCGGCCAAAAATGAATGCAACTCTGGACGGAAATAAATGTTGTGATGTTGCATAAGGTTGTCGAAACAATGCCACGACGAATGTGTTTAGTAATCAAAGCTAAAGGCGGTCCAACGAAATATTAGAGTGTGCGACTTTGTTTTGGCCAGGCAGTGTATTTGGACTATAAAAATGTACAGGTGGCATCTAGACGAAAGACAGGTAACGTAGGCTAGCTAACGAAGTTGGGTGCTGTAGCTACTTTTGCCCTAGCGCAAAAAAAAATGCAGCAAAACGATATGTAGCTCACATCTAAGTAGCTAGCGAAATCAAACAGCTGCAGACTTCAAATATGTACTTCGTAGCCATTTCCAAAATTCAACTAAAGTTATCTAAATGTTTTTATAAAGCCCATTACACAGCTAGGTGGCTAACGTTACACTGTGGCTTACAGAATTGTCATAGGAGGTAGCCAGCGCTAGCTACAGGAAACCACCCCGTGATTAGCAACATTTCAAAATGACGACAAAGCAGCCAGTTGATTCAATAAAAACAGACCGGGCTGTACAGGTTTATTAATGCGAATGGACACATTTACAGATACTTTCGCGAGCTCGCTAGTCATCATTAATTCCCTTAGCGAGTTATATAGCTCAATGTAGCCAATGGGCATCACTTCCTAGTAAGTTAGCCTGTAATAACTACTTGGTGCTAGCATTTAACGTTAGGGACGCTAAGAAAGAACCGATGGCAATGACAGTTGCAAACTGCGCCGACAAATGCTAACGGCGCCTTGCTATTAGCCATATCATCAAACCATCCACAAGGGACTAATTGGTTATAATTAACAATATTATTATGTATTCTGCGTTCATTGTAAAACTACGTTATCCTAAATATAAAAGGTGAAATACCATACTCACAAATTGAAGCTCTGGTAGGCGGTCGCCATCTTTACTTCAGTGTCTCCCTGACCTTAGTGACGTGTCAGTAATAAAGCGAGACACGGAAGGTTCACGCCAACTGGGTGTCTGGTGTGTCTCGGCGTTTGCACGTTGCGTTCAGTGGAATACAATATTGTTAAAAGAGGATGATCATATGTTTAAAAACCCCTTAATCAAATCTTAACCAATTTCTGAACATAACGCAAATACGACCAAGAAAAAATACTACTTCTGTACAATATGTTGCACATCTATGTTCTCAGTTCCTGTCTGGGCCAGTGGCGCAATGGATAACGCGTCTGACTACGGATCAGAAGATTCTAGGTTCGACTCCTGGCTGGCTCGGTTTCTTTTGACTTTGCTCTACGACACATTGCATACGAACAACCCAAGTCAACGGTTTCTGCCACATACTGGTAACTAGGTAGTGAATATTTAAAGTATACAGACACTTTTTTTAAAGGGAACAACAGAACAGAAACAAAACATATTGTGGTTTCTCCTAAATAAACAAAGCGCGCTTGCGTCGCATGAGTGAGCACCACGGCCTCGAATCCAGTCCGAATCCAGTCCGAATCCAGTCCGAATCCGATCCGTAACATTGTATATTGCTCGAGCGACCCCTGTTGGCCGTCCGGGGCCGGGCGCTCATCTTGCTCTCTGTACACGCGTATGATTGGGTCTCCTCCACCCCCGCTCTGCGCGTGCGCGGCCTGTGGTGTGAAAAGAAGCAGCTGGCTTGGAGATGCCAAATTGAAAAAAAGAAAACATAAATACATAAATAAAGCATTTTACTGCCCAGTAAGTACACTGTGCTTTAGAATTGCCTGGGCTGTGTCCGAATACGACCCCTGTTTACATTACAGGCATTTAGCAGACGCTCTAATACAGAGAGAGTAGACGCTCTTACACAGCATTTGCATTTATACATAGTATCCATTTATGCAGCTGGATATATACTGAAGCAATGCAGGTGAAGTACCTTGCTCAAGGGTGAAGGTGAAGTACCTTGCTCAAGGGTACAACAGCAGTGTCATACCTGGGAATTGAACCTGCAACCTTTCAATTACAAGCCCAGTTCCTTAACCACTGTGCTACACTGCCGATTTGAGTCCACTTTGTCAAAAGGTTTTGAGTAGGAGACTTTTTCTCACAAGTGGGGGCATTTAAAATACCAGGATGAACCCTTTATTTCCGGGGTTTTGTTGAGGGATTTGAAAAAAGCCTCGGAGCGCTACCAAAGAGTGTAAAGGTCTTTTGGTCTCTGGCACTACTTCGAAACAGAAGCAATTTGAGAACTCGACACGTGAGTATCGAGCGTCCCATCCCTATGGAACACCTTCTATGTGTACGTAAAAACATAATTTTCCAGAAACATGCATAGATGACTGACAAAACTAAAACAAGGATAAAAGGTTTTTCTTAAACCAGTGGTCCTCAAACCTCTCTTTGGGTACCCCCAGCCGGATCCATGTATGTGATGTGTTCCACCAAGCGCACCTCTTAATTAGTTGTTTTTTATATTTCAAGGGATTATTAAGTCATATTACGTTAGAAATATATATGCATGTCATGAACAATACAATTCCCAAGTTCACATTGTGCTATTTTGCAAGCAGTAAAAAAAAACATAAAAAGAGGTAACAATATTTAAAGACTGAGGTGAGTATTCACCTGATAATGCTGTATTTGAAAAATAATTGTATATTTACCATTGATGTTGCATTTATTGTATTTGGTAATTAGAATATTGCTTTACCAATTATTATGGGAATTGACTTACAACTTCCTTTGCCTGCTAAGGATAATTGCCGGGAGTAGAAAATGCATGAAAAAAAAACACCAACGTGCATTCAGGTAGGACAAGGAGACCTTCTCAGAAGCTAAACAAAACAAAAACTGTCAGTACTGAGGCAGGTGCCTTTTCACAGAACAGCTATTTGTGCCCTTATTAAATAGGCCTATGCTGTTCGTTGAGAATTAGTTTCCTCTTCACCCATCTTGATGCTCAGCCACTGTTAGAATGGCCTTGCATTGAAAAAAAATCCTCATCTAATCAAAACATCTAATCATTGTTGTGTTATGTTAGAGAAGGAGTCACATTTAGCAGGGCTATTATTTGCTATTTATCCTGTGTTGCAGTGCCGACGTGTAGTTTGACACAAATTTGCCATGAACCAGACATGCTCTGTCCGTGTCTTTTGAGTAACAAAACATAAGCTAGCTGTGAATCTCTAAGAATTATATCATTAATTGCTGGGTATGGCCAGTCATAGTTTGTATCTATCCCAAGATCCGGAATGATGTGAGTCCGTATTATTGTGCACATTGGAAAGTTGCAAAATATACCCATAATTATTTTAAAGATAACTTCACACTCATTGTATCAAAAATGTTTATAATCAATAAAGACCAATATGTGTTCTGCATGTAACTTTTTTTTTTTTGGAATAGCAACTGTTTGAGTGAGAGAGTGTGAGAGAGAGCCCTCCAGTGCTGAAGTCTAAGGAATGCTGACACCATGGGGCATGTGGTGACAGGATGGTTGATTGACAGTCAGATATAGACAATACTAGTAATATTCTTACACCCTGGTCAAAGCGTCCATTGCAGTGCTGTCTTGGAAAAAGAGGGGCAGTTGTCCCCTTCACTGCTTGTCAATCACACTGAAAGGAATCCATGAAAGCACAAAACAAAACAGAAACGAGTATTAATTTATCACTAAATTATTGAAACCAGTACATGAAATAGCCAACATTCGTTAGAGCGCCCCCTAGGGGGAAATAATGTTCTAAAAAAAAAAACGCCCTCTTGGGCACATCATGGAAAACGAGGGATTCGATAACAATTTATGCTAATATTTTTATATTTTGATTCACTTAAGAAGGCCAAACTACCATGTGCCATTAGGAAGCTACATCCTTTAAATTTTTATGAAGAAAGCAAACCTGTTGAGATGTGCACACTTTAAAGTGTGTAGAGGTATACATTTTATAACTTTTATTATTATTATTATTATTTGCCTAGGCTACACAGTAGCTAGACACATAATTTCTGGAATGCAGACATTCTTTTAGTTGTCTGAATTAAGTTAATCAGCTCGGACTAAGATCAAATTTCTTTTTTCAACTGACTTGTAGAGCCTGTATGACAAGATGACTGCATTCATGAAGCCACCCCCCTCTCCCCTCTGTTTTCCCTTCCTCACAATGCCGAGTAGGCTGCACTTCACAAAAATGGTTCGCAAAAGGGAGTTTGAACGCTATGCTTTGTTACATAAATTTGTACCAGACCAGTCACATCATGCATTTGCGCGTGTAGTTCTCTGACAAGAACTTTCCTACTTTTTATTATTTTTTTTTAAAAATAGCCTAAAGAACTTTCCTACAGAACGATACTGAGAGTGATATTGACGATATTCTGCAGGGTTTACGGCTAATGTCACGTGTTGGAATACAGGCTTCAGTTGTAGTTGCTATGCATGCCATTATCATATGTAGCCTAATGCCAAATTCACTAACGGATTTTAACTCCAAATGCTTATATATATATATTTTTTTTTTATTGATTATTATATTTTTTATACTTTACTAACTTTACTTTGGAGTAGCCTAGTCAACGTATGGTGGCGTTGATCTGTTATTATGTAAATCTTTAAATGTAGCCTATAGTGCAGATACATTTTGAGCATTGTAACACATCACTCGAAACGAACAGCCATGCATTAGTTCACTGTCAAAACAAAGGATATTGAACAAAACAAAAATCTTTCAGTAGCCTATGGTTGGGCTACAACAGCTAATGTGATCCAGTCAGATTTGAATCTACTTTTCTGCCAGTCAAAAGAGACACAAAAAGTCAAAGAAATTCGCGGACATGTGCTAGACCTATTCACATGCTTGTTTTGCGATCGAAGCTGAAAAGCAGTTCGCAGCACGATCCTACAAATCAATTCAAACGACCAAGCCATTTCAAGTTTCAACAGGTAGAAAGAGACACGCCCTTCTGTCCCAGATAATCCAAGAGAAGGAGGTCTAGTGAGAATCAGGAAATCAGTGGTATGGGTTGCTCAACGAAATGTGTTTGATGTGGCCGTTCCAAACAGACTAGCCACAGCCAGTGAATTGGATCTGAATCCGAGTCACATATGATTTTTTATTTTATCCATGGAAATAAGAACAAATATGAAGTTTTCAAAGACGAACACCGCTCTTCTGCTGGGAACAATCGTGCTATTGGTTTCAGGTATCTCAGGTGAGTAAAACGCAATGGCTGCCGCCAGAGCAGGTTACAAGTTCCGTTATCGATTGGTAGTGATTCCTGCGGCATGTGCACGTAAGAGCCTACCTACAAAACGAGTAACTAAGTTACTTTTAAAGGTGTTTTATATTAGCGCCAGTACAACCAACGTTTCCAAATATACGGGAATTTTTTTGTTCATGCAAAAGGTATGTCAACTGTCAAGAATGTAGAAAATGTCTGTAGCCTACATTATGTGCGTGCCTGTGCACATAAACATAGGCGCTGCCCACGTTTTTCACGTTCTAGGCTATGTATCACGGAAAGTCAAACGTTTTTTAAATTAAATTGATGCTGGGACATATTTAGCTATAGTCGCCATTTAATTGAATCCCTTGCTTGAATACGGTTTTAATTAGACAACTAGGCTACACACGGCTCGCAGTTGTGCTGTTACGGTAGGCTATTGGCTGTATAATGCCATTCCGACAAATAGATTATCCTACACAATGGGTAGCCTATTGCCCGACCGGGCCAGCCAATTCCAAATAATAACAGCCAGGTAAGGACAGAGTAAATATCAACAGGTGTGTTAAATGTGGCGGACAGGTGATGCAGGGCCTGCTGTTTACTATTGCATTTCCAGTCACTGCACAATTTTATGTTTTATCCCCTCTGGATATATTCACAAAATCTTCCCAAAGGAGAGGAGGTGAGTTAAACCAGTGCGAATGCCAAGCTCTTAATGTGACCTGCAGTACTCAGTTGACACTGGCCAAGATCAGCCATGTGCTCCCTAAAATATATTCAGAGTTTAACACTAATACAGATGAGGACTGAAGTAGGCTATTGCACAAAAGGATGTTCAACTAGTTGTGGAAAAACACTGGTCCAGGTCCAGACTGATGTCTTGGTCAAACATGTATTTACATTATTGTCTTTCAAATCTAAGCTACTTGAATACTGTATGTTTCAGGAATGTTTATGAATATAAATCATTGGTTTGTGTTAAGTCTTTTTTTACATGCAGTATTTTCAAATAGCCAACATTGTGTTTTTCTAAGACATAGACGTACACATTCTAACCGCGTCTAATAGTCATATTATAGAGTTAAAGCCAACTTGGCAATGTTTGAGAGCTTATTTATGGAATATTTGACCCAGGTGTGCTGAATACCTGCAGATTCGGTAAGAATATACTGCTTATTTTCAGTGAAGTCAGGCCATGTTCAGCCCCAAGCATTTGACCCTATTTACAATTGATGTAATATGGCTATAGGTTATAATGGAAAATATGTGAATCAGCTCTAAATGTTCAGTTTGCTTATAGGACATTTGGGTATTTACATTATAATTATGAACATGCAGGTGAATGTGAACCTTCAAGTTAATATTTCAGCTTTTGCCCTAGTTTTCTTGTTGCTGGTGTGGGCCTGCAGGTCTGAGCAGTAAGAAATTTGGACTAAGGTTGTTGCAGTGACATTGTGTGACTGTGTCTGCCAAGCAAAATGCAGGGTTGCTCAGCCTTGGTTCTGAAGGTTTGTAGTCAATCGGGTTTTCCAGCTGACTTTAACCCACTAACCATCTCAGAGGTCCACAGAGTGGGTATGTTAGTCCAGTTAATTGAGAATAGTTGGAAGCAGAAATCTCTTGGTCTACAGTTCTTCAGGGGAACTCCAGTCTAGTACGTTGGAACAGCTGACATTGACACAGCAGACTTTCCAGGATGAGCTCCTCTGCCCTCTCTGATTGTAAACATAGCTTCAGTGTTCCTCACAGAGGAAATGTATTTGCGCAATCATCGCAACGCGTGTTGAGACCGGTAAATCGTGAGTGTGTGGAGTTATTCCACTGTCATTCATTTGGTTGTTCTGACGTGAAATAATTGTGGTCTTTGATTTATCTCTCTCAGAAGATTGGGATTGTATGAAATAGCTACTGAGGAAAGGTTCCTCTGAATTAGCCCAATGTTAAAAAAAAGGGCAATTGAATGAACATTAACTGCACAGAGTCCATATGCTTTATCATATGGTTATTTCATTGATGTTTTATGTTATGTTTGCATTATATCAGCAGAAAAATAAGTTTGCAGCAAGAGTACGTCCAAAAAAGAAGTGGCACACTGAGCTTTATCCAATAATTGATGGTTCAGTGTAAAGCGCACACTCAACACAGGAACAACCTTATTATGAATATATTATTTTAATTTATCAAAATTCAATGAGAAGCACAAACAAGAGAGACGAACAACGCGTTTCGACAGTCCTTCTTCAGGTTCGCTCTTGTTT
Source organism: Synaphobranchus kaupii (assembly GCA_029718625.1). Taxonomy (NCBI): domain Eukaryota; kingdom Metazoa; phylum Chordata; class Actinopteri; order Anguilliformes; family Synaphobranchidae; genus Synaphobranchus; species Synaphobranchus kaupii. The sequence continues at coordinate 15,693,265 of CM056396.1, forward strand.
GCATTATATGTTGTATTTCTAGAAATTCTGCACTCATGGTGCATGCACACAAGTTTGGGGTGGCTAATTATCTTAGCCACCCCAGATACTTACATTTGATTTACTAGTGATATTTGTGATAGTGATATTTACCTGAGGGAAAGCTGAATTTGCTGTGTTTCAAGACTTGCGAGTCTTACAGTCTATTCATGTGTGTATCCTCGTGTGACACTTATGATGCTTAAAAGCTGCTATTGTCCACTGTTTCACAAATGTTCACTTCCAGCCTCCTCCCACAGTTAACAGGTTTTTCTCATTAGAATGACCCTCTGAAAGAAACCACTTGAGGTACACTGCTTTCATGCTGAATGCAATTCTTACAATTTTTTTCTAGTGCAGAGGGTGGGTTTAGAATGCACTTCAATCAATGACGAACTTGATTGCAGGCTGTTAGATTGGCATCTTTTAAATTATAAAAAAAACATAGACTTAATTGGCTAAAAAGCATTTGGTTCAGATTACCAATATATGAACCAATCCATTCTCACTGTTACTGCCGAGGGATTGCATTGCCCCATACACGCTACAGATAGACATGTGGCAGCCCATGATTTTAGACCTTTCTTCATGTTATTCTTGCCCTCTAAAACTTCATATTTCCTTCTTTGCCCTCCAGAATGTCAGCAGTTCTCTGTCAGCCCTGAAGCGGGTGCAACTGTGATCTTGGGCACCTCCCTCCCTGCAGAGGAGTGCAGGGTCTGCAGAGTTGGGGCGGTCAATGGCTCTGAGCTGGCCTGCACCTCCACCCTGACCCTACAGCCAGACGAGAATGTTATCCTCCAGTACAACTGCTCCAGTCCTCATGAAGCCTTCACTGTTGAGATCCAGAAAACAATTGGTGAGGCTGCTGATTTGTGTTGACTTTCAAACCTGACTCTGCTCTGCACTTGTATAACATGCCTTCCTTAGCTGATGTATAGCTTTTCAAATACTTTTAAATGCAGCATTTTGCTTATATAATTGCAAATTTTAGAACACTGAGGCCCTGATTTACTAAGACCTTTAGCGTGTGCAAAACCTTTTAGCACACGCAAAACTAATAACACAACCATTGATTGGTGCAAAACAAATACCATGACCAATCATTGGTCATGTTATTGGTTTTGCATGTGCTAAAAGGTTTTGCACACGCTAAAGGTTTTAGTGAATCAGGCCCCAAGAGTGAAATCTTGATTCACCTAATGCTTCTTGACTGATGTTGGTTTTTGTAAACCCAGAATGTACTAAGGACTCCTGCAGCCCTGCAACAGGTGAGACCCAGCCCTCACTGTTCAGTGACCTCAAAAGGACCTTCATTTGGACTCTGACTGGTCCCCCAGAGACCCAGTTGGGTTTGGACTTCCCTGTAGATGGGCTTAAGAAGATTGAACCATCTGAGGCCTGTCCGGACCAATACCAGTTCACTGTGATCAGCACCCAGCCCGGCGGGGATGTCCGCACTGAGATGTTCTGCAGGAATGGCCCTGTCTCCCACGTAGATCTTCCTGACAAAGCCACAGTGTCCCTGCAGGTCCTGGGAAAGGAAGATGTGAACCCAACCCTATTCGAAATCACCAGCAAACCTTTGGTGAAAAGTAAGCCCTTGAATTAGTCACATTTTATTTCCTGAGGCCAGGATGAAATATGGCAGCCACACCTAGTGTGATTCGGATCCAATTTAAGAAAGGGGAGGGAGTAATTATATTCCCTTGCTCCCTTGTTTATCCTTCCTTCCACCAAGGGTATAAAATGCAAGCTTCCAGCAAGAAGGGAAATGTTGTGAGGGCGGTTCGGTTCCGTTTTTGTTTGTTTCTCGTCAACCCTCCCTTGCAGAGCACCTTTTAAACTTGCTTGCTGCATGTAGCAAATTGCATCACAAGATGGCTCCCTCGAGGGAAGTGAGCAAGGGAAGGGAGCGTGTTAAATTGGATCCGAATGCAGCCCTGGATTACAGCCTTTCATTGCTCACTAGCAACCCCTGCTGGTCAGTTGGGCACCCACATCGGGCGCCCTATTGTTGAGCTGCACATCAAGGGCCTGATTTACTAAGACTTAGCATGTGCAAAGCCTTTCAGCACACACAAAAGTAATAGCACAACCAATGAGTGGTGCAAAAGAAATACCATAACCAGTCATTGGTCATGTTATTGGTTTTCGAGTGCTTTTTTGCATGCTAAAGGTCTTGCTAAATCTGGCCCCAAGTGTTTTTCTTTGCGCGAGCCCGATTTGCAGGCTGCATTGTGATAAGAAATGATGGCTGACATGACATGCTTCTGCGGAGAGTATATGTTTGACAGCGATCTCCCGAATTGATAGTGGAGGTTGCATCAGTGAGCGCTGTTGATGAATCCAATTAGCCATTCTAAATTATGAGAAGGGCATGAAAAATATATAATTTCTAAATATGTTGAGCCATACCATTTATGATTAAAGTATACTTTATTCTATAATGCAACTTATTCTGAAGTTTCAATAGATTAGTATGAGGTTTTGTATAGATGGCTCCAGTTGCAGCTTTGCAATGGGCAGCTTAATTTTGTAGGTTAGTAAGATGAAGCCTGGGCCTTGTCACTTTAGCCTATGTCTTTGGCATTTCTGAGGAATGGCATCCATTTACTATCTCTGGCCTTTTGCAGGGTCCAGAAAGATGGTCGTGGCTCCGGAACTTGACACCACCATCAACATCAAGAGGGTGGTCGAAGAGTCAGACTGCACTGTGTGCTCCAATGAGGGCTCGGAGCCTCCCCAGTGCTCAGAGAGTCTGAAACTGGCCAGCACTCAGAACATCTCTGTGGACTTCACATGCCCTCAGCCTCAAGACAGCTTCACAGTGGAGATAATTAGGGATATCGGTAAGTGGAAGGTCCCCTCCCCAGTGAACCCAGTTTCCCAATTTACCCGGCTCATTAGGGTCAAGAAGGGACAACAGGCCGTAGGGCTGATAAAGCCACTAGACACATTATCCAATTAATGGTCAGTGGTGTGAATCCTGGGTGGATTTCTGCCATTGTACATTTAAAGTTGACCTGTGGTCCCCAACCCTGTTCCTGGAGATCTACCGTCTTATAGGTTTTCACTCCAACCCTAACAAAGCACACCTCATTCAACTGCTAGAGACCTTGTTGAGCTGCTAATTAGTAGAATCAGGTGTGCCAAATTAGGGTTGAAATGAAAACCTACAGGATTTTCGATCTCCAGGAACAGGGTTGGGGACCACATAGAGACGCTGTATGAACAGGTTAAACAATACTGTGTATGCATGCATCAATTAACATGTAAGTGCCATGCTTCCATGAGTTTTCTTTGTGGGCTCGTATCTGAGTGGCAGTTCTTTGCATAACCTGTTATTTGGAAAAATGTTACTTGGACCCTTTCAAAGTAGAAATGTGTCCACAGAATGTACAGAGACCTGCAGCGGAGACATAGTGGTGGGGGAATTCCCACACTTTGCAGAGTTCAACAGGACCTTCACCTGGTACCTGAAGGCACCGTCTCCACTGAATGCTTTCCAGCTGAACTTTTTAGAACCAGGAATGAAGCAGGTGCTTTCATCAGAGAGCTGTCCAGACCAGCTCTCCTACAACATCATCCAGTTCCAGCGCGCGGGACTTTTACCTATTGGAACCTTTTGCCGAAATGGCGCCATCACCAACGTCCAAGTTCTCTACAGGGGTCAGGTGTCCGTGGAGGTCCCAGGAGGCATGGAGGTGGAGCCGGACACTTTTAAGGTCCTCCCCGGGTCAGAGATAAAAAGTAAGTATATGGGGACCCTATGGAACCTTAAGTTTCAACATCTATTCAAAAGGGAAAAGGACTACCAGCAAAATAGTTATATTTTGAGGCAGTATTCAGATTTCATCTGGAATAATATGCATCAATGGTCCTTAGTTCTAGTGTTGGAAGGCAACACTCTAGTCAGGCTGTGTGGGTGTCAGTATGTCTCCAACCAATCTAAAATCATCCACTCAAGACAAGTGTACTGACTAGTTGGGTATGGTATTCATGCAATGTTGGATTGAAAGTTATTGAACATTTGTTCTTCCGTACCAGGAGGAGTATCTTATTCTTGGAAATGTGACTTTAAATTTGACAACCAAATATGGTACAGAGAGGGGTGTGCTGCCTGAAGCTGAATACCTCATTCATAACTGCGTGGATAATGGACCCTAAACAGATAATGACTCTATCCGAACATCAAGGCTTATACTTGTTTTGTATTTTATTTATTTATTTATTTATTTTGAAGAGATATTTGGACTACCATCATGATTCAAGATTTGAACAAATTTGATTTATGATTCTCTCATGCTTACTCAGGAGGTGATCAACGGAGGTGGATCTCAACCCAGAGATTTGGGGGGAGGGCGGGTGGGAGAGAGTAGTTGTGTGGTGATGAGCAAGATGGGGTAACGGTATGGGGAATGCAGTGCAGTGCCCCATAGTGTGTGTATAGTGTGACAATTGACTTTAATATGGGTGGTGGATTGCAGGGAGAAAAAAAAAATTGCCTTGTAATTTGGGGTGCATGTTTCACAGTTTTGTGAAAGCAACTGCCTAGCATGTGTTGGAAGCAGCAGCCTGTGTGCTGAAATCTGCAGTAGACAAAAAAAATAAAAAATAAAAATCTTTCAGGTCCAAAAATCTTTCAGACCCTTTCAGCTTTTAGGATTGCGCCTGAGATCGCCAAATAAATCATTCAGAAAAAAAATGTCCATATGTAATGTACTTGCATTGCGTTCACTTCTGGTATATCCAATGCTTGCATCTTTATGGTTTTTTTTTTGTCTGGAAGAATATTTTTGTAATCCAAAATAGCTCAGTTTGTATTCAAGCTGTAGCTGTTTCCCAGCTCGGATGCCATTTTGAACTCAATCCGATTAGTCTCTTCTGAGAAAATTCCAGCGAAGCAAAGCCACTGACCTCAGATCAGTTCCTGGAAGCTAGCTAGTTTTAGTTTAGTTGTCTGAGCAGCAATTAGTGTCCTTACAATTCAATCAAGCAGCAGGCCAGGGTGAAACAGGGTGAAAACTCCTGTTTTTAAAACAAGCCCTGTGAGGAGTTTGTTGGGTTAGGGCTTGTCATATTTTCAACCAACTCAGCAGGTCTTCTTTCTTAAAGCAGTAGTTGCCATTTATATACCAATACTGTATATAACCTAATGATGGCGCATATTAAAAAAAAAAAAGTTTTTCACAATGGCCAAGTTATTGAAGAACTGCACAAAAGTGAATTTTCCATGTGAAACCTTAGAAACCCTTGTTGAATTTGTCAGCTTTTAGATATGCACAATTATTTTCCAGTGCTGGGAACTTACATTTTATTCATATTATGTGTGTACCACATAAGACTTCCTCACATAAGATCTCATTCAAATTTCCTATTGTACAGTGACACAAAGACCATTACTGAATTTGTATTTGAGGACCGATTAATTGCTTGGTGTAATTAGAGAACAGTAAGCATGTAAATCTAGCTGAAGTCTCATTTGAGTTCTCAAGAGTACATTGATTCTCAGTTTGACCTAATTTTAGGGTTGATGTGAATATATTAAAACGTGGATATAAACGTGGAATATTTTTATTTTTTTACTATAATCTTCTCATGTTCACATCAATCAAAAGTGAGCATGAAATATACATGGGAATGTCCTGTTGGTGGCCTTTTTGTGTTGGTTCAATATTTGTTCCTCTCCCTTTGTGCTCCACCAGAACTTGCCGTTGTCAATGTAAAGCTGCCTGCTCGGCCAGTGGCCACAGAGCTTTTCTCTGTAAACTACCCTAACGATTTCCCGGACGATGACCTGATGATGTGGGACTTCACGGTCCCATCGAATTACAACTACTCCGTGGAGTTCCTGAAGTACAGCGCACCAACCTGCCTGAAGAAGGGCGTGGTGGTGGAGTACAAACGAAAGGGCGGGAGGTACACCTTCGGGAGTAAGCTGACCGACACCCAACCCCAAGACCAACAGGGCAGCTTCACCATGTCCCTCACCAACTGTGAAACGGACCACAGAGGAAACCCTCCTGGCCTTTCCCTAAACTTCCAGGTCTCTGTGATCAAGAGCAGCCATCCAAGTAAGGGCTCTGAGCAGTAGCCTAGCAGCCTGCTTAATTGGGAACGTTTTTTTTTTGTTTTTTTTGTTGAGCTAGTGGATGTTACAGAAAATTGTAACCATTACAGTTAACATTGGATGATTCTCAGTCGAAGCTGATTTTTGATGAAAATGTGGATTTAGCAGTTGTACGTTTTCAAAACGAACAATTTCTGACTTGGTTATGTTTTGGTTAAACCGCTTACTCAAGATTTGCGTCTTTTATGTCTAGTCATAGCACTTCTAAAATGTTCCCTCCATAGTGAAAACAAAAGCACCATTAATACTCATACGCTACTTATACAAAGACACCACAGATGCCACATACCTATGCGTGGGCTGGAAAGTGGAGTCGTGGGATCATTAGTCTAACTGTTCTTTGGTGTTGCACCCTATCGAAAGAATTCCAGCTGGATGTATTCCCTGTGAGTTTGAGGGAAAGGGTGTAAATAATTAAACTTAAAAGTTTATAATGCATATCATACTGTCATTTCCAGCACTATGCACTGTAGATCTGCAGAATGAGCCCGACCTGACCATCAACATTGAGAAGACGACCACAGAGTCTCTCTGTGAGATGAAAATGGATGGGGTCCTCAAGGACAAAATTACTGTACTCCCAGGGACCAGTACGAAACTCTTCTTCCAGGACTGTCCTAGCGAGGAGCTGCTACTGACCATTAGCAAGACCATAGGTAACAAATTCTACTGTAACCTGTGCCACTCATTCGTAACCTATACCACTAAACGACAACATGAATAACTTGAACTTCAGAATTGAATGTTACTTGCAGTGCTAGAATGAGATAACAGTAGATAACCTGTAGGAATGACTTACCTGTACAGCTAGGTGTAATCTTTGAGTTTTCCCAACATTAGCGTGAAGTAATGGACCTGTGTGTTTGAAAAATGTTGCCTTTTATTTTAACTGCTCTGAAATAAAATTGTTCCGCTGTAGTCATTGCACATGACTGGAAGAATGATCTGGCAGCATTTTCCTTATGACTAATAATCGGGTGGTAGAGATTAAAACATGACTGATTAAACCTATGTTGGTTAAAACATTACTGGTGAATAATGAGGGTATGGCTTTTTCCTGTGTCTCTCAGTCTTTCAGAAGCAACATCTGCCAAGTAATGTTCTACAATTACGTTTTTGTTGGATTTTACAACTTACCTGTACCTTCCGTGCACCAACACATTACAATATGTATGATGTCTAGATCTTTTCATAAACTACAGTATCGTGGCAAACGGTAGTTAACTAGGTAGATTTAAAAAGGGCAGACTCCTTGATCTCCTGTCATTCTCCAAGAATGTGCACAAGTATCGCACACCAAACCAGACACCTTGGGTCCATAAGAAATGCTTATAGTTATCAAGGTGATATTGAGGACTTGAGGGAATGTGACATTTAATGTTTTGGCTGTTCTAGCTCTTTTTTTTTAAATCTCAAAATATTTGGGCACATTTTTGCAGAGGGAATATGATAACGGTAACAGTTTTGTTCTGTTTATATTGGCATCATTTGACGTAGAAAATATTTCAGCAGCGGCTGGGTTCCTTGGTGACATATTCCTGTGTTATCTTCATTTATGAATCACAGGATGCCACAAATGGGAGGAGTGTCCAGTGGGCGGGACTTTGCTCAATCTCCCTGCCCTGCCTCAATGTCTACCTGCACCAATGGAAAGTATCACCTGGCGCCTCAACGTCCCAGAGGATGGCACAGTGGACCTGCTGCCCTCTACAATCAGCCTCCGGCAGTCGCTGCCCAGCCAGAAATGCAATAGGATCTACTCAGTCCTCGTTGCCGAGACGGACGGGACCCCATTCGGCGAATTCTGCCCAAAGGGCCCCATCAGCAAAGTACAGATCCATGCAAATGTCACCGTGACTGTGGCCCCTAGGGCCCTTGGCCGATCCCGGGCATCGTTCTTCAACGTCACTTTTAGCAGAGAGATCACTGGTAAGGGGAACTTTTAAGTTCATAATAGCATGGGAACGCCCTAATGATTATAACAGGTGGTGCGTCAGGGACACACTTCCAAACCTGAGAAGGAGATCAAAGTGAGCGCTTCATGTACGTGGGTGCAAAGGTGGGGCTTTGGGGCTAAAATATGTTGCAGGCAGCAACATGATAGCTAGTTCCTGTTTCTCTGGTTTTCTTGGGCTCACCACACATATCCACGTGTAAAGCCTTTTTCAGGAATAAAATGTGCTTTTGAAAATTAGAGCAAAGTTAATATTTTCTCTAGTTTAGAAACGTATGTTAGCTCAGCATGGACAGACATGGTCACTTATTATGATATAATATCAAGCAATGTACAATGTGGTATAATTTATAACATCTTTGCCACAAGAGGTCACTATAAGGATATCTTACAGAACACAGTAAATGGAAAGCGCTTGTGTAGTTCGTGAGACAGTACCTGGGAAGATGGGGTTGCCGAGCTGAATTATCTTTAAAAAGGAAATGTTATTCTTCAAGGCAGGCACAGATATTTCATAATGTGGCTTTTAATGTTGCTGTTCATGTCCATATCTCATATCCACATATCTCTCACATCAACTTACCACGTGTCTGTCTTTGGGGGTAGTAACTAAAGAAACCCAAGCACCTTGGTACAATAAACTTGTTCTCCCCCTACAGAGAGCTATATATTTACCTTGTCCCCAAAAGTGGGGTCCCCGGCTGTGGTGAGCACCCCTAACTGGCCCGACAGCATGAGGCCCTACTCCACGGCGTCGTGGATCGTCTTGCTGCCTCCGCGTTACGCGGCCGAAGTCTTCTTCACCAACCTCAGCCTGCCCAAGTGCAGTTACCGGCACACCAGCATCAGGGTGCAGACCCTGGGCTCCTTGGAAGAGATGTTTAGCCGGCGGGAGGATGAGGAGCATGTGGACAAACTGAGCGTGCCGGACAGCTTCTACCTCAACACGTCCAACTGCCTGCCCGAGGAGGGCGAGTTCAGCTTACTGAGCAAGATCACCCTGAAAAAGAAGAGCAGTGAGTTGCCCCCTATGCCATATGTCGTTACACTGCCATTTGTGCACTGATACCATCCTGAGTAGTATAATGATTAGCTGATTACATTTACATAGGCATTTAGATGACATGCTTAGAGCAACTGCGAATCTTTTTACGTACAGTCAATTTGGACATTCACTGAGGCAAATTCAGGTTAAGTACCTTGCTTAAGAGTAAAACGGCAGTGCCGCAGCTGAGAATCAAACCTGCAACCTTAGAGTTGCAAGCTCAGTTCCATTCGTGCTACACTTTCACCCTTTCATTATACAGGATTATTATTCTATAGTTAAAGCTGACAATGTTTTCATAATTACACTATGAAATTATCCTCAGCAGTGAAGTTATGCTACATGTTCTCTTGTACCAGCAGCAGTTATGTTACATGTCATTATATGAGTAAAACTGTAGTTTTTGCTCCTCTGTGTTTACCAATGTCACATACACTAAGGACTGATTTACTAAGGCCTTTAGCATATGCAAAACCTTTTAGAACGCACAAATCGAATAACACAACCAATGATTGGTGCAAGACAAATGCCAGGACCAATCATTGGTCATGTTATTGGGTTTGCGTGCGCTAAAAGCTTTTGCACATGCTAAAGCTTAGTAAATCAGGCACCTAAGCCAGCTCGTATCACAATGAGTGAGAAGGTTGTTTCAGCGGCCCTCTGTAAGACAGGCTCCGTTTGGTTCTCCATAGATACCCTCCTGGCCATCATACTGGGAACAGTGGGTGGCCTGCTCCTGCTGATGCTCATCGTGCTAGCTGCCGTCTGTGTGGTCATCCGGTGAGCTCGCCTGAGAGATTAAATTTCCTTCTGCCCGAGTGAAGCAACATGTTTGTCGCTACAGTTATCATTTTGCAGATGCCCTTATCTAGGGCTGGGTCCGAATCAGAGCCCTATCTACTGTGTACTGTGTACTAGCATACTGTGTACTGCTTACTGCATACTGTTGAGTGACATGTTCTCCATACTATTATGAGTGAAAACCCGGAAATAATTACACTACATTTAGAGAACATTTCGCCTACTTAACATTATCATCCGGTGTACTCAACTAGCATAGCAGGCGAAATGTTCTCTCAATATAGTATACTTTAAGCCCCCGTTTGATACTTACTTCCAGGGTTTCGCTGAGTATATTAGGCAGCACACTTCAAGAAGTACACAAACATTTTGGTCGCATAAATATGACATTTTCCTTCAAATGCAACAAAAACAACATGTGACATGGCCGCGCAAGGGTGAAACGATTTATGACACTTCCACAGTACGGTTGGAAATTTGTATTGCAGATATTTTTCATGTACTGCATGTCGCGTGCTAAACAGTGCACATTAAAAAGCACACTTCTGCCAGTGCACTGTACGCAGGAGACAGGGCAGAGTAGATAGGGCGCAGTAGATAGGGCTCTGATTCGGACACAGCCTAGGTGTACGCTGAGATGTGTGACTTTGAGAATATGGAAAGGTAGCAACAGAAATGGACCATTATCAAGAATGTATACTGAAATACAATGAAAGTGTAAAGACTCCGCTGTTACTGTCAGATTATAAAACTTGCTGATTAATAATATTTGCAAGGGTGACATAATGGTTTATTAGTAAAAACATGGTTTTCCTGCTAAGCCCTCCTCCCCCCACATGTATGCTGGTTTTTCTTTCAACCGTAACTGCAACTCCTGAATTATAACAACTCGTTCTTAATTAGGCACTTGTCGATTGAGGATTGATTTACTCACTGAAGGCCACATTATGTTAGAAATACTGTCCCACGTTCACATTTCAGGAGTTTTAAAAAGTGGAATGAGTTTTAAGATCTTCATTTACAGAACATTTTGAGTAATCATCTGTATATGACAAATGGGTTGCTCAGGAGGCTTAATAATGTAATATAATAATATGCTGTCAATATTGGTGGGCGGCTTACCATAAAAGGTTAGAGAAGGATTGAGAAATGAAAAAGAGAGAGAATGTTGATGATCTCAGGGGGACGAGAAGGTTGTGTTAAACACAGTGTGACATTTCTGTGTGTGATAATTGTGTCAAACAGGAAGAAGAAAAAGAAAATGGCTGAGCAGGCATCCATCTACATTCCCAAGGGGAACATCTTTAGACCACCTGATGGAAATTTCCCCAAATCCCGGGGCAACAATGACTCGCACGTCTACGCCTCCATTGAAGACACCATGGTGTATGGTCACCTGCTGCAGAACCCTGCCTACAACGGGCCGGTGACGGACAAGTACGGAGATGTTTTCCGACCCGTCGACGGTGATCCGCGTTCTCCTATTGGCGTGGAGAAGGCCTCGGGGGCCAGTCCTGAGGCAGACGTGTACCGGCCTTTCCTGGACCCGTCCCAGAGCATGGTCCCACCCAGGCCTCACACGCCTGTGGACCGCCAGGGGAGCCTGGGCTTCGTGGATCGCCGCATGGTGGACAATGAGCTGAACACGTTCAAGGCCAACGGAGACCTCACTCCCCTGCGCCTCTCCACTATAGAGCCACAGCCAGAACCAGAACCAGAACCAGACCTGGCAGGAGACCGAGAGGAAGAGGACTACATATAGAGATTGGTGCTACCGTGGAACAATGACAAAATGGCTACCGTTATCTCTCCCTGCTCCATGTTAGCCTCAAGAGCAGCCAAAGCCTGCGTTAGCGGTCAGTGGGCTAGCATTGAGAGAAAATGAGAAACCACTGACACAACTGGAAAACCCTGCCAAATGAATCCTATCACTATGATCCTTGTGTCTCTTTAGTGGAACCGAATATCTTGGTAGTTATATTTCCTTCACTAAGTGTGACATACTGCCATTCAAACAACCGTGTACTCTCTTTTGAATCTCGCAGGTCTTCTTAGGGTCATATTTTAATATGTACATTAATGTATTATTTTAAACCCATAGTTTTAATATGAATGAATCGCAACCGTTTTGTATAATTTTTCATATGAATGGGACTTCTATCTGTGCCTGGTGAATTAATGCAATTTCTAACCTGGCTAGTTAGACAGTAAGCCATTGTTTTCTTTAACATGTTATTTGCCAAACCTTGTGGTTTCAGCTCAACAGAACTGTGTATTTCAAGCATCATATGCCAAAGGTTAAACGCCATTCGTGTAGTTTTTATCTTAGAATTGTTTTGTTCTTGCACTTGTCCCCTTCCCGCAATTTTCAGATTGTGTTGATAAATTCTACTGCTTAACAAATTTGATTGTGTTACTACTGTATATGTAATATGTGTATATAGTGAGAGATGTATTTAGGATTTTGGGAAATGTATGGTTTCTGTCTTCTGGTTTCCACAAACCCTCAGAGCCCAACACATACTGCCTTCACTTTTAAGCAGATATATCGTATTACCCATCAAGGAAGACAAGTGACTTAGAATCCACAGATGTCCTTAATCTGGACAGTGGATGACTGTCTTTACCCATGAAAATTAGATGTTCTTTGCTCAGTGTTATTGTGCCAATATACACACAATAATATTTACAGTGCTGGCAAAGTAAAAATAAAATTATAGACTTGTGCTGTGAGTTGATCTTTTGAGTATCCTGATGTGTCCACATATTACCAAGCTTAGGTTGGCTGGTCTTATTACATGGCTGAATCCATTTTCAGTTTGTCAGACTATTCAAAAACCATATTGTGGCTATTTGTAAAACCAATTTCTATTTGTTCTGGGTGCACCACAAATGTGTTTGTCCTAAGTGTAATTTATTCATTCATAATTACATAACAGTAGTGTATCGTAACGTGTTTGGAACGCCTTTTAGGTATGTGGGGGCTGTCAATCTCTTTCCAGAGGCCAAATTTGTTCTTTTAAATCCTGTTTCTTTTTAAATAAAGTTTTATTTTTAAATCACAGCTCAATGTGCTTTTAAGTTTTCTCAAAGATGTTGTCAATAAAGTTTTATGAAAGCTGGGATTTGGACTGCCAGGTGGATTTTTTCCAAACAATGCTTTCATATGGGGTGATAATTTGGAATTTGAAAACTATGGAACAGATTCTGAGCCATCTTTGAACTTTGAACATCTTTCAATATCATAAAATTTCACTTTGGAAAATTGCAATGACATGACTGAAGCATTTTTTGTTGTATTCCAACACCTTTTTTCAGTTTGCTATGCACATTAATTTAGATAAATAATGTCCATAAAATTGAAAAGCCAGTTTTTAAATGAGCTTTATTGAGTTATTTACAAAAGTTATACTTGTGATCAGTTATAGCGGGCTAGACATTTATTTTTGTTTAGAAAACAAACAAGTATACAAAGGCTAGCTAACTGGAAAAAAATATTTTTTTCATTCCATTAATTAAAAGAGGGTACATTATTGGAACTTGCAACTTTTAACATTTTTTGCACAATGAACCTTTCACTGACTCAAATCCAAATGATTAATATGATTAAACCACTTTGGCCCAGTTTAAGCCAGTTGACCTTTGTAGTCTTGAGATATACAATCCTATTGTTTAATTTCTATTTCTTTTAACAGCTGTTTCACTTTGATCCATTCCAGCTGTATTGTGCAATTTGCTAACATTTCCTTAATGTAAGTAGCTACAGAATATATGAAGCTGTCCTGGCTGAGATCTCTGATTGCAAATTACATTCTCATGTAATAATTCCTGAAAATATTAGCATATGATGCTGAAGGAGAAAAAGGAAATTTGCGGTCTGGATACTCACTATACATTAACAAAAGAAGGCATTGCATGGTGTATGACATCAAAGGGTGGTCAAGCATAATTAAAAGATTGCTGGTGTAGTGTTGTTTTTTGCTGCCTGGCCAATCTGTGCTACCATACTAATACAATATTGATTACAGTCTAATAATGTTAATTTGAAGTAACGTTTAGAATATTATCATTATTGCAAAATTGTAAAAGGTTTTTTAGCCAAAAACAACTGACTGACCAAGGGGACAGTGAATGTGCAGTTTGTCTGGTAGCATGAATTAATGGGTAGCAGGACTTTGTTACACCAACAGCTAGAGCACCAGCTTGGCTTCGATGCACTCAGACAATGTTGAACTCGCAGACAAAGGCCTTCTCTGTGCGGCAGTTCTCGTCAAACCACTTCCCCTTAGACGAGCCAGAGAGGACAGCGCAGTTCTTGGAGCGGTCACCGCCCGGTTTCTGGTTGACCTTCGTATCCCAGTTGGCGTAGAGCACACCGGAGCCCGCCTGATCGAGCCACAGGCCCTCGGTCACCATGTCGTTGACGCCCAGCCAAATCTTCTCATCACGTCCTATGCTCTTTTGCACGTAGTCGTACAGTTGGTCGTTCTCTTTGCTGGATGTGGGGGTGCAAAGCGTACCTCCCCAGGAGATGCAGTCTTCGCTGGCTGTGTGAAAGGATTTCTTCTCGGTGGCTGCCAGAAAGCACTTTCTGTGGATCTTGATTCCCTTCAAGCAAACTGAGGGGAGATCACAAAGGATTTTAAACGTATAATTGAACTTTCATGGATCTCATAAGGATATTTCCGTGTTCTGCGTTCACTTTCTGTTCTTTCTCCGGTATACATTTCTTTATTTTTGAAGCTGCATCTTACTTTATTTAAACCTCTATGAAATAGGAAGAGAGGGCTAGAGAGGTCTTTGCATCGCAAGAGCCACATGTTTCTGGCTTTTGCAAAGAAAAATCGGGTGGACCTGTAATGAAGTCCACAGCTCCTGGTAGACATCTTCCCAGACCACAGTCAGACCCTGGCACACAACAGTAAGTCCCAGCATGTGCTCTCCAGACCAGAGCAGATTGTACGTTAGTGTTCAGGATTTCACATCAAAGGGACAGATGTAACACATGTGGTGGGATTACATAAGGCTAACCCACTCTGGTCTGGAACACAAGGTACGGCCCACATTATCTTGGAAACAGCAACAAACATTGGGATGTCCGCACAGACTCTGGACTGCAGTCCTGTGTGTTGTACTCTAGTACATTTCACTCTGTCTTAGGTTATTGGCTTGATTCTCCACAGACAACTACATCTGTGGACACCTTAATTCAGTTGTAGATAAACCTGATCCTGGAGTGCCATGGATACTCCTGTCTTTTGCTCCAATCCAAGGCCCTAACCACACAGCAGATAGCAGGTAGCAAGCTTATTGTTGTTGGATTCAGTTTTTAAGAGTAGGCTCATGATCTTTATCTGCACTTTTTATTCTTCTTTTTTTCATTATTCCGTGAAGCACTTGCATTCAGTTGTATGAATATGTGCTATACAAATAATCTTGACTTGAATTAACTTGACTTGCCTTAGTTCCTCCAAAAAAGAAACCCCATATGAATGTGTCCCAAAGTGAAACATTAGTATTTGAATATGAAATCTTCCACAACTTAATATTTACTGAAGTAGAGCAGCTTCTTTTGCTATACACTAGCTCCCTCTACTCTGGTTGTGTAAATTGGTTGTTGGATTAGCAGCAGCTGTTCAACCCTCTGTGACTTATAGCTGTGTGATGTATGAGAGACCTCACCTGTCTGCAAGGCCTGCTGTTCCTTCAGCAGCCACACATCGTGCTCAATGTCATGAATCTTCTTCTGCAGCTCCTTAATGACACCGGGTGTTACAGATTCTGGTGTTCATTCATATAGAAAGCAAGAAAAGCAGGGATTTTGGTCACATGGAATGGAAGGTGGATCGAAGGATGCATTTCCCCTGGCCTGGAGTGACCCAGCGGAGCACCCTGTTCAGAGCATTCCACTGCAATAGCTGAGAACTCAATGAAAATTGCACGCAAATTGGGAGTAAGGAGTGATAACATTAATTAACACCTGTTTACTGTAACCTCTTCATGTCAGCATTGCATATTCAATCACAATGTCAGAAACTTTCAATATTTGTTTTTACATCCAGTAAAAATGTTAATTGATAATATTGGTATGTTGATTATGATTTATGAAGATAATTTATTTCACCTTTAATTGTGCCTGCTTTTATTGTTACTGTACACTGACTGGGAACTGTGGTTTTAGAAAATAAATTGAATTGAATTCCATAAGTAATTTTGTTTCTACAATGATTAAACTTTTGGGATGGTATTTGTTACAAAGCAAGCATGTTATCTTTGTAAAAAAGCCAGGATGCTCTGTGCATGCGTAAAATGGTACATCAATCCAAAAATCCTCAATCCAAATATATTCACTGTGTTTCTTTTTATAACACTAATTCAATCATTCCTGTGGAAATGGTAAAAAATAAAAAATAAAAATAAAGGAACAAAACTAACAGCTCCTAGACATGTAAACATTTTTTACAATGATAACAGCAGAGTGATTTAGTGATATAGTTTTAGCTGCATTTTGTATCACATCATGTTTACCTGTCAAATGATACATTCAGACTGAGCTGTGTGCACTGGTCTTATAAAAATGATTTACCACACAGTCACAAAGTGCTGTGCTGCATGTGAGAGCAATAGGTTACACATAAATGCTGTTGAAGAAAAGGAAGCACAGGGCGGCTGTCTCCTACCTTTTTTCGCATTTTTCTTCTTTGGGGGAGACTGTTGGAAGGAAGAGTGGATGAGAAAGAGAAGGCACAAAACGATGCATGCTGCTTTGACATCCATGATCAAGTCTGAGAATGCATCCTCGGTCCCACGGGCAGCGGCAATTTATCTTTCTCGTACCACAAAGTGAAAAAAAAAAAAACAATCAAAAACTCCTGCACACAGGAGCCGTCCAAGTTCAGGAGGCCAAAAAAAGTTGTTACTTCATCCGCTGGTCAGACAGATCAGAAGAAATGACCCACATATTTCATAGTTTACTGAAGGTGCAGTGTGGCACATTGCCTTGCTTGAACCATTGCTGACAACATTGTTCAAATGTCTTTCACAGGTTTGACGGTTACTCTTACTCACATAAAAAGCTCTGACACCCTTTTCAGATATTATTTTTTTTCACATTCAAGAACAGAGCAGAGGCTTGTGTTATATTTTCAATTCAAGACAACCATGACTCTTCCACGTCAGTACAATAACATACCTGCCATTTGAATCTTTCAGTTTATTTCAGACACTGAACACATAGCAAAATTTGGGTTTCTGCAACACA
Organism: Synaphobranchus kaupii; assembly: GCA_029718625.1. Lineage (NCBI taxonomy): Eukaryota > Metazoa > Chordata > Actinopteri > Anguilliformes > Synaphobranchidae > Synaphobranchus > Synaphobranchus kaupii. Next base: position 15,710,477 of record CM056396.1, read on the forward strand.
AAAAATATACAAAAAAGCCTACAACACCTTTAACCTGCTGTTGCCTCAACTTTATGAACCTAGAGAGTGAAATGGCAACCACAATACACCCAATCAATCAATTTATGCACAAAGCTACAACTTAAGACTGCAGTGAGTGGCGAACAACACATTACTATTGAGCAATAGCCTACTAGATTTTCTTTTAATCAACAATGGGTGTCATTTATTCGGAATAATTGCTCCCATTAATTGTTCAAAACTCTTAAAGAACACTGCACTGAGCTTTAAGCATCTTTCAAATGCTCCAAAGATTCAGTGAACACAATGGACATGTTGTTCATTGTTTGCCAGTGTTAGCTTGGGCGATGTTTCATTCAAGGCTATAAGAACCGTCAGGCTCTATATTTAGAAGGGTGCAATGCTTTTCCTTTCATCTGGCGTCACCCAGTCCAGGAGCTGTTAAGAAGAAGAAGGGCTCCAGCTTCACATCTGCTCCAGGGCCTGGTGCTGGGGGCTCTCCAGCGGAGACGTGGCAGTTCTCGCAGGACGGGCCAGGATCCCTTGGCAGCCTTCACCAGGGGACAGCAAAAAGTGTCCCATACATACACCTGCACAGTCTTCATTTTCATGACAACAGGTCTATTTTTTTCTGAGCCTCTAATACGCTCCAGTTTAGGCCGTTTTTTTTCTCGGTCTACGCCCAAAGGCCTGAACCAGCGTTTCCCCATTTCCATTTGGAATCAAACCCATTTTTCCAAAACAAAGAATGTTGTCTCTGGCTGGATTCAATCAACATTTTGACCTAAGGGCAGACTTAAAGGAAAAATATTTATTGGATCTAGGCCTCTGTATAACTTATGGATGAAGAGCAATTGCTATTTTAGGCTGCGTTTACTCTCATTTATACCAGATAATATGGGAACAGAACATGGAATACTGGATTTCACATGGAACACAGACGAAGGTAATAGTGGAGTTTTGTCAAAAGTAATAAAGGACAAGCTCTCTTAACAACAATACCACTACGGCACATCTATAAATTCGATGATAAAATACAGGACTATTTACACCACTGCTTCAATGATTGGCTACGACGGCGTAAATAAGGTTTTTGTGACTACTAGGCAAGGGCACTGCAGTCCCAACTATGACTGGGACAAGGATTCGAGTAAACAAGCAATTTCACACAGCCATATAATTTCACAGAACAAAACAAATGTGCTTCTTCCAAAAAGAAGAATGAGATAGACATGAATGCTCCAGAAATACTGACTGGAGAGTTCAAAGGAGCAGTTATGCTCAACAAAGGTGTCATTATGAGTATTTGGCATTCTTCACAGGGCTTTTCTCTACCACTGTAAACACTGAGTCCTATTGTGCTGACACTAGATAAAAATAGTTCCACCAAAACCCATCTGAAATTATAGCCGATATTGCAGTAGCAATGATATTCAGCCGTAAATCTTATTCGGTTTATTTTTATTCAATACTGTGAGCACTTTATATGACAGTAAGTCAGTTCAGGAGCTGTTTAGAAATGCAAGTGCCATGTCCACATTGAAACTGACTGCCGTTTGTCTCCCTAGCAAAGAATTAACTTTTTCTTTCATGGGAAAGATCGGGTCGTTCAGCGGTTAACTAAATGTTTCATCGACGTTTCTATAAGCATTTGCACAATGTTAGTGCTCCTTGCAGTGTGACATTTGGGTCCAAATGATGGTGCGCCACAGAAACATTGGCTTGTACAAATCATCTCACAGTAGAACTTTGTTTTTGCCACGTTTGCACACTGCTCAACCCCTAGCTAGAGTGGAGTGTGCACGTTCCTGCAAAGTTAAGAACCAGAGAAACGAAAGATCTAAAGAAAGAGACTAAACAACTTTATTAGAAAAGGCAACAAGTACAAAAAAGGCAAATCGGAAAAGCTTATCCAAGGAAACCCACTTTCTGTCTTTTATTGCCCAGGCTTTCCTCCTTCTGTAGGACCTCCATGAGAGGGGCATGGAGCGCCTTGCCCACCCGCTTCCCTGTCTGAGGAGACACAAAAGAGAGAATCACATAGGGTCCAATTGGCTACCAAATTGGGAGAAAAACCTGAAAATATACATATATATATATTTTTTTTAATTGCCATCCGCCAGTAGTTAGACAACCTGTTCTGAAGGATGTACCCAAACTAACTTCAGGCTCAGCTGTTGAGGACGTGCAGCGCCATTTGTCTTTAAACACAAAAAAGAAGCGGAGACGTGGACAGGTAGTAAAACGGCGGGCGCTGACCTCCATCATTTCGAAAATGCTCTCTGGGTCCAGGCTCCCCCCTCCCACCTTCCTGACGCAGGTGATGGTCCCCCGGTGCGTGACCGAGATCAAGAGGCTGGCCACCGAGCAAGCCTTCTCCAGCAGCGTCGCGTCCACCACGTGTCTCTGACCCACCTGTGTCGGAGCATAAATAAGCACAGGTGTGCACACACACACAAAGACAAACAGACATACACATACACACAAACACACATAAACACACACACACACACACACACATGACAAAGATAAGTTTTAGTTTCAGACTGATTAAAACCAAGGGCATCATGAGTGATGCGTTAGGTACAGCTCTGGCAAACAAGTTATTTCATCATCAGGTCCCACCTTGCACAGAGTTACGATACAGGGCACGTTTTCCACGTGGAGCCTCATGCAGTCGTAGGGGTCGTCCGACAGCTCGATCTCTTTGCCTCCTTCCTCATCCTCAGAGATGTGCACTTTGGAGATTCTGTTTAGGCACATTAAAACTTAAACTAAACTTAAAACTTTATTTATATTGCAATTTTCACACATCTCTCGAACACAAAAGGATGAGCAGACGCAGATATGGAGGTTCGCTGATGGCCAAAACCCCTCATGTCCGGCTGAGAATTCAGAATTAGTTTTCCTCTATGCCTCAAAAAGAAAATGCTTTCATTGATTCAGTGACCTCTTTTTTATACTTAGTTTCACATAGTTCTAATTGGTTACAAAATGCATTGCCAATTCTCTCAAATGCTTACCGTGTATTGAAGAGAGCTGCCTTAACCGCCACAGAGATAGCGTCAAACAGGTTTCCATCACACTGGAGCAACTGAAAACACATTTTAAAAACAGTCATTACGCGCAGGCACTCAGCTAAGGTCTGCGCTTCTGTGAGCTGAATTATTATATATTATTAGTGTATTCAAAATGTCTGCTCAATCATGCACGGAATACAGTTCTATTACTACAGGAATATCACTGTATAGCTTATACACTCAAAAAGTTGCACGATGGTATACAATGTATGCTTGATATCCAAAAAAGGCATTCAAGTTCAACTAAAGCTACAAACCATTTGTCAAAAATAACACCTAATAATATCACTTGTTTTTTCTTTTTTATTTAGGACGCAATCTAAAGCAGCAGTTTGGAAACTGGATTTATGAACAGCAGAAGTCCGATTCCCAAGGCACTACTCCCGATGGCCATAAACTCAAACTCTGACTGAATTTGTGACACCTCCTATTAAGTGTTTAGAAAGGTCTCCATTGCATAGCAAATATCCAGCTGTATGAACATGCAGTAGGTTAAGGTGCAGACTTTGTTATTCGCCCTAGTTCAGAGCATCTGGTAGGCAGATACATCATGCAAAAACCTGGGGTAGAGCCAAAGCAAATGCATCACATAGGTTTCCCAGGCTGCATATCACCATTTGGCAAGAGGGTCATACATTTTATGAAATCTCATTTGACCTATAGGAGCAACTTATTCATTATATATTTCATCATTTACAATATAAATAATATCATACATATTACTAAAAAAAACAAAAAACATTTACATATGCAGATAAAAGCAAATGTATTGGGACGGTAATACAATTTTTTGTTGTTGTTTTGGCTCTATATTCCAGCACATTGGACGTGAAATAAAACAACGAATAAGAGATTCAAGTGCAGACAGTCAGCTTTAATTTCACGGTATTTACACTCATGGCAGCCGTACATGCCAAAGCCATAACACCGTCTCCACCGTGTTTCACAGATGGGGAGGGCGCTTTGGATCATGAACAGTTCCTTTCCTTCTCTACGCTTTCCTCTTTGCGTCACTTCATACGGGTTATTACTCGTCTCATCTGTCCATAATTCTTTATCCCAGAACACTACAGCTTTTTAAATGTATTTTTTTAGCAAACTCTAACCTGGCCTTTCTGTTCTTGAGGCTTACCAGTGGGTTTGCATCTTGTGATGAACCCTCTATGGCAGGGGTCTTCAACCTTATCCCGTAAGGGCCAGTGTGGGTGCGGGCTTTTGTTCCAACCAAGCAGTTACACACCTGATTCAAACTGTTGATTTTGACACAACCAATGCTTTGGTGATGTCTGATTTATTCAGATTTTTCAGCCCCATGATGGCCTGCTTTGTCTGACATTGACACTAATTTTGTCCTCATATTCAGAGACAACAACAACAGACTCCAAATGCAATTTTCACACCTAGAATCGACTTTTTGTTAACTTTCTTATGCATGAACTAATGATACACAGCTGGCCAAGAAACCGCTGAACAATTGGCAATTGTCCAATTACTTTTGCTCCCATAAGTTGGAGGGACTACATAATAAAAGGGCTGTCATTCTTACACAAATCACCCAATATGGATGTACAGTAAATACCCTCAAATTGAAGCTGGCAGTCTGCATTTAACCTCATGTTCATCGTTTCATTTCAAATCCAATGTACTGGAGTACAGAGCCAAAGCAACAAAATATTGCGTCACTATCCCAATATTTTTGCATTTAACTGCATATATATATATTGTATATTCATATAAAGTAGTTGATAAGGAGCTGACTGTATTTACTGTGCCATCACTGGCAGTGAGGTAGAATCAGTATGCACACATTTGTTCTAGTGGAAGGGGATTTGTGCTGTGATTGGAGCAGAGATGAAGGAGGCGTTTCACTCACCAGTACATCGACGTACAGCACCCAGCAGTGTTCTCCTGGGCTAATGCAGAGTGCTCGTAGGTCAATGCTGTTCCTGTTGTTGAACACTTTGTACAGTGTATTGCTCAGTTCAGTCCCCAGCTCCTCCCCGCCACGGCCCTCAAACTCTGGGGTCGCATTTGCAGAACTGATGGAAAGATGCAATTAAACGCCTTAGAACACCTGCTGTGGTGTCTAATGCTGGCGGTGACTGGTACAAGGACACAATTGTGAAAGTTCCCAAGATGGCTTTGCTACTGATATCTACCAGACATTTTCAAAAGAAATGTACAACAGTATCCAAAGGTGCTGGGTAGTGCAAAAGCACCAATTTGACAAGCCGGGATACATCTCCTCTTACCACCCAACTTTCATGACAGCCTTTCCAGAAACCCATCATTTTTAGATTTGGAGAGCCTAGCTCCTAATTCACAACTGAGAAATGGAGTAGATTGCACAGATAGGTCTGTTAACTTTACATTGGCAAAAACTAAAATACAATAATAATAACAAATCATTACATGTTAGGGACAGGGCCCCATGGAACATGGCTGCCATCTAGTGCAGACTTGAAGAAACTGCGTCCTCTGGTTCCTGACAAAGTACTCGCAACACTGCACATATGCAGCACTTCATTGCACATTTTGATACACTCAATTACTTCATCCAAGAAAATGAATAGTAGAAGGCATGTTTTGGCCCATGGCGTGACATGGTCCTTTATGCACCGTAAGGAAGAACATACTTGTGGCTGATTCAAAACTTCAGAATCAGAATCAGAGATGCAATAAGTCAAATTACAACGCATACAGATATTGTATGGATAGCTCTGACTTGCCAAATATGTGGATATAGATCCCGGGGGATCAACGTCATGTTTTATTGTGTATATTAAGGAAATGTCATGGTGTGTGTGTGTGTGTGTGTGTGTGTGTGTGTGTGTGTGCCCCCCCCCCCCCCCCAAAGTTTAAAAAAAAAAAGATCTACCTACTTGAAAATATGTGTAATAATAATAATAATAATAATAATAATAATAATAATAATAATAATAATAAATAACTGTTAGCATACTGCTCTTCAGGAATAGTAGCTACAAAGCAAGTCAAAGCAAGTCAAAGCAAGTCAAAGCAAGTCAAAGCAACTCCATGCTATTAATTTACAGATATGACAGGTTTTAGGACTTACCAATCAACAAAAAACTCCAGATAGCCTTCATCTGCCACCATTGGCCTGGGCTTTCCGATCTCTGCCTTTATACCCACAAGGATAGCTGTGTGCCCCTTGATAAACACAAATCAGCAAGTTCAACAAAACCTCGCCCTCGCAGAAGCGGTAACAGTAGCAGTAGCAGTAGCAGTAACTCTAGTGGTCAGGCCCAAGCTAGAAATCGCTGTAATTCTGAAGAGGGGCACATCATCAATACTCGCAGTATAAATACAAAGCTTCAAACTTGCCAGTGTGACTTTGGCTGACCCGTCTGTATTTGACACCACGTCGGTTTCGATTTCCATGTGTCTGTAATCCTCACATCCCCTTCCATCAACCCGTAGATCATCCTATAGAGACAAGTCGAAAAGTAAAACGACGTTAAGAGATATTCACCAGAGAACATGGACGCTTCATAACCAACTCAAGACTGCAATTAAACAACCAAAAAAGAGTACGCGTAAGGCGAGAAAACTTGCTAAATGAAATTATTTTAGCTATACTCACCCGCACGCCGTGCATTATATACACCTTCTCGGCTTCACTCACTTGTACAGTAGCCATGTTTCATATACACAGTCGCACATGCAATGGTGTGTTTTATCCTATGGTTTTATCAGACTGCTACGTCATCAAACAGCGACGCAACGGTGATAACCAATTTGATTGTTGTGCAATGCAGTACCCCATATGTATTTTGGACAAATAATTGTATTTGTCGCAGTGGCAACTAACTCATTGGCTTAGATTGGTGTTCTATATCTATACCCACTTACCAGTGGGTTATTTGAGCGTCTTTTTGTTAAAACTTATTTTGCTAGCCACCTAAGTTAACTAGCAAGCTAGACTGGGTATCAATCAAATAGATTAATGTTAACGTTGCCAGAATTGTGGACATTATTCAAAGTAACGAAGACCTGTTTTACATTTCTGTTACACACATATATCACTGTCGAACAGCTGCAAATGAATTTCAGCGTGTTCTACACCAGTGTAGGAAGTCTTTGGAATGCTGCTGGCTACTCCTCGTAGACTTCCTGGTTCTCCTTGTTTTTTTGGTCGGGACGGGCGGACCTTTCCAAATTGTTAGTGTAGGAGGGTGAGGAACAGGAGCTCTAGGAAGGGCACCAGTTCGCCATTGTCGCGAACTACTGTTCCTTGAGACGTACAGTTTGTACAGAGATTGTATACCCAAAGTGACTGAGAACACTGTTGTAGAGAGGGGTGATACCATAACCCTATGTTCGTTTATGCTAACTGAAGAGGTGTGCGAATGGTGAATTTGGGAAGGGAAGTGGTGGCCGTGGATAGACAAGCTATCGGGAAATTCGTCCAGAAAAAGAGGTGAGCAGCACTATCAAACCTTCTGATTTAACCTACATGACCAGCTATCTTTAAAGTTATATAGCCTGCTAATTTATAGCTAGCTAGCTATCGTAAGTTAGCTAACGTTGACGGAAGCAGGAGCCCTGAGTGCTGACGTAACGTTAGCTAGCCAAATTAAGTTAGCTGATTTAGCGAGGAAGACTTAAACACTAACTTGAACCACACGTTTTTCTAGCTAACTAGTTAGGCAGACAGGCAACCATAAAACTGTACTGCCGTTTATTTCTTCCTTGTGGCGGGTATATGGCTATAGCCAGTTGCAGTATGACTCTGGACGTCATCACCGAGTTACATTGCCTGTCAATTTAGATTAGCGCGCGCTAACGTTCATTTCAACGGCCGTCAATCGCATCTCATTATTGCAACCCAGTATTAAGTAACGTTAAAATGCATTCTGTTTGAGATAAATTGCATTATCTCTACAAGCCTTCACACCCATAATGAATCCAAAATAATACGAAATAATTGGACAATAATGCCAGTGACTAAACAAAACAAATGACTTTTTTTTCGGGCAATACATGATGTACTGTTTTAGCTAGATGTTAGCTAACGATAGATTCTGAAGTAACGTTAGTACTAGCTAGACCACATTCATCCAATTCCTTGGTGGGCTATAACGTTAGTCTCTAACTACACTGCAGGGACAGATTGGGTGTAAGTCAGTCCAGCTCAAGAGAGAAATGCCAGGATGTATAGTATGCTTGCTATGTTGGCCTACTGTGGTGGGAAGTGTAGTGTGGCAGTTTATGCTGTGAACTTGAGGGTTGTTGGTTTGAATCCCATGGGACACCGCAACTGTCCCCATTAGTAAGGTAGCCTACTTTACCTCAGCTACCCCAGCATTTTTGATTAAAAAAAAAAAAAGGATTCACAGTGAAATTGCAGTGTATGCTAGTATTTAGTTAGGCAAAATTGATAAAATTTATATATTTACCTAGTTACATTTTTGCTATCATATTGTGTGCACTGCAACTTGTGATACTGTGCATTTCCTCTTTCGTAACAAGTGGCTAACGTCTAAAAAGTAGGATGGTCAGTCCTCATTGAAACATTATTTTGCTTTGTGTGAGGCTTGGAGGGAGTGGAATATACTGCAAGCTCAGAGCTAAGGGTTGCAGGAGGCAGTGAGTTAGACTCGACCACTAATCAGGTCTACCATGTTTACCTCTCAGCGCGTGCAATTAGTCCATTTTGAAAATGTGTATGTAGCACCCACAGCAGAGAAAGTATCACTTGACAGCCTGTTGTAACAGAACCGAGGTGAACCACAAAGAGGAAATAAGATGGGCCTAGTTAGTGGTGCTCTCCTGTCACCTCTCTGGTAATCCAAACACTCAAGTTTGTAAGCATTGTCAGTTGCTGTACTGAATTTGTCAAAAAATATTGGCTGGTCTGTGTACATTATTTTATGTTAAGTTTAGTGGAACAGTAATTTGTCTGGTTTTATTAAATGTGAAGTGTGGTCGCAGGACTACAACAACAACAACAGGATGTTTATTTTACTGGTTGTAAAGTCACCCCTTAGGGTTTTTTTAAAACCAAAGTTGTAACAGTAGCTTGTACGTTATTCCAATGCTACCAATCATTTGAAACGATAGCAATAGGGCTTATGAACATAGTGACCAAAGTTTAATACCTTTTGTCGTTAAGTGATTAGCCTATTCATTATTGTGGGATCCATTACTCTATGTTGCTTACAATAGTTCAGATCAGTAGCTACATAAAAGATCCATAAATAAAACGCACAAACCTTGCATATAGCTTAACGTTGGAGCGTATGATGGACTTTACCAGAAGTACTGCTTGAGATCATAGTGGCCCTAGTCATAGTTACTCCAGATCCACACAGGAGGAAGTGCCGTTTCATTATAAATCTTTACGACATGGGCTATTGCTTTGGGCATCGTACCGTACTTCCTCTAAAGCTAGTTGTATAAATTGCATGGATTTACGCGCATGGATTTATTTTCAAGTTAGATGGTAGATGTGTACATTGCTTTGTAAGAATGTGCCTCCATTGTTTCTGCTGTTTTTTGTGGAGAAGAGTCTACTTGAAAATGGAAGGTACAGTTGAGGCAAAGCATTCATTTTGTTTTCTTAATGGTTGTTCCAAACCATCGCTTCTCTACCTGTGTGAGGCTTGTGGATCTACAGACTTGTTTAAACAACCTGTAAGACGAATAACCTGTGAGTGACCGCGGGAGACGTGCAGCGTGTCGCTCTCTAACCCAGGGATTAGCAGGACGCCGTGAGCCCTGCCGTCTCCCGTGAAACTCAGTGGGAGCCGTCAGTAATCCCTGGGCTTGGACCTTGTGAAAGCGATAGGCGGCACTGGAACACGCTCCCATCTCATACACACACACACACACACACACACACACAGACACACACACACACACACACACACACACACACACACACACACACACACACACACACACACACACACACACACACACACACACACACACACACACACACACACACACACACACACACACACACACACAATCTCACAGCAGGGAGCCCTAATCCATGCGCCAGGTTGTTACCGCCATCAGACACAAATGGGACTGTCACGAGGCAGCTCCGGGGGTGCTCTGGGGGTCGGGGGTAGCACCGTGCCGAGGACGAGCAAAAGGTTATAAATTGGGAAACTGGGAAGCTTTTGAAAGAATACAATGCATGATTGGGGTGTGAATGAAAGAAGGAAGGATTTAAGGTTAAGGTATCGTTTAAAACCGTGCGTGGTAAGTTAAGAGAGTAAGGTCATTAGAGACTCTAACTGGTATTTTATTATGTAGTTCATTCCATTACTAAAGAGCTACAGAGAGGCTAACTGAAATGTCTTTTTCATTGGTAAATTTACACACTGAATGGTCCTGGGCAGGGTTTTCTCTGCTTGTCTCCATGCCTGGCAATCAGCCTAGACTTGTGATCGCACTGCCTGCTGGGGAAATAAGCTAGACCCCGTCATTATGTAAAGTTGATAGATTATTGTCAGTCAGGCCCTTTTTATGGTTGTCAACAGGCCAGTCTGTGGGAAAAGTGGTGAGCATGACTGGCAGTTTTCTTTGATACCCCTTATCATGTCTGATTGATGCTCGCTGTCCTTTTGCACTGTGTGTCTTGTGAGGAAAACGGTCACTGGCTCCAGTGTATCTGCGGGGTTCACACACTCACCTGCTCAGGGACTGGTAACATAGGGAGAATAAAATGCATATTATGGCAGGATAAAATACAGCCCCTGCCAGCTGATGAAATCTTTCAATTTAGGCTATAAAGCAAGAGGAAAAAGCTCTTATTCAACTGGTTATGAGTCTGACAGTAAAAAAGACATAAACCTAAACTGTTAATTACAAATAGGTGAATGCAGAAGTGTAATAGCTAGGCCAGGAGTTAATGTTGACCCATTTAAACCAGCTGCTGAACTCAACAGCGACAGCACTGAAGGTCAGTGAATTGTATGAGGTTACTATTTTTAAGGGCTGGCCAAAGTTGTGAATGTTCTGAGGCCTTGTTAGCTAGCCTACTTACTTTACATGATTTAAGAAAGTCTGGTTCGCCAGCTATCCCTTTCCCCTTCCTGGAGCTCTCACTTGCTCTGACCCACGTCTTTTCTAAATCTAGGGAAAACCCTGAAAGAGGCTACGAAACTGAAGCTACTGTGAACAAATGCTTTTGTGAAAAATAGGTGTATAAAAACACAGGTGTTGTGTCCGAATCAACGCTCTTCATACTATTGAGCATGCTAATTGAGTACACTGGATGAGAATGTTAAGTCGGCGAAATGTTCTCTAAATGTAGTGTACTTAAAATCCCCTAATGATATACTTATTACCGGGTTTTCGGTGATAATTGTATGGTTGATATTATTTTGCAAACTGCATGTCATTAAACAGTATGCAGTAAGTAGTATACAGTGTGCTAGTAGGACACAGCACACAGCCAGAGTAAGGAAACCGTACCCTCAGTCTTCACCTCCTCAATCAGTGAGCTGACTTGCTCTTCTTCTCCCTCTTCCCAGCATGCCGATGGAGAGCCTTTAGTAGGATGGGGAGCCCAGCGCACCGCTGCAGGGACATCGAGAGGCAAGCGGGCTACCTGCAGCCTGAGCACTGTGCCCCTCCCCCGCCTCGCACCACCTCCGACGCCATGTGGTTCATCCGCGACGGCTGCGGCATCGTGTGCGGGGTCATCACCTGGATGCTCGTCTTCTACGCCGAGTTCGTGGTGGTCTTCGTCATGCTCCTGCCCTCCAAGAACCTGGCCTACAGCCTGGTGAACGGGGCGCTCTTCAACAGCCTGGCCTTCCTCGCCCTGGCCTCTCACTTCAGGGCTATGTGCACCGACCCCGTGAGTCAGCCAGCCATTTTGTCCATTCTGCCAGAGGTTCGGTTACACGACCCCTGCCGCAAGTCGCCCACGACACTTTCTCATTGGCTGAAATGAGCAAAGTCTCTGGTGTCGGCGGTAAATCAAGGCGCCAAGCATTAGTTTACATTAACTGTGTGGAAATGGTCCTACAGGCCTGTGTCAGCAGGGGAATCTTAAGTTTAAGTTTATTTAATTTATATAGCACCTTTCATGCAAAAAGCAGCTCAAAGCGCTGTACATAAACATATCTAAGCAGATTAATAAGACCATTCTATAAAAACACACAAAACTTTACACTAAGGACTACAATAAGAATATAAAAGAAAAACCAAAACAATAAAACAGAAAGAATCAAAACATGATAATAAAAAGAATGTGGGAGCTGGGGTTGAGTTGCGTAGTCTCTATTTAAAAGCTAAATTAAACAGATATGTTTTTAAATCCTCTCTAAAAAATGTCAAATGATCTTGTCTTTTTTTTTCTCGCAGGGTGCAGTGCCAAAAGGAAATGCGACAAAGGAGTTTATTGAAAGCCTGCAGCTAAAGCCAGGCCAGGTGGTGTATAAGTGTCCCAAGTGCTGCAGCATTAAGCCCGACCGGGCCCACCACTGCAGGTACGGCCGTCCACCCAGGAGAGTCGCGCTCCCCGCGGCAGCTCTGTAGCACCGCGCCTTTGCCCAGGATAATGTAAATGTACCTGCCTGTAATTAAGAACTTCCTGTAACGTACATTAGAGAGCATGACGTTTTGGTTTCTGATCTTGGGTTTCTCTAAATTCTTCAGATGGGACAATTAGGTGTGGTTGGAGAATCATTGACTTCAGATGCTGAAACAATGAATATCTAGGCTACGGTTTGGGTTAAATATTGATCTTGTTGTGGATAGATAGATAAAATGTCATAGGGCAGGGTAGGTGACAGTAATGTATAGTTATAGTTATGGCTGCCTGGGGAAGCCTACTTGATAAATGTGCCATTGATTTCCAAGCTGTTCCACATCGCACCACCTTCACTCCAAGTAAAGGTGTCATATTGCTGGGCCTGAATTCCCGCTGCCAGTATTTAAGCTCTAAGCAGTGAGAAATTGGCGGTGTTTCTCAGTGAGCCACACCACCGGGGACCTTGTGTTGGAAGACTGATGAACTCAAATAAGTAGGCTGAAGGACAAAATGTCAAAATTTTGAGTCAAATGACACATTGTCCAGTTGACTTATAACCTGTAAATGCAGTTGTGACCTGCTGTCCTAGAAAATGAGCAGTAACGCCACATTGCAAGTTGTAAAATGACGGGAAAGACCAATTAAATTAAAGTATTTTACATCTTGATCTCTGTCCGCCATGGTTCCTATTGCGTATCCTCTATTATAATTGTCAGAATGAAGTTAACCCCTTCTCTAGCACCACCTTCTTGAACACAAGCCCGTAAATAAAACGGTTACTGTTCTTGAACCCCTTTGACTACAGGCATAATCCTGGTTGCTTCTGTAAGGTAATCCTTGGGAGTTTGTTTTCCAAGAGACAGAATTACTCAAAGTAGTAATTTCTCGCCTAACAGACCCCCCCCACCCCAGGATAAGGATACAGACTTCACCGTTATTTGAGTTGTCAGTGGATTTCCGCAGAAAACACATAGAACGTACAGAGTCTGTGTTTTGTCTTGAGCCTGTTCTGTGTCAGGTTACAAAATAAGGAACCGTTCCAGAGTTTCAACACTTTTAAACTGTATATTGTGTGACCAGATAATTAAAAAATTTCACCATAAAAAAACACAATGCAAGTAAACTAAACCACTTCCGTCCATAGTTAAGGGGTTAACTAAACTTCCATGACAACATAATTATGTTTTCCCAGGATATCCTCGCAATGGCAAAAGCTGTGTGCCACCATTTTGGAACATGCTGATTACTTAAAATTCAGTACCAAGATCACATGCATAGGCTGCAACCCTGTTAAAGTGGGCAACTCGTATAGCGTTGTATCTGTAGATGTTTGTCCTCTGTAAGTCAGAGTGTGACTCAGTGGATGACCTTGCTCAGCAGGTTTGTTAGTACTGGAGACCGCTCCCCTGATGTCTGCTGTCGCCGTCGCCGGTCAGTGCTACTGAAGGCGGACGCAACTGAAATCCCTCCCTTCTCCCGCCTGGCCTGCCTCCTTACAGCCCTGTTAATTATGCTTCAGTAATTAACCATCCGCCAGGGCTTCATTCACTTGGCGGACAGTGAAGGGTGTGAGTTAGGACACGTCCCCGGTTTCAGTGTAGCGGGCCTATTAGAGGGTAGAAATAGGGTTTTCTCCGCAGTGCTTACGACGTGACTAGGAGTGGGTCTGTGCGTGTCTCTCCGTAGTGTCTGTAAACGCTGCATCCGCAAGATGGACCACCACTGCCCCTGGGTCAACAACTGTGTAGGAGAGAACAACCAGAAGTACTTTGTGCTATTCACAGTGAGTGACTCCCCAGAGAGACTCAGATATCAATGCAAATGCATTTAAACATACGTGCACACACACTATCTAATACATACTGTACTGTAGGGTTTTATAGACGTATACTCAATGACAAACACACATGTATCCACACTGTCGTGTGTAAACACTTTATTATAGGACTTCAGACATATAACCTCCATCATGTACACCTATACACTCTTTCACAGTATTATACCAATGTATCTGCACACACACACACATACCACATAAGACCACACATACACACTTCTAGTGTTGCACACACACACAGTCACCCACAATGCAGATTACAACTCTTAATGCATGATGTCCACTTCAGTGGACAGAAGGTTTTTCATATACAATACAAGAACTACGGTAATTTTGTGTTACAAATATAACTGAAACAGTATTACAAAAAGTAAAAAAACAAAAAAAACAAGCACTCAACAATTTGAGATCAATTTCAAGACGTACAGATATAATAACGTTCGACCTTATACGTGAACTTGGAAACAACAGAAAAATACCATAAAAGAACATAAAAATAACATAAAATATTGTGGTAACAGATATTGCAATACAAGGTTTTGGGGGAATGAACAGGTTGGGGAAACATTACCAATATACATTTGGGGAATGTGGGCATTCAAATAAAAAAAATAAATAAATAAATAAAGTAAGATCTTCGCCCTGTGTCTGTGTGCATTTCCTCCGCTTTGCTGTTTTATTAAAGCCTCTCTCTCTCTTCCAGATGTACATTGCACTGATATCACTGCATTCCCTGATGATGGTGGTCTTCCATTTCCTCTTCTGCATCGAAGAAGACTGGACAAGTAAGTGTTGAAAAGCCCTGTGTTGTAGTGAAGCTAGTGTGAGTGAATGTGAAAGCAGCCCCCTCCCTGGCTGGCCCCCGCACTGCATGCTTTCAACCTCCTCATGCACTTCACAGATGTACCTGCACACAGGTGCAAAGGTAAAGCACAACTGAACTTTGGTAGAACTTTGGGTTGTGTAGCTACCTGGCCATGATATGAGTCCAAATGGTGGCAAAATATGTCCGTTAGTTGCTCTGTCTGTTAGTTACAATTATAACAGTGTAATTTTGAGACCGTTTTAGCTGCCCTATAGAAGTGAATGGAGTGCAACAAATACCCTATTCTGGATTATCACCCCAGGGGAGCACAGAGCAACTATCGGAACATATTTCGCCACCATTTGGACTCATATCATGGCCTGGTAACTACACAACCCAAAGTTCTACCAAAGTTCGGTTGTGCTTTAAACTGTGATGGCAGTTTAGACCTAGTGGCTGACTGTGGGATTGCGGTAGTTTCTGAGCAGTTGCACTGTTTCATATCCATTTCATCATTCTCAAGATTAGGAAGGAATCCATCCAGATCCATAGTTTTTTATTTATTTATGTATTTTTTTGCTTAAACTGGGTCAAACCCTAGCCTGAGGAAAGCCAGGATGGGCAGCTGTCATTTCCATAAAGTTCAGATGTCCCTGTAACCGAAGCAACTCCACAGCTGTGTACGCTTTTGATGATAATTTCCGCCTGGGGCTTGACTCAACATGTCATGCTGTTTAAAATAGAATTAAACTTTCTTTTTTAATGCTTTTCCTTTTTCTCCCCAATTTGCAATTTTATTTAATTTTTTAATAAAAAATAAAAAAATAAAAATTTTTTTTTATAACTTTGGCTCTCAACACGGGGCTGAGCATATCCAATTCCCACCCCAATTTGGAATGACCAATCGTCTGCAACCGCGAGCTTATACATGCGCGAACCCCACTGCCGATTCGTGAGAGTGTAGACATCCAGGGTCCGGGACCATTCCATCTCTCCTCACCCTATGGCTTCAGTCGGCACTGGCATGGTCTGGATTCCATCCGAGGCCGTGAGGCCAATTTGCGATTCTTAATTGTATATCTAGCAGCGCTCATTGCTGTGACCTTTGGTATCGATTCGGGGGAACGCAGACGAGCACGTGCGCTCCCCTGAATCACGTGAAGTCGCCGCTGCTTTTTATCACAGTCCACAAATCGGGCTCACAGACATGAGTCGGAGGAAGACTCAACCGGCGGATAGCTCAACAGGCGGACTTGCGGGTGCCTGTTCAACCAGTGGGGGGGCGTAGTGAGCCTTCAGGTGCTGTAATCCCGGTACTGGTAGATCAGGCATGTGAATGGATCTCAAAGCACCCATGTAGAGGCCATGCTTTAGCCTACTTAATTTCCTTTGTCATGCATCCTTTCTCAATACTCATACTCCATTTGGTTCTTAATTCTACATGCTGCCCTTGCACCAGCATCCCAAAGCCTCTGGGACGACCTAGAGGGTTTTTGCAGGGTTGTTTCTGGAGTTCAAAGGGGCATCTGATCTGACTGCAGCAGTTCACTCTACATCCTTAGCAGAATGCATTATCAGTCTGCGTGTGTATGTTTCTGTTAAGTATGTAGAGCACGGGTGAGCAATCTTATCTGTAATAGGGCGTGAGTGTGTGTGCAGGTTTTTGATTTAGCCCGGCGCCTGATTCAACTGATTTAACTAATCATGGTCTTCAATCACGACCTTGATAAGTAGAACCAGGTGTCTAAGTGTTGGGCTCAAACAAATACCTGCCCCCACGCCGGCCCGTTTCGGGTAAGATTGCCCACCCCTGGTGTAGAGTAATGTATGTAGGCGAGTTGTTTTCATTGGCAGTATTTTTGCTAAATTGTTTGAGTGCTTGTTAATAATAACCGAGCTTGTGTGCATAATGTGTTTTTTGTGTCTGACATTGTTCTGAAAAGCCTCTCCCCTCAGTCTCATTTTAGGATTAATCTCAGCTGCTGTGCAGCATGTAATTGGCCCAATTTATCAGTATAACGTTTTCCTGTTCTGAAAATGAGTCTCTGCTGATAAAGAAAGCAATAAACCTTTTCCAGATTAGTCTGAGGAGTGTCACAGGAAGTAGTCAGCGTTCCTCTTTTCCTCCCCTGTGATTGGCTGCTGCGAGGGACGGGCTGGAACATTCTACACTGCAGTATAACTCTGTCTAGGTTATTGACAGAAACCTGTTAATTGGATCTAATGCTGATTGGTCTTTTTAGGATCATGAGCTGGAAGTGCTGCTGGTAGCTGTTGCTGTATGTGGCCCATTTCAAAAAAGGCGTTTCGTTTGAAAATGGCAACCTGATCAATGTAAATTTACCTAACATTCAATGGACAGGTTTCGAGCAATGACCCGAACAGAGCTGTACCTCCCAAAGGCAGAATAAGCAGTGGGTGTGGCCGGCTGTGCTTTGTGGTGGTCCCTTCCCCCCCCCCCCCCCCCCCTCCACAGCGTAAACGTGTGTGTCTCCGCCCCCTCCTCAGAGTGCAGTACCTTCTCGCCTCCAGCGACCGTCATCCTGCTCATCCTGTTGTGTTTTGAGGGACTCCTCTTCCTCATTTTCACGTCTGTGATGTTCGGGACCCAAGTCCATTCCATCTGTACCGATGAAACAGTAAGTGAGCGGTCTCCGCCTCCCATCGCTCCCGTGACCCACCCCCCGGGCCGACCAAACTTTAACCCCTGACCTCCGACAGCCTTATTCAGTTTGTTTAACGGAATTGACTGCGATATCTGACAGGGAACATAATCCTGGTACATCTTCAAGCAGTAAAAGAGACATTTTCAGATTTTTGAAACGCAGTCAAATGGCAGAGAATGTGACCCAAATGACCTTGTTGACGTTTTGGTACATAAATATGCCTGCTGGATTCCTGACTGGCCTCCCCTATACTTGGATAATGCTTGATGTACATTGGTCTGAATTCAGGACCACCTGCCAATCCTTGATTCTTGTGTTTCTTTTTCAATAAGCCTGATGTGATATTGTTGTCTTCATGGCTCTGTCATGATCTGAGGTTGTGTGAAACCTAATAATGAATTGCTTTCGACGCGAGTGGAAAGTAACGAGACCTTGTGCAGGTGGCAGCTGGAGATTATGACCAATGGCAGATTAGTGGCGGAGGTTATGTCATCTGACATCACCGTCTGTTGTTACGCTAACGCTAACACTGTTTAGGGATTTTGGGTGGGAAATACCATTAAGAAGTGGCTTTCTAAATGGCATTAGTTAGAAGAAATCGGTTCAGCCTTTTGTACTGTAACTTAACATTCTACAGAGGTGAATTGCTATCAGTATTGATATATGGGGAAGTTTTGTGCAAGGTATTTTGCATTACAATAAAAATAGTATTCAAGATGTTGATGGGGCTTCAGAGCTTCCGGGTTGACTATTAAGCTCAGGAGATAAATGTGTTTGTGTTCAATCTGCAGGGCGACTGCCCATTTTTAATTCTTGCACTGTGCTTGTGATTGTAACCTTGTGCATCCCCTATGTTAAATGCTTACTGCTTTGTCCTAATCTTAACCGCTTTTTTTCCCCTGTAACTGCTTGCCTAATATATTCTTGGGACTATAACGTCGGCTCCAAAGGAGCGGTGTCTGCACTTGTGTCAGTTGAAATTCCTGTCTTCCGTTGTGGTGCTTCAGTGTGCAGTCCAGCGCAGGGTCCGGTTTATATCCCTGCTTGTCAAATAGTGAAACTCACTCAGAGAGGGGGAAAAAATACAAAGGCAGGCAGCCAAAGGGTTTACCTATAAACTTAAAATGCCCTTTATTGTTGTCCTATATGATAAGCACCTAATCAGTTCATTTCCGGGTGGCTTGGTTAGAGGGTTTTGAGGAGTTCAGTGAGCCCAACTATAATCGCCATTAAGAGGTCTCTGATAAGTCATGGCCATTCACTGAAATTCATTATTTGCATGTCATGTCTTTAACTGTGTTTAGTCATGCGGTCAACTGCTAATCAGTCTCCAGGCGTTACCGGACGGGTATGGTCTGTGTTTTGACTGTGAAGGGCTGGTCTTCATGACCATGCCTGTGAGGTTCAAACAAAGAGCCTAAACTCTTCTTAAAGCATAAACTAATGGCACTTAAAAGGGGTTTAAATTGAATACAGATGATGCTATTGGATATTTAGGATTAGGATATTTAGGACATGGTCATTGGAGTTGGGAATTTGACGATGCTCTGTGATCCTGTAGGTGTGCTACTCCCACATACTGAAGTCTTTGGTTGTTTCTTATTTTCAGGGGATAGAGCAGTTGAAAAAGGAAGAGAGAAGATGGGCTAAAAAAACTAAATGGATGAATCTGAAGGTGGTGTTCGGACATCCCTTCTCTATAGCGTGGCTCAGCCCCTTCTCGGTGCCTGACCACGGGAAGGCCGACCCATACCAATATATTGTCTGAGACGCGAGGCCATCGCCGAGACCCCTCCCACCTCCGTTGAGCGCAGACTGACGACGCGTGCTGGCAGCGCCCGCCTCACTGACTTTGCCAAACGCACCCGTGACCCGCATTTATGACGCTGCTTCGTTTGTTATGAACATTTTAAAATCCATTTTTAATTTCTTCTCATTTTTTTTTTTTGTTACATGTAATCCGTTGCAGAGAAATGGGAAAATACCTTACTGAATTTGCCTGTTTAGTATATTTTTTTGTTGCTTTTCTTTGCCTGAGGCTGTCAACTGTAATACCTGCTTTTCCTTCTGTTCACATCAATGTCCCCCAAACACTTCATTTTGTAAAAATGATTAATCTCTGATAGAAACGAAGCAAATACAAATGTTCTACGCTGTACTACTCAGTCTGACAAGTAGGATTTGCCCTTTGGCTAAAAAGGGAGTGGAGACTGTCTTAGATTAGCTGAAGTATAGGACCCGGAATATTTCCTCCACGCGAGTATTTCCTGCCAGGAAAAAGATGCATGTGTGGAATTTCAGTTTTCTCTCTGCTTTCTAAAACAGTGATGCACTTCACATTAGTTGGAGAAAAAAAAACCTGCTGTTTTTTGGAGCATGGCTTTTCAACCAGCATTACTGTGATTGCATGAGGACGTCTTCCAAAAGAGATTGGCTGAAAACTCCCAACGGCATCTAACTTTTAATCTCTGAACCAATCAGAACTCCTCCTGTGCTACATAGACCATTGTTTGTGTGAACTGGCCCAGGTTTCTCTGGGCATGTTGTGGGTGCCCTGATTTCAGGTGGTGTAGGCACTGTAGCTTGTAGGGATTCCTGAATGGAGATAAATAGAGGACTGATGACGCCTCAGAACTGTACTAATAGCCTTAACCTTATGATCTGTAGAGCAGAAGTTATATAAAGCACAGAAGGCACTTGTAGGGGCGTGTTGGCATAAAGGGTAGTACTATCTAACCTCTAGGGGTTAGTGTTGCTGTAAAGGATAGTGCTGTCTGAAGGGTGTAGGGCAGGTCCTGGAGGGTAAGTCTGGTGCTGGTTTTTGTTCCAACCAATTACCGTAGTTTTAGTTTTCTGAAAGCTCTGAACTACGCTGGTAAACTCCTGCACTTGAGCACAGTAAAATCTTTACGATATCCTTGCAGTCTGGCTGGAGCTGGTGCTGACGCAAGTGTCAGATCAAGATGAGATTTAGCTAATTAAATAATTAAGAGCAGAAGTAGCCACAGAAATCCTGAAACTGATAGGCCCTTGTTGTGCAACCCTGCTGTAGGGACAGTGTTGGTGTTACAAATGGTGCTGTCTGGAATCTGAATGGGTTTTTGTATAAAGCATAGCACAATCTGCTTGCTGCTCCTTGTCAATCTGAAGACCAGTTAACTGCTTCTGGGTCTTTGTCTGGCCTGAACATGCTTTAGTATGGGTAATATGAAGATGCAATTTTGTTAGTCATCTGAAAACAATATAGACAAATACATTTTCAGTGTTAAATCACCCACAAAAGTTCAAATGAACACTAGGAGGTTGTTAGCCTCTTCAGAGTTTACACTGGCCGTTTGTGCAGTGTGCTTAGGAGTCAGATCTCCACTTTTATACGTGGTGTAGTGGCGAAGGAGCTGCGCTTGTATCCACGAGGCTGCAGGTTTGATTACCAGATTCAGGTTCTGTTGCGTTCTCTTGAGCCTTGGTGCTTACAGCATGTAGGTCCGTTACATGTGAACTGTAAACTCATTTGTCCTTCGCATCTGCTGTAAAATGTAATACCTTATCGTCATGGTTCTGCCTCAAAACAGACATACAGGCACTAAGATATTACATTTTCTTAAGGTTGATGAATCCTGCACTTTAGTTGAATTGGGAAGTACAGATGAAGTGCTAATGGCAGGTTGTGACCTTTACTTTTAGTTCTTGTTTGAAGGGACAGTGAAGCTTTGGAAGCTATGCTGGGAAAGGGCATCTTCACCCATAGATATAGAACCATAGATGTGACATAATGTCATAGTTAGTGGCACAATTTATGAGACCATACCCAGGTAAGATGGTGGCCAGTAACCATGGTTTTATATCTATGAACCAATCATCAGATATCTGGCTTCTGAGACCCGATTATGACATCACAGTGGGTTAGAAAGTACATGACACTTTGCCATAGGTTCCTATTATAGCTGTACCCAGGTAAGATGGCTGCCAAATTGTTCCATTTCAGAATTCCAAATTACTATTACGTTACATGATATGTCATATCTATGGTTCTATATCTATGTCTTCACCTTCCTTGAGTATCCATCTGGTGCCAACGGAGGCTAAATCCAGACAAGTGCTGTAAAGTGAAAGCTCATTGGTTTAGATTACGAGGCTAACGTCACACTGGTGTTCAGTACGGAGTCCAAAAAAGAACCTCTCCTCAGTTCAGGCAGCTATATGACTACCATCACAGTGTATTCACATGATTAGTTTTATTTTACCTTTTGGAGAAAACGTAATGAACACCCCATTCTCCCTGGTGTTCATAAGCCTTATTACTGACAATAGGGGGGCCTTGGGAAACTGTGAACAGAAGGACAAGTGATCATGTTTTCTTATCGACCGTTTGCCAAATTGTTATTGTTTTTTAAAAGGGAGGATTAAAAAAAATGAGTGTACACGTCTGCCGGTTGACTGGAATGACCGATGGTGAAATATTCCAGACAACCAGTATGAGGCGCTGTTATAGATGCTTAAAAGTGTTGGGTTGCCTTTTTTATTGTATGTATGATAGACTATCACGTCGACACTTGTTAATGAAATGGTTGAATCATGTTCCTTCTCGCTGATGTTCGAGCAGGCTGGTGGCTGAGCTTCGGTAAACCGTGCAGTGGAGATGAGGAACGGTTGGGCCACAGCTGTGACACAGTTGTTTTAGGCGGTTAGATTCCTCTCTCCTGTGTTTGACGGAGAGTGTAATGAAAGTGCATGGATGTTTTTGGGGTGGTCCGGGGCATCGCTCCTTTTTATCGACTGGGGCGGAGGCTTCATCAGACTGCCTCGCCTTTTCCACAATGGAACGGTTTTATTAGCGGTTAGAATTAAGTACCATTTGCAGGTGTAAGATGCATCTCTTTCACTCCCACCTCTTCTCTCTCTCTCTCCCCCCTTGTCTGAACCTCACAATCACCACAGACATCAGTATACTGTGGCTTTATTCATATTAATGTTAATAAACGTATTTGTTTTAGCTCACACTGCTGGGCCACAGCCCTCCATAGTAATACTGGACGAGCTATCTGGCCACTTCTCTCCCATTTGAAAAGGGGAGCTTTTTTGCCCGTCCCCTCTTCTCTCCCTCCCCCTCCTCTCTCCCCCGCTATCTGTAAATAAAAGTATTCATAATTAACTTCTTTCAAATGTTTGTTCGAACGTTTGTTATTTTGGCTACTTTCACTTTGAAAGTAAATGCAATAAAAATCCTTTTTCCAATAAAGTCTTCCTTCTTTTCTCTCGCTTTCCAGTCACTTCTTGCCTTCTGCTTTGACTATTAACATCATTTTCAATGGAAAAAAAGGTGTTTGCAGATCTGAAGGACAAAATAGCACTTATATGATTGTGTTCCCACAAAGGCTTCAGTCGAAATATACCCACAACCTCGGATAGTCTTACCAGAAGTACCTTCAAAAATACTTTCAAGGTAACAAGCATGCTCTTAATCCTTTAAACAGGGCGCACACTTAAACCTTTTAATCTTGTTAATATTTGAATAACAAAGTCAAGTATGTCATTATAGCACCACGGCTATCTTTTTTTAAATTAAAAGTGAATCCTTTTTAAATCTCATTTATGCTACTGACCCAACTAATACTTTTGGCCATTTTGCAGAGGGCCTGCTGCCTGGCGGAGGTTTGTGGCTGCTTTACCTAATTACAGATAAAAACCCTCCTTCACATACCGTTTAATTATGTCGTCCGGATGTCTGAGTGGGAAAGCGTTCTCCGACGCTGATTGTTAATGGACTAATGCACGCTGTTCCCCAAACCACTCACGGGGCCCGCTGAATTACTGCTGTCACTGGAGTGGTTCTGCAGATTAGCCGAAAGTCTGCTCGCCCTATCTGCCGTCCCAATTGTTTCCTGGCTAACGGAGACGCTCCTGGGTAAGGTGGATCGACATGTTCCTCCAAAATACAAGAAAGATTTGATCAGAGATAATGTGTTTTTTTAGATAAGGGTCTCCGAAAAAATGATCTCGCATTGTTTGTCAAAAACAATGTCAATTTGATTGTATAATAGGCATGCATATTTAAAAAAAGCAATATACATGTTTTTTTTTTTTTTTTAGCTCTATGAAGTACCCTTACAATTTCACTTATGCTTGATTAACACGCTTGACCTGCATGAAAGCGGAGATATGACTGGTAGCAGGAAAAGCATGTTTAATGCATTCGGCTTTCAAGGAGCTAGACAATCTCCCACCGTGCAAGCTAGGCCACTTTAAAGCTCTTCAGTTTTATATTCATGTTTGCAATGGGGAATGCAAATACAGAATCCATGGACAGTTTTTTTCAGTCAGAATCTTAGCTTATGGATTCTGCTCAGAATTCTGCCCAAGCGCTCGACCCGAGATGATTTTGCGCTACGGGAAGCTGTGAGTGTTACAGTCGGGGTGTTGCCACCGCAGGGCGTTGAGCGTCTGAAGGGCGAGGCGCCGACCTGGGAGAGGGAGCCGTGCTGGCGGGGCATGAAGGCTGCGTTCGGAGACCCGCCCTCCTTGGCCTGGCTCAGTCCCTTCTCCGAGCTCAGCTGCCGTGGGAGACCCTCGCCCCGCGTCCACGCCGCCCCGCAGGGGGACGCCGCCGAGGACGACATCGTCGAGATTCCGATGGAGTGCTAAACACGAGGAGATGCTTTACCCACAGTGCCTTGCACAGCTGGACCCACTTGGCTGACAACATGAAATTCGCTCACTGGCTCCAGCTCATCATACAAACATTTATTGAACTCATTACCGGTTTGGAATGCAGCAGGAAATGGACGGATTCTCTGACTGGAGCGCTGGGAACAGACCTTTTGGTACCGTCTGTTGAACTTTACCGTTTTGTATGCAGTTATCTTTTCGTACAGATTCGATCTGCAGTGCGCTTTTATCATCATGCTGACAGCTATAGTGGCCTTTGTCTGTGAGGCGCTGGAATAAATGTATGCCATGAGCATCTTGACACTACTGAAAGCACATCAAGGCAAGCAAACCCACTTCCTCTTAAGTCATAGCCTATTCTTAAAATGGTAAATGTCAGCTTTTGTTTAAAATGTCCTTTTGCATTCCTTTTTAAACAGCTATAGTTCCACATTTATCCTGATCCTCTTTAACACATGCTGCTGTGAGAAATGTGGCTGTGGTAACCTGTTTGAATGAAATAGGAGGTCAATAGGCCCATAAATACTGGATATGCTAAGTTGGATACACGCAGAAGGGAAACAAAATCGAGGAAAGCAATTTTTATTTGACAAAGATAGGGCTGTTTCTGTTTTGGGCGCTCTGTCGGCTGTACTTTACAATAAACGGAATAATTTGATGATCTGTTTGTGCCTTCTTTCTAATATTAGCCATGTTCACTGGAAGGTGAATTCAGGTATTTTTGCTCGGAATACTTTGGTGAAATCTCCCCATGGAAAATTGCAAATAAGTCCCTGTGGTATGGGTTGAGTTGGAATCTACATACACACAGGACCACGACGCATTAGGACTTGACGTTTTGCCATTTAAAGCTTTTGATCTGATGTCAGATTCAGCGTAGTGTGCCTTCGGCTCCATAAAACCATGAGAAATATCTTCCTACTGCTAAGTACACTACCTACAATGTGAATACTTTAACAATAGTCTTCATGTAAACACCTTAGTCAGCACTTTGCTTGACTTGAAGCTGTTTGATTTGTGGGCCCCAGTGCTGAAGAGATGTTCAACTTCTTTTTGTGATTAAAAAAGAGGATTTACTTACATGAACAAACAGCTTTGGAGAATACTGTCCAATAATAATAAGGGAATTGAGCTGTGACTGGCTGGGATGTTTATAGTCGGCCACCCAACAGATTACACCTAATCACATGTTTGTCAGAGTTGAATTGTTTTTAAGGCTTTTACACAAATTTGAAAGATAAACAATCAATATGGAGCCCAAGACTGAGCAGACAGTACAACGTGGTTCATTTAACCTAATCGATACATTTTTCTCAATTTCTGTTTTATAGATTTCCACTGTATAAAGTTTGCTAAGTGCATCATTTTCACAACCCACTTTTTGTTTTTCATTAGGCTTATGGGAGCCATTTAGAAACGCAACATAAAAACAGATTGATGACAAATTAGTATAGAATTAGTACACTTACATTTATATTCTCTACAATATCTACTGTTTCAGTTGCACAACTACCAATATTACTGTGAATGTATAAAGGAAACAAAATCAAGGAATGACCCCAGTAGTGACACTGGTCTTTTCCACATTTATACAATAAGATACATTAATGAATTTCCTACTCCCTGGAGATTCCTCAGAAGGTACCATTAGACATGCTATCAATTTAGGGAGTCAACACTGGGACCAGATGGCCACAAAAGAGTCATAACTCTATCCAATATATTGCCGAAAACCTTTTAAGAAAATTTCATGTAGATTGGTCTACTGGGAGCGATTACATTAAGCTTGCATTTTTTTTTTTTTACCTCAGTAGTTTGCTCTTCTTCTCTGTGGCAGTCCATGCCTCTATAATATCTAAATAAAATCTCTGGGCTGAAAACATTTCCACTGTGCTTCACCATTCTCCTACATTTAACATGCATATTGTTGCAGCTTATCAATTTGATATCATTTTAAGTTCTCCTTTAAGGGTATTTGTCAGTTAAGTTAAACCTCTACTGAAAAATGATATATCTGTCTGTCCATCTGAAACCTTTTATTGCATGTGTGCACAGTTGTGTATAAAAAAAAACGACCAACAACAAACTACTATCACCACATACATGTTCTCTGCATTTCATAATAATGAAATATCACTTTCTCATTTGGGTGAAGTTGTGAACCCATTAAATAATATTCATATACAGTCAGTCACAGCCTGAAACTTTATTCAGGAATCTTCTTACAATTTTGGTGACTGACATGTAGTGGAACAAATTAAGAATTATATCCAAAAGGCCTCATCTGAAAGCGACGTGCGTTGTTGTTCCCTGTCATTCTGAGGAGCACATGAAAGGACAGACACCCTGGTTTCCTTTCCTGATAAGATGAAGGCGACAACAGCCACAGCCACAGAGGGTGCTCCAAGTAGAGTGCCTGAGTGCCTTGAAGAAGGTCAACATGACAGCATCATTATGCTAGTGGAAAGAGAAGCCCCATGCTTATCAGCTTCAGCGCAATGTGTAGCCAGGGCACACAGTTTCTGTATCAAACTACAATGAAATACGTACGCCTACAAATATGCATGCACGCTAACACGCGCACACGCACGCACACACACACAGGCGGTGTCCGATAAATTTTGGTCACATAAATATGATGTGAAGCTTCGTTTTAAAAAAATGAGGCGCAGCTTCGCCGACGTTTTCCTTCAAATACAACAAAAACAACACGTGACATGGCAGCGCAACGAGGGGGACGCAGGGTTGCCAGATCTTGCCAGAGACTTTCCAGCCAAATGGCGACTCAAAACTAGCCCAAAATATATTTTTAACCGGAACCAACGTATTTTAAATAGAAATCATCATATTTTTACTTTTTAAAATAAGTGCGTGCTTTGTGACTTTTCATTTTTACCCATGACTGCACATTGAAAGTATCCCAATTTAGCTGTAAAACCTGGCAACATGGCATGGCAACACTGGTGGAACGACTTATGACCTGCTTACGACACTTCCACAGTACGGTTGGAAAATAGTATGGCAGATATTTTTCACTGACTGCTAAACAGTGCACATTAAACAGCACACTTCTGCCAGTGCACTGTATGCAGGAGACAGGGCACAGTAGATAGGGCTCTGATTCAGACATAGCCCCACATTATCTCATACATTCTTCACATACCTGGCGTATTAATGTACAGGAAGAAGCCATTGCTGATTACTTTGTCATTGGTCTGTAAAGACATTTTGTATTTAGGGTCAGTTTGGATACAAGATACTCTAATTACAACAGAAATGGAGAATCTTGTATCCAACTGACCCTAAAGAATAAATACATGTACAGACCAATGACATAGCAATCAGCAATAGCTTCTATTCTATTCTAAGCATCTCTAATTTCCAAGGGCACAGATCAGATTAATTACAATCAGCATTAACAACCCATTTAATGTACCCATTTAGGTTTTTTACCATTACAGATAATTATCTAATTTGTACACATGCCTTAATTGTTTGTTAATCAGTCAAAATAGATTTATGATTTTATGCAATTTACAATCAGGTCTTAGCTTTATTTACTTTATTACTTTAGCTAATAAAGCAAAGGCTGTTTCAAAGTATTGCTATTAGAACTCAGTGTCACCTGGATATGCCTTGAAAACAATTTATCATGTTTCATGAGTGTTACTAGTAACTTCCAACATGACAATGCCCTTAAATAACACTGAATTAATGTTATTGTGGTTTATAGCACCTTGTTAACTGTACTGTCACAATTAGCGGATTATCACAGCTGCCTTATTTATGGTTGAAACTGTGACCTGCATCAGTTTGGCTGGTGAATATCCATTCTGGAACTAGTATTGTACATTACATTACATTACATTTATTTGGCAGGCGCTTTTATCCAAAGCGACGTACAATAAGTGCACACTGACGGTCATTGACGCGACTACAAAGCAGATCCGACAAAGCGCAACTTTCTCACAATGTAGGAGCCATCCCTAGTAATGAACATAGAACACGGTCAGCAACACATTCTTAGCTATAAAATAACAAAAAAATAAAATAAAATAAAAAATAAAAAAGTTAAAAAGAAAAGCAAAAAAAACAAAACGGAAGCAAGTCCAATAGAATTGGCCCTATATAGGTAGTTTAGTCACGGTGGACTTTCTACTGTAGTGTACTTGTAATAGAAAGTGACATGAGATCCCCGGGATGCGACAGTGAAGCTCGGTGCCTCACTGTGGGCCTGCCCTGCTTCCTCACAGAGGATAGACAAGAATTTCAATTATTTACCACCGTCCGGGCACCAGCGTATTAATTATTCAAACACCTATAGAGCACTGTTGTTTCACCCCATTGCAGGCTGCAGTTTCCTATGCCGGCCTGAACCCCCCCCGCTGAGCTCATTTCTACACAAGCTATTAGACAGCAAGGCACACCAATAAAAACTCTCAGAAAAGTTGGCTGATACACCTCGTAGCCCATGGAGCCAGGTCATAATATTTGCACCGTGAGGACAGTGTTTATGCTGAGATAGTGTTCGTGGTGACTTCCTCTCAGATTACAGCGCCGTGTTTGATTCCCAAAAAAATTTTCAATGGCAAATCTTCAACCCCAAGACGTAAGAGCTTGGTTACATGTTAGATGGTTTATGGTTGTCCTAAGGCGGTGGTTTCTATTAAATTCGGCCCTCAGTCCGGTATTGAATCCTGACCAGTCGTTAACTATGGCTGACAGCCTGCTAGGACAGCATATAAACCAATGTAGAGTCAGATGGGGAAGTTTTAGTTGGAGGGATTATCCTCGTTTCGTCATTGAAAAGTGACTCCAGCGGTTAAGTCATCGTACACCAACTAGAAATGAAATGCAGTCTTTGGATGCAATAACTGTGCAGTTCAGCAGGTGGTTTGTAGTGAGAAGAATCTACATTTCTACGTTAACTTATAGGTTGCATTGCCGCTATGAAGGGTCCGTAATGTGCTGGACCATAATTCCAGGGAAATATTAATAAGTCTATAAGGAATTCATGAATGCATGTGGGTCAAAGAACGGACACAGATTCACCGTCTGTCTCTCTTGGCATCCATCAAAGGATGTGGGGACACAAAAATGAAGTTCCCTCATTGCAAGCATAAATGAACACTCAACGCTGGGAAAACACCATGGTGAGGGTAGTAATGATATGCGTGCCAGGAAAGTAAAATTAAGAATTGCCAATCTATCTCCTGCTGTTCTCTCCTCTCTATGACTGCCAGACAGCGTGAAAATCGATACTAATGAGATGTCCTTCAGTTGTGTGGAAAATCACTAAATCACACAGCCCCCTATAGCTATTAGCTTCTTCCAGACAGCAGCCTCTGATGAAAGGTGTGAGTGTGTGTATGTGTGTGTGTGCGTGTGTGTGTGTGTGTGTGCGTGCGTGTGTGTGTGTGTCACAATCACATCTCTTCTGCATTCTGATCACCTGGATCATATAGGTTAAATAACATTAATGTCACTATGTAAGGAAAAAATATATATTCTTTTCCAGTGTGATTGATGTACCCATCACAACCAAAGGAACAGAAAAGGCCACAGTTAGAGAGAACTGAAGTCCACAAGGCAAAAGTCTGATTGGTCCAAAATATGAACTGCCCCCTGACTATTTAGGTTTATGAGCGATCTAGCAATGCAATGCCTGAAAACACCTTGTGTTTGATGGCTGCACTGGTCATTTACCCAACTGCCACAGATCATTATGGCTTCTGTTATACTGTTATTGTTTTAGCAATGAAAATAAATGTCAGGGGGTTATACAATCCACACACCACTCTCATTGTTTGGACTGTACCCTCAAGATTTCAACAGATCCCCAAGGGTTGTTTCTGACACATTCTTCTTCTGCTAACATATTATTTCCCCCATTGCATACACAGTAGTACACACATGCATGCGATTGCTGCATTTAAGCCAGGGCAAATATTATTCCATTTATTCTATGCGTTTGTTCATGTAAGTCTTCCATCAAAACAACATTCCGGAGGGAGAACATCGACATCCACCGTCCCTTGCACACAAGCGCTGATAGAACTGAGACAATCGCACATGTTTTAACATGCCATGCCTGGAGTGTATTCCACAAGCACCTACGGTCCCTGACTCTCAGTGTTGTATTGCACAGAGCAGTTCCAGCGCCGAGCCAGTAGGTGTCTCTACTGCACTTTAGCAAAGTGCTTATTTCTGAGGTAATCAAAATAATGGCACAGCACCCAGAAAACTATACAGAGAAATTCACGTTCATAATGGCTAGCCTAGGCACGCTATATTCAAATCAGATGAAATGGGCAGGCGGGGTTCATAGTGCATGCATCAGTACTATGTCTCAATTGCAAATAGAAAAAAGAGGTGAGAACAATTTCCCAGCTATCTTCTCCCAGCTTGGTTAACTTGAGGCATAGCTTCTGGCAGAGTATCAGTGAACCAAGGGCACTAGCCTACTTCCTGAGCAGCACCTCTCCATGTATACTCATTATAATGATTTTTATGATGTTACCGTACAAGTGCCAGCAGATATGTTCCTGGGGCAAGTCAGACAAAGTAAGCCCAGTTTGCTCAAGGCTAAAATGGCAGTTCCCCCATAACTTGCCACTGAAGGGATTTGACCTTGCGATTTTCGATTAATAACCCCAGCTCCTTAACTACAATGCTACTCCGCGGTCGCGGTCACGTCACGCCTCTCAATGGAGAACTCATTAGCGAGGTCACTGCTATAGGCTACACCTCACCGTCACACACTGTAACAACCCTTCACCTGGCCGCTCAGAAATCGGTTCCGAAGCTACTTCATTTAACTTAATTTCATCCCTGTCTTTTTCAGTTTGAAGCATAACTATCATACGTCAGAATAATTCCGTTGTAACAGTTGCGCATCCAGCTTGCAACTCTGGTGCATTCCCACAGAGAATGATGTTGATACACTTATAAGGTGAAAAGCACCTCGTGTAAGAGGTGTACGGGCCTGTACTGCAGCCAGGGAAAATTGTTTTACTGAAGAGGCCATTCGAGCACCCCTGAATTTTAGATTGCTCACAGATCTATCATTGCTCTACTCCGAGGTGCAGGCAGGGTAGGGGAGAATTGGCTTGGGCGGTACGTCTGAGGTTGTGCTTTTGAGTCCTGGGAGATGGCTGAAGAAAAGTATTTAGCCTGAATTACATTATATTTACTCCTCATAAATATGAATCAATTTAATGGATGAAAATAAAAAAAGCTTTTCATTGGCTTGAACGAATGACGCCATTTTAATAATGGAAATAAATACTGAGCGCGAGACATTGCGTTTACCCCTATCCCCTAAACTAACAGAAGCAGTGATTCTGGCCACTATAAAATACTTCATGATGGAATCTACCCAAAGGAAAGATTTGTCCCAATAACTGCATCTCCTTTTCTATAGTTTCAATCCTTATTATGGTAAAATTAAAAATTATTATAATTAATAAGCTTTGATTCTGGCCTTAACATCATATATTCTGCAACATATAGTGTAGCATTATTTACACTCAAAAAAAATAATTTTCATACAGATTGTGATACTGTGCATATGTGTGTATGTTTTTTTTTTTTTACCTACAATACATTGCTTATACATGTTGGTTATGATAATATGTTTTCATAATAGCCACATCTGTCCTACTGCTGGATGTCTTGAATAAAGATTGTGGTTCTGTGGTGCAGAGGTTAAAATGATCTGTATTCACACAGGGTCACCTTTCCCCTCCTGCTGGAGCTCATTAAGTGTTTATTTTAGAGAGCACTTCTATGGAATAACGCAGTGCACACATCAGCAAGCTTTATCAGAACCAATCGCATCAGGCCTTTTAGCAGATGTCTTTTCTTTTATAGAGGACACAGATAGCAACCAACTTAACAAGACTGTAGTGCTCCCGTAAGACACGAGAGGGAATGAAACATAGTCTGTGGAATCTGATCGTTGCTGTTTATTTTTCTTTGCGTCAATGGACAGCCGAATACCTTGTAGAAATAAATCACTTTAGACTTAATCTCTAGAATCTGAAGTAGTTAAGAGTTTGGTACACATACAGTGCTGTGGGAAAAAATGATAAGAATATGGATAAAAGTAAAGCCTTAGTGGTAAAATTTCATTGGACAATGTTTCACAGCATTTTCCCTTCGAAGCTCAAATAAAGCTGTTTTTTGTTGTCGTAGATTTGTAATAAAAATAAATGGAACGATATTTTGGTAACTCATGTTTCATGATACATCTGTTCCAGGATTGCTTTATGCATTTTTTTCCAGATAAGAAAACTTTCTGACTCATGAGTTATGTCATCTTGTCTCGGTTATAGAATTGTTGTAATGCAGTGTTGCTGATACTGTTCTGTAGACATTTAGTTTCTCTTTAATGGAGCCCAGTTTTTACACGTTATTCTATCGCACTTCTGCTAGCAACCACGGGTAGCAGAAATTGAATTCCTAAAAGCTGTTCTGAACTCGAAACAACCTGGTATATGAGTACAAGTGCTCTTTTTGTACCCTGTATATTGTAGCATTTGCTGGGGGGTTCAGTACAACATGCTTTACCTCATGTATTTACAGCATCACCAAACATAGTCACTGCCAAGAATAATGGTGCATGAGTGGTTATACCATTGTAACAGTTATGTGTGTGCAGTTTCTGTCTTTGCTGACTTCATAAGGTCAATGATTCAAAATGATTATGTGACTTCATGAATGAGACCCTTAGCCTCAGTGGTAGGGGACACAGCTATGAAATGCCACACCTATCTCCTGAGCCATTGCACGCTTGGTCCCCATGTAACATAGGTTCCTGTTAAAGAAATGGGCAAATAAACACTTACCAGGCACTATACTATCCAAAATCGGTAAATACCTTGCCAGCCTTTTCATCATCTAGTGGTAATATGTCATTACTGCAGAAATGGGCCACTATTAAGTGATTCTAGAGTGAGTGAGTCAGTGTGTCAGTCAGTCAGTCAGTCAGTCAGTTGGTTACTAATCTGATTTAAAGACTGCTTCCTTCTGCCACAGTTGAAAAAAGAAAACATGCTCTTATAACAGAAGCCTCACCTGACCCTGATGTTCCCTGTAAACAAGGGGCCGCGCCGTGAATCAAGGTTGGCAGTCCCTCTTCCACGTGATCGAGTTCCACACTACCTCTACTGTCCCTGCAGTTTTCAGGAAGAGAAATCAGGCACACAAACACTTAATGAATCCCTCCCTGCCTAGGCGTAACCGGGAACGCCATCAACTAATGAAAAGAACCGCATCGTGTCATCCGCTGCACTGAGCCGCCTGTCGCCATGATTCATTTCCATTTTTTAGGATCATTTGTCTGCTGTCCACTCTGCTGAAGATCGGGTGAATTGATGCACGTTTCCTGCTCTCAGCCAATATGTCTTTGTCCGTTTGTCCATTTCAAGTGCAATGCAGGCATTGTAAACTGCAGTCTCTTTGAGGAATCGTCGGAGACTGAGAGCAAAACTTTTTCCCGAACAATGCATCGTGCCTGATTGATACGATTGTGAATGCTCAATGTTGCCATCGCCTACTGGTGCCCAAGCCCTGCAGTGTTGCCACTGTAAAATCAAATGAGCCTATCAATACGGGATGCTATTTCACACAGCTATTTCCTGCTTTGTGAAATACCCCCCATGTCTACATCACAACCTGAATGAATGCAAAGATTCTCGTCTGCATCCCACTCATTCATTTCCCTGACTGTACTTGTGAGGTCGATTGGCCGGCGCAGTTACAGGGCCTGTGGAGTTCTGCCTTCTGCAAAGCACAGCCGTCACAGTTTTAAGAAGTTGCCGACACAGCAGAAAGGAAGTGACTGAAGTGATTGGGAATTTGACCGAGCCCTCAGGCATCCAGAGCCCTGCCCCTCCTCCTCCTCCTCCTGACATTCCTGGCTGCTCAGCACTGTCAGGATGGCGATATTCATGGTGTTTGTTTACTCCAGTTAGGCAGGGGCCTGAACCCGGAATGTATTAACTTGAAAATGTGTTTTCTAGGAGAGAGTCTCAGTTTCACAGCTGCCTTGCAAAAAGGAAGATTGAAAAAGACAGAAAATGAAATCTGCCTGCCAACACTCCCAAAAGGCTTTTTCTCCTCGCACCATGTTCCCCATAAGATCTGCTGTACGGGAGCCAGGCGACACGAACCACAAGCTACCGAGGACGTTCCTTGTCATCGCCAGCTGTCCACCACGGAGAGAGAGAGCGAGCGGGAAGAAGTGCAATGGGAGCTCCCGTAGGCTGCGTATTTCTCACCTCAGATACGGACCGTCTCCCAGCCAAAATGTGCGATGGCAGCAAGCTCTACGGGCACAGGCAGGAGGGCGAGTTGAGCTCCGTTGGAGCAAGAGCAAGCAGCCAGTTTCACAGTAGAGACACAGGATCAGCCCTCTGCCAAGACCAGTGTGCTGCTGCTCAGGAGGGCTTCATTTAAACAATGAACTGCATGCTGCTATGCTAACATACTGTTGCTGAAACCTCTTGACCATGACTCCATTCCATAGTGTGATCCTACTCTGCTTTCTCCATCTGAATAAATTGAAAAATACATAAGGGGGGTGGACTGTCAGCTCTCCTTGAAAAAAAGGCACAAAACTGTTGGTAGGGGTTGGGTGATGGACTGTCCAGATGGAAGCTATCAAGGCTACATACAATACTACTAGTAGAGAACACATTTTAAACACAAATGTTTTAAAAAGCTTGTCATAAAAGAGAGACCATTTTTATAGGTGACTTCAATTACTCCTCTATTAATTGGGACTTGGTAACAGGTGCAGTATGATACTCAGCCTACAAGAGAGAAGCCAGTCCTGGATCTGGCTGTATGTAATACTTCTGACGGAATATGCAGGTCAGAGTTAATGGCATCACTTGGATCAAGTGATCACAGCGCAGTTAGTTTTTATATATTTTGGCAAATTAGGACCGCCTCCTCCAACTCTAGAAATTTAAACTTCTGAAATGCAAACTTTAATAAGCTGTGAGAAAATTTAAGCAATACAGATGATAGCCCCACAGGGCCACACTCAATTGGCTCTAGCCAGGAGATCTGAAGGTTTCGGTTGGCTGGGATTATAAGGACTCATTGTACACCAGCAACCTCCGCTGGTCAGTTGGGCCCTCAAGTCCATTTTAGAAGAATCTTCCACTGAGTCAGATTAGTTTGAGGTCGACTTGCAAACTGTGGTGTGATAAAAAGCAGTGGTGACTTTGTATACATTGGAAGGAAGCATATGGTCATCTTCGGTCTTGCCAGACTGCTAGTAGATGTAGCACAGAGCTGGGAATTTGGCTAGTATACATGGTTGGGAATTCCAAATTTGGAAGAGAAATAGGGGGAAAAAACATAAAAAGGGGTTATTCTTGATTACAAAAGAGAATATAATACCAATATATGAAAGTGGACCAAACTGATCCAGGAACCTGTGAGGTTCTCATCCTAACTTGCATCTCATGTACAATTTTGGAATATATCATTAGGGACAAGTTGGAATTTTTCCTTGAAGAAAATATCTTAAGTGGTAGCCAACATGGTTTTGCAGGGTAAGACCATGCCTAACACATTTCTTGGACTTTGAGGAAACTACTAAGTGTTTAAATTGAACAAGACTTGATATTATTTGGACTTCTAAGAAGTACAACACAAGAGACTCATTGTTAAATTGAATTCAGTGGGAATCACGGGAATTATTTCATAATGGGTTTGGAATTGGCTCCAGTGTAGAACACAAAGATTAGCAGTTGGAGGTACCTTATCTAAGCAGCCAATCATGTGTTCTATACTATTCCCATGTAATTTACATTTTAATCTTAATCATTTTAATTCCCATAGAGATCCATTCAAATGCAGAGGTTATAGTATTGCTTGTAAGAGTACCTGAAAATAAGATATCAAGAGTCTTTTGATGTTGTTGGGTCACAGACATCAGGAAGTCATGGTATGCAAAGGATATGCAACCAAATATTAAATATGATGACTTTATTTAAGTTTATGTTAATTTGTCCATTATTATTTGGTACCCTAAAATGGGGGGACGGACCATGTGTAAAAATGCCTATGTTACATGGTTCACTCGATATGGATGTAAAAACCCTCAAATTAAAGCTGAAAGTCTGCACTTTAACCTGATAGTCACTGTTCCATTTCAAATGTGCTGGAGCACAGAGCCAAGGCAGTATAATTTCACAAGCATGTAATTCACAGAATAAGATTTACTTTCATTAAAAAACCACACTTTGCACTGACAGATGATTTACACCACAGAAGAAATCGAAGTATAATGTAATCCAAATGAAATGCGATCGATTGGCTGCTGATGAGCGCGCACGTCCTCAAAACTATTGATCAGCGGCCAGAAAGTCAAAGCTTTGAGGTGTACTCATTTACAAATTCAAATTTCTAGTAATGCGTGCAACACAAGTTTTACCTCTTGTGCCTTCCTTGAATTAATGATGTAAGGGGGCTTTACGTCAGCCTTTCGATAAACTGCTGTAAACCCTTGACCCCGTGACCTCATCTTGTGCGATACGTCAGCACTGGTGATATACGGGTAGGCTCAGACAGCGGACAGCTGCTTTAATAAATGTGAGCCTACACAGGGTGACAAAAACTGCACTATGTGCAGCAAAATGCTGAGTAATACATCTACGGACAACACATAAAAACATAAAATAACATAGCTAAGGTACAGAGTACATGCAACATCAGGTTTTGGAATAATAATCAACTGTATAGGATAAGCGATGATCTCTATATATTATCTTATGTACAAATATAGCCGCTTTAACACAGTAAATGAGCTGAGTAAGCATATATTAAAACTTTCTAGCACCATGTTTCTATTTATGTGAAAATATTCTATAACTGGCTTCTTTTACATTACATTACATTACATGCATTTAGCAGACGCTCTTATCCAGAGCGACTTACACAGCATTTACATAGTATCCATTTCTACAGCTGGATATACTGAAGCAATGCAGGTGAAGTACCTTGCTCAAAAATTGAGCCGCCATGCAAATTTATATTTGGCTTTAAAAAAAAATCTATTCCAGAATAGCCTACATGCTACTGCTAGTGAAAGATCACTGTTCCAGGAGCCTAAAACTGCTATTTCACACAAATACTTTACGGGAAAACTGCTTTGTATAACAGAGAAATGTCACCACTCGATGGCTGCTGTAAATTGGCCTCTGACATTGTAGAAAAGACAGACAAGTTTTCTTCAAGGGAATCAGTTAATGTGATTAATTCTCCTTTGAGTTTCAAGATCCTGCACAACTGACTGAAATATCTTTCCAAAATAGTAGGCTATGCTTTTTTTTTTTGCCTTATGGAATTATCTTGATATAGCCAGGCCTGTTCGTATGAAACACAACTAATTAAGTATGACAATGCGTTTTTAAACAAATCAGTACCCTAGTGTATTGATTACATTTGCAACAGCTGCATGGCTTAACATGAATGCACAAGTATTGTGCTTGAGCTATCTGGCAAGTAACCAACTCAAAATGAAACTTGCAGCCCAATATACTTCACACAACTGATAGCTATGCGGTTATGGCAGAGGATATGATGCCCCTGTGTGCTTTTTGTGTCTGAAAAGCACAATGTATACTAGCCAAATTTGGCTGGAACTTAGCGTCAACGGTATTGGTAGTAGCCCACTGGGGTCCCAGAGGTAGCCTACTTCTCTCTATTCTCCATTATGTTAAGAAACTGAACAGGTTTGTCCTGCCTGTATACTGCACATATGTAAAGAGTACGCAAATCTAAAAGCATTTTAGCCATACGGATGTCTTATAATACATCATTTGCAAATGCTTTTAAAGGTGGAGCCGAAATCTTCACATTGGTGAATCAGCATTTATGTTTACGCAGTTTACGAAACGTGATCGCACATCGGCATTCTGCGCGCTGGACCGTGTTGTGCTCCATGTGATGTGTATCTTGACTGTAATATCCGGGTTGGTGGAGAGGCGGAGGGAGTGACGCTACGGTGATTTCCATTTTAAAAACGCTACAATACGGGCACAGAGCAATCGCCGCAGCGAGGAAAATAATCCTAATCGTAAACTAGGAATATGATTGTGCCGGTTGGACGAAGCAGACGACAAAACCGTCAGCGGAATATGGATGCTGAATTTTCGAAGTTCTGGATTTAACTCAAGAGTCATAGCCTACATTGCGCTACTTTCACCGATGATATAGCGAACAAAATCTAGTTTGTCCATCCCACTCTTATTTCTAGCATGGAAAATACATTCAGCGGTGCACATCCTGGGACTAGCAAAACCAACTCCGTGTTCTCTGCAGATCGTGCGAACTCCGCTAGGAAGATCGGGAGAACACACAGCCCGGGCTCGGTGTCAGTTGGCAGTCCGGCTGGAGGGACGGGGAGTCGGGGACGAGTATCGGGGAACAGCGTCAATCTGCAGCAGGCACACAAGGGGCACCTGGAAGGGGTGCTCTGTAAATACACGAACCTGCTTCAAGGCTGGCAGAACAGGTAATCATATGTCCGTACGCTGAAGTTTCCATATCATCCGATTGCAACTCTGCCAATTCACCAGTGGATTTGCTCCTGCTGGTTGGGTATCTGACCAGTTAATTCCCCACTTGGTTTTGCTGCTTTAGCTAGCTTGCCTGCTTGTGCTATCTTGTTTGGAGGGGGTGCTGCTCTCTCTGTTTGATTTAGTAAACGTCAGCCGGTTTGTTTAGTTTTGCGGTTGACTGTTCAGTGATAAATATTTTGGAGGCATGTTTATTTATCTAACGTTATGATACCCTCTTTAAGACACGGCTCTTACCAAACATTGATTAAAAAAGACATTATGCAAAGGCTGAATTACCAAAACAACAGCGTCTCATCATAGTAGTCGGTCTGCACTACTTCCGAGTAGCTAGACTGGAAGGCTTCCCAACCCTTTTATGACTGTCTGCGGCCCACATGATCATAGTGATTTTAACGTGTGAAATGAAAGTGGTTTTAATTTTTTTAGAAATTTTACCTAGTTGGCTACTTCATTTGCAGCTATAGGCTATAGCTTTTAGGAATTCAGTCAGACCGACCAAGAATTGGTCAGTGATAAAACAAATTATTGACCTGCATCCCAGTGTTATTTTCTAGATAACAGCATAAAACAACCGCTTTCCAAACTGCTGTGAATTTAATGACGTTATCTTACTGTTTTCCCACAGCTTGCAACATGCAATCTTAAACTGGCAGGGTTGGGAAAAATATCTGAACCGTATGGCTAAATCCATTATAAGTGCATTCATATGCAGATAGGATACTCTGAAAACTTTCTTGAAGGTTTTGAATGAGAATTTTGCCTTAAATACTGCAGAAACCCTGAATATAATTGTGCAAACCCGATATGCTTCTCATCATGAGCAAGCACCACGTTGCGATGTACTTTGAAAAGATGTTGCCAAGTGATCAGAAAGATTAATGCGGGTAGCCTACCATTGAAAGACGTCCAGCGCTCATTGAGAAATCGAGGCATGTCTCACATAGGCTACTTTGGAATAGGACCCAAATGCTCGATGAATGTAGTGAAAATAAATGGTGAGGAAGGTGACTAAAATGAGTGAGCTGTGATCAGTGAGTGGACTGATGTCTTCCTGCAGTCAATTTATAAAGAAACCATGCCAGAACCTGCCAATAGCTTATGTTTACCTGTTGAGGCTGCAGGTCGGTTGTGCAAACAGTGTGCTTTCCTCCTTGCCTTGTTGGGCATGGTTTGTTAACGTAGACTATTTGCTGGTAAAATGGTGCTGGAAGGTTTGGTGTGTAGGAGGGCAGTTGTAGCAGTGTGTATAAGTAGCAGAGTCTAGACAAATGTTAATCCTGTTGTTGTATGAACTATCATTACACAAATGTAAAAATGGGGTTAAAAGGGTCATCATGTAAGACTGAAAACAAACACATCTAATTGATGGAGACATTCCTCGCACGCAATGCGAAAGCTTTCCACCTGTCTACGTCTTCTATATGATGTGTAGGCCACTCCTTCTGCTGTAAATTCTTGTATCCTCCTTGGATCCAGATGCTGGCAGGATATAAGATACAAGATTGAAAGACCTTGGTGTGAAACAGCATAAACATATGATGTGAAATGTTCATGATGTGAAAGACAAATAAAATTTTTGTTATTGGTACAATTCTGCATAGGCCTAATTGTTGCCAATGATTGATATCATGTGGTCCCCCCCCCCCCCCCCCATCCCCAAAAAAATAATAATAATAAAATCACACTGACTGCGCCTGGTGTTTGAAATCGTATTTACCTTTTAGGGTTGTTTTAACGCACTTGTTTCAAGTTGGAAAATGCACTAATGTACGTCGCTCTGGATAAGAGCGTCTGCCAAATGACTAAAATGTAAATGTAAATGTAAATGTTGAGTTTTCCATCTCCTTTTCCAATGTAATTGTGTTTCAAAGTCAATGTGGTGGTTTGGGAGTTGAAATATAGGCTTAATCTTTGTAGAAATCGCTTCACTCTGGGTCTATGTTTTTACTGAAGTCCTAAGTAGGCTACGTGTCAAGAAAACAGGCAGGAGGTAGGGAGAGCAAAAACTTGTTTCAGATCTTTCACCGGAACATTGGACATTGGTAAATTGTAAAAATGGAAAAGCTATTGACTTTCTGAAACCAAAGCTTTGACCTACATCACATCATCTGGAAATTTCTCTTGACAGGAAAGCTTTCCCTAAGGATATGTTGACATTCTGTTCAGCGATTCTATTCTGCCAGGTATATA
Source organism: Synaphobranchus kaupii (assembly GCA_029718625.1). NCBI lineage: Eukaryota > Metazoa > Chordata > Actinopteri > Anguilliformes > Synaphobranchidae > Synaphobranchus > Synaphobranchus kaupii. The sequence goes on from CM056396.1 coordinate 15,751,844, forward strand.
AAGTAGCGGTTGACAGGGAGGCCTGGGTATGTGACTCAGGGAATGTACTTGTATTGGTAATGATCCTGTACCTGTTTTTTATTGATTTTTGCTTTGAATGATTAACTTAAACAAGCATGTCAATGTAAATAAGGATCAAAAATTAAGAGAATGCTTTAAATGTGTTAGCTATGCTGTTCTCCATTTAATTTGAAATGACTGTAACTAAATAACAAATTACTAAATATCATAGCAGCAACAGCAACAACAACAGCTACAACTAGGCTACTACTACTACCACTACTACTACTACTACTACTAATAATAATAATAATAATAATAGTGGAAGTAGAAAACTCACCTGTAAATGGATAAAAAAATTGCCAAATGTGTTAGTCGGGATCATTATCAGCTTAAAGTTAAGGTCATTGGTTTTCTTATTAGTTTAGAACATTGATGAAGTGTAGGCTATATGGCTTTGGGACATCGTTCAATTCTCATTGGGCATTAGGAAAGCATATTTTATGCATGTTATATTGGGGATTAAACCGTGCTGACATTATATCACCTAATCTCCAGACAATCATTTGGTTCTTCTTTGTTACTATTTTAAAAAGTGACACGTGTCTGGTGCTTGTGTATCTGCACCTACCGATCATTAGGCCTATGTTTTTATTTGTTTCCTCTGTCAAGAGATATTTGTTTTGTGATAGGATAGGAAACTGTCACATAAAAAGGTATTTATTTTTCTCTGTGCACTTTATTGTCTTTTCAAGTCACACATTGCCATGTTGTTTTGTGTGGGTCCCAAGTGGATAGCAATTTAGCAGTTCCTGCAGAGGTAGTGCTACAATTTAACAGAGAAGGGAGTGGGCAGGATTGTCACACACACCGTGATATTGTAATAACCAAACCTTTACTGGCTTAATCTGTAACTTATTTCTGCATCATGTGAACTGACATATTTTATTTATTTAACTTCATATTCTAGTCCATTTGTCCAAATTCAGTGTTGGACATCTCTTAAAAACCAGTTAACCTTATTTTTTAGTTTTTGACAGTATATGCCTTGTCCTAATTTGTTGGGATTAAATGGTAAACATGCACTAAACACGATGCTATGTTTTCAAAAGTCCTGTGCCAACTTTGTATACAAATGTGTTGTGTGGGGTTTTGTGCCAGTTTAATCTTTTGGGGCCAATTTGACTCCAAACATAAAAGGTGTCATAAATGTCGAGATAATACGAGGGTTAAATCAACACCGAAGTTAGTTCTGACAAATGACCAGATGTAATAGCTTGTTATGACGGGAGAGTGAGGCTTCGGTCTTAACTCTGAAAAGGCTGGAGTCATCCATTGCCATTAATGGGTCACTGCTCTGAACCGATCACATGCGTCTGCTGGGGATAGGAGTCTTTTGAATGGTTCATTCCAATCAGTGACTGACAGCACATGGATGCTCCATCCATTTTGGGGATTGTTCACCTCACAACTACCAATTTATTTGTGCCGTTTTTTTCCCCCCCTCGTCTCCTCCTTGTCTTTCCCTGTGTACCTGCTAGAACAGCTCAATGACGTAGTGATCGTCTTTCTAGCGTGTGTCTGTCCAGATATGACCCTGACATGCATATTTTTAAGGTAGCCAAGTTACCATATTAAGGTTGAACCTGAAAACCTCTTCTTTAAATATCACTGCTGCTTTCTTCTGTTGTAAGCGGTTGTTCACAGTGTGTTGGAAAAGGCGGCAACCTCACTTTCTTCTGTTCTTCATGCATTCTAATAATATAAGGTTTATTACACTCACAGTGGCAGCCATGACATTTCTGGTTACACTCATCGCTGTGATGATGAATTGCCATTTTGAATCCCCTCATTATTACGTGACATTATTTATTCCTGTAGCAAAATATATTCCATTAAATGCATAGATTACTTGTCACTCCTTACCTGTCTGGATGGATGTATAATGGAGCAATTGTGGTTAAGTACATTGCTGAAGATGGTCATATAGCCATATCACACCTGGGGTTTATGAACCAGAAACTCTCTAGTGACAAGTCTAGATCCCTCGCCCATTAACCCTTATTGTTATTCCCAAGGTAATGTCCTTTACCTGTAAAACCTCATAGATGGCTCCAATAACTTGTCTGCAAATCCTAGAGCCAAATTAAGATTAGACATTTCTGATACATGGGCAGGACCAATGTCTGACAGCTGTGTATGTGTGTCAGCTTATTACTGTGTGCTTCAGGGAAGTGTGTTAATTGGTAGTTACTGTACATGAAATGACAACAGACATTCTAATCTAACACACACACACACACACACACACACACACACACACACACACACACACACACACACACACACACACACACACACACACACACACACACACGTTGATAAAGAAGAGAGCAGACTGTGGAGCTGTACATGTGTTTGGTACTTGAGCTGACGGAGGACCTGTTGTGTCCTTTTGGGCTAATGAGGTGCACAGTTTCCATTATAACCATTCCCATTTTAGTAACCGGTTCAGTGGTCAAAGTATAGAGGGGAAGGGGAAGCACTCTATAGCCATTCAGTGGGAGGCATTACCACCTATATCACACATGCAGAGTATTACCATTGATGAGTCCTTGGGTAACAGGCTGGGCCTCTATATTCACAACTGAACCTCAGTTTTGATGCAGATGTTGTGCGATGCCAAGATTTAGTTAGTGCTACTGCTGATTTTATTTTGTTCTTCCAGGGACAGATGCTAATGAAACTTTAGCTCAGGGCCAGGATAAACTGTTTCCCACTTGCACATCAGTAATAATTAACCCGGTGTTAATGTGTCAGACATTCTTGGCCCTATCCTGCAGCCAAATGGGGAAAAAAAAGTCCCATACAGTCCCATTAGTCCCATGTTTTTAAACTGTGATATTTGATTTAAAGTCAAAATAATGGCCGTAGATGGACGTAGATACACAACACACTAAACATAAATAAATAAATGCATATCTATATAAATGCGGTTTTAAGGGTATTTAGACTGGTTTTTATGAGTAGGATAAAAACAGGGAAAATGTGTGGTTGGATGATGAATGGAAAAATAGAGCAGCTAAATATCTACTCGTAGGGCCTGTGACTGGCCATGCTTAGGATGTCCAACTAAGTACTTTCTATGGATTTTTCTAGAAAGATTGTTTATTAAGTTGTAATTCATTTTATGCATCCAGTAGCCTGGATGTTGTGTAGGGCGGCAGTGTAGTATAATGGTTAAGGAACTGGACTTGTAACCGAAAGGTTGCAGGTTCGATTCCCAGGTAGGACACTGCCGTTGTACCCTTGAGCAAGGTACTTAACCTGAATTGCTTCAGTATATATCCAGCTGTATAAATGGATAAATGTAATAAGAAGTTGTGTAAGTCGCTCTGGATAAGAGCGTCTGCTAAATGCCTATAATGTAATGTAATGGATGTGGCCCAAGTTACAAGTTAAAAGACAACTGTAAGGCTAGCTAAATATGATTTTTCAGCAAACAGCCTAATTCCCTGAAGGCAGTGGTTCATACCATTTGTATTCATACGGTTTGTGTTGTTGTGTGGTGCACGATGCAGGTGGCCAGTATTTTTTCAGTGTGGTCATATGATACTCATGAGGGCACAACGACATGTTTCTCCATGGGGTTAAGCATAAGCAGTGACCCAAGGTTCGTTGCCAGGACAACCAAGGATTGCAGTGAGAGTGTGCTTCTGTACTTCTACACATAGTAATGTTGTTTCTTGTGATTGTGATTGTGATTATGCTTAAGTGTGGGCCAATCGAAACGTAGCATGTCTGTATTGGTTGGGCCCTTTGTGTGGGGTTGTCATAGTGGTGGCTTGGAAAAACATAATTATCAATTGCAAATTGGGGAATATTATTTAATATTGCCTTATTTAAAAAATGTGGCAAAATGAAACATTTCTCCTGACACTGGAGATGGTTTGGATTAACTCGATGCATTGGCACGACTCCCTATCCTTTTTCTTGTTGTGCACTTTATGCTGAGAATGGTCACATCGTACATGTGGTTTGTGACCACTAGGCCTATTCAGGTGGTCTATGAGTAACCATGTTGGACTGTCTCAACAATGGAGGATGAGCCAAGTCTTAGGACTTTTAAGTAGTTAGTACGTCTAATTTAGTTTGTGTTTGTCCTGTGGATTTGGTATGTAGTTTCAGTGGGATTACTTATTTTGTAAATCTGTGTTGTCAGATTTGTTCTTTAGTAGGTCACAACGGTTGAATAATTTCTCAGTTAGCATCTGCTCTGTGGGTATGGCTAGAACTTCTAAGTGATTGAAGCTCTGGCTTGATGTTAAATTCAAATGATTTCATTGGTAGCGAGCGGAAGAAAAATGCTGCAGTGAGTTGTGTCAGCTTCTCCACTTTTCTAAAAACCTACTTCTTGACGGCCTAATTAACATGTCTTATCAGTTTGCATTCAGCCTAACGTTTTTGTTATTCCCTTTTTCTCGCTTCATCGCACGGTGATGCGCATGAATTGCGTTGACCTTGGGAAGTAATCCGTTCTTTTTTGTTATGATTTTCCCAGGACATTTTGAAAAGGAGAATGGATAAAACGGGCTTAACAGAATAGTCTAGAATCTCTGTCGGGGCTAAGGAAGGAGGGAGGGAGGGAGGGAGGTAGAGGGTGAAGGAGACGGACAGTGATAGAGATGCAGACATAGAGACGTCTCTGTGCCAGTGTGGGTCATTGTGACCCTCAGACAGTGAGCGCGCGTTTGCAGCTGGCGAGACTGACAGTGGTGTAAAAGGCTGGGTTCTGACTGAAGGGATAAAAGAGAAGGAACAGAAGACGGGGCCTTATGGGACTCATTTCCTCCCTGGGTGGTATTGATCCAGAACCGATCACACAACTGGCTCTGAGAAAGCAGTCAATAAACGCGCTTTTCTATTCATGCCCCGAGCAACAGATTATTTGTTATTTAAGGGATGTTAAGTCTGCCTCTGGTTTTATGCTGCCAGGAATACAGATGGAACTAATTGGCTTGAAGCACTGGCGGTATGATATTACCGAGTCGCCACCAAACAGGTGGTCTTATTACACTCTCCTTCATTGTTGTTAAATTTTGTTTTGTAAGACTGGGGCTAAAAATTAACCGTGAACTGCAACCCATCTGTTAATGGCAAGCGGAGGTGGTACCTATTTCATGGCTTTAAATTGTTGACAAAGAACTGTTGTTTGGCTAAATATTGCTGCTAATGTTGGTAATATGTGTTGAGCAGCTTATTTATGACCTTCCTTATGTAAATGATTCATATAGTTCTCTGTATATCAGTCTTCCAAATATTCAGCTTTCGTAAATATCCTTTGTAAGATCATAAATTGATTCTGCCTCTCTGCCCCTCTCTCTCTCTCTCACCCTCCTCCACCTCTCTGGCCTCTGCCCCTCTCTCCCTCCCCCTCCCTCTCCCTCTCTTCCTCCATCTCCCTTTCCCTCTCTCCCTCTCCCTCTCTCCGTGCAGATACTTTGTCCTGGACCCAGAGCTGGGGCAGCTGCAGTACTTTGTCAACGAGCACGTCAGGAGCCAGAAGCCGCGAGGTTCGCTGCCCCTGATCGGAGCGGTCGTGGCGCAGAGCGATGAGGCGCCCCACATGTTCACCGTCCACTCGGCCAATGGGGAGCTGTACAAGCTCAGAGGTACGCCTCACCCCCGGGCGAGACCGGAGTGCTCTTTTCTCAACCCTCCAGAGCTCGTCACCGTCTGAACGGCGAGGTCGACCCTGGTCTGACTCTTGGTTCAGTTGGAGCCGGCCTTGCTGCTGGAGACAGTCTTGCTTGTTTAAAAATTACAAGTTTTTCCACTACTCCCCTCGAAGCTGCAAGGCCGCGGGTCAGCCTTCGCCGGATCAATAGATACCCTGCTAAGCATGTGTGTGGATGTTTTCTCCACCGCCAGGAGCCCTGCTCTAAAGTCGTCCCTCCCGCTGTTATTCATTCTGCCCGTAGCTTGGGGTAGGGGTAGGGGGTTAGTTGCATGATCGATATACTGAGCTCTTCCAGGCCCTGCTGTGCTTGCTTTTGATGAAGCCCGGGTCAAACGGACTTTTACCAGTTCGCTGGTTTAAGGCATGCGGTATCCGTGCGGTGAGAAAGAGACTTTGTCCGTCACTCTCCGCCACCCACGGTCCTTCGCAACAAACCCGAGGGATGAATCCAAATAATTCCCCTTTTTCGTTGACCCAGCGAGCCCCGTATTGAGCTGAGGCTGAACGATAGCTCCGTAGCGTGTTACTCACTGCCCTCAATCAGCGCTGTTGGGCGTATCGTATTGACTATTTCCTTTGTATGCGGCAGGGCTTCGCTAACATAATGGTGCAATTTCATGGTATTGCAAGGGAGGGTTAAAGGGATGGAGAGCAATTAAGAGGTCACTGTCTTGATTGAGAGCATTGCTCTTAGATGGTTGTCATGGAAACCCTGGCTGGTCACAAGAAGGAAGTTCAAGGTTTTTTCAGTTGGCGGTTTCCAGTAGGTCTGCTGAGTATAAAAAGGCAGTGTTCTGTGCTATCGCATTACAAGTGATTCAGGAAGCGGATATCTAAATGTGCCTTGTTCTTGTGTTGATTTTGTTATGATATCCTATGAGGCAATGGAAGGTGAAGATTCTATCCCAGAATCCTCTTTGAGAATGTGGGCTGTTGGCAGTGTAAGAGGGGAGACCATTCTAGGCCCATTCCAAGGTGAAAATAGTTAAATTCTATAATTCTACTGGCTGAGAATAGTGATATCCCCACTCTAGAGCCCTGTTCTGTCATGTGGCCAGGGACCAAAATCATAAAAAAGAATTTTATACCCCAATTCTGTTTCATTGTTTAATAAATGATGCGTGATAGAAGTTACTTAATTGCCACAACACTTCTGCACATTTCTTCAGCCGTATATTGGTTACAGATTCCCTTTTTTTATATGCATAGCGCACATAGGTTAAAAAGGATATTTTATTATTAATGTGAGATTTGCTCTGAGCAGGAGTTACATGGCCAAGGCCTGAATTAATAGTGATTGTAAAGTTGATTTAAAGAGTGACACAGGGTGGCTTAGATCAAAATTGCGACCTTTTTTAAAAAGAAAGTGTGCTCCAAATCTAAGGTTTTCAGGAGTAGGTATGTCCTGGTCATCAGTCCTAGTAATAGCTGGTAGACAGGCCAACCCTAACACATTATCTAATGAATATAGCTTAATTGCATTCCCCTCCCATCGCCTCTGAGAGAGAGCAAATTGTAATCGGAGAGATTATACCTCTGTGCTTGCCACATTATGGCAGGCTGTGTGGGTTTACACCTGTGAAGGGAATCTTGTAAGTAGCTTGCATTTGTGGCCAGGATTCTTCTCACAGGTATTTGGGCGCATATGTGTGCACCTGCAGGAGCAGCATACCAGTTCATAAAAACGAGCTAGCACATAGGTATGTATATGTTCAGGTTAACAGAACAACGTAGATAAATAGGCCTGTATCAGCTCGAGTTCAACATTTCACACTGTTTTATGAACGATTTACTGATTGGCACTTGCATATTTGCGAGTTGAAATTTTTGGTTGATTAACATTAGTTAAAAAATAGACAGTAAACGATATAATTGGGGAAAATATAGATCGCATGCAACCCAGGTGCTCCACTGGAGTATACCGCCCCCAGCTGAAAACCTCTTTAGAGCACAGATGTTCTTACGTGCTCTAAAGCTGTCTTATGGAGGACATTTTTCACAAGGACCCATGTTGAGTTCCAGAAAGAGTTACCACCGTGAAAGGGTGAGATTTTGGGGCAGAAGGAAAAATTGAAGCAAAAAAATGCAATGTCATGACAATTTGGAAAAATGGCAGTTAGAAAAGGTTTTTGTACTTGTCATTTTTTTGTTACTTTGACTGTGTTTTTCCCTCTAGAAACAACAATATGGGCTTGATTTACAATTAAGGGGATGCTGTGTCAGTCTCAGCGACTCAAAATAGAATATTAGCTTTATATCACACCCAGGTGCAAATTAGCATTGGCAATCGCAAGTGTCATTGCCCCCCCCCCCCCCCGTTCATTACTGCTCGCTAATTAAGGGCGGTTGTTGCGAAGGCAATATTAAATGCAACCAAGATTTTCCTTTGAGAACTAGTGGCACAGCTTGCAGTCTTGAGGTAGGATCGTTTTATAAGAAGCTGCTGAGGCTTTTGGGCAATGCTGAGAACAGCCGTCAGATTCTGTGTAGCTGGGAAAATGAATGGGGATAATTCTGAGTGCCTTTTCAAAAGAGGTATATAAAAGAGAATGGGTCCATGCATGTCTTTCTAAACAGAGTCAACCCGTTTTAGAAAGAGGAGGAAGTGGGGGTGTGTTATGTACCATCTTCAGGGAGTTAGCCTAACTGTTAAGCTGAAGAAGTTGTGTCTTTGGCTGGGGAAAGAGCATCACAGCTGGGGTCAGGGAAGTGAGGTTTTATTCTTTTTTTTTTGCTTTGAAAAAGCGGAAGCCGCCTATTTTTGACTGAGAAGAGCTTCACTGTGTATGGAGCATCTGTTCACGCATAAAAAGTGCCTGGAATTCACATTTCGAACAAATAATTAGTGTATAGCTTTATCATTTATCATATTTTCATCATAGCCAGAAAGATATGATGAATGAATATGCTATTTCATTCAGTAATGTCAGTGTTTCTTTTTTGAGCCTCCTGATACATTTAACAATACTTCAAGGCTGGGAACCGTTTCATTTTAACAGAAAGATATGAAAGAATATGGTAGTTAACTTATTTCAGTAATGTCAGCGTTTTTTTTTTAAGCCTCCTGAAATATTTTAGCAATATTTCAGGGATGGGAACTGTTTAATTTTAACAGAAAGATATGATGAACGGATATGCTAGTTTATACAGTAATGTCAGTGTTTCCTTTTTTGAGCCTCCTGGTGCATTTTAGCAGTACATCAGGGATGGGAACGGTTTCATTTTTAATAAAGGCAGCCCATTATTCACACCAGGTCCTCCTTCAGGTCTGTTACCTGTGAGACTAATTCAGTTGTGCGAAGCACCGATAGAAGGAGAGATCGTGAGTCTTGAGTACAGCACTAACAAACTGCCAACTGATTGATCTCTAGGGTGATGGCGGCCCCCTTATTACTTGTTTTAACTGACAGTGTCGAGGTCCCTCCTCTACCTCCTGACCTCTATCCTCAGGCTTAGCGTTATCAGTTTAGTTTTGTCCTGAATGGCAGTTTCAAGTCAGCCTTCTCCCTATCCTTGCCATCTGATCTTACCGATTCTCACAGGTCAGTTGAGAACTTGGTCAGTCTATGTTAGTCCATTTTATTTGGTGAAGAGTCCATTGTGTTGCAGTGACCATGGAAGAGTTTTCAGACAGTGATGGGTCCAATTCTACTTTAGGATGTATACAAATAACGTGGAAAGTCCAGTTCATTTACATTCAGTTTGATCTGTATATTCAAGTTGGTCAATTTTGTGTCTGAATTAAATCAGATACAGTCTGGTTGTAGCTGGTGGTGGATTCAGCACCATTGATCCAGCCCGGTGAGGGATTAGGGTGCACCATTGGGCCTTTGCTTGACAGACCCTACATCCGAAGGTGATAACATAGCCACGTAGCTGATGTGTTCTGCCTCCAAATCTCAGTCTCAACCTGTACAACGCGTAGGGCCTCTGCAGACTGCTAACAAAAGATCTTGAAAAGATTGGCTTTAAGTGATGCCGGTTTTCCATTGTCTGTGTTCAAATACCTGGCATTTTCTGCCTGTGAAAAGCAAATTCCTTGACTTTGTAGAGTGTAGTATTGTTGATTTGACTAAAGGGCTTTAGATGCCACCTAAAACTCTTAACTGCTTCAGACTTATTGTGTCTTTAGGCACCGATTGTGTGTTGAAATAGATTGCTGTGATAGTCATCCTGACCTACTCTGAATATGTTCTGCCCTACAAAACTTCTGAAAGTGGTTAGAACTTGGGTAAGGAGAGTTTTAGGGACATGAGGGAATCGGTTTATTTCACATAATAGCTGAGGTATAGGATTTGGGGTGTGTTACCTGATTGAAGCTCATTCTGAACTGGGTTCGGTGGTAGAGGACTGAATATGTACGACTACTCTTACGGTGGTGAAAATTATAACTTGCGCACCCTCTTCCGTCTTTAGCATCTGATGCCAAGGAGCAGCAGTTCTGGATGAATCAGCTGCAGACCTGTGCCAGACGCCACTCTGACAGCAGTGCGAAGGTACGTACAGCCATCATTCCTGCTTTAGCCTTAGCCTAGCTACCTGAGTGCGTCCTGTGATGGGCACATGAGCATGTATACTGTATATTATAGGTAGGCCAACACATGCTGAAAGTGGTTAGAACTTGGCTAGGGAAAGTTAGCGTTTAAAGAGGGGTTCATTTAAAGTGAACCAACCTAACCCAGGAAAAATGACTTCACTGCGCAGCAGTGAGATTTTCAGGTAAAGCAGTAGTCCATGGCTTTTGTACACAGAAAGCAGGTTTTGTCATTTCATACTCACAATGCCTTATTTATTTTCATTATTTTACCATTCTTTGACCATGACCAGGAACGTTCTTTGAGAACAAGTTCACTTACAATAATACCCTAGCAGTTGAATCACATCTATAAAATAAAACCAGACAACACTTAAACATACCAAAGGCTTAAACATTAGGGGTGTCACGATTCTCCAAATCCGCGATTCGATTTGACTTTCGATTTTAAGGTCACGATTCGATTCGATTTTCGATTTTTTTTCAGCACAATTTTTTTTTCCAGCACTATAGTCTAACTAATGTCTATGCCATTGTTAGACTATCGAGTCTTGATTTGTAAAGAAAAATACTTGTTTCTCAATAAGTAACTTTTATTTGAATAATAACAATTATAAATAATAACAAAAATATGAGAATATTTAAACACACCTAAACAGTTAAGAGCTTTATCAAAACTAGACTCTAGAATAAACAGTTGAACATTTACCACGCTATTAACAATTTACACATTGGTTTTATGCCCTGACAACGGTCATTTACATTTTCAAATTCTTCTTTAAAAAGATGAGCATGTTCACATTCTTTGAACAGTTAAGAGCTTTAACAAACTAATATCTGAAATAATAAACAGTTGAACATGTACCACGTTATTAACTATTTACACGTTTTTTTCATGCCCTGACAACTGTCATTTGGGTTGTCATTTGACTTGCCTGTGTCAATGTTTTTTTCCCAGTCAAATCTATTTCTTTGTGATGCCTGCAAATGTGTCCTGCCATATTTGACGTGTTGCCTGAGGTGGCGTATGGTACTCGCGTGTAGCATAGCCGACAAACTGACGTTTTTTTGTCAATGACGCGTTCGTTGTTTATATAACTTACGGGGAAGGCAAAATGTTGCCACACCGGTGACTTGAGGGAAGCAGGAGGATTTTCCAGTTCTGTTTCTCCATCTCCGACTCCGGCAGTGGCCATGGTGTGTCGAAAAGTAATGCAGGCTACGTTAACTAGCAGCTGTGTCTTCTTTGAAATATCGTTGTTTTTTTTTCTTCGGACGCACGCCTGCGTGGACGAACAAAATGCAGTGGAAGGCGTCAAGTTTCGTTTTGTCAGAAACGCTTACATTAGAGATGGCCAAGTAGGCTACTTTAAAAAAAAAACATTTTACCCATCACATGAAAGGCTAAGAAGAGCGCGCGGGGGGCGGGGGTGGAGAGAAAAAAAAAACTTGGAGAATCGCGAACCAGCTTGTGATTTCGAAGTTTGAAATCGAACGCTCATTTCGATCGATTTTCGATTTCGAATCGGTATCTTGACACCCCTATTAAACATACTAGTCTACAAGCAGGTGATGATGTAAGAAGGAAGAGACATGGTCAGGCAAACCAAGTAAACATATTTAGTACCCGGTTTTGAGAGAATCCTCTTGATAATGTTGTAAAAAGCAGATAGAACGGGTTATTTCTGTCCTCAAACACAGCCCCACTGTGTTTTTTTCTGGGTTATTTCCCCACTGTGTTTTTTCTGGGTTATTTCTGTCCTCAAACACAGCCCCACTGACCCAGTCCTGTCACTGGAGAACTGCCTTCCAAAAGCTGCTGGGCACCACTGGTTCATTTCCTGGTTAATTAATGTAGAATTATATTAATGTCCATGTTAATGTAGCGCTCAGTTAAAACCCTGATTGGGGGTATCCTGAACATAGCCTCTCATTTGAGGCCTGTGGAAATATGGAACATTCCATGGTTTAGTGTAGCCTGCAGTTGTGCGAGTGGTCAGAAATGTGCACTCGCACGAGGACCCAGAAACGTAGAGGTGAGCGGAACCGTGCTGGACCTGCACAGAGCAACACCTGTTGGGCACTGACACGTTGTACAGGCTTTGAACAGAGGCATGTGTAAGCAGCTGTTTTTGCAGCTGTCTGAGAAGCTGCTAATTATCCGTCCGCATAAGCTATGCAAAAAATATTCGGAGCGACCGGTAACAGTTAATTTCTTCTCGTGGTCTTCTCTTTTCTTGATCCAGAAATGTCTGAACTTCTCCCCTGGCACCTCTCCCACACGCCGCCCCTCCCCCCAGCCCCTCCCTCTCCCCCTCCCACCCACATGCCTCCCCAGCCCGAGATAGACTGTCTGTTTCAATAACATCCCAGGCAGCATTAATGAGGGGCGTGGACCGGTGCCAGAGTCCTTTGGCGACTGCGTGTGAGATGGGGACACGCCTGCTGTTTCATCTCCGGAGGCTTTATCGACTGCTCCGGTGCTGCCAAAGGTCAAACATGGCATAACTCACTGTCTGCCACCCGGAGTGCCCTGCTGATAAGGCTACATCCTTTACCAGGGCAAACCTCTGTGGCTGGGGGCTGAAATGTGTTAAAGGTATTTTTTGTCTCGATGTCCTTGATAGAGCACCAGTTCCTACGTGCCAGTGATGTCACAGATACTGCCTGTCTCAGGAGGTTTTTATACAAAGCTTCCGATTGCATGGACATATTTTATTGCCACTGAAAAATACAAAGCTGCTTCTAAGGTGAAGGTCTTAGCTTTAGCATCGCCAGCACTTCAGTGGCGAAACAAGAACTCCCATTGAATATTTGCACGTTAAATATGAAGTCTGCATATGAAGTGAGTCTGCGGGCTACTCCATCAGGATGGTGAGCCTGCAGGTTATGGTATAGGGATAGTGAGTCTGCAGATTGTTGTCTTGGGGCGGCGACTGGGCAGTAACTGTATTGGCACGGCAACCCTGCGGGTCACGTGTATGAGGAGTGTGGGCTTGCAGAACGGGAATCTGTGTGAATTGCTGTGGCAGTGTAATGGGATGGTGTGTCGCGCGCAATGCCGCGACTTGTCGTCGGTCCTGCCGTATAACATCAGCCTCCGCTCTGCGTGGTCAGTGTCTCCATCCCTGGCAGGAGTCTCTTGGGTTGACCGCTGCGTTGCCTTGTGCACGTCTGCGACGCGCGCGCGAATGTGCCGGAGCGCGGCGCCTTTGCGTTCAGTATCGTTTGCCTCGCGTCTTCTCTTCCCGGGTGACCGCCTTTTGTTTTTACTCAATTGACAGCTTTTACAAGTAAACACAGATTGCAGCTTTTGTAATCAACCTGGAAGGTTTGCCGCAGTCGGAAACGAGACCGTGGAGGCGTTTTTCAGAAAGTGTTTTGGCACTGAGGGCTTCACAGCCGGTCACCCTTCTCCTGAGCTGCACCCAAGTGCCAAATTCAGTACTACAGCAAGAACAGTCCTGGGATTCCAGCGTTAATTAAGCCTGCCCAGATGATGCCATACACACTGACTAAAGTAAATTATCACTTTGTTGTCTGTTTTTCTTTTTCTTTTTGGATTCAGCTGCGAAAGCTGAAGGGGTCCGATGAGCACCTCTATGTGGAGAAGACGGGGAATGGCCAAGAGGGGCTGGTGAGTGTCTCCTCAGCAGGGATATGTGTGCACATCTCTATACACTACAATTTTGTTTTCATACTGGTGTACATCCATATATGGTACGTACGTCTACACACTTGAGCACATCTGTTTGCACTAGGTATACCTACCTATACACACCTGCACACATCTGCACGCACTGTGTGTATACCCTTACACGCCTATATACATCTGTATTTCCTGTGCATACCTGTCCATCCTGGTAGGAATCTTTATACACTAGTTGTGTGCCAACTTACCTGAACAAATACAGTGCACTCCAAAAGTGTTATGAAAGTGAAAAATCTTTTGTTGTTTTGGCTGTACTCTGACACATTGGATTTGAACTGGAACAGTGACTATCAGGTTAAAGTGCATGAACATAAATGTAAATTTAAATAAAGTAATCATTTTTAATATTTGGGTGCATATCCTTTGCATGCAATGACTTCCTGATGCCTGTGACCCAACAACATCAAAGGACTCTTGATATCTTATGTTCAGGTACTCTTACAAGCAATACTATAACCTCTCTGCATTTCAATGGATCTCTATGGGAGTTGGGGGGTGGGACAAGATTAACCTGTAAATTACATGGGAATAGTATGGAACACATGGTTGGCTAAATGGCTGTAAGTCATCAATGGTCTGAGGTAATAAACGAGCCTTAAACCATCACTCTGCTTCCAGATATGCAGTAGATATGGATGGATCACTTTAAGGGTTGTTTCTCCTGACTTATTTTTCCATAGAGTTCAATAGGAGAATGAATTTTCCATTTCAAATCCAATGTGCTGCAGTACAGGGCCAAAACAACAAAACGTGTCATCTGGACTGGCCAGATCTGGATTGAATGAAGCACCTCAAACTGTTGTAAATGCTAAGCAAGCCGATTAGGGAGAAACGCTATGCATCCATCCCGCTTATTAAGCTTAGGCATAATTCCTACTCATGCTTCCTGCACAGATGCAGCAGCTGGGACCCACTGTGGCCATTCTAGGTTTGGTTTTGCTACAGGCCATTAAGGCACACTTAGGGACAGGCTGTTTTCCAAGACGTTTTTCCCCAGAAAGAAAATTACATTCATAGAGCTGTGGCTCCAAGCCAAGTGACGCATTTCAGGTTCGAGTACGTGTATGTATTCCATTGGAGAGTCAAGGAGAGCCTTGTTGGCAAATTGGAAATAAGAAATGCTGAAACACATACACTACTCACAAAAAGTTAGGGATATTTGGCTTTCGGGTGAAATTTATGGAAAATGTAAGTTCACGCTACAGTGATATTATACGTATCATGAAAGTAGGGCATTTAAGTAGAAGCATGCAATGGTGATTTCCTCATCTCAAACAATTTATTGAAACAAAAGCCAACAACAGTGGTGGGTATACCACAACAAAAATGTCAATGTCTCAATAACTTGTCATGTGCCCTTGAGCATCAATTACAGCTTGACAACAACGTCTCATGCTGTTCACAAGTCGACTTATTGTCTGCTGAGGCATGGCATCCCACTCTTCTTGAAGGGCGGCCCTCAGGTCATTGAGGTTCTGGGGTACAGAGTTACCAGCCTCTACACGGTGAGTCAGCTGATCCCATAGGTTTTCTATGGGATTCAGGTCTGGAGAAAGTGCAGGCCACTCCATTTGAGGTACCCCAGTCTCCAGCAGCCTTTCCCTAATGATGCAACCTCGATGAGCTGGAGCATTGTCGTCCATGAAGATGAAATTAGGCCTGTGTTGTTCATGCAGGGGCACAATGACTGGATTAATGATGTTATTCAGGTAGTATGGGCTTGTCACTGTACCATTCACAAAGTGTAGGGCAGTTCTGTATTGACTAGACACACCTGCCCACACTGTAACACCGCCACCACCAAAGGGTCGTCTGGTGACAACAGTGGCTGATGCATAGCGCTCTCCTTGACGTCTCCAACATCGTTGGCGGCCATCATTTCTGCTCAACGTGAATCGACTTTCATCAGAGAACAGCACTGAGGCCCACTGGTCCCTCGTCCAGCGTAAATGCTCCCTGGCCCATGCAAGACGATGACGCCTGTGCCTGGTGGTGTGGTCAGGTACCCTTGCAGGTCGTCTAGCACGCAGACCACGCTGATGTAAACGGTTTCGAATGGTCTGACGTGACACTTGGGTGCCTCTCACCTCCCTTAAATGTGCCTGGAGTTGAGTGGCATTCATCATCCGGTTCCACAGGGCACTGTTCACAATGAAGCGGTCATCAGTGTGGGATGTGGCCAAAGGACGTCCACTTCTATGCCTTTCTGTGACTCTTCCAGTCTCTCTGTATCTCTGTTGCAACCTGCTGATGACACTCTGTGACACTCTAAGCTCAGTGGCCACTTCCCTCTGAGAACATCCTGTTTGAAGCCTCGCAATGGCGAGGTACTGTTGATCAATTGTTAGGTGTCGTCTTGGTCTCATGATGTCAAAATGTGAACAGCATGATGAAGAGGACTGTTTAAATACCAATTCTAATTGAACCAGGAAATTTATTGGTCGATTCATGGATCAAACACCTGTTGTGAATTTTGCCGTTCAGCTCCTTGTTAGAGAACAGCAAGTTGTGCAAAAAGTACTGAAACATTGAATAGTTGGACATGTGCATTCAAAAGTTTAGAGAAGGTCAAATTAATTTCACCTGTAAAGGTTATAGTGCATTTTAGGTTCATCCTGAAATTTCACCCGAAAGCCGAATATCCCTAACTTTTTGTGAGTAGTGTATAAGAGGGACATATAAATACTGTATGAAATAATGAAATAGAAGACAAATTAACGTGCTCTGTATGTTGAGCCCAGTCTGAATTTAGGTAGCTGTGTTCATGCTGAGGGCTGTTCTTTCTCTTTGGGTGAGCGGTGCTCAGAGTTTCGTTTTGTTCGTTCTCCACTGTGCCCGGACTTCCTTTTATCCTCACCCAAATCAAAGATCTGTCAGAGTTAAAGAAGGGGGGGTTGGGGGAGATTGCAAAAGAGAGATTAGAGAGGAACGTTCACCTTGGGAAAGGCCTTGGAACATTTAAAACACGGTCACCTTGAGCTGAAGTTCTGGTAGGCAGTGGTGGCAGTGCAGAGGTTACTAATCATTTTGCGAATCTCTTCTCTTCATTTAATGGGATATTAATAAAGATCTGTCTTGAAATTACATGATTTATTTGCTTGGCAGATGCTTGTTTTCGCTTAGCTTATGCCTTGTGCTTTTAGGTGTTTTACATTTGTAAAGGTGAAATTTTTTTTTTGCCCCGTTCATTTGTGTTGTCTTTATCCTTTTTATGTTATCTATGTATGCCTGGGGAGGGGGGGGGGGGGGGTGGTATTCAGGATGGGGTGGAAATGGGGAGTAGGGGGAGGGGGGATGGGTGGTGTACTTCCTGGAGTGTAGCAACGTGATTTAATATTATAATTTCTTGTGAAATTTTGATGAAATGAAGAAATGATCATTTGATGAAATGCATCCACTGTACCTGCACCCCTTTTTTTTAACAATAAAAAAAAAAAGAAAAAAAAAAGGTGAATATTTTGTGAAAACGTTCAGATGAGGTACCTTGCTCGGGGGGTACAAACCGCAGTGCGCCACTTATGGTGCTAATCCTAGCTCCTTAGCCACTACAATTTAGTGCTATGTGAAGTTGAAGGAACTAATACTCCAGTGAGAACTTGAATTACAGGTTTCATTTATTTTTTCCCCAATATTTAATAGTCTGCCTTAAATATTGCACGCACGCATGCACAAGCACACACAAACACACACTACTCTGTTATTTGATAATTTGACCCCTCACAGATGCACTTTTGCATGATCGCGATGTGGTTATAGTCGAGCAGAGTCACATTGGGGTTGATGTTAGCTGTGTAGCGGTGTACAGTCAGAGTGGGGGGTGATGTGTTAGCTGTGTAGCGGAGTACAGGCAGAGTGGGGGGTGATGTGTTAGCTGTGTAGCGGTGTACAGTCAGAGTGGGGGGTGATGTGTTAGCTGTGTAGCAGAGTACAGGCAGAGTGGGGGGTGATGTGTTAGCTGTGTAGCGGTGTACAGTCAGAGTGGGGGGTGATGTGTTAGCTGTGTAGTAGTGTACAGTCAGATTGGGGGGTGATGTGTTAGCTGTGTAGCAGAGTACAGTCAGAGTGGGGGATGATGTGTTAGCTGTGTAGCAGAGTAGTCAGGGTGGGGGGTGATGTGTTAGCTGTGTAGCAGAGTAGTCAGGGTGGGGGGTGATGTGTTAGCTGTGTAGCAAAGTAGTCAGGGTGGGGGGTGATGTGTTAGCTGTATAGCAGAGTAGTCAGGGTGGGGAGTGATGTGTTAGCTGTGTAGCAGAGTAGTCAGGGTGGGGGGGTGATGTGTTAGCTGTGTAGCAGAGTAGTCAGGGTGGGGGGTGATGTGTTAGCTGTGTAGCAGAGTAGTTAGGGTGGGGGGTGATGTGTTAGCTGTGTAGCAGAGTAGTCAGGGTGGGGGGTGATGTGTTAGCTGTGTAGCAGAGTAGTCAGGGTGGGGGGGTGATGTGTTAGCTGTGTAGCAGAGTAGTCAGGGTGGGGGGTGATGTGGTAGCTGTGTAGCAGAGTAGCCAGGGTGGGGGGTGATGTGTTAGCTGTGTAGCAGAGTAGTCAGGGTGGGGGGTGATGTGTTAGCTGTGTAGCAGAGTAGTCAGGGTGGGGGGTGATGTGTTAGCTGTGTAGCAGAGTAGTCAGGGTGGGGGGTGATGTGGTAGCTGTGTAGCAGAGTAGTCAGGGTGGGGGATGATGTGTTAGCTGTGTAGCAGAGTAGTCAGGGTGGGGGGTGATGTGTTAGCTGTGTAGCAGAGTAGTCAGGGTGGGGGGTGATGTGTTAGCTGTGTAGCAGAGTAGTCAGGGTGGGGGGTGATGTGTTAGCTGTGTAGCAGAGTAATCAGGGTGGGGGGTGATGTGTTAGCTGTGTAGCAGAGTAGTCAGGGTGGGGGGTGATGTGTTAGCTGTGTAGCAGAGTAGTCAGGGTGGGGGGTGATGTGTTAGCTGTGTAGCAGAGTAGTCAGGGTGCAGGTGCGCAGTGGGGGTTCGGGGCCCTGTCGCAGCTCTGTCTTTCTCTCATGATTCTTCCTCTCTTAGGGCTCCTCCTCCTCTTCATCTGGTCGGACCCACAGCTCTGCTTTCCTCCCTCCCTCCGCCTCGCCCGGGACACAGAGACACCCGGTCCACCCCGGGGCGCCCAATAACATCGTCACTATCACCCATCACAAGTCACCCGCCGCCGCCCGAAGGGCTAAAAACCAGTACCCTGGGAGGCTAATGGAGGTCAAAGAGGTAGGTGTTGCTGATTTCATGACCGTGCGTAATTAATGACCTGTCTGCCTGTCCGCCTGCTATTTCTGCGCTAGTGCCCCCTCAGGTGCCTAGTGTGGAAAAGGTGTGTTCCGCTGCCGAGCATAGTTCTTAGCTCTTTAGTTCGATTTCAGTTCTGGGGCAGTTTGCTGCGTTCAGGCTTATGTCTGCTCTCCCTGCTGTTTCTGAGTCGGTATACAAAAACACAGTGCTGTTGAAAATTGGGGAATTTGAGTGAACGCCGTACTGAAGGTCAAATGAAGTCTAGGTTTGTAGGCTGGTGTCAGGTGGTCATATGTGTGGCACAGAGGGCTTACATCCCCGCTGGAGCACTTAATAGCAGCGCAAATAGCGGCATTGTACACCACAAGCGAAATATAATAGTGCCTCACTGTTAATAATATTTCACAGATAAACAGCCATGTTCAGCAAGTCTTGCAGAAATACTACAGCCTTAGATTTTTTTTTGGTTTTTGTACAGGCTTGATTTTATTGGTATAAATGCATTGTATTTATTTAGAATTAAAATGGCCGGCCCATCCTGAAAAGCTAAAATATTTTATGGCAATTTTTGACTTTGCACATTATTTCATTTCACCTTGGATACAATAAATTTTTGATGTGATGGCATCCTCTGAATGGTAAAACTTGGCTGTGTGCTAATCTCAGAAATGATCTAAAAGGCCCACACTGTGAAATCAGCTGAAGAGTGAGAGTCAGAACGTTGAGTTATTTTTGCAATCTTTCAAAAAATTTGCATCTGTGTCATGGATTTACCAGTGAATTTGAATGGACCCAATTTACCCCAGGCTGTGTAAGGCGAAATAAGACAATGGAGTAAAATTCTGTAACATTTAGCGGAATTGCCTTATTTTAAAACTTTGTTCAGTCTTGTCACTGTCAGCAAGCTGCATGCTTCTCTGCTGGAATAATTATGTGGATGCAGTGTTTTTCTCAAGAAATAGAATTTTATAAATTTTTTTACTGCCCTTCAGGAGTACTTTCGTCCGTTTTTTGTTGCGGTGTAATTTGTATGGCTGTTACAGTAAAAAAAAAAAAAAAATTACCCATTACAAAATGGGAGTTCAGTAATCACCAGCATGAATTTGAAATGATTGCACTGAGAAAAATGTAGGCCTAATACTTATTTCTATAGTGTAAGTTGCTTTTTAACACACATATCCCACCTCTTAAGTATGCTGGTAGTCAAATTAAAGTTTATGATATCATTGATTTTCCACTTCAAGTGTTTGTCTTCAATATCCCCCTTCAAGTATGCGATTCCTCTAGCATTCCTCTTCACGTGTATTGTATGTAATTTCTTCCCTTGTCCACGAGTAAGCCTATAAGTTGGCTTTATTTGTCCACTTAAATTGCGGCCTTCACCGGGTGACTTTCTCATCTCGGCATCAAGGTAACTTCGTTAGAGATTTACTTGTCAAAGGTCAGTAAGCACTCTGGAATTACACAAAGGGCTAGTCATTTAATTTCATACACAAGGCCTCTATGTGACATTGTCATTGTCCTTGAAGTGCTCTGTAAGGCATTGTATGCTGAATCTGCATTGTGTGGATTGAACCGTGCTCCAAGCTGATATCCATCCATATATGGGGGAAAAAAAACTCCTTCACGTTGTATGCGTTTGAAAAATGCCCTGGAGAGGATTGTCAAGTAGGGAGAGATGAGAGATCAGGCCTCGTCTGCAATATCACACATCAGGCTGGAATGGTATATAAACCCAACATGAGTTCTATACTACAATAACAGTCCTGTCGGCTGTCACTGGAAATATCTTGGTTCAAATAAAGACAGGATTTGGATTGAGGTTCTTACCTGGTAAACAGTGTTTGGAGAAAGGTTTTGGCAGTTAGACAGGATTTGGAGGGAGGTTTTTCCAGGTAAAGACAGGATTTTGAACGAGGCGTTTGCCAGGCAAAAGCAGGACTTACAGGTTTCTGGCAGGTAAAATGGGGTTTTTGAAAGGCCGGAGACCTGAAGTCAGGCATCCGGAGGTGTTCCGTTACCGGGGAGCCCCGGCTGGTCCGTTTGACACAAAGAGTGTCTTTATGCCCAGTCACCGGACTGAGGCCTGTCGACACTCGACACTCCGAGCCTGCTGTAATGCTGGCTGCTCTTTGAGAGAATGGAAGAGAAAGAGAAAGAGAGGGCTTGTTATCTGACACCCAGGCGCACTGTAGGTAGCAGCTGAAAACGGGCACCTCAGTCTCTTCCTTTATCTGGACCAGCAGGCCGACTGAATGCCAGTAATGACGCACTGAACACGGACGGGGCTGTCCAAACCAAGCATACCCCTTGTAAGCCGACACAATCCCACCTTAGTGAATGTTTTCATTGTGGAACACCGCGGATATTATAAGGGGCTGCTGTGAGGTTTTCAAGCCATTTAGTCAAAGTGCCTCAGGTAGTTTAGCTGTGGACACGATGAAAAGAGAAATGTGCAAGATTACATAGCATTTCATGGGTGGTTAATGGCCCTCAGTTAAAGCATCGATTAATTCATTGCGCAGTAACTCGTTTTGAGTTTAAGCACGAGGGGAGGAATTTGCGCGGATGTTTGATTTGACTTGAGCAGCTCTGCGGGTGAATTTTGCGGGAAGGCTCACACATGAGTCCCACTGGCTAATGTACATTGAGGCAGATTCAATTTCTCCATTCCAGAGATCCCATGCTGTGAAGATCTAATTTATGAAGTGGCACCTGGGGGGCCCTACAACAGATTATTAACTTACTCAGTGGCGTTTAATAAAGGCAGACGCAAGTATAGTTTTACGACACGTAGCCATATTTTAAGATGTGCGTAAGACCTCCAACTAACCTGAACACTTTCGGGACCAGAGGAGATTACATGATTCACTAATATTTTCAACCGTTGGTGCATTCTATACAAAGGTGTTTTTGTATTTTTATCAGAATTAAGTATTACCTTGACAGGTGGTGCTAGTAGGCGAACAGACATGTTTTATTACAGTCGGGTAAAGGTTTGGTCGAGGTTGACTTACAGTATGACAGTATACTGTACAGTATGATGACATAATTCAGAAATGAGAATCGCACGATCGTTTTTGTGTTGCATGGGCAGGCTGGTTCTGTTCTGTGTTTGGGGAAACCCCGAGGCGTAACTTTAGACTGTGCTGGCTGAGAATTGGGTCTTTGCAACATCTTTGTTAAAGGGGTCATGACCTGTGCATTCTTGGACATTGAAGATGCCATTTTTCCTTATGTTCACATGTTAATGTGCATAAGTGTATGTTGTTTGTATGTGTCTGTATGTGTATGTGTCCAAACATGAGAAGGATACAAATGATAGTGAGCAAAGGTCAATATGCATGTGTGGTGTTAAAGAACTGGTAAAAAGCATTTGATCTCAAAAGTAAAACCATTTGGTCACAAGAGCCTTTTTCATGGTTGTGGAAAGTCTCCAACCCTCTCTGGCCCACGATTTCACACGCATGCACCCTTACACGTGCAAATCAACTCTGTTCTTCCACTACCACCAAAGAGGGTACAGTGCTTTAAATCCAGTTCACCTGTGTGTGAACAGTGTAAGGGCCTTACGTCCTGGTTGACCTTTCTACAAAAAGCCAGAGTTAGACTGCGAATCTGAAGAAGCTTTAGCCTGAGGGAGCCCAGGGTACCGCTCCGGTCCAGTGGAGAGAGATTTAATTCCCATTTGCTGAGAAGGAGCTGCATTACCCTTAGTTCATTCAATGCTTTTTTTTTATATTCAGTGCATATTTCTATTCATCTCTCCTTTTATGTTCAGTGCCTTTTTTTCTCTTCTATACTTTCATGCTCAGCATGTAGGCAATTTCAGTTCGTTGTGTATTTCTCTTCATTGTGTATTTTTTTTTTTTTACATGTGTATTTCTGTTCGGTGCATATTTCACCAGCTGTAAGTACCCTTTTTTCTGTTCAGTACGCGTGACTGAAATGTCTATTGTGGAGGATCTCTGTTACTGGTAGGAAGGGAAACTCAACTGTCATTGATTAGTTTGAACCAAAATTAATTCAGAATGTGAAACGTAAAGGGATATTTGTGTGACAGAAGTAATTTTGTGGAGCCTACCCCATTATATTTGCATAGCGTGAATACTAGCAACGACAGCTGTCCCTGCTGACCGTTAACGGCATCCCCGGTAGTCCCGGTTGTCAGGCTCCCCATTCACTCCAATTCATTTTCGGAAGCTCACCAAAATTTATCGTTTTAAAGCACACACTAACTATGGCAGATAATACATCGATAAAAGAGAATACGACGGTGAAGTAGGGAGAGCTGTCTACGGAAAGTTCTCGGTCCGACATATCTTCAGTGGCCCTATTTTTCTGTGTCATGTGACCACTCCCATCTGCCAGTGTTCCAGGTAAGAAGGTTCTATGTTGCCAGTTTCCAGAACAATTCAATCTGACATTCAGTCTACAGTCAAAGGTGTTCGTGCTGCTGTGCGGAGCCCTGCTGTCACAAGGAATCAGTGTCTATGCAGCTGAATTTGTGTCATGTTATTTTCTAACTTAAGTTTGAAGAGTGAGTCATACAGGAATAACTCATCCCTGCATGCGCTGACTGAAATAAACACACTCCGCTCCCAGCGGGAGAGCAACTTAGAAGAATGGATCGACATTGTTCTTGTGTTCGGCCTCCTAATCCCACCCCATCTAAAGCAGAGAGTGTAGGGCCGATTCATATCTGGTTTTAGGGTAATAGTGCAGTTTGGAGTCCTGGTAAATCATGGGCTGGGTTTGGAACTGCTCCCTATACGCTTTACAGTGCAATATTTAAGGAATTGACCATTTTGTAGGATGTCCTAATTCTTAGTGTTCTCAACTGAGCATTCGGAAACCATGAAAATAGACAATCTCCTAAATCAGGGGTGGGGAACCTTTTCTGAAAAGGGCCGGTGTGGGTGCAGGTTTTCATTTTAGCCCAGCACCAAGACACCCGATTCTACTTATCAAGGTCTTGATTGAAGACCGTGATTAGTTAATTAGTAGAAGCGGGTGTCTTGGTGCTGGGCTAAAACGAAAACCTGCACCCACACCGGCCCTTTTCGGATGAGGTTCCCCACCCCTGCCCTAAATAGTGCACTACAAAGCATATAGATGTAGGGAGCCATTCCGAACCCAGCCATGGTTTCCAGGAAAGGTTGACAGATCCAACATGCAGATATTTGCTGGTAAACTGCAGATCCATTACCCCCTGCAGTGGACAGGAAGTGAAGGTCGTGTAAAGGGAGGTGACTCCTGACTCTTCTGTTCCCCCCGGCTCCAGATGATGAACCAGGTGGAGGGCCAGCAGAAGAGCCTGGTGCACTCCATCGAGTCCCTGCCCACGCGCGGGCCGCTGTCCTGCCTGGACCAAGACCTCCTGCTGCTCAAGGCCACCTCGGCCGCCACCCTCAGCTGCCTGGGGGAGTGCCTGAGCATCCTGCATCAGAACGTCACCCAGGTGACCCAGCAGAACCAGAACCGCGGCCCGCCCCCCGGTGAGTCCGCCCCGGGACCCCCGCCGCTCGCCCCCCCGGGCCCCCCAACGTCGAGCCTCCCACCCCTCGAGCCCAACAAGGGCCGCGTGGAGGTAGACTGCAACTCCTGCCCCTGTCTGTCTGGACCTATCCACCTGAGTTTATGCAATAAATGTTGCTGAAATATGTTGAAAATCAGTTTTTTTTTTTTGTTGTGTTGGCTGTTGGTCACCTGTTTCTGTCTTGTTCTGTTTGTTTTTTTTAAATGTTCATTTTGTTGTTGTCCCCCTCCCCCCCAAAACCCTAAACCGAAACAGTCCCAACCGTGGGCTGTTTCTGGTCAGCCTGTTTACAGCAAGGAGCCAAAGTGTGCAAGTGTCAGGTGGTCTCGGTCAGTCCACGGTGATGTTGCTCAGCGTGTGTCCGCGTGTGTGTATGCCTGCATGTAGAGATGACGGAGTAATTTCATGCCAAAGAAATAAGTTACAGTGCCTACTGCCTAACTGTCTGCCAACATGGAACAAATAAAGACCTTTGAAAGCAAAACTCCAGCAGCCGTAAGGTGGTGAGTTCTGTATGTGTTGAAGGCCGTCTGCTCTCTGCGAAGTGGTGTGGGAGGGTGGGGCGTCCCTGTCTCGGACGGGCAGGGGCCCCCCTATCTGTGTCGTGGGCCTGTACGCATATCTGCTCCTGTGCTTTGCGTCATTGCTGCAACAGCGAGCAGACCGTATGGAGAGAATCCACCCGGGTTCCAGTGCTGAATAGCTGTTCCACTGCACGTTTTGTCGATGGGTCTAGTGCCGGCGCCCGGTCTTCACACCCCTGCGACAGATGTGTGGGAGTTTTCGTCCTAGATGTGGTGCCGCAGGGTGACTTTGCCACAGGGCTGGTTCTAGAGTGATGATGTCAGCCACATCACCGCGGCACTGCTGCCCAGTGGATCTCCTAGGTGAACCAGACGCGCTGCACCGCGGCGGAATTGCCCGGCGTGGGGCAGACTGACGTGGCGCCACTCAACACGGAGCGCGTGGGGCTGAAGCGTCTCCCATTTAACCTTTGAATCCCACGGAAGAGGACGGTTCTTTTATTCATCTATGGTGACCGAATGAATATGGTGGGTTCCCTTAAGGATTGTATCAGAGTATCCGAGTCAGTGACTGAGAAAGTTGCCTGTTCTTGTTTGCACGATGCCCTGGAAGATACGAATGAACACGCGAATGAACGAATGAACATTTCTTCTTTGGCTTGGCCTGCTGTTTCAGTAAGGAATCGCATGCTTTTTAAAGCGATTTTTCTTTGAGGGAAGTTCTGAGTCAGTTTTGCTCCCTGAGAGAGGGCGTGGTACCGCAGCACATCCACTGAGGCGAGGTGAGGGCGTGGCCTGTCAAAGGCCTCGCCGCGCTTGCTTATCTGTATGTTCTTATCATATCCTCATTATTGTTAGTACCCAGAAGCCTCCTGGTCCAGGGTCCTGCACGCTTTGCACCAATGACCCAACATTGCCATTTTCAGCTGTAAAAAGCCTGCACTTACATGCTTCTGCACGGCACCTTGATTTGCGTACGGCCGTCATTTGATCCCGTCTCCTCGCCTATGACGTTGACGACCGTTCTTTTTAATATCATTGCCTTTGGTTTTCATCGATCCAGGGCGACATGTTAATACATGTGATTGTATATCTTAAAAATAAAATGTCCTTACACGTTATAAAATATCTTTCACATTTTTTTAATTTATTTTATTTGGCTTTGACGTAAAGTACCTTCGCAAGGCGTGCGGCAGCAGTGGCCTTTGCTGGACGGAAGCCCCCCCCCTGACCTCTTCGGCAGCACCTGGATGTTGAGGGTTCCCACAGGCTGGAAACGCGCGGGTCGGAGCTCTGTTATTGAAGCGGCCTGTCACGGCGTACACGCTCTGGGCTCTGGGCTCCTCTCCAGCTCCTTCAGTGGAATGGATCGGCCCATTATGAATATGAGAAGTGGAGCATTAAATTTTACCGGGGTTCAGTTGATGGAGTTCTGGAGTGCACTCTCCTGACAGGGTCCACGCGCCCCCCCCCCCCCGCCAGCTTAAATTGGCTCCTGATGTATCGCGGCCCAAAAGTGAATAATTTGTGCAGAAATGCACTTAACCGAAGGATTTCTTAAGGTCAGACCGAGTCAAAACTAGCTACACAAAAATGGTTTTTGAGGGCTTACTCTGACAGTTATTTTATACGACCTTTTTTTAATAACTATGTATGTATTTGGGATTTATGAACTTAACCTCAAATATTTCCTATCCAAAGTCTGTATAGCCTACATTTTACACCAGACATACAAGCAAAAGTGAAGTTCTTCATATTTTGAGTTTTTTTCCCTGCTGTGAATTGTCCCAAATCCTGTGAAATAATATGAAATTATGACTATGAAATATGCAAATTATGAATATGAAATGGGCCTATATAATTTAGTCATCATGCATCCAGAATTCTGGAATAGACAGGAACCCAGGATAAAAACACTGAAAAATAGTATGAAAAATGGCGCAGTGCATTAGCCAAGCTATAGTAGACCTGGTGCAGGATCGTACTGATGTAGGCTAATATATGCTCAAGCACGGAGGCAGAGCAGTATACATAATGCATTCATTTATAAGTGGAATATTATATATATATAAAATTGGGATCAAAAGAACGGTCAGATAACAGAAAAACTGTTATTTCTTCTTCTCCTGACTTACATGCCCTCAAACATGCCTCACAGGATTTGATGTGTAACCCACCGGATTCATTGCTCAATGTCTTGGAGGTAAAGATAAGCATTCGTACGGATTGTGTAATCTTTTCTCACGTAGAGCATACAGATGGATTTGTGTTTCAGGAGCTGTTGGTCCTTCGCTCTTAGGTGGCCGGAGAGGTTGCCGGGAATTCCATTCTACATGCCTCTCTCCATCTCAAAAGCCTTGACTCATTTTAATGGTGGTGTTTAACTGTCTGAAACGGCATTCCGGTTCCGGAGCGGTGGTACTGCCCGTGGTAGTGCTTTCGGGAGCAGTACTCTAACTTCGGATTCTGTGTTGGAGTAATTCTGAATGAATAATTCAGAATAATAAAAGTAAAAAAAGATATAAAGGTGCGTTTCAGCTTGTGCTGCACGTCTGCCTAATTCCTGTAAATGATCTTCTGTGTGGCTTATTTCATGTTTCTCTGTATTGGCCGTGATTGGATTTTGTCTCTTGTTACCACTCGTATAATTGAGGTGATTACATTTCAGACGTCACACAGGAGCAGTTGCAGAGGCTTCAGCTGGTGTCTAAACACACACACACACACACACACACACACACACACACAGTCCCTTTCCATTCCACCCCTTTCTGCGCATCAACAAACTAAAAGGTATGCTGGAAAAACATATAACCCACAAGTCTTTTGATATTTCCCATGTAAAACATATAACGGGGGAATTCAGTAAATTCACCGTGGTTTATTCAGCAGATACAATTTCTTAATACTGATCATTTGCAGTCTGTGTTTTTAAAGAAATTCGAATTCATTCATGATAATTCATTCACTAATTTATTCTTTTTCTCTTTTTAGAAAATAAGAGTGGCTGCTTCACTGGGCATGTAATACCATGGGAGAGTTTGTTTTGAGAAAAGCTTTCATTCTCTTACTTGCTCACTGAAGACATAACTGAACTCACCACCCTTCGTGTAATCCTGTCTCAAAATAAGCTTCAGATGAAAGAAATTGAAGCTTGTTGTGTGAGTTATGAAATCTTCTGAGGGAGCCAATTAATAGTGTGCCTGCATGGGAAGTTTATTTCTTACCGTGCTCAATCCCCTAGGTGTTTTTTCTCTATTGGCTTTTGGCAGGTCGAGTGCTTCCAGGCTGAACTAATCAATACAGGATTGAGCGGAGCCCTGGCTTTCGGCGCATCCGTCCCGGTTGCTTCTGCCTCGTTCCTTCCGTCCTCTCCGGGAGCCCTGCGGGTTTTGACCTTTGACCTCTGTGTCCCCGTTACAGACGGTGGACCCGATTGGCCCGAGCCCAAGTCGCCCGCGGCGCAGCGGATGAAGAACGGCAGCCTGGGCTCCCCGGCCTCGGCCGAGCCCTCCCCCGCCCTCCGGAGGGACAGCCCGCCCCAGGGCGCCGAGGTGAGCCCGTTTCCTGTCGGAGCTCGAAAACGTGGAGGTCCTGAGATTCATGTGTAGTAGCGTATCTGGGGTGCCTTTAGCGCGCTGACTTTGCTGAGATTGAGAACCTTGCGCAGGATCTTGGCAGAGGTCGAGGTCATATGTGATGTAGCGTCTAACCTGGGGTAGAGATTGCCTATAGTGCCGTGCTTGGGGTCGAGGGGAAGCGGAGCGATGGGCCTGCGCTAAGGCTGAGGTTATGTGTGTTACAGTAGGGCAGATGTTTCGTGCAGCGTCTTTGACGCGGTTGAGGTAGTAAGCTGTAAATCTCTGCTGTTTACCCAGGCTGCTTTGTGTGTCAGCGACGGTGTTTGGGCTATATATACAAACCTGAGATAAATAATTACACGTGCACACTAAACGCTCCCGGCTGATTTATTGCAAAAAAAAAAACAACCTTTTTCACCGGGTAATTTAGGGTGAAACGGTATCCTGTTGTACTAAATCACTCCGGAGTATTTAAACGGTGTGCCGGTGTGCTCTCTTTTTGTTCTGCTTGAATGGCTTTTTGTCACCCTGCACCTGTACTAATTACCGCCTGTGCCAATGATTTCCCCCTTCCCTACACCGTATGAGAATGTGCCTGTGTGTCTGGAGATAAATCTGCATTATTTACCCTCTGCTTCACCGTAAAGAGTGATTGCGTGACGGGCTCATTCCTGTAGTCGTGTCATAAAAGCCCGTCCCAAACGGTTCGCGTTAAGAGCTCACTTAATGGGAAAAATTAATAAAAAAATTAAATAAAAAAAGGAGCGGAAACTTAACCGTGTCGTGCTCCGCTCGCAAAATCGTTTCATCTCCGCAAGCGCGGTGGCTCGCGCAGTCCCCAGCGCCTTTACCGATATCGCCGGCGAAATTTGTCACGGCTTATTTGAAGCATGCGTGCAGCGGTAATGTGAAGGTAATGTGCTTTCCTCCCGGTTATTTTTGGGAGAGGCCCGAGGCGTTTGTGCGCTGCTCTGGCGGCGTTGAGACCCAGTCGGTGCTGCGCGTCGCGTGCTGTTGTGCTCAAAGACGGGTACCTCACATCCAAAAACACGAACCCCCCCCCCCCCCCCATCTAGCACCCTTACCAGGGTGAAGAAAGATCACTGCTGTTGACTCTCAAACACACTTCTCATTAAGGAAATGAGGTGGCTGGGTGGAATAGATTTTAGGCCCAAGACCTCATCACAAGAACCCCTGTGTGTTTAAACCCATTTTCCATTTTCAACATAGTTTTTCTGGGGTCAGGGGTTTTTTCAACATAGTTTTTCTGGGGTCAGGGGGCTTCTTTGATGCTGATTGTGAGTGAGAGTAGTCGACCTTCAGGTACCAGTGATTGTCGAAATGTAACTCAAATGGAATTTCGTCATGGATACAGTTAGCATGCAACACTGAAAGTAGAGCTATGAAATATTGCCATTTACCCATTTGCCCTTTGTGATATGATATGAAATATTAAGAGACAAGAAAGAAATTACAAATCTGCTGGGGCAATTATATGACCGTCACATGTTATAATGCGATTAGCACTCATATTCCAATTTTACAAAGATTAATTTAATACCATGTCAAATATTAACTCATTCACACAATGCTCTGTGTAATTGGAACTGAAATAAATAATTGTGTAAGCCGGAAAAAT
This sequence comes from Synaphobranchus kaupii, assembly GCA_029718625.1. NCBI lineage: Eukaryota > Metazoa > Chordata > Actinopteri > Anguilliformes > Synaphobranchidae > Synaphobranchus > Synaphobranchus kaupii. The sequence continues at coordinate 15,782,345 of CM056396.1, forward strand.
ACATTTTATGCGTGACACATGGCCAGGCTAAAATCTCATTCCATGTTAATTTTTTTTCTGTTCTTCCAGCTAATTTAAGGTGATTGAAATGTAAGCATAATCGCTTTATAAATCCCAATTTTTCAAGGCTGGTGACCTTGACAGTCTGTGACTGTACCACATCCTTGCCGTCATGCATTTCCCCATTAGTATTTGAAGTGTTTTTCTGGTGTATGTCAGGGGAACATACAATGCATGGTATCGTTATAAGATAACAGTGCGCTCAACTTTAATGCGGAATTATTTCTGTAATATTGCGGCAATTGACCCGATTCTATAATTCATAGTTTGTAATTGCATTCCATGGTTGGGCCTACACTTAGCTTGGGGGGTGTCTATGCCTCTACTGGACTGCTTCACATTAGGCTATGAGAGATTCCAGCTATGTGATGATAATAATCTGCTCTCATTATGTAATTGTGACCCTAATTATGGCTGCAGATAACGTGGTTAGTGTTTGATGCTCTTAAAACCAGAGTGTGTTTTTCAAACTCCTATAAAGGGATTGTGATTTACATGAGCTGTCCAGAAGCATTCATGTACATGGTGGAATTGCAGGCATAGGTTTAAGGTTTTTATGTGCTACTAATTTCCACACTGGACTTTTTATTTTAAAAACAACGTTTCTGTGACATAATGTTTTGAAAATGGTGTGGAAATGGTGTGAAAATTGTACTTTCTTTGTAGCGTTTACCAGTGCTGGCACTTAAGTTTACTTTAGTTTTGCTTCCAGTTCAACAAAAAACTTATCCTGAGGCAAAGTAATGTGCTGCAGAAACGTGTTGGTTGCCTTCAAATTGACCAAGACACGTTATTCCCATGCCCTGATGTTGGTTTAGGTGGTCTATGATTCTAGATGAATTTTAAAATATAGGCTAAATAAACTTCACATATTGCGATTTAGAACCATGTAAAAGAAAGCGCAAATCCGGGTAAAAGGCGATAAAAGAACGTCAGTTTAAATTGGTAATTGTTTCATTTTTTCCGACCGACTCAAATCCGGAATTCTTTACCGGCAGCGGTTTAGTCGCCCTTGGCACTGAATGAGTTAAGGGGACATTTTGAGAGGTGATAAAGGAGAAACAGCTATAGTTCAGTGTGAAGTCAATGTCCATCAATAATTCATCCTCATTTTTACTTCTGGACGTATTTACTATGCCAGGCATATTCATCCATTATGCAAGATTAACCTAGCACATGACCCCTCCAACGGTTCAGTTCTGGGTTCTGAGTAAGATGGCAAACATAACGTATGTACACAGGTTGGTGATTTTTACAGTATTAACACTGCTCTTTCTGTGTCCCAAGCAAAAGGGCATAGAGTTCTATAGAGACTGCTACCCTCTATAACTCAGTGGCCATTACCTAATGATATTGGACACGTTGATTAATTTTACTTTTTATTGTTTATCTCACCAGCAGAGAATTCATCATAGTCCTTTTCTCCTGAGCATTTGAGTAACACAGAGCCAACGATAGTCACAATCTTTACAATGCCATTGTTGTTGCGTTACATTATTTATATGGTTTATTTGCACAACACACACACGCTAAAACATCACACACAGAACCATTAGAAACAATCACACACACACACAAATCAGATTAAGTACCTTGTCCAACGGTAAAATGCTGCCCCTTTCACGATTCATGCCTGCAACCTTCTGATGTCAAACTTAGATTCATCATTTATAAGGCACTGCCATTATGATGGGGAGAGCGAGTGATTGATTGTGCTGTGACCATGTGAATACTGATATCGCCATAAAGTGACAGTTGGTCTGTGAGAGGTCTATAGGGAATGAAGTGTACCACTATATTTATCTTATTGTAACTGCAGCTACACGACAGCTGGACTGGTTCTTCAGTTTTTAAACTGGAATTTGTGTGGTACCTCACATACTTTGGGCTATTCTCTGGGAAAAGCAAGACAGCAATTAGTTTGAAGTTTTCGAGAATAAGTCAATACCCATTTGTAAATCACATTTGAGGAGAGCAGTTTTATGTAGCAAGTCAACCCACAAAAGTATGTTTTTATTTTTTTATTCTGTATACCGTACAACCGTTCCAGTTTTCTAGCTGTTAGCTGAAGAGTGTAATAATAATAATAATAATAATAATAATAATAATAATAATAATAATAATAATAATAATAATAATAATAATAATAATAATAATAATAATAATAATAATAATAATAATAATAATAATAATAATAATAATAATAATAATAATAATAATAATAATAATAATAATAATAATGGATTTCCTTATTCTAGGAGGTTCCGGTAGGGTTTGTATTGATACGGTACGTGTGGCTATGCTGTTGTTCCTTCATGAATATTCACAATTGGCCAGACAATCTAAACACTGCCGACATCCGACAGAACTTTCAGTGTTAAAGAGCTGACCATCTGGTTAGCATAGGCCATCATAGGACCTCTACCTGCTGTGACATACATTCTCCTTCCCTGGGGAGCGCGGCGTTCACCACCGCATGCAGTCCTGTTTGTCTAAACCTCAGTTATAGAGATACTGTCATTGCATGACTTAACAATGCAAGTTGTGACAGAGCCATCCATTGGATTCTTATCTGTGAGTTATCCTGTGCAGAATGAAAAACGGTAAAACAAGTTGTTAACAGCGGTTCTTTACGGAGTCCATAAATATGTTCCCTGCAAAGCGAGGCGCTTTTCTTATCTCGTCTGGCAGGCCGCCAACGCTATCTGTGGATGGGGGAAGATGGATGAAGGGCGGGGTGGGGGGGGGGATACTAGTGCTTGCACTAATTTCATCAGTTTGGACATTTTCGATACCCCTTCTAGCAGAAGCTGACATTGCGCCGTCCCGGAGCAGTTCAGCATGCTAAACCGTGGCCACTCTTGTGCCAGTCCAATTCTCATAACAGAAAGATGACAGAGTTTAATAAAAAAAGTTTTAGGTTCAACAAATTAAAAAAAATAGTAGTATGGACAAAGAAAAAACTTTGGCACTTTGGATAAATTGCAAGTCTCTTTTAATAGTGCTAAGCTTTCAACCTTTTTCAGAGCTTAATAACTTATAGTGGAATTAGGTTATCTCAGACAGCCATTTTTAATAGTAATTGTTGTATTTTGTGTACTGCATGCAGAATGGATAATACGTTTAAAGAGACTAAATGCACACATGCATACATTTATCTGCATTTCCTCAATCTGCCAGCAGGGGTCACTATAGATCAGAGAAGAGGGTTATTGCTCTGTCCTGGATAACAACAGTGCTGTCGGAGTGGTAATTAATCCATTGGACTTCATATACAAGGGCCTTTCACTGCCGAATTGAGGCTGATGACTGCTTGTAAATGTGTCTTTTCATAAAATTAGTCCAGTATTATTATTTTTTCAATCACTCTTGGATAATGCAGTCTAAAGATGGTGGGGGGTGGGGAGCAGTGAATCGCAGCGGGCTCCCTGTGATGAAGAATTCACACCCTGTCCTCTGTTATAAAACATGTCACTCAGTTTTACAGAGCATTGATTCCCTCTGTCCCCAGAGAAAGTGACAACGCTCGAAATGCAACAGTGTCAGAAGACGATGAACATCTCCGTCAGCTCCGGCGAAAGAAAACAATAAAAACGGAATTGAACGATGATGTACTGTTTGAGGACCTCCGAGTGTGACAGCGGAGAGTCTCGCGCGTTCAGTAGAAGAAGAGATCTGTCTCCTGGGGACTCCCTAGAATGAGCTGTAGCATAGAGCAGCACAATGGGCGCCATAATTTCAGGATATAAGTCAAATTACACAGCGAAAGAATGCGTGATAACATTTGATTCTTTCTTAATGTGTGCTGATATCTCCAGTGAAGTGTAGTTCGGAGACATCTAGTTCGGAGCAGTCGTAGTACAGTGCGATACAGTTTTACATTAACTGCGTTGTGTTATTACCTCTGTGTTTGGCGTAAAACATGAGACAAGCCAGGGTTGGGTGAGACCACTACTGATCTACCATTCTGAGGGTGATTTTACCCAAATTGCATCAGTGAAAATCCAATTGCATCGAATAGTCACGGAATGTGTAACATGAGAAAAATGTCACTCTTGATGAGGTGCACTAATGGATACTGTAGCGCAGCTGAAATGATATTCAGCCTATTGCTGGGGTCTCGGACATCCCCAGTTGTGAACAAATTTCCGGAAACGGGTTTCTTCATGGGTGCTGTATGGATCAGTGGAGTATCGTATTTGTTTTATGAGGGATAAATGTGCTGGGTGCTTCTGTGTGAAGAGAATCACAGCACGCACGGTCTGCTTCCTGTTTTTCAGCCTCCCCTGGTCTGTTTGTCTAGAGGCCGTGCGATGTGCCGTGCGAATGTGTGGTGCCTGTGCGAATGTGTGGTGCCTGTGCGAATGTGTGGTGCCTGTGCGAATGTGTGGTGCCCGTGCGAATGTGTGGTGCCTGTGCGAATGTGTGGTGCCTGTGCGAATGTGTGGTGCCTGTGCGAATGTGTGGTGCCTGTGCGAATGTGTGGTGCCTGTGCGAATGTGTGGTGCCTGTGCGAATGTGTGGTGCCTGTGCGAATGTTGCTGTGAAATGCGTCACTCGCAGGCGTGGCAAGGCGCAAATTAAGAAGTGTAGCCTAACAGCACGGTACTCCGGGCCTTCTCTGCCTAGACCGGAGAAGCCGAGAAGCCTCAATGTTACCCAGAAATGGCCGGTGTGGGTGCAGGCTTTTGTTCCAACCAAGCAGTAACACACCTGATTCCACTAGCTAATCAAGGCCCTTAACAAAAGACTCTAATGATTGATTAGTAGAATCAGGTGAGTTACTGCTTTGGTTGGAACGAAAGCCTGAACCCACACCGGCCCTTTCTGGATAAGATTGAGGATCCCCGGCCTAGACTGGGGATTTCAGACATTTCATCCACAAATAGTTGCCAGAAATGTGTCTGCCAAGTACTTTGATGATGATGGTGATGATGATGATAATGATGATGGTGATGGTGGTGAACAAAAAGAGATGAGTGTATTTGATTTCCGTGATTGTTTTTTTATTGATCATGCGCACAAGTGTCTCTTTTGTATCTTTCTTGCGGTTGTACCTAATAATTATAAATGCATCTAATGGCTTACAATTGCATCTCTGAAAGATCTTTATTGCATCCTTGAATGATTTCTTTGACAATTGTCTTGTGAAGGAAACGATGCAATATACATGTGACTGATTCATTGGGACTCGCTGAATTAATTGTTTATTTGTTATAGTAGCCTTGAGACATCTGCTTTGTGCTCAGAATAGACGACTGTTTTTTTTTATTTTTTGTTATTCCGCTCCGATTTTTAATTAATCTCTTTGACGCCACTGCCAGTTTTGTGGCTCTTCCCAGACACGTTCATCTGTGTCGACTCCTAATACACAATTCCTTAAACTGCTCCACAACTGGCACGCTTAAACAAATTCTTCACCTTTTCTCTTCACCTTTTCACCGTTGAGCATGGCAGGTATTTTCATATTTGCATGTATTGAGCAGTGGTTTGTGGGTATTGTAGGCTGAAAGATGATCAGTGTGTCCGTACACTGTATTAGTCCTGTGACAGTAGCCTGACTGCAAGGCTTTGACACACCTCTGAGCCTCTGCATGGGGGATGAGTCATCACAAGCTGCCATATTCAACAGCCATGCGTAGTTTGTGTGCCCTACCTGTATCTACTGAGAGAGAGAGAGAGAGGGAGAGGGAGAGGGAGAGAGGGAGAGGGAGAGGTAGAGAGAGAGAGGTAGAGAGAGCGGGAGAGAGGGTCACAGAGTGAGAACACTTGAAATAGAATCTCAGAATAGGGAATAGTCAATGAGTTTTAGAGTGTTGAGGCTCTCCTGGAATTCGATTGGGCTCAGCTGGGTAACGGCGGCCTACAGAACACTGTCCATGGTGCTGAACTGTCTCATTGTCGACCTAAAATCTTCTGTGAGCCACTGTTTTGTTCAAATGTATAACACAATTATGTTTATGTTGAGCTATTTTTTAATCTTTCGATTTTGGGTTGGAACAAAGCTTTTCTGGTCTTACATCTCTCATGAAAAGGAGGAATAATCCACCGCTTTGAACAATATAGTGCTTGGAGCTCACGCTTTTGGTCTTGTACACATTAATATATGCTTTGCTTCAATGCTTTAGGTTTTGGTTTAACACACTTTAATACACACCACTATGCAACAGAGAATAATGCACTGTGCAGTACAATTGTTAACCATGCTGCACCAGGCACTGGGTTGGCTTATATTGAGATAATTAACATATGACCACATCACACCCCCCTCCCCTTTTCCCTCCCTCCTCCCTCTCTTCCTGCCTTCTCTGGGCTGCATTCATGTCCTTAAGGGAATGTGATCCTGTTCTTTCTGCTCTGTACTTGTTGTCGTGAACAGAGTGCAGCTGAGGAGAGAGAGAGAGGAGATCGAGAGAGTTAACCCTTTGAAGAGCAGGTTCTTTGGAATGTTTTTTCAAAATTCTAAGTCGGTGTTCTAGAACTCCATTGTTTCCTGCTATGTCAGCGGTCGAATGTTCAGTTTAGAACACTCTAATGACGTATTTGTGATCTTACGCCTTAAAGGGTTAACGTCCTCGCCGGCTGTGTCAGGACACTCCCGTCTGTGCGGGCCGGCGATGGGCGGGGCCTCCGCGCAGAAATCCCCGTACGTTCGAAGCCGTTCCTACCTGACGCCTGGCATCGTAATGGCGCAGGCTCTCGACCAGAGAGATGCGCAAAATCTCACATCCTACATTCAAAAGACTCTGAATACCTGACAGGCCATTGTTCCCTTATTGTGGTGAGAAAGGAAGACTTTGGCCCCCCTGTGGTGAACAGAGACAAGAGGATAGAGGAGCTAGGCCGGTGATTTGCTTCGTGTGAAGATGTGCAGATATAAAAATGTTTTATACGGTGTCCTGAGTGCTGTTTAAAAGACGAGGGGGTTTCTGAGGGAAAGCTTTGACGTCTGAGAACTCGTTTTCTTTTGCAGAACACATTTTCTTTTGTCTCGCGGAACAAAGGTGGAGGGATTTTTTCTGTCTTTCCGCAGCTTTTTGTAGGGGACACGTGTTGAGGGGTGCCTCGAATCCGCGAGGCGTGCAGTCCGCATTCTGCGACCGTGATTGAAGCAATCCATCAAACATTTGTGCAAAGTATGAAACGGGAAAGCGGGAAATGATGTAGGTTGTTTGCAGTTTCGTTATAAGCGTCAGTCCATTCTGTAGCACAGTTTGGCTGCAGTGAAGATATTATAGGCATTGATCATGGAATCTGAAAAGGCCTGACTTGGGGACCGGCGCTTGGGGTGTTGAGAGGATGGTGCGATGGGAATATGGTGTTCTACCTGCATTCAGAAGTGACCTACTTGTGGAATAACTTCCATCTGGCGACACCTGCTTGTGTCTGAGAAGCTGGCAGCTTCTGGGTCAGTGTTTCTGGGCATGAGTTTGGAAACATTGTCACTAAGTTCAAGTTAAACAGAGCAGCTTAAAAGGCAATCACCAAGGATTTCTACATTTACCGCGTAAGTTTCTTTGACTCGATGGACTTGGTAAGTACAACAAAATGCTTTCTTTATGAAATACTTTTTAAAAATACTCTACGAGAACATGATACGAAAAAAAACATTTTACAAGAACGTTTTACGATTTCTTTAGTAAAGAAAAAAATAAACTTGTGTTAGTCTTTAAAATACCTGAGATAAACATTTGGAAAAGATCTCTGCTTTCAAGCAGAGGAGCTTTTTTGTAGCAGAGGAGCTGCAGGGGTTGATGTGTGAAAAATGAACATGTGCTCGGCTTTTTATGCTTATAATCACAGGAAGTTTTCCAGAAGATCTTTTGCATGGCAGTGTGGTTCACAGATGGACCCTGCTGATAGGGGTAACACACTACATTGAGGGCACAAACCAAACCACCACCACATTAAAATAAAATAAAATTGCAGTAAAGTTAAACTGGTAAAATGGAGGTGAGGGATTCCTGGCTAAAGGAAGTTATCTTGCTGACTTTGAATAAGAAAAAATAAATAAATTAAAAAAATAAATTTTGCAGGCCTTTTCCTGACTAAGAGGGAGGGAGTGCGGGAGGAGGGAGAGGGAGAGGGAGAGAGAGAGAGAGAGATGCAAAGGTTTGCCATATTCTTGCTTCTTACTAAAAAAGAGAGAGATGAGAGAGAATTAAAGTGAGAAAGAGAGAAAAAGAGCAAGAGCAAGGGAGACAATTTGAAAGCCGCCCACCAGCTCCTGTAGCAGAGGTTAGGGTGTCTCTAGAGTCACCAGGCTGCTGGTTATTAAGTCTGATCCTCTGCGTCATGTGACCGAGAGGGGGCGGAGAGGAGAGGGAGGGAGGCTGAGTGGGTGGAGGTGGGGGTGGTGTTGGAACACGGGGGGGGAGGTTTGTGGAAATGCGAAGGCTAGAAAGGAGGTGGGAATCGTCAGCATCGCTGGGAATTGTCCCACTCCAAGTGTAGCAGGCAGCAGCAGCAGCGCAGTCTCTCAGCCTCTGGAAGCACGGCCGGCTCGTCTCTTCGCCTCCTACGCCGGGCCGAACCAGGCTCTCCGCAACGGCCCACGTACCCCACTGCACCTCTCCCAGGAGATGAGGTCCAGCTGGAGTCGGGGGAAGCTTGTCCCCCCTCAGGGACGGAGTGTAAGTAGGGGCCCGAAAGACAGCCGCGGCGGGAAAGGGGGTGAAAGAGTAGCAGGGTTAGGGGCGCTAACGGAAACTTCCAGACACACGTGACCTGTGACCTGTGAGCGGAGGCTAGAGAGTGTTAAGACTTCCTCGAAGCCAGCGTCAGAGGAGCGGCTGACTGCGAGGTTGTTTTGTCGCGCTTGACGCGTGTTCATAAGCTGGCCGGGATGCGGACTCGCGCTGCTGACTCCATCTTTTAAACGCTGCCGTTTTCTTTTTTTTCTGGTTTCAGTGAAGTGTTGCGGAATTGCTTGACATTTGTGAAAAGCTCTCAGGCTGTGTTGTTGCGTTCGTTATCGCGAGGTTTTCAGACCGTCCGAGCGAATTAATAATCCGCGCGTTTTTCCGCGAGAAGTTGCCGGAACTCTTCATCGCCATTAACGCCGCCGATAATCGCTGGCCTGTGGATCGTCCTATTTTCATAATCTATTGATTATCGGCCCTGCGGGGTGTATTGCTTTGTGCTTCACGGCTCAAGTGGAAAGTGCACTGACAGGAGATTGTGATGCGAGTATCGATTGTGTCAGCGAGCAACGTGACCGTGCTTCGGTTTGGCAACCTTGAACTTGGCCAAATACGAACACGTCCACACCAGATGAGAACACCGTTCTCGCTCAATGCCGGATCCAGTCATGAGGCGTCTAAACATCCTGTTTCTCTTCACCGTCAGCGTCATTAGCTAGGTCAACAGATGACCGCCATTAGGTAATGCGGAGAGCAATGTGTTGTCCAAGCAGTTGAGAGCTGTGCGTATTCTCATTCGCTGCCCTGGATGTCAGTTACAAGTGTGTGACCAATGAACCGCTTTACTCATTACTTTTTTTTGTCAGGTAATTAACATTGAAAGAGATCGTTGTCTTCTGGAGGCCCGGGGATGCAGCTCTCTTTCTCTGTAGCATAGGCACCTCGCTCAGTCGCCGTTTAATTGGTTTGCGTGGGAGAATCGAAGCAGCCTCCCGCTCTATTTATAGCGCCCTTCGCCCTGGCCCACGAGCGCTCCGGGACCGAGGCTTGGGGGCCCGCGATGTGGGGGAGGGAGCGCGAGATGGAGAATCACGCTGCCTCGCGCGGCATGAAATATTCAGGTGAAAAAAAAAAGACGGCCGCCTCGTGCTGAGAGCGGATTGAAGGCAGGCGGCCGGCACGCTCGCGACGCTGCTGGGAAACGCGCTCCTCCTCCCTCCTCCTCCTCCTCCTCCCACGCACGATTCCAGGAGAGAGATAAAGACGACGTCCTCTGATACCTTTTAAGATTAAAAAAAAAGAAAAAAAAGTCTTATGATTTGAGTAGCTAATGTAAAAGTGACTCGTTCCTACTTAAGGATAAGTTGGATTGTGGTGTGACTTTTATCGTATGATTTTGATGCGTGTCTGGAAAGGTGGAATGGGAGAGAGAGAGAGATAGAGAGAGAGCGAGAGAGATATAGAGAGAGGAAGGCCCCCAGGTTTCAGAGTGACTGTTTGCAGAACACATGCTTGCATTATGCATAAGGAACAAAGCCGGCTTCAGCCTGGTTTACAGCAGGGGAAATGGAATGCGCTCGCCGCCTTAACCCAGTTTAGATTTTCCTGCCAGCTTAACACTGATATACGTTGATTCCGCGACACTCCGGTACCGTGCGAGCGCATTTAATGGTAAGAGGATGTTAAATACATGCTGATGTTTACATCTCCCCTATGCAGTGTAATCGTGTGGAAGTGTTGACGGATTTCATTTTGATTTGAAACGGTTTTCAAGGTTTCGGCTGGGACAAGCTAGACTCGGCGTAGGCTAATTGCGTGCGGGGTTTTACGCCTTCCCTTTGGTCACTCGTTTAAAAGATGCATTTAGAGAGCGTGCGCTTCTCGTGGAGACAGGCCCGCTCGCTCTTCTGTCCTCGTGGTCCCGGTGCGGCCTGTTCAGTCTCCGAATATAGCATCGGCCTGGACTCCCTTTATAACATGCAGTGAAAGTGGAGCAGTCAGCTGAGCTGGCGCAGACTTGAGTCACCGGATAGTTTCCTGACTGCGGGCTTGTGTGAGCCCCCCGTACAGGTCAGCTGGGCCCGCTCCCTGGGTTAGCACAAACCCCTGCCTGGGGAGGAAAACCTGCTCTGTCCTAATGGTCTGTCAGCACATGTACCCCAGGCCATCCAGAAGAGCTATGTGTGCAGTCTTTTCATTCAGCCATATCCTTCAATGCTTACTTTGATTTGCCGTCACGCTTATTGCTGAATTGGGTTAGATTACGCGGCGTTGAAGGCGCCCTGTGCCCCTGAACCCCGGAGACCCGGGACAGTAGGCTGGGGGGGGTCCCTAACAGAGGCGCCGCTGTTGTTACAGCACCCCGGCGTGGAGGCCTTCAGCCCCAGGGAAGAGGTGACGGACACCGAGGACAACGAGGAGGAGGACCTGGGCGTGATGGACGACCAGCGTAGCGTCATCCTGCACCTGCTCTCACAGCTCAAACTGGGCATGGACCTCACAAGGGTGTGTGTGTGTGTGTGCGCGTATGTGTGTGTGTGTGCATGTTTGAGTACACACAATACCCAATATCATGTTGAATACTTTTCCCTTTAACTTTTCTAATTAAACCAGGTTATTGACATATCTAACACTACACTTATGCCATACCCGTCATGTAAATGATGATGACATGACCCATAGACTCACAGACACAGGATCATGTCGATTAAAGTGTCAAAAATCCAATGAAAGAGAGCCATGTGTGTGTGCTGAATTGCAGCAATGCCTGTTTTACTTGAGAAATGAAATGCAAATGTATTCCAAGTCAAATCCTTGAAGTCTTTCTCCCTAATATAATGCACACTGCACATTTTTGATGAGTCAGAGTCGATAAACTTTCTCTCCACTGGTTCAGACCGGGTCACTCCTGCTACTCCTAGCTGAAGTACCCCCCAATGACTCCCCTCAGAAAATAGTTTTTAATAGTGATATAGCTTAGTCTGTGTCCATTTGTGCTGCGTTGACCTAATGTTAGTGTAACATTTCATTTCTCCCCTTTTCCACACAGGTGGTACTGCCCACCTTCATCCTGGAGAAGCGCTCCCTGCTGGAGATGTACGCCAACTTCATGGCGCACCCGGACATGTTCCTGTCCATCACGGCGGCGGGCAGCCCCGAGGACCGCATCGTGAGCTTCGTCGAGTACTACCTGACCGCCTTCCACGAGGGCCGCAAGGGCGCCGTGGCCAAGAAGCCCTACAATCCGGCGCTGGGCGAGACCTTCCACTGCTCCTGGGAGGTGCCCAGAGACCGGGTCCGCCCCCTGAGGACTAACGGCTCCGCCCCCGGGCCCGCCTCCCGGGACTCGGCCCGCCCGGACCCGGCCGGCTGCTACAGGGTGCGCTTCGTCGCCGAGCAGGTGTCCCACCACCCTCCCGTCTCCGGCTTCTACTGCGAGTGCCAGGAGAGGCGCATGTGCGTCAACGCCCACGTCTGGACCAAGAGCAAGTTCATGGGGATGTCCATCGGAGTGTCCATGGTTGGAGAAGGTATGGAGGAGGAGGTGTGAGGGAGTAAAAACGCTATGCGGCGAAAGGGCCTGTGCGGGGGTGGGGGCGTGGTGTAGGAGGAGAGGAGGCGGGGTGATGAATGTGGGGGGCGTGACAAAGGAACAGAGAGGGCGGGGTGATGAATGTGGGGGGCGTGACAAAGGAACAGAGAGGGCGGGGTGATGAATGTGGGGGGCGTGACAAAGGAACAGAGAGGGCGGGGTGATTAATGTGGGGGGCGTGACAAAGGAACAGGGAGGGCGTGGTGATGGATGTGGGGGCGTGGTGAAGGAAGAGAGAATGCATTGTTGAGAAGGCCTGCACTCATGCAATCATAATAATAATCACAATTATGCGTTTTATGAGTAGCGCGCTTCAAAAAGCACTTTACAAAATACATTATCCAGATACACAAATAATATTAAGTACACAGATGCATTGCACAATGGGGAAGACGGTACACTGAGGCAGTAATAGATATTGAAGTACAAACAGTAGATAGGGATGCTGAAGGTAGCGGGGACAGCATGCGCTGCAATGAGAGGGAGAAGATTTGAGTCTCGGCTGAAGATTGCAGCTGAAGCACACACACACACACACACACACACACACACTCCAGTACACCTGCCTGTAGGGAAGAGGCCATTTTGTGAGGCTGAAGGGAGGAGAGATTCATCCATCATTGATGAAAAGTGATAACCTGTTACCACCGGGTGAGATTCAAAGACTCAAGCGAGTTGCAACCTTGGTGGGACTCCCGGTCATAGTCAGTGAGATAGCCATGGCTAGGCTCTAGGGCTCACTCTGCTCAATTGTGTGCTGAAGGTCTTTATTCACTGAGCTGCTTGGGGTCTAATATGTATATTTCAGGTACATGCAGTGGCAGTACTTGTGTGTCCAAACACTGGACCTATTATTAGCACAGTAGCAGACTGTCTCGTTCGTGATCAGTGGGAAGCCAATGGCGTGCATTACGAGCAGGGTGTGAAATTAACTCCAGCCTCCAGCCCCCAGCAAAATGCTGGTAAAATTTTGATTGCGGCTGGTTAAATGTTTACTCTGGCAGCCACTTCAGCTGGTAACCAACCAAAGTTGTTTTTATATTTTAAAAGGTGATGATAAAATGTTGAAAACGGCCGGCGATTTTTCGAATCCACAAGCCACGCTGGCCAGTGGGTGAAAAAGTTGAATTCATACCCTGATTACGAGACACGGCTCCAGAGTGCGACCCACACGTCCCCTTGTTCCAGCAGACCGTGTCAGACGAGCCCCGTGACAGAGGACACACTCGTTCCATACATATGACTTATTGATTCATATTGACGGAGCGAGGCACGCGCTTCCCGGTTTTACTTGATGGCGAAGTTTGTGTCAATGAGAGGAGGCCGGCGGGTGAAACGCGATTGTTCCACGCGGGTGGGGAGCGCAGAAAGAGCCTCCGCTGTGGAGCGACGGGTGGCCCGGCGAGGGGGCCGTGATGCGTGTGAGCGGCTCGCTCCGCGGGCGTTCTGCCTAATCCGATTCGCTATTGACCCGTGAGGACGGCGCTTTGTCACGAATGGCGTGATGAGCCTGTTTAGTACGGAAAAGAATAGATTTTTTTGGTGTAGTCATAGTAACGCCCGAGGACAGTTTTCAACATAATCCGTTATGCTGGTCACATGGTGCCGACCACAGCAATCTACAGCATTTTGTGTAATTTATATGGGATAGTTGCGCGAACAAAAAGAGAAGCAAATACCATAAAATAGTTGTGTTTGTTGTTAAAATAAAAGGAGCATATACATGCGGGTAGACGCTCTGAACAGAATCTATTGGTGATGTCTATGGTGTGTATTTGTGGCTTGCAGGTAGGCAGTTATTGGCTGGCACTGCCATATTTATAATAGAACATGCAAGGGATTTCTTGAGAATTTATCACCCAGACAAAACTACCTGAAAACCAACATTTCACAAGTAAGGTGTGAAGAATAATGATCCAACAATAGACAGTGATTAAGACAGTGATTAAAGTAACTAAAAAAACGTCCCGTTATAAACATTCTTTTTTCAAACACCTCTCCAATCACATTCTAGACATCACAGATTCACAGAAAATAGTGGTCTATTAGAAAATTGTAATTTAAACTACGGCGCTTGGTAGAGCGAGCATGAAGAAATATATAACAAGAATTTACCCGAGTATGTTGCGGGTAATCTTTAAGTTCTCTGATGTCTTTGTGTTAATAATGTTTGCTGAAACAGTATGACGACCGCCTCTACACACAAATAAACCTCGGTGTCCTCCCTCCAATGGATACAAAAGTCAGATATAAAAAAAATAAAAGAAATATAAACAAAAAAAACAAAAAGAAATCTCATTGGGTGGTGAAGAATATATTCCATTAAGTAAAATACTCAACTTGAAGCATTGAAAGTAATGTAGTTTCCATGATGCATATGTGTTGTCTTGAACAGTGGTGGTTGAATGATTAAATTCATATTCCATTATGTTTACAATTTCAAATGGCAGCAGGGTGGGTTTACAATTTGCTGTTAGGCTGCGAATGGTTACCGTCAGATTTGGGTTGTAATGGGGCCCTACTTAACAACTTTCTCATCCAGTGTACTGAACTAGCATAGTCAATAGTATAGGCCCCTGTGAAATGCGTCGCCATTCCTGTATATATCAGACGAGTTGTTTTTTTCCTGCTCTGCTTCTCAAGTCCCCCTACGCAGCAGTAAAAAAAAAAAAAATGCTAAGCAACCAATAATTATCTCAATTGTCTTAATGAGGCTTGAAGCCCTGAACGACACGGTAGCAGTTTTTCTGACCCGTGCTTTTATTTTTATTTTTTTTGCTCTAATGAGTATTGTGTGTAATTGGGCTTTTAAAAGGAGTAATGAACCGGCTTTTTTCCCCCACACACATCTGTGGGGGACCACTTATGTTCCCTTCCGGGCCTCGGTGAGTCATGGCTATCTTTCTCCCACATCTGTGTCACGAGCTCACGCCCTCGTATCTGACACGGAGTTGATCGGTGTTACTTAGAAGCCATACATATGCCAAGACCAGTCCTCTGTATACAGCACAGGCATGATTTACCAGAAATACTCAACAGATGCGTTTCTGGCTTAGTACTCTACGTACGCACTTTAATGAAATACTTTATATAACAATGTACTAAACCGAGAAATGCCATGTATAAATATATATGTATAGATGTGGTTCAGTTCAGGCACAGTTGTGTATCTGATCAATTAATCTGGCAATATTTATTTTGGTATGGCACCATTTACATACAAGGTGGCACGTGGTGCTTGAGAGTAGTTTCAGGATGTCATTTAAAAACAGCACAACTCCAGGAGGGTATAGACATGTGATTGTGGAGAAATTCAGAACCAAGTTGGTACGTAAACCCAGCCTAACCTCTCCAAAAAATGCAATTCTTCCGGAACAGCAAGGAGCTGCTGTTGTTTTCCATTTACCAATGAACATTACGGTTTTATCGCTTGGGATTTTGAACCAAATATATTAGTTGTTAGATAGTTTCAATGTGTTAAAATAACCGAAATGGGAGATTTGTTCTAAAATAGCGCTGGAGCAAATGGCAGACTGGAATATGATTCAATTTCCTCTATTCTTCATTAGAGGTCATTTATGGAGTGGTCGTTTTGCTGAAGATCTGCAGGAACCTATTTGAAAAGAATTTAGCATAAAGTTTACTGTCTCTCTTAGCTCATTTAGCTCATTGTGCAGGGTATTATTCACATACAACAAATTATGTTTTTATTCCTTAAACAGACTGCTTGTTTTGGAAGTATTAGGGGGATTACCAGTGCATTAAGTAAATCTGAGCCTGGGGAATGCATACACGCAATCACTTTTCAGAAAGAACAGCTGCCAAATAAGAAATGTGAAGACGTCGAGCTGAATTAACTGAGTAAATTGCTGATCATGGAATCAAATTTCTGTGATGGGCAAATAATTGGCGTGACAGATGGAAAACGCCTGGCAGATAGCTATGTGGCATAATGGTCTGAGCATAGCTGACCTAGCCCCAGTAAAACCCAGCAGCATTATAGGGCTTATAGAATGTGTATAATTTGTGTTCAATCTTTGTAAGTTGTGTACATTTGTAAGGTTAGTACATAAGAAACAAGGTCAAAGCTTTCAAGTATTATGATAAACATACAAAATTATAAAACACTGGTTAAGCTGGTTACATAAATGTAAAATAATAACATTTATAAATTCTATAAAATAATAAATACTGTAAGTATGAGTGACTCTGCTTATGGGTCTCGGTTTTCAAACTTGAATACGGTGTAAAATGAGAACATGGACAGAAAATCACGTGACCTCTGACCTGTGACCTCTTGACTTTCAGGGGTCCTTTGCCTTCTGGAGCATGACGAGGAGTATGTCTTTACACTGCCCAGTGCCTACGCCCGCTCCATCCTCACTGTGCCCTGGGTGGAGCTGGGTGGCAAAGTCTTCATCAACTGTGCTAAGAGTGGCTACTCTGCCACCGTCACATTCCACACTAAGCCTTTCTATGGAGGGAAGGTACACAGGTGGGGCTTTGCGTGCGTGCGTGTGTGCGATTTCTTTATTTTTTGGTAAACTAATAATTCCATGCTAATATTATGCAAATGTGGCTGTGTCACATACAGTTGTGGTCAAAAAAATAGCCGTACAACATCAGTAACCTGATGAACGAACCACTGTTATTAGTAGTAGTGATATTTCTGCATGGCAAATAATTTACTTGTAGATGTAGTACAAGAGACCCAACTGTCATGACATGCACGCTGCTTGTTCTGAGTAATTGACTCATTCATTGAAAGGGGCGTGTTCAAAATAATAGCAGTGTGGAGTTTAATTAGAGAATTAATTCATTCTGTGAAAAAACAGGTGTCATTAATTGTCCTTTATTAAGGAAGAAGGGAAGCAAATGTTTCACACATTGTTATAAAATATATTTCTTTCTGAGTTGCTAAGTAAAATGGGCCGTTCCAAACATTGTTCGGAGGAACAGCATAATTTGATTAAAAAGTTGATTGGAGAGGGGAAAACGTATAAAGAAGTGCAGCAAATTATAGGATGCTCAGCTAAAATGATTCAAACCACAGCACACTGTGAAGACAGAGAAGCATGGTGGCGCAAAGATCATGGTATGTGGATGTTTTTCATACTACGGTGTTGGGCCTATTTATAGTATACCAGGGATCATGGATCAGTTTGAATACACCAAAATAGTTGAAGAGATTACGTTGCCGTATGCCGAAGAGGAAATGCCCCTGAAATGGGTGTTTCAACAAGACAACGACCCCAAACACACGAGTAAGCGAGCAACATCTTGGTTCCAGACAAAAAGGATTGAGGTAATGGAGTGGCCAGCTCAATCCCCTGACCTCAACCCCATTGAAAACTTGTGGGGTGACATTAAAAATGCAGTTTCTGAAGCAAAACCCAAAAATTCACAGGAACTGTGGAATGTAGTTTGTTCATCCTTGATTGAAATACCTGTTTCTAGGTGCCAGAAGTTGGTTGACTCGATGCAATGCAGATGCGCAGCAGTTATCAAAAACAATGGTTATGCAACTAAATATTAGTTCAGTAATTTAAAGTGAAGTTAAATCTTGAAAAATGTATTCAGTTTATACAGTAAGTGTTTGAGTTTTAAGAGAAAAATGTCGACTTGACTTTTTTGAACAGATTAATATTCTTTTTCTTTGCTTCCTGTAAAAGAATAATGCAGACTTGATAAAATTTGTTAATGCTTTGATTTGGAATTGAATGTGTAATGTTTCCACTACATTTGAAATATGGAACTAAAAGCTATTAAAAAAAATATTATATTATTCACTTTTTTTAACACACTGCTATTTATTTGAACACAACTGTATATAATGTACATTAAAATGCTCTATTGGAAAGACAGTGTCTAATTGACATTAGTATGTTTCTGTGGATCTGAACCCTGTGCTCTGTGTGATGTCTGATAGGGTGACGGCTGAGGTGAAACACAACCCCACCAATACAATCGTGTGCAAGGCCCAGGGGGAGTGGAACGGAACGCTGGAGTTCACCTATAGCAGCGGAGAGACCAAAATGATTGACACCGGCAAACTTCCAGTCTTCAGGAAGAAGATACGGCCGGTGGAGAAGCAAGGAAGATCTGAGTCAAGGTGAGATGCACCCGTTTACTGTACAGCACATTCTGCTCAATGTTTCAGTGGAGACCTGGGCGATAATTAAAGGAAGACTCCTAAATCACAACCGGTAGACTACACTGTCACTTTCACGTCTCAGGACCTTTTTTACCCTCTAGAACTATGCCTTTTGACACAATTTTGCACCGGCTAACTGTTCATTTCCTGCAAGGAAATGACACATTTTGCACAGTAAAACGCTACTGCATGCATCTACGTATATGATATTGAAAATGTGTTGAAAGGCATTGGAAATGCTCTATATAATTGCAATGTAATGTTTTCCTGATGCTCAATTATGTATCAAGAATGCTTTCTGAAAATGGAGGCAATGCAAATGATTAACAATACATCTTGTGTTCATTCAATAAAATAAAATAATGAAGGAGTAACTCGTGACTAAACTGACATTAGCATTAGCACAAGTGACCCAGCATAATATTGGCATAATTGTGCTGACCAGAACCCCCAGTGAAGATTGTCTTTATTGTCATAAAAAGAGAAGCCAACCATAGATGAAAAAGGCAGGAATCCCTAAGGAGAAGAACATTCTCTGTTGAAACACAAGCTACTGGGTGTTCAAAAAAGCATCGCAAGACAATTATGACCTTAAAGAATAGTGGAGCGACTACCCAGTCTGAACGCAGTCTGCCGTAGGTCAGCTGAATTTCAGGCACTTGCAGTCCCTTTAAAAGACCTTTCCGGAGGTTCTGACTGGGTCCTGTTTGGCTGCTTTTAAGACCGTTCCCTTAAGACTGTTCCCTAAAAAGAGTTCAAGCCGGCGTGAAATGAAATTGAGGAACCGCTTTTCTAGTGAAAGAGATAAACGGGGGGATGAGAGGACCTATGGTGGCGAGGTCCGCTCTCACATTTGAAGAGCAGGGTTCTGTCTTTGCTTGAGCAGCGGATGTTTCATTGCTAAAGAAGGGCGGTGCTAAGTCCCTGAGCTGGTGCTTACGTATTTGGATGGACAGGTGAGGCTAACGTTTCTAGTTTGTTATCTCATGTTGGGCAGCAGGTGGCGACACTGTGAAGTGTTGTTTTAAAGTTTCAACTCTATTTGTATCATGTGTATTTTGTGATGTAAGATAATGTCTGGCCCCGTTTGTATACGATACACGTATTGCCTGATGCCATTTTGCTCTTTTTTGTGTGTATGTAATATCCCCGTGTTCCTAGGATGTCTTTTTATGGAGTGTGTGTGAGTGTGTTTCCGAGATGGTGTGTACACGGTGTATTTGTGTATGTAATATATGTGTGATCATGTCTGTGTTACGGGTGTATTTGAGTATAATGCACTTGTAACCGTTAATCTGTTTCTCCCATGTTGTGCGTTTGTGTGTAATCTCGGCCCCTGTTTGTGATAGGCGGTTGTGGCAGAGCGTTACCATGGCGCTGAAGGAGGGGAACATCGACACGGCCACGGAGCGTAAGCACTGCCTGGAGGAGCGGCAGCGGGACGAGGAGAGGCAGAGGGTCGCCAGCGACACGCCCTGGAAACCCAAGTACTTCATCAAAGAGGTGAGGCCCCTCCCCTCCTCTCCCAGCCCCGCCCCCACACAGCCTCACAAGCCTCCAATTAGAGGCTTGCATTCATCATTCACTTCATTTTCATAGGCCTGAAATATTGTGTCAGGGTGAAGCTAGCTCTTGCTTACGATTGGTAATGTTCATATTCAGCTCATCTCAAGCGCTATGAATGTTAATTGAAAATGTTAATTCAGAGAGATGTGCCCTTCTATAAAGGAAGACCAGGTACCCGTTTCAGATGACACGGCACATGATTGACCGCCACCGATCTAGACAGGGGGCAACGTGGCGCACGTTGAATGGTTCTCGTCCCAACACTGTGTTCATGTGGTGCCCACAGGGAGAAGGCTGGGTGTACCACAACCCTCTGTGGAAGACGCACTGACGCGAGGAGAGCAAACCATCGCCCGCTGTCGGAGAGTCCAGCACAGGAAGGGGGTGGGGCCAGGGAGGCTGGTGCCACAGAGGTAGAGGAGGAGCCACTGTTGATGCCGCCCCCTTCCCTCCGGACTTTAGAGCTGATTGACAGGGGACGGGGAGGCAAGCCGCATCGTACGCACAGCGGGAGGCAAAATGTGTACTCCGGACGGCATTAGAAGTGTGCTACACAAACATTCCTCGTGATAGATTCTCTTCTCACCCGGGAGACGTTTTGAGGTGGGGGAGCAGGGAACTGGCAGGCAATTTTTTTATTTATTATTCCATATAGAATATTTCTATTTTTCACTTTGTCAAGACTTTTTTTGCACGTGTAATTTACAGAGCGATTTGCCACTGGCGTGTCTTTGGTCTTTCCCTCCACTGACAACTCGATTAGCACCGCTGTTAGCGCCGCTCACGGTGTTAAAGACACGCGAGGACGCCAGCGCGCTGCAGTGAAAACCCAGGCCGTCGTCGCGTCATCGGGACAGGAAGTGTATCTGGAGCGCTGTAGAGCAGTTGTTTTTTTCAAGGTGAACTCCACTGTGTCCTAGTCCAAAGAAGCTTTGTTTAGCCAGTTTTCAATTTTCCAGAGATTTTCTTGTCCATTTCTAAGCAAGTCTCTTTGGTCGATACTGTAGCCCTGGGTACTTTAGCCACAGAACATCAATTTCAGTGAATACCACAGTTCCATAATCCTACCCTCCTCTGATGTTAAAATGTGTCATTTTTTGGCTACAAATATATACCAGTTATTCCACTAATATGTACTTTAATACATATACTCTGGAATGAATTTAAACTGACGTGTAATCTTACAACATATGTTTCAGAATATGTTGAAATGCAGTTAAATAATTATAGGAAATGTACCAACAATTGGACGGTATGTTCTTTTCTTGTTTCCTATTTTATACTGTATTACTGTTAAAATGATTTGCTGTTAGAAAAAAGAGAAGACACTAGGGCAGGCCTTTTTGCGTGGTGGTGTCACTGCCTCCGCCGAGTTTGGCAGGTACGGGGAAATGGATTTCCGTAGCCAAGGACAGTTCTGGGTGCCAATGAACGGAGCAGTCTCTTTTTTTTTCAATTTGACGTGAAAAAATGCGATAGGATTCAGACGTGTTCCAGAGGAGATACAAATCGACTTATTTAATGATTTTGTGGAATTTTCTTCCGAACACCCCTTTTCCTTGATTACTTTTGAATGGCGGCCATTTTGAGATAAGGATGATTAATTGGGGCATGTGGGTGATAAGCACCTAATTAAACAGGCAGTCTGAGGGAAACTAAATGGCCACCTTGTCAATCACGAGTGCGCCGCTCTTTACATTGCCACTGTTGGTTCCCTGAAGTTGTTTTTAAGTGTACTTTGACCAACAAAATACTCGTATTTAGAATTAGAATTTTGAAAAACAAACGAGGGAACACAATGTAAAATGTATTGCAGGATTTGGTGCCTGTATTGTCCAATGTCCACTGTAACTAAACAACACGGTTTCACTTTTATTATCTGGTGAGTATACCTGGATGCTTGAGTGTGTTATCCAGTTTAACTGACGGTAGATAAACTGAGTTTGTGCCATAGTACCAGATGTTAAAATAAAATGAACAACAGTTCTACTGTAACTGCTGCCATAGATGCTGAATATGTATTAAAAGTACTAAACAGCTCGCCTTGGGGAAGAGTACATACCTACAGTCACCCACCCAACGCCCTTATATTATGAAATGGGACTTTATAGTCAGTCTGATACCGCACCTATTCACATTTGATAACCATCTTGAACACCATGCCAATTAAAGCAGCCGTCTCCAGATCAGGGGTGAGACCAATTCAGTTATTTCACCATAGGATTTTTGACGATCGTGAAAACGGTGGTTGCAGTCGCAGACATATGTAATTTGATTAATTAATGTTAAGGTTTCTGGTTTTGGTAACTTTGGATTTTGGCCTTATTTGACATGTCGAGCACTTTCGTACACTGTGGAGCCGGGGATTTGAGATGGCAGTACGAGGTCATGAAGATCTCCCCTCTCACACTGGGTCTGTAGGGTCCAAAGATGAGGGATTAATGTCGTCTAAAGATAATGGGAAAGGAACTCTCTTGCGCGTGTTGAATGCATATTCAACATTCATAACTCGTATGTTGAAATACAAGAGATTTGAACCCACAACTTTATGGCTGCAAATCTTACTTCCTAACTACTTCACCATGTTGTATAGATAGTCTGTTGAATGTTTTTCTGTGATCAATTTGCACATTGGGAAGCTGAAGTGAATTGTAAGGGCGGGAGGGGGCGGGGGTGGGGTTGGGTAATATGCTGTAGGTATGAGCTCATTCAAGTGTCTTGAATGTATGTAAGAGAATGAAGTTGTGTATGTACAGCACGGTAATGTATTTAAGTAGCTTGAACCAAACTTCTCTCACCCGAGTAGAACCTATGCAACACTTGTAGTAGCTTGGTGGGGGTTGGTTTAAAATAAATACACCTTGGCAATCACACACTCGTCTCGTTATTGAACTTGAAAAGCATCCAAACTGAATCCAGTGAACAGGTGACTCTCTCCATCCTGCTGTAGATCTGCTGGTGGCAGTATTGCCACAGTGCCCACACTTAAAGGGTTGCCTTTCCTTTTACAACTCGTCGTCTTGCCGTCGAGAAGGGTACTGCTGCCGTCTTGTGGACGTTTTTATTCGTTCTTTTTTTTTTTTGAGCCACACCCACCTTCCCCCCAGAAAAAAAAAAGCCAGCACTGACCATATTTGCTTGGCTGGTGGCTTTGGTTTTACAGTCATAGTGTAGAACAGTGACAGCACACATCAGAGGAAACTGCAGCGATCACACTATGTACTGCATATCAATGTTTTTCCAGAATTTCTGGGCAACGTTAAAGCATTTTTGTTCCGTTGTACAGGGAATAGCTGGTCACAGTTGCCCGTCATATCAGATCACATTTTCCATTACTTTGTAATGATTGAAGATTAAAATGAGAACTTAGTTTTTAGGGTTTACACCCATTACTCTAATGTGAAATTCCTGTGCAGTTTGGGATACTTTGCAGATGGTATTCTGGGAAATATCAGACTTGAGGGAAATATATTTTCAGATGTTTTCAATATACTTTGTCTACTTGGACACAATGCACCTGCAGATACTCTAGCGGGGAATGCTAGTCACCAATGACCTTCAGAATTGGCCTGTGCGCACAAGCCAGCCAGCTAGCGCTTTCCATGATTCCAGAATAATTGAAACATGTAAGGATGTAACCCTGGCGTCTAATGGCCTGCAAAGCTCATATCACGTCCCGAATCCAAGATGGGCATAAAATAACCCCATGCAATTGGGTTGCTCACAAGGTCAGTAGAATGCAGGTTCCGTGTGGTTGTGAAGAGCTTCCAGTGTTGCGTTGCCACAACACACACATGGTATAGTGGAGAAATGAATAAAAACTTTACCATGCTAGGCACCATGTTGATTCTGAGCTATGAAAGGACACAGCACTGCAGTCTCGATGGTCAAATTTCCTGTCAAAACGCTTTTCCTGCCTAATGCAGGGGTGGTGTCCGCTAATACAAAGCAACGGAATCGGGTCCGTTTTAACCGACTGAAGACACCAAGGACACTTTATTACACAAAGTTCGTTTTATTTTGTCTACTTCCGAACAGGACTGTACCAAGTCGTCTGAGCAACGAGTAAAAATGTAAACCTTGGTGAATGGTGGGGTGGGAGAGAGGCAGGGGCAAAGAACAAAGCAGAACAAAGCAAAAAAAGAACAAACT
Organism: Synaphobranchus kaupii; assembly: GCA_029718625.1. NCBI lineage: Eukaryota > Metazoa > Chordata > Actinopteri > Anguilliformes > Synaphobranchidae > Synaphobranchus > Synaphobranchus kaupii. The sequence continues at coordinate 15,806,511 of CM056396.1, forward strand.
AAAATAAAAACAAGAGGCTCCCGCTCCCACTTCCCAGGAACAAATCAATGGTGGATCAGAGAGAGAAGACAGACGGGATACTGCTCCACCTGCTGTAACTGGGAGAACTGGAGAAACAAAGCTGGGTCCAACGATGGGAACGTGGAGATAATTAAACCAAAAAAAGTCACCCCACCCCCGAAAAGAAGAATAAAAAATTCTAAAAATAAATTATACACCTTCCTGATACCATTTGTAAGGCTTCACTCAAACCATTTAATTTCTCAAACCATTCATTTAACTTTTCGACACCAGCATCATATTACAATGTGTGTGTGTGTGTGTGTGTGGGGGGGGGGGAGCCCATTAGGAGAAACAAAAACAAACCTGAAAGCACTTAACTGCTTTCTTATCGTTCGTGTAAATAAATATGGTCAAGTTCCTCGAGCTTGAGTTGCGCTTCGTCGATATGACGTTCTGTGGTTGGCTAAGAAGCCCGCGAAAGGCATAGTAGTAGTAGTAGAAATGCATCTTTTTTACATACGATCAAAGAAAAAACAAACGTTAAGAAATTTGCACATCAAAGGAGATGGGGGGAGAAAAAAAATACACTTTTCCCCCCAAAGCTCCTGGGGAAAAAACAAAGCATGAAACAAGATTGTGATCAAAACCAAGAGGTAAACTGTAGAGTGATGATAAAATGATGATCAAAAGCCCTCTGGAGTCTCATGCAGTAAATGTGTAGACTTGTCACCTTTTCAAAAAAAGGATTGCCGTGGCCGTTTGTCATTTCAGTCGTGGCTTTGCTAAAAGGATGGTGAGGATAGCTGTACGGACACAAATGGTGATTTTTGCTTGTGAATCACCAGTTCCAAAAATTTGTAACCTGTTTTTTTTTCTCTTGACATTTTTACTCTATTGTGACAGATTGTGCCTCTAGGGGCTGTTGTTTATTGCAGCTTTTAAACCAATTGCAATGTATTAATCTAGCAGCATTGCGTGTTAAGTTTATGAACAGACAAAAGAATGAGGAGGAAGCTGAATAGCAAGGTGACAGGGTTAACTGTGGCAACAGACTCCTGACTGTGAAGCTCTACCCTCATTCACAGGAGTGCTCCCTCTGGTGGAGGGAGGTAGAATTAATAATCTACATTTCTTGTACTTTTTTAAATAGCATTGCTTCTTTTTTAATCAAGCAGCAGGATATACAATCTAAGTGATGGAATCAACAAAAGTATTTTAAAAAAATTCACATTCTTCATCAAACCAAAATCTGAAATTCCTACGAACAAGACTTATTGCATTCGCTGTTTCAATGATCTGTTGTGATTTTAAAAAAAAAATTAAAAAAAACCTTGTAACTACTAACAAAACAAAAGAAAATATTCGAATTAAAAATCACAATATTTCAATATATATTATATAACCCTATTAGACATTTTTTTACATAACATATTTACACATTTAGATTGTTTGTCTTGAATTTTTCTTGTAAGGACAAACGAAAACAAGCTAAAAATGCATCAACACAGGAAAGCTGTACCTAGATAGTGGTGTTCCTCCATATCGTACATTGTCAGTACATTCGTCAGGAACTCTTGACTCTGCTATACTATATATATATATTTTTTCCCCATTTTGCATTTTCTTTTTTTAAAAAGGTAACAAGTTTACATGTGCCAAGGAGCAAGAAAGAGGGCTCTTTGGTTGCAGTTGCTCCCAGATTCACCACATTTTTTTCCGTTTTGATTTTATATTTTTTTTCCAGATTTATTGGATTATAGTACATGTACCACAAAATACCTGCTACCGACCCAGGTGAGAAGCGCTCTGCCTTGCCACCACATTCAAGTACAAAAAAAAAATTAAAAAAAGAATCAAAAAAAAATTTATAATAAAGCAAGACAAAATGTCCTCTCGGTAAAAGTGAAGTAGATGGGGAGCTGGCCAACCCCGGCTGTACAGATGAGCTCTCCTTACCCCGCTTCACTGGGGCGCTTTGGGGACCAGAGCTCAAGGCAAACGCGTTCTCAGGTTCCAGACAACGGCTGTTCTTCTTCATTGGTGGGCTCCTTGCTTATTCGTTTGTTGTTTTTCTTATTTTTTTTAAATTTTATAGTTATTTTTTATAATTATTTTTTTAACTCCCCCATCTTTTATTGTTACACTGCCTTCTTGTTCAGTTTCTTGCCTTTCTTCAGCACCAGTTTGTTCTTGACGTAGCCGCGCTTCCTCTTGGCGATCTGCTCGAAAAAAAGGAAAAGCCAATTCCACTTTAAAGTGTGCTACTTTCATGCCTCCAGGTGGGGTCCCCTTGTCCATAGGACATACGCACACTTAGCCTGCTAGATTCCTGCTAGAAATATATGCTGTTACATATCACCACTTAGACTGTAACTCAGGGGCGGGCGATGCATTGTTTTTACCCCCAGTGCTTGCACAGTTTTACACGCAGTCGCATTGTCCTGGGTTTTAACTCTGCTCCCTTTTTCCCTCCAAAAGAGAGCAGGACAGCTCACTCTGCTGTGCTGCTTAGAGGGTAACAGACAGAGAAGGGATCATAGCGGACAGAGGGCCGTGTCGGGATCAGACCCCAGCCGTGGGGGGAGAGTCACGTAGCCTATGCCTCGAGTCGGCTGCCTTATGGACTGTGCCACGCGTCTCGGTACGAGAATAACTCCAATCGCAGTTTGAATTAACTGAATTAACTGTCACACAGAAAACTTGGCGCGCGACTCGGCACTCGAGAGGGCCCGACGAGAGGGCCCGAAAGCGTTTCGCGCATACGGATCGCGTTTCACTTACCCACAAAGAGACTCGTGCTCCTGCCTATCCACTTTCTCAGATTTGAATGGAGCGCAGACTTAGCGAGAGCCGTGTATAATTAAACATCGCTGGCTGTCTGTGTGCTTGTCACGAGGGGGGGGGGGGGGAGTTGATTAAAATAATAATGATGCGTTTTCACACCGCAGTCAAAGCGCCAGAGGGCCGCACTTCAGCACAGCTGTGGAGGCAGACTTAACTGGATCAGAGGAGCCGCTAAAACGGGGTGCCATCTGAAACCGATCCCTGGCAGGAAGTCGTGACACATAATTAGCCGTTAGCGTCGCCCTGTAGAGTAGCTTAGCCGGCGTGCTTCAGATTCGACTGAGGCCGATGACGACCCCCCCCGACGGCAGAGAGAAAGACGAGGGGGACGCAGAGCGGAGGGGTTCAGGGGAAAGAAATTTACGGGGGACTTTTTACACCTGTACATAAAGCTGGTATCATGGGAATGGGTAGCTGTCAAGGCATGAAATTAACTTTCACCCACTGGCCAGAGTGGCTGTTGGATTGTAAAACTCACCAGCCATTTTAAACATTTTACCAACCACATTAGCTTTTACAATATAACACAACCTGGTTGGTTACCTGCCAAAGTGGCTGCTAGAGTAGAAAATCTTACCAGCCACAATCAAAACTTTTACCAGCATTTGGCTGGTGGAGGGTGTTAATTTCATACCCTGGCAGCTGTGTAAGGGGCCATCTCAGTTATGTTGAGTAACGACGACACCCTAAGGCAGGGATGTCAAACTGATTCCATCGAGGGCCGAGTGTATGCAGGTTTTTGTTCCAACTGTGCCCTACACCAGCTGATTTCACTAATTAGCTCAGCTCTTCAACCAAGGAGGTGAACTAATTAGTGGAATCAGCTGGTGTAGCGCATGGTTAGAACAAAAACTTGCATACACTCGGCCCTCGATGGAACGAGTTTGACACCTCTGCCCTAAGGGGTCACCTCAAAATTCTCAGTTACGCTGAGTAACGGCGACGCCCACCTTTTTGGAGGTGTACTTCTGTTTGGAGACGATGTTGGAGACGCGGGGCTTGTGGTCCAGGGGCTCGCGGTTCTCCAGCTTCTTCACCTTGTAGATGCGCACCAGCCAGTGCTCCGAGGTGAAGGCCTCCTCCAGGTGCTTGAACTTGATGTCCTTGTTCCCGATCTCGGCGTTGCGCGTCCGGTCGAAGCCCGGCGGCGTCCGGAAATCCAGCTGGGGCGGAGGGAGCGACAGAGTGAGACGGGGAGGGGGGGGGGTGAGACGGGGCTCGAGGGGGACGTCTTTACCGTCTCGCTCTTTTCGAGTCGGAATGAAATGCCGACAGGCGAACAGGGGCGGACGGTCACGCTCTCAGCCTCGATTACGCTCCATATTCACTGTGACGGAGCGGATTACCCCTCGTATCTAAAAGCCCCGTGTCATCTCAGAGAGCCTATTCTATATTCTACATTCGGCGCGATATCTGCAGAATTAAGGTTTCCTTGGTGCCGTGAAATCCGATCCCTGTAGCTGTGCAGTATTAACTGTTTGAGCGGGTTCAACTCTTCACCTTCAGTACAATATGAACAGAACTACGTCCCCAACATCTACGGCATCAGCTCAGTGGCATGCTCTATCTGAAGCTAATATTTTATGTGAATAAAACTAATTCTTAATATGGTTTGTGGACAGCAACTAAAACAAAAACACGGGTGACATGTTCAAGAGAAAAATTAAGACTTGGGCTAGTATTGTATTACTGTGATTTAGAGTTAAGGGAAACGTCACAGATACTGTTCCAGACTGTTTTAATAAATTTGTGTTTTGGGCGGACATTTTGTCTTTTTAGTAGCTTATCTATGAGATAGCGGTGCTCCATTCAAGAGATGTACTTTCAAGAGATTCTGTACATTTTGGATTATGGATGTTGCATTGGGGAATTTGTGTTAATTTGAAATCAAGGGTAAGAGTCTCTTGCACGAAGCGACTGCTGTTGAATGTTGTTCAGCGTTTGAAATTGTCCGAAATGTAATCTTAGAGGCGTTTACCTCAGGTGAGATTCAATTTACCGCGTGGGCCTTACGCAGTGGCTGGTCCTTGGTAAATAGATATTGTGGGGTGTGTGGGGCCTTATGACTCGACCGATAGAAGATGAACGGGTTTACTGTGGGTCGTAAATTCCGGGTTTAATCAGATGGGTCAGCGTGAATGCTGCGTCTCTCCAGGTGGCAGTGGTTCGGAGACAGGCTTTAATGGTTACTGATACAGGTACGGTCGTGGTCCTGGGACAATGAGGTTTAATCACCCCATTACTGAGCTAGGGCAGCTCAGGAGAGGAGATTCTGCGGATTTAATTACATCCTGTAAATCTGTTGCCAAGATAATCCTAATAGCTCTTTTGGTTTCTGAAGTGTTGATCATTAATTTCCGAGTCATGATTCCTAATAATATTAATGAATAGCTCCTTTATCCTCGCCGTTCTCAAAATCGCGTATCGTATCCGAAGCACGTTCAGAAACGCGCTTGATTTCCACAGAATCACCTCGGTGACACCCTCCGTATCTAACGCTAAAGCAAACACTCTCGGACGCGTCTCATTTCGTCTGAAGCGGGGAGGCTGATCACTGGAGAAATCTCTCAGAGCTTCTATCAATGCTAGCAAGACTTCATCATATCGTTCAGCCTCCCCCCTCAGCTCCCCGTACGCCGGGCGGGTCGCTCTGTATTCAGGGCGGGGTCACAAAGCGTTCCCGCCGCGCCGGCGGCGTGCGGCTCCTGACTCTAAGAGTAGGCGGAGGGAGAAAAATAACTTTCTTCGCCGCTCGCTCCGTGACCGGGTCAAGTATGTGCGAGGCGACGGTATTTTTTCACTGGACAAATACTGCGTGTTGATAAGCAGTCATGCTCGAGCTAACCGAGGGAGAGAGGGAGGGAGGGAGAGAGGGAGAGAGGGAGAGAGGGAGGGAGAGAGGGAGAGAGGGAGAGAGGGAGGGAGAGAGGGAGAGAGGGAGGGAGAGAGGGAGAGAGGGAGGGAGGGAGAGAGGGAGGGAGGGAGGGAGGGAGAGGGAGGGAGGAAGAGAGGGAGGGAGGGAGGAAGAGAGGGGAGGGAGGGAGGGAGGGAGGAAGAGAGGGAGAGAGGGAGGGAGGGAGGAAGAGAGGGAGAGAGGGAGGGAGGGAGGGAGGAAGAGAGGGAGAGAGGGAGGGAGAGAGGGAGGGAGGGAGAGAGGGAGAGAGGGAGAGAGGGAGGGAGAGAGGGAGGGAGGGAGAGAGGGAGAGAGGGAGGGAGGGAGAGAGGGAGAGAGGGAGGGAGGGAGGGAGGGAGAGAGGGAGGGAGGGAGGGAGGGAGAGAGGGAGGGAGGGAGGGAGGGAGGGAGGACGCACTCCAGACTGCTCACCTGCATCTCGCCGAAGCGGTAGTACGACATCTTGTACATGAGGCAGTTCAGCAGCGTGGGAGAGCCGGCCTTGTCCACCCGAAACTCCCCCTGAGGGGTGAAGTAGTCGCTCTCCTGGAGGGCGGAAAGACAGTTAACCTCACTACAGCAACAGTTGACAGTTACGGGAGGGGGGGGGGGGGGGGGGGCTTTACGGGATTAGGCAACCCGGGGTTAGGTAACTGAATGGCAGATGTGCCGCACCTGTTGGGCACTTCAGCAAAGCGCTTAACGCGAATCGCTTCAACAAAGATCCTGCTGTATGACTGCAGTCAAATATAAGCTCAGGAAGTTATCCTGAGAAAAGTCCATTTGTTAATAAACAATCAATTATTAAATGATCAACGGGTACTCTTTCCAGATAGTCTTCTAACTTCCTCCAAGTTCAATAAGGCTTTTCCAATAGGACCTCCAGCAGTACCCAAGAGCAGAGGAACGGAACATAATGCAATTATGCAAAGCCACCAGCTGAGGTAACGATTAAAATGCACGAGTGAGAAAAAACAAAACCGCACATAGCGCGTTCCACTGATTTTCAATCATTCTGTTTGACATTCAAATCTCTCCTCCCTCGCCTTGGCAACTTTAAGAGTCTTGTTAAATACCGTTATAAACGAATTCGGTGAAACGTACCTGGCTGCTCGAATGGATAAAATGTCGAAACGCGCTCGATGTACGTCGCCTTGAGTGTGAATTAATATGAAGGGAATGAGAGGGGAAGGCTGGCGGAGGGGCGCGAGCCGCTACCCACCCGAATGTCCTTGGGGTGCTCCCCTTCAGCTATCCGCACCATCCACAGGAACTTGTTGATGTCGTCCCCGGAGTAGCCGATCACCCCGCCGAAAATGATCAGCACGTAGTCCACGTCCAGGCTCTGCATGATCTGATAGGCCGCGCTCTCGTTGGAGGACATGGCTTTGCCCACCTGGAGGAGGGGTGGGGGGTGGAGGGGGGGCGGGGCAAGAGACAAACAAAGAGAGAGAGGGAGGAGGGGAGGGGTGTGCGGCAGGAAAGGGAGGAGGAGAGAATGGAGAAACGTGGACGAGGGAGAGAGAAGAAAAATGGGCCTCGTTCACCAACCATTCTACCAACAAATTTGTTCTCAAGACTTTCTTTTAAAACGTTTTTATCAACATTCTGGCATTCACCGGTTTTTTTTACTTGGGATTTTTTTCCTGGGCTAAACAGAAGCTCAGAACGCAAACATCAGTTAATCCTGAAATGTTTGTAAAAACGTTTTAAAGAAAGTCTTAAGAACAAGACTTGTTGGGTGATTGGTGAATGAGGCCCAATGACGTGCAGTTAGGGAGAGTTGCTGGGCGATGGAGAAGGGTGCACAGTCAGAAAGGCCGCTCACCAGGGCTATGTGGCTGTTGTTCCACGTGTTGTTGTCCACCAGCGTCGTCCGGTTAGCCATCCCTGCTATCTGGTAGCCGTAGTCCCACCAGGACATGACCCGCACGTGCTCGTCCGTGTTCTGACGCAGCCAGTAGTACGCCTCGCGGAAGTCGTCCAGAATGTTCCGCGTGCTGTGCGGGAACACGCGAGCGGGATTATCACAACCGAACGTCGGCGCCCTCGAGCGGACTCAAAGCTCAAACGAACGCGTCGGCTCCGGAGAGCTCAAACACTCAGCTGGCACTCTGGACCCAACACAAGACTGTAAGGAGACACATTAAGGGCTGGAGACAGGAGCCTTATCCACTGACACCGCTTCAAGTGTCCTTCTGCTTAATAAGAGCAGCACAGTGGAGAAGCAGAGAGGTCTGACCCCAGAGACCCAGTGACATCAGTCACAGGGTACAGAGCAATTTACAGCTCTTTTCCTGTTTGCTGCCAATTCCTCATCAGAGACCAAGAGGAGCGCAGAGCATCAGAAAGGCCAGGACTGTGCGATACGCACGCACACACGCACGCACGCACACACGCAGACACACAAAAGTAACAGTTGTAGGAGGCCAGCACCACATTGGAGTATGTGTGTGTGTGTGTATATGTACTGTACATGTGTGTTCTCTTGTGTGTGTACGTGCTGTAAGAGTATTTTTGTGTGTGTGTGTGTGTGTGTGCTTGCTGTAAAGTATGTGTGTGTGTGTGTGTGTGTGTGTGTGTGTGTGTACATACTGTACATGTGTGTTCTCTTGTGTGTGTACGTGCTGTACAGTATTTGTGTGTGTGTGCTTGCTGTAATGTGTGTGTGTGTGTGTATATACATACTGTACATGTGTGTTCTCATGTGTGTGTACGTGCTGTACAGTATTTGTGTGTGTGTGTGTGTGTGTGTATACATACTGTACATGTGTATTCTCTTATGTGTGTGTACGTGCTGTACAGTATTTTTGTGTGTGTGTGTGTGTGTGTGTGTGTGTGTGTGTGTGTGTGTGTGTGTGTGTGTGTGTGTGTGTGTGTGTGTGTGTGTGTGTGTGTGTGTGTGCGCACTGTACTGTGCGTGCGTGCTTGCCTTGTGCATGAGAGTGTGTTCTCTTACCCGTCGTGGTTGTAGGAGGCCAGCACCACGCTGGGGCTGGAGTAGGCGTTGCTGGTGACCCAGGTGCAGTGCACAGCGAACATCATCAGCAGCATCAACATCAGCATGGTCACGATGCTCTTAATGTTGGGCCCCAGACCCTCCTCCGACTTCTCCTGCTCAGACACGTGCTTGCGCACTTTTCCTGCCTGTAGAGGGAGACACACCCTGTCAGAGATACGCAAACCTGCCTTTCCTACGGTACAGCCCGCTCCCGTGACACAGCACGTGACTATGCAGCCTCCGGCCATTATTAAAGCAATACAGGAAGTAATAATGTTAGCCAGCCATTATAGCTCTCAGAACGGCACATAAAACCAGCATTCTATTCAGGCCCAACCAAAGGCAGAGCACTGACTTCAGTCACTACACAGTGTAGAAATCTTTACAGGTTATGCTATGAGGACATTTAATTATCAGTGGGCTCAATATGCAGAAGATGCAATGCCACATTTCACTTGTTAAACACTCATCTTATCATAAAAGGTTGCCAGAGTTCCTCTCAGCCCCTCACTTTGCTGTTAATGTTTCCAGAGTTGGTCCTGTTAACCCTCTCACCATATTACTAAAGTAGGAAGTTTCTCTTGCTCAGCTTATCAAAAACGTTGCCAGTTTATCTCGCTAACCGCTCACCTATTCTTAAAGGTCTCCAGAATTTCCCACGCTAATCCCTCACCTTATCGTAAAGATTGCCAGAGTTTCTCTCGCTAACACCTCACTTTATCGTAAAGGTTGCCAGAGTTTCTCTCGCTAACACCTCACCTTATCGTAAAGGTTGCCAGAGTTTCTCTTGTCGTCCTCGTCGCTGCTGTCCTCGGCCGGCGGGTTCTCCCTCTTCTGGTCGTCCCCCAGGTAGTGCTCGAAGACGTTGGAGAAGGCGATGGCCGACAGCATGCACACCACGGGCGTCAGGGTGAGCATGAGGCGCACCATCACCCCGGCGAAGTAGACCGCGCTGATGGCGTACAGGGCCACTGGGGAGGAGAGGAGAGGGGGAGCGGCGGTTTGAGATACGGCTACTGACACCAATCACTGTGTATTCCGCAGTAAGTACACACTCAGCAGCACTGACTGCCCTGTTCATTCTCAAGGTAAACTACATGGAACCTTTCCCACTAGACCAGAGATATATTATACCGCTTCCAGTGTGGGAACATCAATCTGTGCCCTAGAGATATACTGTACTGTGAGACGGGTAGAATATGTGCCCCAGAGAGACGTACTCTAATCACTAGTCTGTGTCGAGACGCCTATAGTGTTTGCTGTACAGAAAAGCCCCAGGCTCCCCTCGGTTGAGGGAAAGGTACGAAGTGCAGACCTGGAAACAGGCAATAGAAACAGCCGGCGGTGGCGTACCGAAGACGCGCTCGTCGTTGATGTTTTTGATGCAGAACCAGAGGCCTGCCGGGAAGGTGCAGACTAGGATGTGGAGGTCGAAGAAGAAAGAGACCCAGGTGGTGGGCTGGTGCTCCGACACGGAGGCGATGATGGGGATGTGGATCTTGGCGTACCTGGGGAACATGGAGCACCGTGTCAAGGGCGAGGATTTAGGTTTCATTCGAGGGAAGGCCTGTCAACCAGGAGATGAAGGACATCGTATATATGAGGGACCAATCAGAAGATGAAGGACATCTTGTGCATGTGGCCCACCAATCAGAAGACAAGGGACAACTTGTACATGAGGCCCACCAAACAGAATATGAAGGACATTGTGTACCTGAGGCTCACCAATAAGAATAGTTAGGACATTGTGTACATGAGGCTCACCAATCAGAAGATAAAGGACATCTTGTACATGAGGCCCACCAATCAAAGGATCTTGTACACTATCATACTCACCCTGTGTCCCACAGAGAGTAGAATCGGCCACTCCATGGCGCGATGTACCCTGAACAGACAACACAGCCATTACAAACACATTCACTAACAGACTGACACATCCAATATGCACAACAAACAAAGTCAATATTACATCATCATACAGACAGACCATTGCGACGCAAAACGGCACCTAAAGTTAAACTGGGCTTGTGAGCAGAAGGCTGTAGGTTTCATTCCCCAGTGGGGCACAAATGGACATCATATAAAATGTAGGCTTGTTATGTCAAGATGTTTGTTGCCAAAAAAAAAAAACGCACGTCCGCAAATAATATTTACAGAATAAGTAAGCCCCGCCCACTTACTTTTACAGTGTTCAGCAGGTCAGTGATAATTTTTTTGAACCGAAGAGACAGGGAATGAAAAGTCTAATACGTGGTGAAGACTGGTACTGAAGCTCTGTTGTGTGGGAGTAGAAGGGGCTCTTCTGCACGCTGCCATATTAATACTGAGGGCTGGAGTATGGGCAGAAATAGGGCTGAGACACAAAATGGCTGCCGTGACTGACGAGCACCCTGACAACAACTGACGTTTTCAGACCGTGGCAAAAAAGGAGACATTTATATCACTCTTCCTCCCCCCCCAAAAAAAAAAAAAAAAAAAAAAAAAAAAAAAAAAAAAGATGGATGGATATTTGTTTTAGATTCGATTTAAAATACTAATATCTAGGAAGCCTGCAAAGACATCCTAATGAACATATTTATCTCGCCGAAGTTCACACAGCCGTGTACAAATTTGGACGGAATGGGGGAGGAAAACAAAACAAAAAAAAAACTGGACTTATTCCGACAGCAAAGCGTTTTAAGGTCTTCTAATTCTGTCTCGGAGAAGAAAGAAGCGACTGACCCTTCAGGAAAACAAAAAAAAAGCAGAAATTACTGCTCTCCTGCCGCAGAAGACATGGCCCCTCCCTTCCGCTCGATGCATAATTCAGCTCTCCTGTTACATCTACGCCGCGTGCTCTTAGACTAATGAAACAAGTTAGCCCGACAGCAGCCGCGTGTGGCCGTCCACTGGAGACTGTAACCCGTCACTCCTGTGGTATCAGCTGATCTACGCTGCGTGTGCAGCGGGGGAGGGGCTGGCAACACGAGCTGGCAGACGGCCCACCCATCTGTCTGAGGGACTAAGCAGAGAAGGTTGTCTGGCTTGATTTATGAAGGTCAGGTGACAAGGCGCTTTCCGATATCTGTGACCCAACAACATCAAAAGACTCGACATCTTATTTTCTTGTACTCTTACAAGCGATACTATAACTTCTCTGCATTTGAATGGATCTCTAGGGGAATTGGGGGGTGGGACTAGATTTAGCTGTAGATTATGCTGGAACAGTATGGAATACATAGTTGGCGAAATGGCTCTAAGTCATCAAGGGTCTGAGGTATCAAACGAGCCTCAAACCATCACTTTGCTGCCAGATATGCAGTAGATATGGATGGATCACTTTAAGGGTTGTTTCACCTGACAATTTTTCCTATTGAACTCTATGGAAAAATAAGTCAGGAGAAGAAACCCTTCAAGTTATCCATCCATATCTATCTGGCAGCAGAGTGATGGTTTAAGGCTTGTTTGAGGCTCGTTTGATATCTCAGACTCTTGATGACTTGCAGCCATTTAGCCAACCATGTGTTCTATACCATTCTCGTGTAATTTACAGCTTAATCTAGTCCCAAACTCCAATTCCCATAGAGATCCATTCAAATGCAGAGAGGTTATAGTATCGCTTGTATGAGTACCTGAAAATAAAAAAAATAAGACAATTTTTTGATCAATTTAATGCTACATTGGTGAATAAAAGTATCAATTTCTTTCAAAAAACATAAAAATGTCTCAGTGATTCCAAACTTCTGTATGTGTGTAGGTCAAGTGTATGACAGTGAGGTATAGTACCTGTGTAGGTCAGGTGTATGAGGGTGAGGTATAGTAGCTGTTTCGGACAGTTATATTAGAGAGCTATATTACCTGTGTAGGTCAGGTATATTAGAGAGGTACATTACCTGTGTAGGTCAGGTATATTGAGGAGGTATATTACCTATGTAGGTCAGGTATATTAGTGAGGTATATTACCTGTGTAGGTCAGGTATTTTAGAGAGGTACATTGCCTGTGTAGGTCAGGTATATTAGAGAGGTGTATTACCTGTGTAGGTCAGGTATTTTAGAGAGGTACATTGCCTGTGTAGGTCAGGTATATTAGAGAGGTATATTACCTGTGTAGGTCAGGTATTTTAGAGAGGTACATTGCCTGTGTAGGTCAGGTATATTAGAGAGGTACATTGCCTGTGTAGGTCAGGTATATTAGAGAGGTATATTACCTGTGTAGGTCAGGTATATTAGAGAGGTATATTACCTGTGTAGGTCAGGTATTTTAGAGAGGTACATTGCCTGTGTAGGTCAGGTATATTAGAGAGGTACATTGCCTGTGTAGGTCAGGTATATTAGAGAGGTATATTACCTGTGTAGGTCAGGTATATTGAGGAGGTATATTACCTATGTAGGTCAGGTATATTAGTGAGGTATATTACCTGTGTAGGTCAGGTATTTTAGAGAGGTACATTGCCTGTAGGTCAGGTATATTAGAGAGGTGTATTACCTGTGTAGGTCAGGTATATTAGAGAGGTGTATTACCTGTGTAGGTCAGGTATTTTAGAGAGGTACATTGCCTGTGTAGGTCAGGTATATTAGAGAGGTACATTGCCTGTGTAGGTCAGGTATATTAGAGAGGTATATTACCTGTGTAGGTCAGGTATATTAGAGAGGTATATTACCTGTGTAGGTCAGGTATTTTAGAGAGGTACATTGCCTGTGTAGGTCAGGTATATTAGAGAGGTACATTGCCTGTGTAGGTCAGGTATATTAGAGAGGTACATTGCCTGTGTAGGTCAGGTATATTGAGGAGGTATATTACCTATGTAGGTCAGGTATATTAGTGAGGTATATTACCTGTGTAGGTCAGGTATTTTAGAGAGGTACATTGCCTGTAGGTCAGGTATATTAGAGAGGTGTATTACCTGTGTAGGTCAGGTATATTAGAGAGGTGTATTACCTGTGTAGGTCAGGTATATTAGAGAGGTGTATTACCTGTGTAGGTCAGGTATATGACAGTGAGGAACACGACTCCAGCAGCCAGGGACACGCCCAGGAAGAAGAGTGTCTGGAACTCTTGCTTGGTGAGGCGATCTTTCAGGTACTGCAGGAAGGCGTATGCCTGGAGGAGCGCGAACACACCTGGAGCGGAGAACAGGTCTCCACGGTCAGACAGGTTCCCCGTGACCGCGGCGGAGCAGGGAGGACCGCGCGAGACCGTGGCCGGTCAGCCGCAGCGGCTCAGCAGAGCTGGCACTGAGCCCTCCCTGCTGCAGCATGCTGCGTGCGCTGATTTATGAAGGTCATGTGATGTGACAGCTGGGCACTGGCTGTCCAGGTAATATTGGATTCTGACAGGGCTCTGCGAAGCAGCCGATCAATCTCCTATCAGCTTTAAACACAGAGACAAACACCGGTGTGCGCGCACGCTTACACACCGCGCTCACACACCGCACGCACATGCATCCACTGCACGCATACTTGCATACACACACACTCACGTGCATACACACCACACACACACACACACACCATACTCACATGCATCGACACCACGCATACTTGCATACACACACACTCACATGCATACACACCGCACTCAGGCATATGCGCACGCACACTCACGCACATAGACACACACACACAGACAGACATATGCATGCAGACTCACTCACACGCATACACAAGCACACACTCATGTGCACACGCATACACACACACACACTCACATACAGACACATGTGCACACACACATACATACATACATACATACATATAGACACACACACACGCACACGCACACACAGACAGACAGACAGACGCATGAACAAGAGCGCCGTCACAGTCTCCTGGCTCTGCAAGGTCGGGTCTTTCACACTTGAAAGAAAATGAAAGACGGAGACACGCCCGAGGCAGCGGGAACAGGGGGCCGTGCTACGGGCGAGCTCTCCCCTCTCCTGCAGGTACGGCGTTCTCCTCCTCCTCCTCCTCCTGCGCTGACAGGGGAGCAGGAGGAGGAGCGCCGCGCTGACAGGGGAGCAGCTGTTCTCACGCCGCAGAATTGCGAGCGCTCTCGCGTTTTATGCGCCGAGGCCCGCGAGCTCCCAGAGAACGCCGCCTCGCTCCTCGCAAAACAAATCCTCTCGCCGTGGAAAATAACTAATCCGCCGCTACGCAAACCCACCCTTAATTTCATCCCGCTTCGGTAAACCTGACAAACAGCGGCGTTTAAAGAACAGGATGTGGATTAGCCCTACGGCGGGGGTGCGAGGGGAGCGAGCATTAGCGCTTTGAACACAATGTTCGAAAAGCACCTTAGAAATATAGATCATTATTCTTATTATTATTATAATTATTACAATGATATACAACACTGGGGTGAGCAGGAGTCTTGTGTATACTGCAGGCAGTCTAGGGAGGAGGCAGGGTGCCGACTGGAAGAACCGGGAGGCGGGTTAACTCTACCTGCTGCCGCCATGTGCTCGCTGGTCCTGATTGGCTGAAAGCCCACAAACGGGATCTGCATGGACAACACCAGGCCCACTATGTAGAAGGTGCTGTACGCTGAGGAGGGAAGAGAGAAACACTGTTCAGTTTTACCCGGAATTCAGAGAGAACATCAAAAATAATACCATGCCGTGAGCCTTTGACCTCTCCCAGTAACAGAGCTTCAGACGATCCGTCAGCTTGGGCCTAAAACCGCTTCGCCTAAATCGCCAAATTTGTCATCGTCAATCAGCCAGTGGGTCAAGGTTGCGACTTGAGGTGAAATCCAACTCGCCGGCTTCACTCTCCCCAAACAGGCTGGCAATACGGCTACTCTACGGGGTGGTATCATCAGAGATGAGTCAAACATTCAGCAGTGCTGGAATGCGATGAAAGCATCAAATGTGCTTCACCATTACAAGCAGAGCTTCACTTTAGATTTCAACCAACTGATTTTCTGTTTCCATCACACAGGACTGCTTTATTTATGGCCAAACATCATAGACATGCAACTGTGCGGACAGTCTAAACCAAGGCTATGCTTGGATGCAATTTCAGTCAACAGTGTTACTGGTACTACATCACGTGGCACACCATCTAGACCACTGGTCCCCAACCCTGTTCCTGGAGTTTA
Organism: Synaphobranchus kaupii; assembly: GCA_029718625.1. Lineage (NCBI taxonomy): Eukaryota > Metazoa > Chordata > Actinopteri > Anguilliformes > Synaphobranchidae > Synaphobranchus > Synaphobranchus kaupii. Next base: position 15,822,330 of record CM056396.1, read on the forward strand.
ACCGTCCTGTAGGTTTTATTTTAACCCTAATTTGGCACACCCGATTCTACTAATTAGAAGCCCAATGCTAGCTACTGAATGAGGTGTGCTATGTTAGGGTCGGAGTGAAAACCCTACATGACTGTAGATCTCCAGGAACAGGGTTGGAGGACCACTGGTCTAGACAGTCAATGAAGCAACTTTTTTAACAAAGCAATATGCCCGTGCAGATTACGCACAGCTGCCAACTCGAAAAGATCTGCAGTGCTTATGTGATGTTAACCTTTTGTCAATTCACATTTATTACATGACACGCAATACATTTATACAGCTGGATACAAACAGAACCTATTCCGGTAAAGAGCTTTGTTCAGCAATACAGTGCCCCACCTGGGAATCAAGCCTATGACCATCTGGGTACAAGCTCAAATCGTTAGATCCCCTGCTCCGCACTCCCGCTCAACAGCCAATCCCACATAGCCTTACGCGTCATGTGTTATAACAGAGCTCTCAAATATGACCTGGTTAGGACTGGTTTCTCTGCACCGGTTTCAAGAGCATGTGGCACAAGGTCTAGCGCCATCTATAGGCAGGACAGCAGGAGGGCGCTGCTCTTTCTACATCCTCCGGGAGCCTAGCGAGGCGGAAGGGTGTCTCCTCGTCTTCCTCGGCCGATTAGGCAATTTCACGCGGAGCAGACACTTCTGTCCCACTTCTGTACCGTCGGGGAGTTAATACCGGCTTCTAAGGTTTCGCCGGTTCCCTCAGAGTCCAGGCTGTACAAATCCGTGCTGAACTCCTGACATTTTACAGAGGGGACGTCTGGTTCCTAAGCGAAGGGGAAAAATGTCCCGAGCTCGCCTGACTGGGCGGGGCCTGCTCCCCCGGCTCCGCTGGGCAGCGGCATGCTGGGACATTAACCGTGTCGGATCGACCCCCTCCGCCTGGTAGGCCGGCTCTAAAGTCCATTAAAACGCGCCTTAGCCTGACAGCTTGTGGAGGAGGAGGATTTGTGCTCGCTCTCAGGGCATTAGAGGCTGAGGGAGAGGGGCGTCTGCGGTCACTCGGCCGTGCGTTAGAGGCCGGCGGGGAGACGTCTGCAGCCAATCTCCCCGTGCGTTAGAGTCGGAGAGGAAGCAGTTTGCGGTCACTGGACCGAATGGCTGTTTTGCAGTATCTTACAGAAACAGAGGAGGTCGTTGACAGTGAGAACCAGTGTGTTCAGCAACATAGTGGAGAAGAGAGACAAGTGTGCCTATGCTCACCAATGTGTTAGACAGATAAGTGTGTGCGGTCACTCAGAAATGTGTTACAGGTAAGTGTGAGTGGTCACTCACCAATGTGTTAGACAGGTAAGTGTGCATGGTCCTTCACAGGTCTGTTAGACAGGTAAGTGTGTGTGGTCCCTCACCGGTGTGTTAGACAGGTAAGTGTGTGTGGTCCTTCACTGGTGTGTTACAGGTAAGTGTGTGTGGTCACTCACCGATGTAGACTCTCTTGCTGTATCTCTGCATGAGCAGTAGTACAAACACATGGAGAGGGATCAGATTAATGATGAACACGTAGCCTCCCCACGCAGATACCTGTAACATAGCAAACACACACATCACCATGTATTCCATACTGTTCCAGCATAATTTACAGCTAAATCTAGTCCCACCCCCCAATTCCCATAGAGATCCATTCAAATGCAGAGACGTTATAGTATTGCTTGTAAGAGTACCAGAAAATAAGATATTAAGAGTCTTTTGATGGTAAAAAGGGGGTGATCCCAAACGCGCTACAAGCCGGCTATATAAACAAGGAACTGTAGGTGCTCAACAGAAGGACCAGTGAATAGAAAGAATACCAAACCCGGACTACTTCGCTAGGACTAACCCGAGATAAGGACTAACCCGAGATAAGGAGGACTGGAGCACACAGAGCTCAGAGCAAAAAAAAAAAAAAAAATTTAATACGACTGACGTTTCGACGTCAACGACGTCTTCTTCAGAGTCAAATGGAAAAAAAGGTCAACGTCAGTCGTATTAAAATAATTTTTTTTTTTTGCTCTGAGCTCTGTGTGCTCCAGTCCTCCTTATCTCGGGTTAGTCCTAGCGAAGTAGTCCGGGTTTGGTATTCTTTCTAGTCTTTTGATGGTGTTGGGTCACAGATATCAGAAAGTCATGGCATGCAAAGGATATTTATTCTTTATATAAATGCAAAGGTGCCAATAATTGTGGCACACGTGGTTTTGTTAAAAATAATTATTTCTTGATGAGGGATTTTTTTTCCTCATAATAAGTTTACTTCAATTAAAGGTTGGATTTTTCTCATTTTTTCAGTATGACATTAAGCTAATTCACCAAACCGTGAATTGTTTATAACCCTTTTTACTCATCTTTACCAGGGGTGCCAATAATAGTGGAGGGCACTGTGTGTATATATATATATATATATATATATACACTACTCACAAAAAGTTAGGGATATTCGGCTTTCGGGTGAAATTTCAGGATGAACCTAAAATGCACTATAACCTTTACAGGTGAAATTAATTTGACCTTCTCTAAACTTTTGAATGCACATGTCCAACTATTCAATGTTTCAGTACTTTTTGCACAACTTGCTGTTCTCTAACAAGGAGCTGAACGGCAAAATTCACAACAGGTGTTTGATCCATGAATCGACCAATAAATTTCCTGGTTCAATTAGAATTGGTATTTAAACAGTCCTCTTCATCATGCTGTTCACATTTTGACATCATGAGACCAAGACGACACCTAACAATTGATCAACAGTACCTCGCCATTGCGAGGCTTCAAACAGGATGTTCTCAGAGGGAAGTGGCCACTGAGCTTAGAGTGTCACAGAGTGTCATCAGCAGGTTGCAACAGAGATACAGAGAGACTGGAAGAGTCACAGAAAGGCATAGAAGTGGACGTCCTTTGGCCACATCCCACACTGATGACCGCTTCATTGTGAACAGTGCCCTGTGGAACCGGATGATGAATGCCACTCAACTCCAGGCACATTTAAGGGAGGTGAGAGGAACCCAAGTGTCACGTCAGACCATTCGAAACCGTTTACATCAGCGTGGTCTGCGTGCTAGACGACCTGCAAGGGTACCTGACCACACCACCAGGCACAGGCGTCATCGTCTTGCATGGGCCAGGGAGCATTTACGCTGGACGAGGGACCAGTGGGCCTCAGTGCTGTTCTCTGATGAAAGTCGATTCACGTTGAGCAGAAATGATGGCCGCCAACGATGTTGGAGACGTCAAGGAGAGCGCTATGCATCAGCCACTGTTGTCACCAGACGACCCTTTGGTGGTGGCGGTGTTACAGTGTGGGCAGGTGTGTCTAGTCAATACAGAACTGCCCTACACTTTGTGAATGGTACAGTGACAAGCCCATACTACCTGAATAACATCATTAATCCAGTCATTGTGCCCCTGCATGAACAACACAGGCCTAATTTCATCTTCATGGACGACAATGCTCCAGCTCATCGAGGTCGCATCATTAGGGAAAGGCTGCTGGAGACTGGGGTACCTCAAATGGAGTGGCCTGCACTTTCTCCAGACCTGAATCCCATAGAAAACCTATGGGATCAGCTGACTCACCGTGTAGAGGCTCGTAACTCTGTACCCCAGAACCTCAATGACCTGAGGGCCGCCCTTCAAGAAGAGTGGGATGCCATGCCTCAGCAGACAATAAGTCGACTTGTGAACAACATGAGACGTCGTTGTCAAGCTGTAATTGATGCTTAAGGGCACATGACAAGTTATTGAGACATTGACATTTTTGTTGTGGTATACCCACCACTGTTGTTGGCTTTTGTTTCAATAAATTGTTTGAGATGAGGAAATCACCATTGCATGCTTCTACTTAAATGCCCTATTTTCATGATACGTATAATATCACTGTAGCGTGAACTTACATTTTCCATAAATTTCACCCGAAAGCCAAATATCCCTAACTTTTTGTGAGTAGTGTATATATATATATATATATGCAGGGAAACACACAAACAAACAAACACACACACATCATAAAACACACACATCAACGGCACCGCAAACAAGCTGACAGTAGAAAAAGAAACGCAAAACGTGAAAAAAACACAAATGTCCCACTCCACTGATATCTGCTAATAGTGCTCAAACACACATGAACTTGTGCAGTCAGAATGACCTGTGCCACTGTGCTGAGGCACTTAGAAGGAACACTTAATTACCATGCTGCCAAAGCCAGGAAACCGGGGTGGAAAATTACTTTAAAAAACTCAATGAAAGGCACTTGCTTCCGAACTGGGTCAGCGTAATAATCTCTTTTAGTGTCGCTTGTACCTCGGCATATGAATGCCTGAGCTAATTAGCGGCAATCGCGCCGGGACATGAGAACAGTGTGGAACTGACTCAAAGTTCCAGTTCTCATCCATGTTGACAAAGGTGAAGGGTTTCTGGAGAAGGGGGGAGATAATTGAACATGAAACCGCTGGGGTGGCACAGAGAGCTGAGGGCAGCGTTTCGTTCGACAGTGCTGCTCCCGTGATGGCTCAAGACATCCCGCAACTTAATGCTAATGGCCTCTGTGTGTGTGTGTGTGTGTGTGTGTGTGTGTGCGTGTGTTTCCCTGCAGTATGTGTGTGTGTGTGTGTGTGTGTGTGTGAGAGCACATCATTCAGTTGCAAACTGACTTCTGGACTTCAGAGAAAATATAAAACTTGACATAAAATATAGAATAAAAATGTTTCTGTCTAGGGGCTGAACTTGAGAGAAAACATTTTGTTGAGGTCATTACAGTATATACACACAGTGTGTGTGTGTGCGTGCACTTGTGTATGTGTGTTTGTGAGAGAGTGCGATGGCGCACGACTGTTTCAGACGGCATGCATGAACGTGAGCATTTAGATGTGGGTGTGTGAATGTGGGTGTGTTAATGCGGGTGTGTGAATGCGGGTGTGCGAATGCGGGTGTGCGAATGCGGGTGTGCGAATGCGGGTGTGCGCACGCGTGCGAGACCACACAGCTGAGATAAGGGGTGGAGTAACGGTGATGTATGTACGTAAGGAGGCTGGAGCCCCTCTAACACACGACTCTTCCCTTCAGGGAGGAGAGAACATCGCACAGCGGGAGGGAAGAGACTGCCCTTCAACCATCGCCGTGACCTCCTCTTCCCTCAGCCCCACCGCCCACGCTCTCCACCTCCCTCCCGGGAGACGCGGGAGAGACGCGGCGGGGCAGAGGAGGCGCAGCGTGACCGTCCGACCCCCCTTCCACCCCCCCAGTCTCTGAATCTCTTTTCCGTGGCTCGACTGACTTCTAAGGCTGGCTCGGGGAAACTGGTTCAACGGCAGAGGCTCGCGCCGAGAGCTCGTCCGGAGGGCAAGAAGCGGCTCTTAAATCCTTAACGGTCAGAGAAAAGGAAACTTTGGTGTCGTTTCCGGGATGGAAATCGGGAGAGGGGGAGCAGAATCCTCTCGGAGAAGATTGAAAACGGGCTACGGAGAGTAGGCCGAGCGGGTCAGCCGGCCCTGGTGAGGAGCCGACCCGCGGTCCGGCTGCGTGGGGACACGTCCGCGCTTTAGAGACGGCGCGTCTGACCGATTAGACCCGAAGGCCTCTCGCCACCTGGGGGCCTCGCGAGCCGGCCCCGCTGCGGGACCGGGTCTGGTTTCAGATGCGCAAGGGCCGGGCGGGGCCTCTGCACACCCTCCGTACAGCGCGCTGCATCTCCACCACTGTGTGTGTGTGTGTGTGTGTGTGTGTGAAGGGGGGGGGGGGGATTTTCAATGAATCATCTCGTTTCTTCTCAATAGAAATCTGGGGTCTCAAACGTTTTGCGCCGTTCTCTCCTCCCCCAGTTCAGACGCTCGCTGTGATAGATGGGCCCGAGTTCCCCCAATCCATCTCACCTGACATCTTCTTCTAATGAGAGGAATTTTCCTGGAGAGATCGGAGGCGAGGCCCTTCCCCTCGCGCCCGCGTACCTCTCAATCAGCGCTAAACGCGGAGGGGGCCGACGCCACCGTAGCCTTTCAATCGCATAACCGCGCGCGCTCGCTCCGGATGCATTAACCTCCGGCGACGGGGGCGACCGCGCTCTGCGTTTAACGGCTCGGCGCTTTCCTCCTCATTTGGGGCGGTCTCAGCTCGAAACCGTAATCTGGCCTGGCTCTCCCGGTCGCCGAAGAGACCTCTAATTTCAGAGCGAACGCGCTCCTCATGCGACACCCGCCGCGGCCATTCCGATTCATAAACGGGGCCTCGGGCTCCGCCCCCCCCGTTGACTTCAGACCGCACTCAGAGCGGCTCCTCCCTCCCTCGCCCGCAGCCGTGGCGACGGCGGACGTCGGTACTCACCATGTAGAAGTAGGAGAGGCAGCATCCTATCGCCCAGAAGACCGATCCGGTCTTGACGGACTTCACCTGCGGGGGGCGCACAGAGAGGAAAGGGTCAGGGGAAAACTGGAGGCACGCTTTGTGTCGACGTAATCGGCCGTAATTCAGCGAGGGCGCCGCTCGCTCCGGAGGAGACGAAGGCAAATTAAGCAGCTTTAAGCGAGCGCTATTAGCGGGCCCATTCGAGGACTCGAATCGAGCGTGAATGGGATCCATGTCGATGTCCCCCCCCCCCCGGTGTGAGGCCTGCTCAGCCGTGCACAATAGCCAAACGAGGCACAGCTGCCTGGGACCTCGCTTCCGACTCCATTAAAAACAAAGAGGGGAAAAAAATGATAGAACATGCGCCTTAATGCAGGAGGAATGTTTGTGTCCCTTAGAACAGGTGTTTTGAATTTTTGAAATATCATCCCAAATCTATACATCCTCCCACCTGCTTTATGTGCTACGCTTCCAGCATTCGAATGAACAACAGCAGCACTCAGCAGGACTGCTCTTTAGCAGAATAGAATACAGGAGAGTCAAAAGATATTACCCGTTTGTATCAATAATTTACGGATTAAACATTAAGTTTAGACATTAAGTTTAGAATCGGCGTTTAGAATTTTCTCTAGTGTAAAATGCTCGGTGCGGCACGCATTTATTTATTTTATTCGCGGCACGCTATCCACAAACAGTCTTTCTACTCTAAAGTTCTGAACAGCATCTCCCACAAGCCCCTTCCTTCGCACGGCGATGTCTACACATATTTTTTCCTCAGACGCACTTCATAATGTCATTAATGCGCTGCAGTTTCTCAGGTCCGTAGTTCTGGCCGGGTTTTTAATGCGCGGCGGCGTGGTGAATTGTTTGCACTTGCGATTCGCGCTAGGACTTCATTCGGGAGATGGAGGGGCACGTTAAGCACTCACAATGAAACATTCCTTACATCTCGGTCCTCCAAACAAAACAACTGCTACTGAGCTGTGAGGTGGGGAGAGGGGAAAGAGAAAGAGAGAGAGATGGAGCAATAAAGAGTGCGAGAGCAGGAGAGAGCTAGAGAGAAAGGGAGAGAGAGTGGGATGGAGAGATAGATCTAGAGCTAGACAGAGAGAGAGATGGCAGGCGGATGTGAGAAAGGGCTAACAGCAGATGTCTGCAGGAGGCTCTAATAAAGCATGGCAGGCACCTCTCCACCTCCAGATCAATGCAATAATAAGAGTGCGGGTGGAGGTGAGGGGTGGGGGTGGGAGGGGGGGGCTAAGCGGAGCAGCAGAGGTCATCGGGGGTCATCGGGGCTCATCAGGGAGCGGGCCGAAGCCCGACGGAACTTTCCGGCGGAGAGCGCCTCTCTCTCTCAGGGACGCGGGCGGGCGAGCGGCAAACTCGATTCCGCACCGGAGTCCATTCCCGGAGAAAAGCCCTACAGCGACGCGAGGGGAAGAGACAGCGAGGCTGGGGGGGGGGGGGGGGAGCCGGCGAGCGTTGGAAAGGGCAGGTCTCGCGGGTGAGAGAGGATTCAATTATAGATTAGGCAAAAAAAAAAAAAAGGAAAAAAAAGAAAAGGGAAACCTGGGAAGATTAAGCTGCGAAAGCTGAATGGGTTATTAGGAGATAAAATGAGCGGTGAAATAATGACAGCCCTTCCTGCCGTCGGAGAAAAACGGCGAGGGGAAGACGGCGAAACAAACTGCTGTAAATGAGAGCGATAATGGGAACGTATCGATGCGTGGCCAAGATGGCGTTGTGTTTTCCCCCCCCCCCCCCCCCCTCCCCAAGCTGAACTGATTATGAATGACACCGTCTGCCGCGTTGTAAAAACGCGCCTCAGGAAAAAAATAACGACCTCACAGCCGGCGTTTCGGGCTGTGAGGTCGTTATTCCGAGGGGGAAGTCACCTGGGCAGGGGTTCCCAGAGTACGCCAGTATCAAACAGGAAGGCGCTAATACCTGCTGGAGGGTAATCAAGCTTCTGTATTAACTGCTTCTCTGGAGTTTCTCCACTTGTCTGGAGTTTCTCCACATGACTCAGGATGAAGCGACTGCAATTATCTTCATGAACCCACAAGGGTTACTGCTCAGTAATGCTCAGTAGGTAGCAATCATAGAAAGAACTGTTGTGAGAGAAGCACTACTGTGATTATACCCTCAAATTCTAACATGCTGAAACCAGCGATTCTGCCCAAAGTTTTCAAAACAAAATGGCTCATGACATAAACCAATCGAAGAGATAGGCTGAAGCAGTGGGGTGGGGCTGTGTCTCTATCTCTGTGGGCAGGGCCAAGGGATGTTATGACTTTGAAATTACTTTGAAAAGAGTGATGTCACAGCAGGCCCGGGACAGGCACTGAATCTCCCCTGTGTAAGAGTGATGTCACAGCAGGCCCGGGACAGGCACTGAATATCCCCTGTGTAAGAGTGATGTCACAGCAGGCCCGGGACAGGCACTGAATATCCCCTGTGTAAGAGTGATGTCACAGCAGGCCCGAGACAGGCACTGAATATCCCCTGTGTAAGAGTGATGTCACAGCAGGCCCGGGACAGGCACTGAATATCCCCTGTGTAAGAGTGAAGTCACAGCTAGCCCTGGACAGGCACTGAATCTCCCCTGTGTAAGAGTGATGTCACAGCTGGCCCGGGACAGGCACTGAATCTCCCCTGTGTAAGAGTGATGTCACAGCTGGCCCGGGACAGGCACTGAATCTCCCCTGTGTAAGAGTGATGTCACAGTGATGTCCGGGACAGACACTGAAGAGCAGTGGTAAGAGATCCAGTCCACAGCTGCTTCATCACTCCAATTAAATTAAAGCAATTAAAACAGAGCAGCTGACAGCGATGTCGGGCGAGTCTGGGCTCTAATAGTTAACACTGGCAATGCGGTTCTGCTGGCATGAACCTACATCCTTCTGATGTCTGTACACGTTCTCATTACAAAGGGGATAATTTAACTACAGGAGAGGGAGGGGAAACGCGTCCATCGCCAATATGAGGGCGAAGGGACACTAGTGCGAGGGGACAGTTTAACGGTAAACCGAAAGGCAGAGGTTACTGAGGTCAGATAGCACTGCTAGGCAAATCCATACGTTCCTTTCAGTATTCATGCGCCATCACATTGAGTTCCTCACTGCGAGTCAGTTTATCATACAGCACCCAGCCTGGCACCGTAGAGGACATTTGGTATAGATTATCACACCCCTCTCTCTGCACTTAACTCAAGAGTCCTCGAGTTTGTGGCGAACGGGAGAAAGGCCTTTGCGCCATTAGCGCGAGAGCGCGTAACGTCTTTAAACGCGACTGGCACGAGAGTAAACGGTGTTGCGTGTGCCGGCGCGTGCTCTACGATGCCGAGCGCCCGCGGGGGAGAAATCGAGGCGGAATCTCTCACCGTGGCAGCGACACGACGGCGGCACAAAAGAGAAGCGTTTCTGTGGAGGAGAATAACCGGCAATAACACCTGTACCTTGAAATGGCGCATCATTTCAGAAACCGCCGCCGCCTACTGTGCAACCGAATGGGTTTCATTTATTCGCACAATGGAAAACGAAAGCCGCCGTGTCAATGCTTATTCAGTCCCCTTCACTTCATTAAAATGGAATAGCAACAACAACAAAAAAAGATACATAAATCTAATATTTTCAACAATACTCGTTGTTAAAAGGAAGCTGAACTACAGGAGAATGTGGAAATCTGTTCTTTTTTATTTTCCGAGAAACTATTTGTGCAGTTTGTGCAGGGGTGAATATTCTGCCTTTTTTCAAACGGATCTTTCTCTCGGAAAAAAGGAGAGAAAAACCGCGCTCCCTCCCGTCGACTTGCGGGGGACGGCTCGGGGGCCGTCTCGGTCCAATTACGTGATCGGCAGCCGGGAGGAGGCGAGCGGCGCTCCGGGCTAGCCGCGCTCCGGAAAAGGCCGCGTTCCCCGGGCCGCCGAGGCAATGTTTCACTCGTATGCCGCGATACATCAAATTATGGATTCTGACCCGAGCGCCGCTCTCAAACAGCACGCCGTGCCTTCTAGACACCGCGAACTGGAGCACAATCTGTCAGACGCCTAATTGAGTTCAAAACAGCACTGGGGGCCAGAAAAACCAAAACCGAAAGAGGCGAACCGCGCCACCGATAAAGTGTCAGTAGCAGCGAGCGACAGCGAGGCCGAGTATGCTACATTAAAGTATGCTACATTAGCATAAATCACTTCACCGGCGCAAACGGCGGCGTCGTTGGGCGCGGGGACTCGAAGCGGGCGCGGCGCGCGGCTCTCACCCATAGGTAGTAGGTGAACTGGAGGGCGAAGATGGCGATGCCCTCGTTGTCGAAGGACCCGGCGACGGAGCGGGAGATGTAGCCGGGGACGATGGCGATGAAGCAGGCGGCCAGAAGCCCCGCCCCCTGGTTCCAGAGCTCCCGCGTGAGCAGGAAGGTGGAGATGGAGGTGAGGCCGCTGAAGATGGGGGCGAGGAAGACGCACACGTCGCGGATGTGCACCGTCAGGTGGAGCAGGTTCAGCACGTAGTGGATGAGGCCCGCCGTCACCATCAAACCTGGATATACCTGCAGAGAACACGGAGGACGGGGAGACAAGGATTTAGGCTAGTATCACTTCCATCATGTCTTAACACGGGGTGCAGGGCATGGCTATTGCACTCATTAGGTGGAACACATCACTTTTTTACATTTATATTGTCCACTACACCAGGTAATGTTATCCACACACACACACACGACAGAGACAAACGCGCACACACACACACACACACACACACACACACACACAGATACACAGAGACACACACAGACAGTCACGCTCACACACTTCCCTGGATAGTTCTACAATAATTTTAAAAAGCTTGTATACTTTTCGCAATGGTGAGGCCAGGAGTTTTGTGATGACTCATGATTTGATCTGATCCCATCACCCTCCGGAGCCTTCCCCATCCCACACTGCGGGGGCCAGAGAGGCCCAGGTCCCTGCCGCCCAACCGTGCCATTTCCGTCTGATCACTACCAGCCCGGCACAGGGCACCCTGGGTAATCATCACTCCCCGAACCCTGAACCCCAGGATTAAATCTGTGTGCACCGAGCAGGGCGCAAAATTAACACCAGCCACCAACCACGCGCAGTTAAAATTTTGATTGTGGCCCGTAAGATTTTATACTCCATTATCCACCTTGTCAGGTAACAAACCAGGGCCCCATTTCCCAAAAGCTTAGAGTTTAAGATCATCTTAAAGTGTTTTATATTTGTGCTTTATTGATTTTATAATTAAAATGATTAGAATTTACAGACAATATATAAAAAAGGATAATAAAAATAGAGGGAGAAAGGAGAAAAAAACAACAAATGACGAAAAACAAACAGGCAATGAAAGTAATATAAAAACAAAATGGCCTCAGATGATCTTTACTCCAAGTTCCTTTTAGGAAACGGGGCCCAGGTCGTGTTATACTGTAAAATGTTGAAAGCGGCTGGTGATTTTTAGAATCCGCAAGCCACTGGCCAGTCGGCGAAAAAGTGAATGTCATGCCCTGCCACTAATGTCCCCAGTCAGAGCTGCAGCCCCTCAATCAGTGCTTTACGAGCACCCTGTCCCCAAATTATCTCCCCATCTCCCCAGTCCTGAGGGGCGCTTACCCACTAATGCACCGCATTAAAAATGAGCGCTAAATAATTACCCTTTTAATTGCCCCGGAACAACAGATGCTGGATTTGTTCCTGTTCCAGAGCTGGCCTGACGATGCTAAATTGTGCAGTTGCTCTTTCATTATAAATAAGGTAACGCGGCCAGACAGGAACAACGCTACAGAGAAGGGACCCGCTGTCACTTTACTGACATTCGCTATGTCTGTCAGCAGATATGTGCGACTTAACTGCGCACAGAGGCTTATGTCGTCGTGCACAATTAATGGGGTCTGTCACAGCTATCAGCTGCTCTCACGGGCTGATGGAGAGAGGGGGACGGAGGGAGGCAGAGAGGAGGGGAGAGATAGAGGGAGAAAGTGAGAGAGAGAGAGAGAGAGAGAGAGAGAAGGACAGGGGGAAGACAGAGGGATGGAGAGAAAGGAAGACAGAAGGGGACAGGGAGGTAATGATCCCTGATGATTATTATTCAGGGATAGCTTGAGATGTCAAATCAATTGCGAGAAACGGTTTGTGAGAACAGTTTTTTTTTAAAGCAATGCTCCACTCTGTGCAAAAGGAGAGAATGTGTGTGTGTGTGTGTGTGTGTGTGTGTGTGTGTGTGTGTGTGTGTGTGTGTGTGTGTGTGTGTGTGCGCGCGCACACGTTTAAATCGGGATATATTAATGTTAAATGGGCGGGACACCTATTAAAATCCAAGAACATATTTACGAACGGGGGAAACCAATGGAGTACGACGTATCAGGTCACTCGCAAACTGGACACGATATGGACACGGCAGACGTCTCTTTGAAAGGGAGCGCTTCATCAAATTTAGGATCACAGAGCCCCGTTCTTCACACAGATCCATCTCAACAAAGATCTCTCGCCACGGAGAGTGACATTGCAGTGACTCTTTTCTGCCGGGGGCACATTAAACGCAACCCAATCAGAAACTAATCGGCTTACGCCGCACGATTGAAATTCAAGAAGGTCAGTCTACAAAAAAAATAACGCTTCGATCCTACAACGGAGGGGTGGAAGCGATTGTTAAACGCGACTTGAAGTTTCGAGGGGAAGCGTTCACTTTAGATGCCTTTCGACCTTGGCTAGCCTATTTGATGCGTCGAAACAAAGCGAGTGATGTTGCTGATGTTGAAATAGACGAGCGAAGCGAAACTTTAAGAAGGCTTTTCCTTTCAGGTAAATCTTCAAAGGTAGCCGGTATTGACTTGCGATTTGAATGTCACACTTTTAGCATTTTCAATGTGAGGGGCTTATTCTCTTCAGGCCCGGCACTTCATTTAATTAGCTTTTCCTGAGGTCCAGCAGCACCACACTCTCTCCATCACAGAGGCCTCTTTGTGTTTTTCCACTTATAAGGCAAACCTGACCCAATGGTAATTGATTTTTTATCCAGATTGTAATTTGTTAGATGTTAGAGAAAGATGCAAAGTCGCTGTAGATGAGTTTTAAAAAAAACGTCTTACTGGTTGTGCTCGACGGGACCTGAGGCTTGAAGCGGGAGCTGACAATTATCTCAACGCTGAGCTTCGCATCAAATGTAGCGGCGGCGACAATTATGACAGACGCGTCACAGTTAAACGAACGCGTCGTTGACATATTGAAATGTTATTTCAACTATCCTCTGGAAGGTTTAAGGGCTCCCTTGTGTTCCACCAGATAGTGTTGCTTTTGTTGCTGGGAACATGACCTTTTAGACTAAACGCTGGCCCAGGGGTAGGCAACCCTGATCCTGGAGTGCCGGATCCAGTCCTGGTTTTTGCTCCTATAACTGCAGAACTGGATTCATTTTAATGAATCGGGTTTAATGAACACAGGTGGCCGTGTGCCGGAGCCACTCAGCATTTCACTATTCAGGGTCGGACTTTTAATCATCCATCAAACTTGTGATCGAGCTCAGATGGAACAAAAACCAGAAACGGCACTGGCACTCCAAGACCAGGATCGCCTTACCCCTGCCCGGGCCAAAGAGTAAAATTAAGAGCGACTGCCTGCAAGGCAGCTTGCTGCTGTCCCAGCCAAGGCTCGAACCTACGTCTGCAAGACGCTTTTTCTGCATTTGTGCCATTCGCCTTACTGGCTGAGCCGCTGGGGAGCGCTTTCTCAGCTCCGAAATGCTTTTTTTATTACACTCCCAACCTTGGAGGCATCTGCTGGCAGTTTTAAAACGCTGCAGTGAATCTTGTTAATAGAGTTTTACATGGGTTAATGAGCGTGTTTCCGGCACGTCGGGCGCAGCGGTAGAATGCGACGTCGCGGCCGCCCGGGATCCAGATGCGACGGACAGCAGCTCGATGCGCGTCTGCCCCGCTGGGGGGCCGGGCGCTTTCTCGTCCCTCCGCTCGTCTCGGACACAGTTCGGTGACGCGGCTGGAGACGAGGCCCCATCGGGAAAAGTGCCCAACGCATCGATCTGCCCGTCGCAATTTCTCCCCCATTCTCCCGTAATTCTCCCGCGATGGCGGGGCTGGAGACTACGGTGGCTTCTCTGTAAAAGGCGACCGCTGCTCTCTCTCTTACGCACCCCTCTTTCTTGCTCCCCGTTTCTCCCTCTTTCTCTGACACTCCTACACTCACACTCACACTCACACTCACACTCACTCTCACTCTCACTCTCACTCTCACTCTCACTCTCACTCTCACACTCACACTCACACTCACACTCACACTCACACTCACACTCACACTCACACTCTCACTCTCACTCTCACTCTCACTCTCACTCTCACTCTCACTCACACTCACACTCACACTCACACTCACACTCTCACTCTCACTCTCACTCTCACTCTCACTCTCACTCTCACTCACACACACACACACACACACACACCATCTTGCTCTCCTTTCTCTCTCGCTCTCCCCCACCCCCTCCTCCCCTGTGGTGTGTAAATGTGGTAAAGCGGGCGGATCGCGGGCGCAGCTGCCGTTCCAGCTGAACGGGGTGACGGAGGGGCGCAGGGACTCGTTTCGGGGACGGTAGGACCCTGGCGCCGCTGAAGCCGCCGTTGCATCGGCCTGATCGCCGGCGGCGGTAATTACCGCTCAGCGTAGGGGCACTCATCCCGGCGGGAGAGGAGTCGGCCGTTTGCACCCGTGCCATTTCGACGGGGGGAGAGATCTACGGGCACGGAGAACAAGACGGGAAATAAATCGGGCCGAATCGGGCGGGAGTAACTCACGGTGATAGCGGCACCGTTTCACGACCGCGGGTCCCGTTGGTAAACAAGGCGAGCCGGTAAATCTGTAGCGTTAGCGGTCTGCTGGCTCCTGCCAAGGCTCCCAGAAGCCCAGGGAGCGCTCCATCACCTGGGATATGACAGTGTCCTAATGTCTCCTCTGAGTGGGGCCGGACCCAGCCAAACGAACGTCCCTCTCCGCTGACTGGCTCTCTGTCGGAGGACGGCCTCTACTTACGGTTCCTCCCACGATCCTCCCCAGGGGGTACCACGCTCTCTCGTCGAACCAGTTGAGGAACTCGTAGAACCCGTTCGTGGTGAGGTGGTGAGTCGATCTGTAGTTGAACCTGCGAGACAGGGATGAGGGTTGAGGTCAGTACAAGGGCAAAATCGCAGACAAATGAGACCGCCTGCCTGTTCGCCTTCTGCTCGAAGACGTTCGGGTCGACGTGCAGGCAAACAAACAAACAGCCTATTTCAAGACGGTCCTAATTGCTGCCATATTTCTAAATAATCAGCGTGAAGTTGCGCATAATTTAAAATCCGATTCAGGCTAAATATTCCAAATGTTTTTGTTTGTTCCGTGCTCAGCCATTGAGCAGTTCTGCTGCCAAAATTCCAATATGACAATTCAATGGTCTGTCCAGGTTCAGGAAATAATGAAAAGTCATCAAACAAAAGAATCAAAGTGATTAATTTCTTATTATTTGGTAATCAAGGAGGGTAATGACTTCGGCCACGCTCAAACCAAATGTTTATAAACTGGCGCAAACAGAAACTGAAGAGCCAACACAAGAGATTAACTGCAAATGCAAAAATCAACAGGGAATGAAATGCTATTTCTCCATCTCACTCAATGTCTTGCAGGCCTTGGGCGAACCTTGAGAGAGAGAGAGAGAGAGAGAGAGAGAGAACAGCGCCCCCTATCTCAGCCAGAGAGAGAACAGCGCCCCCTATCTCAGCCAGAGAGAGAACAGCGCCCCCTATCTCAGCCAGAGAGAGAACAGCGCCCCCTATCTCAGCCAGAGAGAGAACAGTGCCTTGAAGCAGTGCATGAGAACCAGTCACTGAACAAAAAAGGACACACTTTTCCCATTTCCCATTCCCCATCAAAGCCACATCCACGCACGCACACATCCCTTTTGAACTGAAAATTATTCCACCTCTCCATTAACCAATCGGAGCACACCGAGACAGGGCGCGCAAGCCTTCCTACCAATCGAATGGGGCCTTTAGCCCGGCAGGAGGCAACACTACGGGACCAAGCGAAAGCAGACACGGAGGACGCGTCGGCAGAGTTGAGCAGCCCGGCTCCTTCCGCAGTCTGAGCACGTCCTGTGCGAGTACCTGCACGCCGCAGGTCTGGAACACACTACATTTAAACCAGGGCGCCCGAGAAACCTCAGAAGCCGGGCTGTCTCCCGAGATGCTCAACTGCATCAGGAATGAGCCCCGCATATTCAGCTTCTCAAATATTTGCCCGTGGAGTCGCACGCCGAATGCTCGGACGACGGCGTCACCGTTCGCGGCCGCGACCGGAACCGATTGAAATCGGCCTCGCTGCAGGTGCGGCGTGGCGGAACGGCCATCCCGTAATAAACACCTCGACACTTATGCATTAGATCTGGGAGCGAATGTAGATCTCTGCGGGGAGCCCATTGCCCATTGATAGAACTGGAGTTTCATACAGTATCTTTGGGGTCGTGGAACATTTGAATATCAAACGAATGGAAATGCAAAACCACCAGCGGAGAGCTGCTGTTTGCTAGGGTTCTGGGAAATAAGGTGGAAAGCACAGGGAGGGGGTTGAGACAGCCCGGTGTGAGATCTATCTCTGCCCGCACGGCCCATTTTGACTAAACTCCAGCGCACAACCGGGCCATTGTTTCCTTCCATACCGCGGAGGCGGGGGGGTAGAAATGAACCCGGCCCGCTGAAAGCACTTTAGACGCCGTTTTCGCTGTCCGGGGTTTAGAAAAGATACTTTCCTAACGGTCTCGCGGATACCGGAGAGGAGAGTTCCCCCCCACATCTCTCTCTGTGATTGTCTTTCCATGGGGCAGATAATGCGGTCTCGCCAAGCGCTGCTAATGGTTTTTTATACATTCCTGCAGACTTGGCGCGGGGCTGACGGGGAGCTGCTGCGACGGCGGCGTCAGGCACTCGCTCTCCACGAGGCGTCGGCCCAGGTGAGCCTCTCTCTCCCTCTCTCTCCCTCTCTCTCCCTCTCTCTCCCTCTCTCTCCCTCTCTCTCCCTCTCTCTCCCTCTCTCTCCCTCTCTCTCCCTCTCTCTCCCTCTCTCTCCTCTCTCTCCCTCTCTCTCCCTCTCTCTCCCTCTCTCTCCCTCTCTCTCCCTCTCTCTCTCCCTCTCTCTCAAAGCCTTCAATCTGTTCTTTTTTTAAATCCTCCAGCTTTATGCTGCATGCAATAACCGGCCTCTTCTCACTTCCATTTTAAGGCCTCTTTCGGAAAAGAACAAATTAGGAGAGGCAACGGTCTCACTCCGGAACGCTTCGGGTTTGTCAAGGACATCTCCAGGCGTCAACGCTGCCAAACCATCCCATTGAAGACGGGGAAAAAAACTAAGTGTAAAAAAAAAAATAAAAAAAAATAAACGTACATCACAGTTACGTAATTACGTGCGGAGAAATAAAGACGCCTCTTGAGTGGAGTGCGATCTAGGCCCGCTGGCAGGGCGATAAAAACAATCTCATGGTTAAATCAGCACCTCTGTTCACAGTAGAGTTGGACACCTCCTCAGATGTGTTTTTCTTAGTTTCACAGGAGTGGGCTGCCCCTATGCTCCCACTCAGGGATTAAAAGCTGAGGAGAGTACGAGGGATGTGGTAGGGGGGGCCGGCGGGGGTGGCAGAGCCATAGATATAGAACCATATATGTGACATATCATGTAATGTAATAGTAATTTGGAATTCTGAAATGGAACAATTTGACAGCCATCTTACCTGGGTACAGTTCCTAGCCAGCTATAATAGGAACCTATAAGTGACATGTACTTTCTAACCCACTGTGAAGTCGGGTCTCAGATGCCAGATAGCTGATGATTGGCTTTTGGCTCATACCAAGGTTACTAGCCACCATTTTACCTGGGTATGGTCTCAAAAATTGTGCCGCTAAACTATGACATACCTCAAATCTATGGTTCTATATCTATGGGCAGAGCCATGTCATAGGTAAACACGGCCCGCTTGTGAGATGGCATGGTCACACATGGATTGCACACAAGGCCGCCAAGCCACAATAGGCTGGCGGGCCATTTAGGAGACCACAGGGCTGTACGCGGACCGCGGCGTGCTTGACTGCATGTCTGTGCACGAGTCATACAGCGTGCAGTTCACATTGGCTACACGATATGACTTAAAGCCCGACCCCCCCCCCCCCCCAACCTCCTGACTATGGGACAACAGCAGAGGTCAGACCTCAAACAAGGACAAGGATCCGCGGTCTGCATGGAACGCAAGCGAGACCACCCAGAAGACCGCTCGGCCCGTTCAGAAGACAGCTCAGCTGTACATGGACCGTGGAATGCTGGACTGTATGTCTGTGCATGTGCAGCAGTCACACTGCGTTGGCCATTCGATATGGCTTAAAGCTCGCCCCTCCCCTTTTGACTATGGGACAACAGCTGAGGTCAGACCTCAAACAAGGACAAGGAGCATAGGACAGTTAGCTTGGGGATGCGGAGACCGGGGGATGGATGGGGATGGATGGTCCTCATTAGGTAGAACATGACCTCCTGATTGTGCCTGATTTATGTGCTCTCCAATGTCCTCACAACTGGGGAAATACAAGACGGTGTGTGAGAAAACGACTCTCGCTGGGGAAAAGACTTGCACCGATCCTCCACCGGAGAGATAAAAGATGGATCGCGTGCAAACACGAGAAGCACAGGAAAAGAAAAGCGGGGACAGACATTTATTATCGTGAACGGTCCCAGCTTCCGTACCATGCGGTAAAAGCACCTTTAATTTGACCATAGAAACAGCGGGTCTGAAGCAAAAGTCAGTGGACGCATCCCTGTGAATATTAAGAGAAGCCGACGAGGACAAACAATGCCGACCACAATGGTTGCCGTGGAGGCTGGTGTGACGACACCAGCCCTTTGACCGCCGAGCTATAGCCTGCGAGCGCGGCTTTGTCTGCGCCACCCCCCCCTCCCCGCCTCCTCTTTTTTTTTTTGTTCTTTACACCCCAATCTTCAAGCAATTGTTCACGATACCGCCGCCTGGTTCCCCGTCGACAAAAGCTTCTATTCTTGTGTCTCGTGTCGCCTCAGAGTCAGGGTAATGTGTCACGCCCGGCTGAGCGCACTGTATGAATCAACCCTGGCGACTTGAGGAGAATATTTAAGTAAACAGAGCCCCTCTGAGGTGGCGGTAACCCCAGCGTAGAAAGCTCGACGTTCGGTCTGGAGTTATTTTAGTCGTTTGCATGACGCCCCAGCACACCGTGTTGGCGAAGGCGTGAGGCGCAGGTCTCCAGGAAGCCCCGTCACTTTGCACGCATCCTCAGGCTCGACGGCCCGAGCGCCGAACGGCAAACGTGCCGCTCGTGTTTTTTCCCTCCAAGCACAACAGTGTCTGCTCGGCGTTCAAAGTCATCGCTCTTCCTAACTGATGCTTATTTAGAGGGCTGTGAACATGCAGGCGTTATGAGAGCCCCCCCTCCCCTCTCCCCCAGGACTCATCCAGCTGGAGCTCGCAGTCCCGATCCTGGGCAGCCAGCCTCCCCATCACGGCTGACAGGATTAGAACTTCTCTCTCGCTCGCTGCTCTCTCGCCCTCTCTCTCGCTCTCTCGGGCCGGTGATGTAATGTTGTCCAACATTACATAGTGCAGCTAGGTTTTTCCTGAGTATAGAGCGAAATGAGGATGGCGGTCGGGAGGGGGGGGGGGGGGGGGGGGTTTGGAGCTCCTGAGCCTTCCTTGCAGGGCTGCTAATAGGTCATTTACGGTATGTTCCAGATGGATTGGAGCCTAACAGTTTCTACTGGTCTTTCCAAACAACCCGCAGGAGATCAGGGCTCCTGAGCCGAGTTGGTCCTTTGCGGACCGTGTTCCACTGAGCTTAGCTCTGCTCTAAGGCCTCTGCTGCACAGTCGCGGGTTGTGCGCATTCAGCCGTGGCGCCATCCCATCATGCCTCTGTAAGCAAAGATGCCAGACACTGGCATGGCACCCCCTTCTTCACACCCCAGCCAAATGCTATCTTTAGCACGAGCGCGTTTGAACAAAAACGGCCAAAGCAAGGGATCGGTATCATTTTGCCTGTGCTGTGTCATCTACCATAGCTGGGGTCGCCACCGATTACATTATTTATTAGGATAAGCGCCTGACGGAATTAAAGCCAGAAACAGAATAAAATCTGAATGTTTGTTAAAATTTTAATATCCTGGCATCTGAGGAAACGATTTAGCGGGTACTCCTCCGAGTGTGCTTCGACTGGGTTTTCCTTTCTTTTTCTCAGTCAGAAGTAGTTGTGAACAACTCTCCTCGTGCTAGCTTTCGACACGAGAGGTCCGTGACTTCTGTGCTTTTAATTGGGCTCAGAGAGGGATGCAGCCTGTCTAACAGGCCCCGGGGGCTGCGACCCGGAAGGCTCCGGCGGCTTCAGACAGCCAGCCGAGGAACGGGAGGAGAGAGCGGCGTTTAAAAAGGCGGAAAAAAAGCGGCCGCCGGCCCCTGGGACCGGGGGAGCGCGGGGCGAGTCGTTCCCGAGGAGCGGATCCTGCAACGGAGCCGTATCTGACAGGAAGCGGCTGTATCCGTCTTCAGACTGTGACACCGAGACTGCAGCAGATTTTAGATGCGCCTCCGGTGGAACGTGTGAAATCACTCGCTATGTGTGCGTGGGCTCACACACACAGGCTCACGCAGGCGCACACACAAACAAACACACACACACTGACCCAACAGACAGACACAGACACAAAGACATTGACGCAGGCATGCATGCAAAAGCTTTCCTAGGGTTCAGTAAAGTCTGAACCAGTGAAGCCTTCTCTTGGCAGCTAATGAATAGAGCTCAGAACATAATTATTTGATCAGCTGCAGGAAAAAAAAAAAACACTGATAAAGCATTGAACTTCAGTATCAATTTTGCTTTCAATTATGTACTTTTTAATAAGTCATTCAATTGATCATTCAATTGATTGATCGTCTCTGACTTTTTGTTGCATACAGGCAATGACTTCAGCCTCCATGCGCCTCCCTCCATTTTTAAAGCTGTGAAAGTATATTTTCAGTTTGGCTCATGCTGTAGGAATTTTGGGTGAGAAGTAACTGCCTTTTTGAACAGTTTTTCGGCATCTGAGCAGCTTTACCGCATTGCTTCTTGCAGAGATTCATAAAATGTTTAATAAGCCTGTATTCAAATTACTACAGAAATGGCCTTAATAATGCAGGTAAAAAAATTATTTAATATTTATTTAATATACTATTAAAAACCTCAGTGTAATACAGGAACAGACCATACTATAGTGTTTGCAGTTCTTCCTTGTTTATATGAAAAATAAATCAGAAAGATGGATGCACAAAAACAAAACAAGGAAGGAAGAATCAATAATGACAGATACAACTATAAATTAAAATGTCAAAAGGCATTCCATTGCAACACAAATAATTTTAATCCAAATGGATAACCATTTATGCATTTTTCAAATAAATCCATAAACGTAGGCTCGCTGCAATCAATTGTAGTGTACCCTACTTTGGAACAGTGGCTCATTTAATTTGCATATGATATCTAGGGAACACCCCCATTTTCTTTACCTCATTCAGAGCAATACAAGCATATTTTATACTTAAATAGGCTGCCCCGATTCATAATTCAGCCATCAGCCATGGAGCTGGAATAAAAAAAAACTAGCCTATATTATTTACAAAGCAAACAAAACACTATCACAACTATCATTCTGGACTGCCAAGTATTCATTAAAAATATGAATTTAGTTGTTCCTTGTTCGTTTTGACAAGCCACAACAGTACAGCCATAAAAGCTCCTGCTATAAGCTCTGTAATGTTCAGTTTGTGGCATACACGTTCCCCTACATTTGGCTTAAAGACCCTTAAACTGTCGCCATCTGGTCAGACATGCCAGCACTCCGGGGCGCCGCCAGGGATTTTGGGCCCCATGAAAAGATTTATCACATTGGGCCCCCACCACCCCCACCACCACAGGCCACGCCAACCCTGCGCAATTGCTGTAACCACACACCTCCAGAACCCAATCGACCCATTCAAATCAACATAAATATTGTACTTAAAATGTCAGTTTAATCTTAAACAAACATATTATGGGCAATAACTGTCCTTATGTGTAATTTTAATGTGTTTTTGCGGCTTTTAAACTCACATTTTCCCAACATTCGATCAATGATAAGAGTAGGACTCTGAGGGCACTGAAAACAGATCAGCGTAGCCAATATTCTGTTCTATTCAGTAGTCTCGCGGTCATTATTTCAGTTGACTTGATCAACTGTCAGAATTCTGAAAGACTGACAGGTCAATAATTTTGCTGGTCACTCGGTATATCCCGCCTTATAACTTAAAAGTCGAAAGGTTTAAACGGATTTTGAATATTGACATTTCAGGCTCCAATCACCAATTTAGTATGACGATAAATTTGCAAATAACAATGCTGAATACTTCTGATGTAATTTACATAGCAACTGTATGCCCAGATCACACGGCCTCATTGACATTGACAAATCTATTTTGTATGGGTTAATGCTATTGCTTTCTGCGAGCTACATCATTCTAGCCTCTTATGGGGATCAATAAAGGCTAACAATACACTAGCACTAGTAGTTTTATCACCACTGCAGTGAAGCAAAAAAGTCAACAAACTCCGTTTTCTATCAGGAATGTATTGTCAAGCTCACGTGAATTCACTGCTGTCTACGTTGTAAAGCTCCGGTTTGCCCTCCCTAATATTAAGTAACTAATGTTAGGGGAGAAAAAGTAGCCTATTTCACTATGGACTAAGGCTAGCTAACAGGTTCATTTCATACTGTCGCCCTTTCTTTTCTCTCTCCTGTCTTTTTTTTCATTTTTGGAAGCCAGGCATGATGCTCCACCGGCACTCCTCACTCGCAATTTTCACTGCTAGGCTAGCAAATAACGTTCTGGTTTGGGGGCAGGACCAAACCATTTCATGTAAATAGAGGGGGGGGGGGGAATACAGAGGCTCTCTGGAAGTTAACGTTTTGCCAAAAACAAGAAAAGAAAAAGAAACAGTTAGTTTTATTAGTACATTGTAAATAAAATATTCTATAAATGATGATAGGTTAATAATTTAATATTGAAAAAAATTTACCTAATGTTCTAATCATTTTTTAGGGCCCCTGACCCTAACCCTAAAAAATTATTAGAACATTAGGTAAATTTAGAATCGTCCTAACCTTTCCCCCCCTTACGGCGCACCTGCCAGCACTATACTGCACCAGATAACTCCACATTTTTATTTCAGACACTTTGCAAGACATATTTTTTGTCGCAATATTTCAGACACGTTACAAGGCATACTGTCCTCAAACCTTCATAAAGCATGAATAACGCCTTTGTTAGCATGTAATAATATACCAACAGATGTAAACACAATGCTTATGAAAAATGAACTGGCAAAAACGACACATGATGATCAATGTTCTCACCACATTTCCTTTACAAAGGTATAATTCAGGAAGATAATACTGGTAAATGTGGGAATCAGGGTGTCCTGTGGATTCGATCACCAGCCATTTTTTAACATTTTACCAGTCACGTTACCTTTTACAATATAATGCGACCTAGTTGGTTACTGGCCAAAGTGGCTGCTAGAGTAAAAATCTTACCAGCCACAATCAAAAATTTTACCAGCATTAAAAAGTGTGGCCAAAAAGAAAAACTTGCGCAGTAATAGTTTATAAACATAAAACATTGACTGAATGAAGGTGGAGTACGGGTGGTGTGACGAGGCTTTAATATTAGGCCTCCAACAGTGTCGAATGCAGGGAAAAGCAGAGGCCTGTCCTGCTCTGCCCCAGCGCAGATAAAAGGCTATATAAGGAGTGGAGCCTGATGCTTTGCATGGCGCACAAAGCCAGGAAGTAATGTGGGGACTTGACAATGCATTTCCACACCGTCATCAAAAAGTCTCCTTTGTACCTGGAACGAAGGGCAAATGTAACCTCTGGTAAAGTGAAGAGCAGAGGGAAAATCACCAAGTTCACTCTATTAGTCGGCCGCAGAGCACTCTCGGTTCGGACGCACGCCCGCGTCCGAACGTCAAGAGGTGCTCAAATAAAACTCAATTTCACACTCAGTGGAGACATTCAGGTTTTTTTAGCCGTTTTCTTAATAAAAAAATCCATTTGTCGGGGCTGGCTTAGAGGACCTGACGGGCTCCGAGCGGACCGATTGCCGCAGTGCCGCCGGCCGTGTCGGGCCGCTTCTCATGCAGCCGGCGCACGTCTGTGGGACAGCCCTCCGTCCTCCGCTGCCCCTCCCCACCCCCACCTCCAACGGCTGTAAGGTCTACAGCAGAGCCATCGCAGGAGCGCTGCAGTCCCACACAACGTTTCAGCATTCTCACAACACTGCAGCAGGTAAGGCAGGTAAAACGGTGTAGAAACGCTAAAGCTCTTGCCCTAAGAGCAAGCCTTGGCTGCTTAGCACATTAGCCAGGGAGGCTTCTTCAACTCGTCCTGCCCACACCTTCGGGGGCGGGGCCTTGGCCATATAAGGTGTCGACCCGGAGCCTGCAGAGGCCCCACTTCCTCCCCACGGGCTCCTAGTTGACCAGACAGCCAAAAAAAATCTTAATATTTTGAGTTCCCCAAAAATATTTTTTTTGTATCTCCGTGCGATGGCAGATAAAGAGGTCGTGCAGCACTAGAGAGATGAAGCCCAGCGTTTTGGGTTATGGGCCAGCGTATGACCCCCTTGGGTGACTTTACGCAAACTGCCTCCGATTATGGTTTTGTTCTCCATGCAATTGATAGTCCGGCTAAATAATTTAGTTGATTAGCAGAAGTAAAACTTCTCTCTTAAATCACACCGACAGCTTAACCACAGGGTAGATATAAACAGCTCATTACTATTTCATGAAATTCCAAAAATGCAGCCTACCACTGCCTTCAACAACCGGTTGCTTAGAAAGCCCCAGATGTACATTGCGGGGTCATTTTGTGTGCCCGCCAATCAGGCTGTGCCCAGATTCTGGGGGGAAACTTAAAAGTTATGCAGAGCAGCAGATATGGGGGTGACCAACATTTTAAATAAGAAATAAAACTTTCTGCATACCCGTTTTTAACGGTCTCTGTTGCTCGCTTGTGTTGTGTTTTTACCTTGTATCTTTAGCTCGTGTTTTTTGTCAACGGCAAATTTCTCACATGATGGACAATAAAGAATCTGAAGTTAAAAAGATAAAAGAACCGATTTTGCTGAGAAGAAGTATGAAACAGTAAATCTGAACAAATTTTGTTTCTTTTGTTTCTTTTTGTTTTTGTGCACACTGACAAAACTAACTTATGAAGTGATCTGAGAACTATAATTTTCTCTGTTAAAAAAGTTCAGCGATATTTCCTTAACTGACTTAATAAATTCCTTTGAAAAAATACGCCCATCACGGTTCGCACATTGAAAGGTTAATGACTGTTGTTTTGATAGGGAAAAAAATCATGAATTCCACGCATGAAGTCCTTCAGGCCCGGTTTTATATGGCGATTTCTTCTGCAGGCCTTGGGTGACCAATGGACTGTTAAGAGGAGCTGACTCGGGGAAAGGCTCAAACAAGCGGAACGGAACTTCTGCCGCCGAGCGGGACGGCAGGGTGGGGGGGTGGGTCCCGGGTCCCGTCGTCGCGCTTTCGAAGACGTGGGACGACCCAACAGGGCCCCAGAGCCCGGTGCCGATTCTTCGACGCTCCGCTTCAGCGCTAAGTACATGTGGATTTGTGTTCATAGGAGTCCGAATCCCGTCGCTGACCAGACTTAAAAAGGAGCGCTACGCATAGTTTAGCTGCGTGGACAGAGCTGGGTCTCTGGCCAAAAGACAAGCGTTAATGGGGCAACACAGAGTACACTGTGGAGACTCATCACTGCTATGGCTAACGGTGAATGCATTCCACGCCAACGGGCACACACATACACACAAACACAAAACATCTTTAGCGATAAGATATTCATGCAGTTCAGTAAAAGAAATGGGCCTACTCAGCTTTATAAGCGACTTTAACAGACAAATTCTCTGTAGGTCTGACAACTGACGGTGGACACATTCAACTCTGTGAATAGAACCTTCCAGACAAACTTGATTGCCAATCTTTTCCCACCAAATTACTTCAGCTTACACTAAAGAGCAAAAGTGTTCTGCAGCTGAGTCAGCAACATGGAACAAATGTAACAAAAAAGATAAATCCAGGAACGGGCTGCAATGAAAGCATTCTCACAGATCTACAACTCGGCCAGATTTTACATATTTGTACAAAGGACAAAGTCGTAATTCCTGAAGATATACCCCCGTGTGACCTTGCGTAGACGGCGCAGAAACCTACGGAAATGGTTGCGAAATCTTCCCTTGCTCGTACCGCCACACCCACAAGGCCGGAGGCCTCATTTATATGTAGCGCGCCTCCTGAAAAGCTGGAACATAGATCAACGGTTTCTCTCAGATGCCTCTATATGAATTGTACTCTGCCAGCCTTGGGTTCATACCCAGAGGCAGGTCACAGCATAAAACCTATAAAAAATGGAAAATGGAGAGCTCAGCACCAAGCCAGACAGATGGTTTGGGCCGGGGCCCAGTCGATATCCGCCGTAGTGTCCAGGCTCCGACGTGCCCAGCGATGCCCGTTCCCGGCTCTCGCGTTTATGGATCTGACTTTACCGCTGTGGGACGACGGCCCACGACGGAGCGGGAGTGACGGCGATGACGAGCCCAGGTTAATAAATAACAACACAAACTGAGGAGAACGCAATAAATTTGCTCCGATATACGCGCAGGGTTTTTTTTTTCCGTCCGGTTTCCCCGAGTGATGGATTGAAATCCTCAATCACGCGGACCGACGGAGGCGCTCGCAAGGTGACAAAGGTGACTGCACTCGCAGAGATCAGAGCCTGAGAATTTACAGCCGAGCGACCAGCCGGCCCTCTAATTACATTATCTTCAAACACCCGCTCCTTAATCATTATATCACAGCCAATCGCCATCCCTGTTACATATTCCGCCGAGCGGAAGTAACGAAGGGCAACTTCGGTAATGGCAATCTGATCTCAGACTGACAGGGCGTAAATCTCCCGCATATCCAGTCGTCCGCTTTCGCCCGAGTTTCGCCAAACGAATGACGCCCAACCGTGAGACGCTGCGCTAGAGGGCGAACGCATCTTCGGCTTATTTTTTTAATATGGATGCAAAGCACGTTCCCCAAAATAAATGTTACTTTCCCCTCAACCCACAACACAGCTTAGAGGTTTTTGGAATTCTTTTTTTTTTTAAATGCATGTGGCAAAACGGTAATATCGCTTATAGCTTGAGAGAACTTTTAAGCTTTCTCGCAGCTCGGGGTAAAGGGAATTGTGGTCTGATTCCGCGGATGCCTTGAACTTCACCAGGATATGGATTTGCCCAGGTCTCAGCTGAAATGTAAAATGTGGGATTTCGATTAAGAATCGAGTGAAGAGATGCAGCAATTTCAAATCTCACAGGCAAGCCCAAACAAGCTGCAACACCCCAATCTTCAAACACTTTTAAACTGCCTAACTTCATTATTTATTCATTAAATAATGCAGCTCAATTTAAAGAACATTAAAAGAACATGAAAAGTAGCAAATAAACTTTTCACTTTAAAAAAAAAACCTGGTTAATATGAATGCTGTAGTTGCCCTTGTTTAAAAAAACCCAAAACAAAGTAAACTCATTATATAAAAATTCTATATATCATTTAGGCCATAAGCAAAACATAATAAGATACACCTTGTTCAAAATTACCATTTGTTCATTCAACAGAGATGGGAAATTTTGAATAATATGGGATTCAATTATTCCGTCACCGGAGGATCAACCTGTAATTAGCATAAGAATGCTCAAACCACTTAGCTACCGCAAACTATTGTCTTGAACCTCTTTATCGTACCACAAAGAATGGTAGCTCAAGTACAGGTGTCACTTGTATAGTGGTTCTAAGGGGTAAAAGAAAACAGTTTATGAAACTTGGATGGAAAACCTTAGAGGCCTATTTTGCAAAGATGCTACTTTTAATATAATCAGGACATCACCCCGAATAAATGAGGCACTTAATTGGCAGACAGATTGAAATGTTCTCTGAATACTAAGCACGTATTTTGGCAAACAAAGTTCAGATGATTAAATATCTTCCCAATTGAACATATTCATTTTCATCAAGACCGCCGGCAGACGCGTCGCAGGGAGCAACCGACGGAGCAAATACGCAACGCTTTTTTTGTCAATTAAAGCAAATTAAAAGTAAACAAACCTGTTAAATGTGTATCAAAATATTTACTGAGAGCGCTTGCGGACACATTACATGATTTGTCTTTTAAAAAAAGGGGGTGGGGGGGGGATGGGGGGTGGCTTCGAGTACCACATTTGTTTTATTTTTCAATAAGGGATATTACGATAATTAGCAATACGTTTGTGCGTCGCTTCAAACCACGCACATAAAATTGTCTCAAAAGAGGGTGCAGTCAGACAGAAATTGGGGGGGGGGGGGGGGGGGGGGGGTTATGCCAGTAGGTGTAGTTTGGAGGGGGGGGGGGGGCAGCAGGGCTGGCATTAGCTCAAAGGCTAAAAAACATCATAAAATGCAGAAATCCTGTTTTAAGCTGCCATCCCTGCAATGATCCACAATTTTAAAAAACACCCGCATTTGTAATATGTATACTACTATAGGACCTTATAATTAGCAAATTGACTTCACTGGAGGAAAGGAAGCGTAGTACGAGAAAATTCCAGAAGAAAACGAGAAGACAAAAAGCCTTTGTCTCTTTTCCAATTAAATATCACCTCAGACACAGGCTGGATTCCAGGGCTCCCGAGGCAGACCAGAGCAATCTAAAAGCGCAGAGCTGAGAAGCAGCGACGCAGTCTCTCCGCGCAGGAGGGGCCGTGCCAGGACGGGCTCGGCCCCGAGAGCGAAGGGCCCCGTCTGTACCGAAAGGCGCGCGCGGGACGGGGGGGCCACTGCTGTATTAATAAATCAACCACGGAGGGGGTGGGAACGCGGGGCAGCAAAGGGCAGAACAATGACAGCGGGGCGAGGAAAATAAAGTCTCTGCCACTCCGCTCTTCAAAATGCACAGGCTTGAGACGGCGGCGGGCTTTGGAAACGGCGCGACCGATTTCTTTCGCGTGACCTCGCGTTCTTCGCGTGGCGCGTCATACAAAAAGAGCTTTTTTGAAACGCTGTCATGCATACCTGTTAGGGCTGGGCGATATATCGCAACGATAATTATCGATTGCAATAACGGCCGTTGCCAGCATGTGGGGTATTGCCTTTCTTTTCGTCTTTTTTTCTTTAATTATACCTGTTGCGGTAGTAATCTAAACTTCAAAACCCATGTGAAAAAAACGTCATCACAGTCTACTGCGTGTTGATAGGACGAACAGTCACAGAAAGGCGTTGCACCTTTCATGCGATTGACCAAAACACATCACATGATCACGTGAAAGCTGTACGACCTTGCTGCTGGTTGGCTGTCTTATCAACACTTAATAGATACCAGCGGTGATGTTTTTTTCCGGAAGCGTTTCACGCAGCCTCTGAAGTTTGGATGTTTACTGCCGTATATTGGGCAGACTTAAAGAAAAAAAGACGTAAAGAAAGGCGCCCCACACGGTGGCAATGGCGATTATTGCATTCGATAATTATCGATGTTGTATATCGCCTGTGCACCTTGAGCCTGCCGTAACCCACAATGCAACCCACAACGGTTTTCTCGCGGCCGACGCTCCGCCGGCGGCGGCCGGAGTGGCGTGGGGCGAGACGCGGGTCCGGAGCTCCTGCTTAGCTTAGCCACCTGTCCGGAAGGGTCCTAAAAAGGTCGAGGCCTGGTCGACATGGCAGCGCCGGTGACGGGAGTTTTTAAAACGGGTCGGGGCTTTGAAGAGGACCTTCAGAATGAAATATGCTGTGCTGTAGCCAACCCTAAGAGAAGGAGGAACTGAAAGAAGACTTTAAAATAGTTTTATTTTTAATTTTTAAAAAGACGCCAAGTTCTCTGGTCTGGCTCTCCTCTAGCCCCGGGGTAGATGTGAGAGCTCATTCCCTCAGACGCCAGCAGTGTTAGCGACCTCGCTATCAGACTCGGGTAAAACGGAGTTAAGGCCGCATTTTATAGGCGGCGGTTACATTTGAGCTCATGGGAGAGTTTGAGCTGAAAAGCTGAGGGCAATGTTGCCTTCAGCAAGGTTGGCGCATCTGTGCGACAGTGACGGGCGGATGTCTTACAGCCGTCATTAGACTTGGAAATGGCGACTAACCCTTTCCAATGTGGGAAAATGGAGGTCAATTCCAACCACTAAACAGTTAGACCGGTCTCTTCTTACCATAAAATAACAGTAAATACGTGACACAAGCAACAAGGGCTTCCAGAAAACAAAGATAACATGACAAAAACGGTGTTTTGAGACCAAAGGGATTTTATCTGTACCACTTTATATCAACTGACTGTACATGAAAGTCAGACGGGTTGCAGGGGAGGCCAAAAAAATACTGAGCAAACTGTAGCCAGTCAGAACAAAGAGGAGGATGGCTTCTGTACAAAAACCAGCCGACTCCAAATGCCAGCATGACACCTTTGGCTGAACCTGCTAGTGGCAGCGAGATTAAAGTTCATATCAAATCAAATAAAAAAATAAAAAAAGTTAATATCATGTCAGTTCAGGTATCTCCAAGTGAAAATCAGTGTATGGGATATTTTTTGGGTACTAGTCGATACTGAGTACCCCATACGAGTATTTTTAATAACATTGCATTTTTCTGTTACCATAAAAGAGAGACGGCTGGTTTTGAAGACCCTGAAGTGTTTATTATTTTTCATAGATTTTTGTGTTCATTCGTTTATCAAAAAGAACACAAAACTCTCGCTGAGTTCCAATAAGACATAACATGGACTTGTAACCTAGTTTCAGTAAAACAGCCTATGAAACTGTGACCAAGTTTCTGTAGAATAGATAATGAAACTGTCAATTTTCAATAAAATGTTGCCTAGGCCTATAGTCAACTTGGTATTTCATTTCCCCCCCATGGTTTTCTTCCATAAAAAAGCCCCCCCCCCACACACACACACACACACACACACACACACACACACACACACACACACACACACACACACACACACACACACACACACACACACACACACACACACACACACACACACACACACACACACACACACACACACACACACACACACACACACACGTTTCCCCTAGGATATTTTCCCTAGCGCCGTTTCACACAAATACGCTAAAACTATGATTACTCAATTAACGTTTTGGTGTTAAGCCCTATCTAGACAGGATTTACACAGGGGGAAGGAGGATTAAAGTAGTGTGAAACAAACCCGATAGTGGAATCGCGAAGGGAATCAATACGGAGGCGGAATAGACGGTCTACCTATTCCATTTAAAAATCAAACAAACTAGCATAAATACAATAATTATTTTGATGGCCAGTCAGTGACATTTTAAATGGGACACACAATGATTCTATCTGTGCCTTTGCTTTCTTTCAAAATGAGTTTTTAAAAGCACAATTTCTGAAAAAGTAGCGAGATTAGGGGCCGCTTCGTTATAATTTTCGCTATGCAATGTTAACTAGACTAGCTAGATAAAGACATTTAGCAAACTAAATTCTAAAAATAGCTTAAGCTTCAGAATTCACTCTGTGAATTTTGTCCAAATGTAAATTACAGTAAGACGTAAGCAACTAGCTCTTCTACCTTCTCCTAAGTGTCTTTATGGTGGACTCTAGATATTGACTATCAGTCAGCTCACAAAACACACACTCCCGGCTCAGGAAGAGACACGTTTAAGACACAGGCAGAACGGTGCATAACGTTTATGTCCACCAAGTGCAGCGACAATGTGCAAGTCTGGTTTGTAAGAAGGGATACCCATGAAGCTTTGCATCATCGGTAGGCTGCGCAGCGACGCAAATAGTGATGAATGCTTGCAGTCTGTCGTGCTTTTATCTTCTTTATCTTAAAGTACTTCTAAACCGCTGACATTTCTTTTCTCGCTCTATTCTTTTTTTCTTTTTGGCAGCAACTTAAGGCTACGTGACATTGCCGGTGTCATGTCTGGGTAACGGAGAATTTTTATGAGCACATGAGCACAGTATCGGAACCAATACCAGTATCGGTATCGGTACATCCCTAAAAAATCTGTGTAGGGGACTGAGATCAGTGTGTAGGTCCATGAATCAGTGTAGGGTCTGGCAATCAGATGGGTAAGAGAAAAATCAATGTACAAGTAGTTCACAAGAACAGGCCCACGCACCACACACACCCCAGCTCTGAATCCAGTCCAGGGCAGGAGGGGACACAGAGGTTAGGGGTGGTTAAACGATGCCAATCACGAGCAAGCCAGCTGGCTGCCAAGCGCCCTAGGCCAAATATTACACTTCTCTATTCAGAGCTTGAATTCTTATTAAAAGACGGATGGTGACCTTTGAGTGCCAAAACGATATACATCTAGAAGTACCTTTGGCTCCAGAAGGAGGTTTTTCCTCCAGCAACAACACACCACATATCTCGAAATTCACTGACAGTTATGCCAGGGAAGAATATTTTATTGGATTCCCAGTGTCAAAATTTTTGAAAAACCACTGCTATAGTGTAATCTCTCGCCTCTAAATACAGTATTTTTTTCTTACTTGCTGGAAAGCCATGTTTTGACCTTTGTTTTGGCTGTAGGGTAACTACAACTTTCCCAGTGCAAAGTCAGTGATTTTAATGCAGGCTAAAAATCTCCGGTTTTAATTTTCTCCACAATAGATTCCAATTCTTGGCACATTACACGTGTGCAATTAGGCACATTTCTTCACCACGTCAATGAGGCGAAAATCGATTATCATAACAAGAGCGGCCACGCAACCCAGGTCCTCATTTCCTTATTTGAGAGAGCAGGATACGAGGGTACGCCCGCTCTGGGGCAGGTGATATAAGTCAGGGACCCCCAGAGGGCCCAGACTGGCCCAAAAATAGTTTACTTTCTGCTGGCTTATTCCCTCAGACACTTTCTGCTGGTTTATTACTTGACGTGTCCCCAATGGGGAAATGGCCGACCAAAGGGACAGTCACCCAGTTCATTAGCTTAAATATAGTCTACGGATGACGTGGTTGAACATTTGTGCGTTGGAAACTGGGCTCACAGACTCATCTGCTGTGTCACGGTTGTCTCTACTTTTCCCCTTCACTCACTCACTCTCACAGTCTCTCTCTCTCTCTCTCTCTCTCTCTCTCTCTCACACACACACACACACACACAATCTCCCTCTCTCCCTTCCCCTGTCTCCCTCTCCCTCCATGGCTCGCTCTCTCCCCCTCTCGCTCTCTCCCTCCCTCCCTCGATCCCTCTCGCTCCTTCGCTCTCTCCCTCTCCCTCCCCCAATGATGAACCGCAGTGTGGCAGGGAATCACAGGGCTAATGAGATGTCACCCACTCGTTTTCATCTCTAACAGAGAAGCAGCTCAGGCAACGGATGAGATCTCTAAAGCCAGGGGATGACAGAAGCTGGCACAATAAAACACCTTCATACGTTATTTTCCTTTTCCGAAAGAACAAAACCTTGAGAAAGACCTGTCATCAGTGAGATGACAGTTCAGGAGACACATTAACTTGATAAAAGTTTAAAGCTTCCAAAACCCGGAGATGGGCCTAATCTCTCAACTGGAAATCGGGGGCAGACAAAAAAATATCTAATCTGTAGTGGCGCGGGCCAGTTCAATCTAAGACAGTGAGATCTCAAGGTCAAGGTTATAATAAGTAGACAAATTAAATTCTGATTACCACACTAATAGCTAGTAGAGATGGGCATTTGGATGCTTTTCAGTGCTCAAGTGCCGGAGGGAACTTTTATAAAGTACCCCAGTTATGCTGCTTGTAGAGGTATACAGAGACACTTTCTGTATCTGTATTGGGACACTCAAGTATGGCACCGCATGTAATTGTCATAGCTTAATTTAATATTTTGTATGATTATGGACAAAAAATGTGCAATGAAAAATTAATTGTCCTGAAGAAACATTAAATTTTAGAACAATTCTTTGAGAATCTGTAGCTGCCTCGCAATAGCATTTAATGATATTTAAATTAGGCTACTTATTTAGTTTTTAAATTACCTGCATCTGTGCCTGGCAAAGAATATACCAGATGGGGGGGAAAGCAGAGATGTCAGTCAGAGATTATATATATATTAGTTCTGTCAGTCCTTTAAGAGTTCAAGATGTTGTGTTTAATGAAAACCATTAAGTTTCATTATAGATCCTATTCACGCTGCCGCCATGTTGATTTAAATTCGGACTCAAGGGCAATTGAGTGGGTCTTCACTAGCTCATAATTGCCTGTATCCTTGAAGATGCCAATAATGTTGAAAACTCTACTCCTCTAGAATCATAACTGCTGTTGAAATGCAGACTGTGGAGAGAATATTCTAGAAGCTAACATTACTACCCAAAAAACAACAAACTGTTCCCTGTCCACTGTCCCCTGTCCACTCAGACCCCTGTCTACTATGTGCCCTGTCCCCTCACATTGCAAGCAGTGTGCGAAAGAAATCCCGCAAAACTCTTTCCAAACTAGTGAGGAAGTAGTTTGTAATATCTTTTTTAATTTTTATTGAGAATATCAATCAGTTAACATATGACAATTGTTACAGTGTAGACTATGAATGAAGATAGAATTAACAAAAATAAAAAAAGAGTATTTCGTAATATGACCCACTCTTGTAACATAAATATGCATATATGCTCTACGTCTTTTACATTTTTACTTTCGAGTTACTTACTGAAATTGTCGGGTGAGTGCACAGTTCTGCAGATGAGTGTACTCCTGAATTCCCTCAACAAAACCCGGAAATAAGGGGTTCATCCTGGTATTTTAAGTGCCCCCATTTGTGAGAAAAAGTCACCCACTCAAAAGCTTTTTGACGAAGTGGATTCAAATATGCGTACTCAAAAGGGTGTAGGGCTCTGATTCGGACACAGCCCTTGTCTTTCAAGTACCTGCATCCATCTCTAGTAACTAGAGTGTCTGGTAAGATCTTAAAGTCCCAGTAGTTTCTTTGAAGTGTTAAGTCTCCAGTGTTTCCCCATTCTACCGCCACAGTTTCAAATTGATCAAAAAAAATTCTGAAAAATAAAAATTGTACTATGTGCGCAGCCTAGCACTGTCGCTTCAGAAAGCCCCTCTCAACACTCTATTCGCTACCCCTCCCCCCTACTAACACACAAACCTGCGCTCATACACACACTCACGCAATGTGCGAGTCCATCTCTGAGACAGAGGCTGCATCTCCTCACCATGTAGACCGCAGAGCAGACCCAGAACCCATTCCATGGAGATTTGACGTGGTTAGTAAGTTTGTGAAAGTTACCCTCTGTGGTACACCATAATTGATACATATTGTTTCAAGCATCAAGCTAGCCAAGCTCTCGAATGCATAATGATGTTAATTTCTCTTAAGCTAGCGTAACATGGTTAGCACTTTTGCTAGCAAGCTAGCAGCTATAATACATTTATTCCTAATGTTATCTCGCTAGCTAACCAGAAAAGAATAACAAAATAAAATACAGCTAGTTTATGTATATTGTAGTGGAAGATAATACAAACATGGGAGAATCAGCACAATGTTAACCTAAGAGGTAACCATTTTCTTTTCAGGTAAAAAAAAATATTACATCAACATGATTTTAGCATTTTAGAAAAAAATAATTATCTGCTACATCTAGCTAGCTAGCTATAATGAACATCATCATTTTAATTTCTTCTTTGAACTAGCTAGCAAGCTATACTTTAATTTATTTAATTTACAATGATAACTAGCTAATTGATGAATGGATGAATGAAACTTGCTGCCCTGGAGGTAATTTGTCTTACACAGAATGAGCACAACATAAAACATAAGAAAGATACGGTGCATGACTCAAATCTATCACAAAAAGACAACCTGCTGTGTTTACGTCAAGGTTCCCTGTCAGTGCAGCCTCTCAGTTTTTAATCTGTTTTGCTTCTGTCATATAACAGGGTCTATCTTTAAACTAGTCGGTGAGAAAAGTCAGAGAAGGTGAGGAGGAAGTATCAACAGAGGCAAACATTTAATAGCAAGCCAATCAGATTCTTGGGCTTTATATTCAACTCATTTTTTGATTGAGTTTTCAAGTTCATTCCGACTTAAGACAGGTCTGAGCTTTTCAGGTTAACATGCATTGTGATGGCTTCTGTATAGTCTTGTCTGCTGACAATACGTTTATATTATATATATTTTTCATCAAATCAAGTTTCTGCATGTTAGCAGTCTCGCCAAAATTTACACTAGCCAAAATTCTATTTCACGTGATCCATTCGTCACGTTCCAAACACAAACAATTGTGGATCTAGTCATGAATTTTTTTAAGGGCTATTTTTAATCATGACGTTTGGCTGTAGGCTATTCCACTTTAATTCACTTAATTAGTTTTATTAATGCAATGATTCTATTGAATGTCTTGATTTGATATGTTTGTTTGTGTGTTGTGGGTCTGCCCCACTGTCTGTGTCTTTTTTGTTGTTGCTGGGGCTACAACTGAAGTTCCCTAACGGGAAAATAAATTATTCTATTTTATATGAATATGGAAAGATACCTTGCTTTATGAAGGAACATTATCAGAATAAATTGTTGATTCCAAAGTGGAGGTAACATCTTTCAAGACGCACCACAAACCAGAGATAGGAAATGTGATTTGAAGGGTGCAACTGTTTTTCAGAATAAAAACCATAAGTAGGCTACTCCCTTCCGCCACCGATTCTACTCATGTCAATCTGGGGGGGCTTAATGAAAAGGCGTATAAAGCCCCTTTTCCACTGCAGGAACATTTTCCAGAACTTTTTACAGTACTCAGGAACTAAAGCCCCTTTTAGCTAAGGCCGATTCTGGCTCCTCGGGTGTGGTTTCTGTCCCTCTTTTCAGTCCCTGCTCGCGAGGTAGTACTTTTTTCGATGCTTCAGAACTATTTGGGTGGAGCTTGCAGTACTGAACATCGCTGATTGGTCAAATGCAATATTCGCGAGAATTGCCAAGCAGACCACGAGCGCCATTTTTAAAAACCGCCAACAGAAAAACAATTATTGTATTTCTATTCTTTACGCAGGATGATTCTGTATTATAAGGAACGAGTGGGAAACTAAAGGAAAAAGGTCCATCAATAGATGAATATGTGTTTAACTGAACTGGGCACAGACCACTCAGTTAAACAGTGCCAGGGGGGAGAAAAAAATAAAAAATAAAAAACGAATAGCAAAAATTAAAAAATAAATACCACAATACTTCTTAAACGTAACCGTGTTTTTATCCCCCGTCACTCCCTCCTTTTGCCTAATCTTCACAGTTCTTGAGGTGCGGCGGGAAAGCAAACACAGACACGGTTCAGGAACCATTTTATTCCCCGCTGTGAATAGTTCCTGCCCTCTTTTACTTCCTACAACCCGGTGGAAAAGGGGCTTATGTCAAGAGGTGCTCATTGGGTTGCCATGGCGCCTTCCCTCAACAAGAAGCAAGAAAGGTAGCAAATAGCACTCCTGAAGGACCTGTATAAGCCAGGAGGTGGTTTACAATCCCAGGCAGAACGCCGCAGTGGCCGCCTTGCGCTTAATCCAAGTTGTTTCAGTAAGCATCAAGCCATATAAATTGACCATGTGTAAAATGTGAATTATCGCCAGCGCCCTGAATGAGGGAGTGCGTGGAGCGGGACCTTTACGAGGCGTCATCTCTCACTGTTTTGGAATCCCAGGAGAAACCAAGAGACTGTGCTAAAAAGGAAACGAGGGAAGCCTCGCGTGCGGTCGCCGATTCGACCGGCGCAACACAACTCCCTGCTCAAGTACACAGTTTCGCAGGTCCAGAGCTGATCCTCAGGTGTAAGGTAAAGGGTCAGAGCCGGGGTGTGAAATTAACACCAGCCACGAGCCAAATGGCGGTTAAATTTTCACTGTGGCTAGTAGAGATTTGCTACTCTCGCAGCCACTTTGGCGGGTTACCGACCAGGTTGTGTTATACTGTAAAAGGTAATGTGGCGTGGTGAATGTTGAAAATGGCTGGTGATTTTTAGAATCCACAAGCCACTCTGGCCAGTGGGTGAAAAAGCCGGGTGGTCAGAGCACATTTGCTCTCCAGCAAAGCGGATTTATGGTCACAGAGGTGTGCTTCTCAGTTTCTCGCCCCGCATTTTTCAGGAACAGTTGGTAACGGGTCGGGCTCCTGGGCCGCCAGCCAGGCGCAGCCGGCGCTCCTGCTCCGGGGGGCGGGGCCCCGCGTGTCCGTTCCGCTCCTGAAAGGCCGGTTACCGAGTCCCAGAAGCACGCTGATCCAGAGACCGGGGTCGTGAAGGCAGCCTGCGCGCCAAGAAGAGCCAGCTGGAGACACGCCCTTAAAAAGGCTCCGGGTTACAGGTTGAAGACTCCACAATGGGAAATATCACACACACAATGGCTCTTTATAGTTCCCCTCGCACAATGACTCTTTCTAATCTTTGTGAAGACACATTGTGAGTTCCCCCCCGCCACGTGAATACACACTCCGCTTTTAAAATCGCCGTATTATGTTTTAACTACTGAGGACATGACAAAGAAAAAAAACGTCTTTGTAAAGAGAGAAATTGGAATACAAAGCTTTCAGATTCACAGAGGGGGGTAACGTTTCCCAAAATCCTTTGGGGCAGAGGCGGAGAACGGGCTGCAGAACTGGGGCTGGCACAGCTCCCAAGCACCTGCAGTCAAGTGCTTAGTGCTGAGGGTGTGGGTAAACTACGCTTTACAGCAGGAGCGGTTGCAGAAGAGGAGCTCTGAAGCCTCACTGCGCGCCACGGGGGGTGGGTGGAGGAAGCGAGCCGCAAGCCGCTAGCCGGGGTCCAGAGGGAACCGGCAGGTCCCAGTGTCTCAGCTCTCAGTCTCCAGTGTGACACGGCTCCTTCGGTGAACCAGCTGTTGACTCTGACATATTGTTCTCATTAAGAGGGAGAAAAATCTCCGGTCGATCGGCGTCAATCGCGCGCTTCCGTATGGATCGCTCCGCAAGTAGCCAACGTGTCCAGGGCATCGGGCCTACCTTTAATCCACCTGCCGCTGCACTAATAGCCAAAACTTCTGTCAGATTTGTTAGCTCAATGCAGTCCGTGGGGATCGCAGCACTTTCCGGCGCATAATGAGAACGGAACTTCGTCGAGCGAGAATGGATCAGGGTGAGAGCGGGGGGGGGGGGGGGGGTTTGCATTAGTGCAATGATAGCACATTGCCTTTTCACATTACTGGGGGAAAGAAACTATTACGATGTTTATGACATTTCATTGTTCATTCATGCTGAGGGGGGGCAGTGCTGCTACAGTCTCGTCAACGTACCGCTACGTGAACAGGTGCTTTAAGCCTATAATGAACACCGGGAGGGTGGGAGTATACGAGGGGAGACGAAGGAGGAAGCAGGTTGCATCAATCAGGCGTCGAGCGTTTCAATTTCAGCAATTTAGGAGCGTGTCAATCACCGGCGGTGGACGCGCGGCAATTCCGGAGGCGCTTCACTCGTGCAAGCCCTGAGCAGTCCTTATCTACCTCAACCAATCACAAAGAGAGCTGCTGCAGCTCGTAATGGACTGATTTAAACCCCTGTGTTTAGAATCCCTCTCTCACGCGCCAAACAAACAGACGTGCGCGCGCGCGCACACACACAGACACACACACACACACACAGACACACACACACACACACACACACACACAGACACACACACACACACACACACAGACACACACACACACAGGAAGTCGAGTAAAAATAAATAAAGGAAGGAAGGCAGATAAAAAGGGTCAGGTCTCCCGGTGGCGTGGGCTGGAACAGAAGGATGGGTGAATACGAGGCGGATTATGAAATTGGACATTGATTAGCATTTGGAAGGCAAATCGCTTCTTCTCCCGCTGAGCCCCGTCTCAAGGACAAATTAAATTGAAGCTAGGGCCGGAAAATGTACTTTATTTATTAATTTTCGAAGATCTATTTTTAAGACTTGGCTTGGGTGTAGTGGAATGATGAAAGCCATACTTAGAGGTACGACTAAAGGGGATTGTGTGTGTGTGTGTGTGTGTGTGTGTGTGTGTGTGTGTGTGTGTGTGTGTGGAGGGAGGGGGCAATCCTCATGCATTGGGGGAAAAAAAAAAAAAAAAAGGGGGGGAGTCTCTGAAGTCTTAAACACACATCTCACTACCCGCTCAAAAGGGGACCGAAATAAGGTGTTACCGCCACTGTTAGCACAGTGCGTACTGTGAGAGTTACAGCGGGTAATGCAGCAGAATGCAGAGCTTTCCTCACACTTCACGGATAACATCGCCACACGCAAGCCAGTGCGCACGCACACGCCTCTCGCAGGAAACGCGTTCAGAGGAGGACTGTTCACTTCAAACGCGCGTCTCCGCAGAGCGCGTCCGCCGAGTCCTCCCGATGTATGCGTTTCACAGCGGGAGCGACAACCCGCCCGCGATAACCTGAAGTGACAAATGAAGGAGGGGACATTTCGGAGAGCTCAGACGCTACCCGCACGGCAAATTTCCGACCCCAAGAACGCCTGCGGGGGTACTTCGCCCTTGAAGTCCGACCTTTGTCATGACTGGCATAATCTTCCGAGGGGGATTAATGCATCGGAAGATACATTTCAATGGGAGCAAAAGAGAGTCTTCAAGGCAGACTTGAATGGGGGACTTGATAGCTGAGGAAAATGTTATATTAAAAATGTAGGCTCAGTGAACGTGTGGAGTGGAGGATATATTGTCATGTCTGTCTTACGGCTCTGTCTCTCATAATTGCATATGGATGTCACAATGGAATAAATTAAATTCACCAAATAAATTAAATTAATTAGGGATATTGCTTCCCCTAGCTATTTCCTGCAACTCGAGGACACAAGAAAAACTCCATCCTTTTGGCATGAAGTCACTTTGATGTGTTGGTCATAGATTTGAATGCCTTACGTCTTCTTCAACTATACGATTAGCAGGCTCCCATTCCGAAAGCTTCTAAGAGAATGGAACTGTAAGGAAGACAATATACATTGTGTCTGTCGTGTTTAAATAAATTTAAAGCCAAAAATCTGATCATTTGGCATGTGTATACTGATGACGTTCAATGGAATGCAATGCCTGCAAAGGTGAGAGGTTTATGATCAACAGGCCTACAGTGCTTTTGGGTGTACTTCTAGGCCTTCTAAACTATCACGAGCCAAACAAGAAAACAATATGCACTGAATTTCCCACACAGGATACAGCCCAAATTAATTCCGCAAAAAAATAATTTAAGGATTTGGAATTTCCACTCCCTTTTCTGGGTTATTAAGACCTCATATATTACATGTTCATTTCCTGCTCCACAGCTCAAGTGCTTTTCTATTACAGTAGCCATTTCCATGATAGCAATACCCAATGTCAAACACAATATTCCAGGTCAAGATGACCACCTGACCAGGGCAAAAGTGCAAGGCTGTAGTTTTCTTGGGGAATAATTATATTCTTTTCCATTTGCCTTTGGTTGTGACCGGCATGCTACTTTCTCCGTTTCGCGTTCATCTATTTTTTTTGTGCAGATTGAATATGGAAGTAGTCAAGTTTTCAAGCTTTCCGATTCTGCCCACAGCTTTGCAGCAGTACGTCGGAACTTAATGACGACAAGCTGAGCTGAGCTGATGTGGTTCAACATGATAAAAGAAGTGGAAAGCCACATGGAACCACCCTGGTTCCAGCTCAACAGTAGGAAAAAGTGGCCATGACCAGCAGTTTCTCTCTCCAGCTTAGTAAATGATCAAATAAGTAGAAAAGAAACAATTTCCCTCAAAGGGGATACATTTTGGAACAAGTAGCTGTGGGTAGTGCACTAAAATACATTTTACACCCAATGCATGTAGAGATTTTCCATCAATATGCATTTAGGGAAAGCAGGATCAGCTTTGAGCTGTACAATAAAATTGAATACTATTCCATTACTCTATCTTCTGGAGGCAACCGTTTTAGCATTGAGTGTAAACATTCCAAACACTTCAAAAATATACATGGTGCATCTTAATAAAACCTAGTTTCCACATAAACAAACGGCTGATTAATGATTTAAAGAGCGAGACCTTCATGGGTGGTCCAACATGGATTAATGGCTCATTGATCTGAACCACTCAAGAGTTCCTCTCTGGGTTTTCCGATTGGTTCACATGAGGCATTATTGGACAAGACATAGTAGCACTGCCCATTATGGGTTTCATGAAGTCTCAATCTCCCTAGCTAAGTCGTCGACCACAGCAGAGTTGACGTATACAAGTGGCTCACCCCATGTGAGGGACAAGTCAGCAAATCGCAATATCAGGTTAGCCTTCCCACCAAACAGAGACTATTTTACATTAAATAATTTCCAAATATACCATGTCACAAGCATTGCATATCCCCCTCTCTAAGGAACCCTTTTTTTCCCCCCTTTGGAGAAAGTTAATATCGACATTTCAGACTAATCTGGGCAAATCAAAGGTGTAGCACAATGCCTGCCCACTCACTGCATCAATATAGCATGATAAACAGCCGTATCCCACACTCGCCGGTCTCATGCGGTTAGGTAAGCCCGGCTGCCAAAGGAACAGACAGAAGAAAGCTCTGGGAAGTGCGACTATCCACACACCAGTTTGAAGCCAATGTTAATGAAGGGAAAGAATCACAGTCGTGATAACCCGCCTCATGGAAACACCAGGGGATTTTTTTCCCCCCTTTGACTTCACTGCAATTTCCTTTGCATAATGCAAAGATTACTGCGAGGACTACAACGGCGTTTCAGCTCTAGGCGCTGCGTTAGAATCGCTGGATGGAAATGGCACGGTCTGACGAGATGTGTCACGGTGCGGCCAGCTCAGTCACGTGCGCAAGCTTCCTCATGGCCTCAGACCAGGGCTCTAGATGAACCTTTGTACTGGTGGCAGTGTGGCAGTTTCTCGGTTGGTCACACCAGCACATGATTTGGTTGCACCCCCCCCCCCCCCCCCCTTTCTTTTTTGGTGCGGAAATGTTGTTTTAATTTGCATACCCTAGTTTTGCATTGATGTAAAGATAGTGACTTGAGACTTGACAAATGCTAAATGTTTTTGTTTGAATATTAACTTACTGTACAGTCTCCTCTT
This sequence comes from Synaphobranchus kaupii, assembly GCA_029718625.1. Classification (NCBI taxonomy): domain Eukaryota; kingdom Metazoa; phylum Chordata; class Actinopteri; order Anguilliformes; family Synaphobranchidae; genus Synaphobranchus; species Synaphobranchus kaupii. The sequence continues at coordinate 15,865,901 of CM056396.1, forward strand.
GCCTCTACTCCTTTTTAAAATAGCAGGCTACTGTACATAGGCCGCTTCATTGTTGGAAAATTGATTGTTTCAGTTCATTACTTTTGGTGTCCTCAACTTGAAAATGTGATTGGCTCACTAACTCCATAATTGAACTGGCTAAATGGGTAGCTGCCTATATGAAATCATATCAAGGAAGCACCCAGTAGCAAGAATATGATGATCAAACATACACAGTAGGCTACCTTGCTTTCTTTCACGTTATTCACGGTAGTTCAGGTACCTTAACCCTTGTCCTATGTTTACATTTTATGATGCCATTTGTGTTTGGGGTCAAATTGACCCCAATTGTTTAAACTTTGTAATAGAAAGACTTTGACACTTTCTGCATCACATTTTGTGTGTCTCCCAATTGACTAGCCTTTAATCCATAAGTATTAAAAATCTGTGATGAAACATCAAATTTTAGAGCCTGAGGTAATGAACGTTTGTGAAGTTTAATATATGGGAAATTGCCACCAGAATTACCCACAAAAAATCTGAGTTAAAAACTAATAAAGGTTGTATATTTTCTTACTTTTTATACAGCTACCCCACAAATGCCGCCACACACCACAACACCTTTTATTCAAAGTTGGTATAGGACTTTTAAAAATATAGCATTATGTTTATTGCGTGTTTACTATTTAATTGGATCAAATTAGAAAAAAATCATGGTGTCAAGATGAAAAAATAAGGTTAACTGGTTTTTAAGAGACGTCAAACATTGAATCGGGTCAAATTGACCCGGAACATAATACGAGGGTTAATATTATACATTATACATTGTATAAATGGTAGCTAGTACTAAGGTAAACTATTGTCGTGTCGACACGGCGTTTATTTGCAAAAATATGACTTCCCTCCAGGCGTTTATAAATGCTTATTTGAGACCAGCCTTAATTCGTTTTACGTTAAATTACTGCATGTCACGGCTTAATTAATTAACTAATTAACATTTACTTGCACTTACCAAAAAAAAGGTTGTATATTTTGAAAACATACATGTAAAAACCTCAAAAATGCAACAAATCGGGCTTTAGGAGATTTTTCATACCTGGCATAGACCCTATCACTTTTTGAGCCATGTTCACTCAATTTCCTCTTGAGTTTATTAAGTCTCTTAAAGGCTTATTGAGGGTTATAAACATCCGTTATAAAACAAGCGGACCAGGAGATGATTACCGGACACTGTCTGCTCATATGCAATGAGCGTAGACGTTGGGGCGGCAGGCTAATTTAGGTAGATCAACGCAGCTTGACAACCGTGGTGTATCATGTACACAAGCGAATGAAAGGGTCACATTTCACTTAGTGTGCGTGGATAACGTGCAGGAAATGGTGTCTGCGGATCGCATCCGCAGGCCTGGCCATGCGTTGTGTGTGTTGTGCTGTCGGGGGCTTGATTCATCTCTGCACCACTGCTCCCCGAGTATTTCAAAAACTGTCTGTGTGCCTCGCTCTCGCTCGTCTCAAGGGGCACCCCCCTCCCCCAATCTGAAGGTTCCCCACAGCTGCCCCGAGCCGACTGCCCGTCACTCAGCGGGTCGCTTCACAGGCTCGGACGCTGACAGGCTTCTGACAGGCCTCTCTCCCTATAGCGGCTGCCAACCTGCCAATCCACCGCGGCTGTCGCTCTGGCCAATCTCTTTCTCTCTCTTCTCCCTCTCTCTCCCCCTCCCCCCCCCCTCCACATTTTCGTCTGGCTGTCGCCGTCGCCCTGCGACGAGCGACGTCCCTCCGCGACCCGACGCGCCACTCTGTTTCCGGCGGACGCCGTTCCTCCTCTCCCGCCGCAGTCGGGCTTCGTCGCCGCCGCCGCCGCCGCCGCCGCCGCCTCCGCCACTCGGCTCAGAGCATCAGCCTGCTCTCTGAACAAAGCCACTCAGGCACATGATCAAAGAGTCTTGAAAACAGACCCCAGCCCCCCCCCCCCCCCCCTGCAGGAGTGTGTTGGCCTTGTTTTGGCTGTAGGAGACTTGGGGGGGCGGGGAGGGAACAATATAACAGGACTTCCACTGACTGCCATTCGACTGGTGCAGAGGTGCGAGATCCCAGCCAACCCAGCCAACCGCACTCCGCATGCCAGCCAATCACCGGGCCTTATCTGGCCTGCTGTTTGTAGGGCAAGGCTGCTACCGCTGATAGCAATCAACCGTTTCTAATAGAGGCGCTCGCAATAATGTTCAAAGAGTGAGGCAAACTTTATTTTTATCCTGCACACCCACAGATCATGGGCAGCTTAAAGCGCAGAGCCATAAGACAAATTAAGCCGTTTATCTCCTCGCAACAGCTCAGCACCATATGGTCTTAAAAATTTAAATTCTGAACCAAAAAAACAAGCCGCACTGGAGTTCTCATTCATTAAAAAAATATTAATAATACAATTAGTGCACTGAGAAGCATTTTTGCGCTTTATCGATTTCGCTTGGGCCTTCTGCCGCCATTAACCATCTTTGGACCGGAGCTGGTTTAAAGCATCGCTCTCGTTTTCCCCCGCTGAGCCATCCTCCTCAGTGCTGCATGAGAGGCGTCGCAGACCACAGCCTCCCGCTCGGCGCTGACCCCTTTACGGTCACAATCAGCTGCCTTTCTGCAGGGTTCAGCAGAGAACACGACCTTCAGATATGAAAAATCACTGCAAAAAGCAGAGAGAGAGTATGTGTGTGTGAGAGAGAGAGAGAATGTATGTGAGATAGTGTGTGTATATGTGTGTGAGAGAGAGAGGGAGAGAGTGTACGTGAGAGAGTGTATATATGTGTGTGTGTGTGTGTGTATATGTGAGAGAGAGAGACTCACGCTGCCTGCAATGGTCTCCACGTGCTAATTCACGGATGGTAAGTGGTAAGAGGAGGGGCAGCGAGGGGAGTCGCGTCCACACACACGTGCACACAAACAGGCGGGCTCATCTCAAACGCTACTGTAGGGCAATGGCAATTTTGCCAATATAACCGACCGTTGGGATTTCTTTGGTTTGCGATTCATATCATTCGAGTGGCCTGTGTAAACACCTTATTTTTTAAATGCTCTCAGTAGTACACAGAGCTATATGCCATTGTGTCTTGATCCTGCAGAAGATAACCAAGCCGAACACTACTTTTTCACCAAGTTTTCATCTGGGCTGTGGAAACACCACGGGTTTACGCGGTTATTTTCACACAGCGACAGCACAACGGTGCAGTTGATCGCAACTCCGACAGGCGCCGCATCGCGCCACCTATCAACGCATCGTATCCTGAGCAGCCGTGGGCGGTGGTCTCTGGCGAAAGGGGTTGCTGCTGTGAAGGACCTCACAACTGCAGTTATGCGTCTGCAGACGGGGAAACGGTTTCACACACCCGACAAAAGACTGAGAGGGCTCTCAATGCAGGCAGAACAAGGTAGCTCACACCGCAGTACTGGGGGAGGAAGAGGGGAGTATGACAGAGCGAAGCAATCTGTGGGCCTTTCCAGCTCTACAGGTTTACGGTCCTACTGCAAACTCTGAAACACAATTACTCTCCCTGGCATTTGTCTCTGGGTAACACAAAACAAACCCCAATGCTTTCCTTACCACAATGGCGGTGGCAAGACCACAGGGAGCTCTCCGGCGAGAGATTAATCACATAAATAAATACTCCTCTGTTCTGTCACCCGCCACCACCGGCAGCCTCTGGGCGGATGACCGGATTCGCCGTGTTTTTTTTAAGTTTTTTTTTTGGGAGCGCTCGTTAGCCCGATAGCGTCGCACGGACTCTCAGAACCCGTTAAGACAGGTATGCATAATAAATCTGGGGGAGAGAAGGTCGTGTCAGCGATCTCCTTCTCAGCGCCAACAGTACAAACCTCTCAAACCCCACTCTTTTAGCTATTCAAAAAGTGGCGTGCTTGTTTGAAGGAAGTTGATGGGGCCCTTGAAGACACGCATTTAATTTTTTTTTCCCCGGGCAGGTAACGATTTTTGCAAGCCCTCGACATTGCCCGCGTTCATAATTTCAGCGTCGCTGCAAATACCGAGCGGGAAAATGAATAAAAAGAGGCAAAGAAAAAGTGGTGGCGGAGGCAGCGCGCGTTATGCCCTCTCTCCCATTGTGTATGCAGGCGGCGCTCTTTAAGGCAGTCCTCCTGGAGCTTTCCTCCGCTCTGAGCTCCTTCCCGCTAGCTCAGCTCCCGCTCCCGCTCTCAGGGGGCGGCGGGGTATCCGTCACCGCCGGGCAGAAGGGCCACATGGTCGCCCGAATCCGCCAAACACCCAGGGGACAGGAAGCGGAAGCTAATCATATACTCTTAACCACCTAACCTTGGGTTCAAAGCAGCGCTAATAACTTGCTCTGCGTCGTCTCCTCTCCTCCCTCTCCTGCGCAGGAATTTAATGCTTTTCAGTCTCGGGTTTGGAGCGAACGGCGGCGTCGATGGCGCGCGTTTTCCGCACGGTAACGCTAAGCAGCGGGGGGGCGCGGTAAGTCGTCTGCCAGCACCCCAAGCCCTAAAACGCAGCGCAGCAAGCCGACGCGCACTCCGATGCTGACGCAATCTCACGAGGAGCGTGAAATTACCTGCCAACGATGTTATTACAGACGTAAACCCCCTACTGTTAAGAAATAACCCGGTGTAAGTCGTTTGGTAGGACTCTATATGAACCTAGTAAGGGTCAACAACTGTGCAAGTTTAGTATTACCAGCTAAGGATTTTCCCAGGAGCTACATTACATTATTTATGTTCCTGCACAGAGCGTGTTGTATTTTTTCCGTATTACCCAGTTATACGGCAGAATATTTACTGAAGCAACTACATTTATATACCTTGCTCAAGGGTACAACCACAATAACAAACCAGAGATTAGAAACAGACGCGCCGCGTAAAAGCCTGCTTCCAAAACCATGTTGCCCCAATTTTAAGATGATACTGAAACCCTTCACTTTTTCCAAGGACACATCAAGTTAATTTCAAGGTCTAATCATGTACATGTTTAGCTATTACCGTCAGATACCCGACTAATATTGTTTTAGAGAGAGGCCATAAGTGATATAAACCTCTATCAACTCACATTTCCAGAGCAGTCATCCAAGTCAGTCATCCAAGTAACCTTAAACCACACAGATAGGCTACATATTCCATCAACCATTCCAAAATGTACATTCCCATGATTCTATGGGCTGACCATTTGTTTTGCACTATTATGAAGATTTGTTTTCACAACTCTTTCCACTCTAGAATACTCTTCCCAATGTATTTTTTTGGAGAGGCGGTGGAGTGGGGGGGGGGTTGGAGATGTCTCAGTTTGAATCATGTTTTGCATTGCAACCTAAAAAAAACAAAAACTGCTTGAAAATGAACAAGAAAAAAACAAAAACAAAAAAAAAACTGGAGGCACTGCATCTTCACACGCTTTGATGCTGAACACTGACAAAAAAGGAATGTGGAAAAAAAAGAAAAGAAAAAAGAATGATTTCAAATTCAAAGTGCTCAGCTGCTCAGAAAACATTAGACTAAAGTGTTCCTGTCAGCTCTGTTAAGGGACACCTTCTGACACCATAAAACCTTATGTGCCCTACAGTCTGTCTGCAAGTTTTCAGGCCAAATCAATTTCACCGAATACGCAGAAAAATGCAACGGAACGAAGAGAGCAGGGCGTCGCCAGTAAGCATATGGTCTGCGGACAGGCACGCATCTCATCTTGGGTTACATAACGTTACCAAGCCTTCACTTATGCACACAGCAAATGCACTCCACAGCTGCCCTGTAAATCCATGATTCAGCATTACTAACTCGGTGAAATATGTGGTGTACATCATGTCTCCTAATGAGACAAAAGAATCAATTGGAAAAAAAACTCTTGAGTTTCAGTACTGCAAGATATGCTGGGATGAAACAGAAGGACTAGTCGTCAACGGTCCTGTGACTTTCTCAAAGTGGCCTTTCAAAACACACCACTGTGCATGGCAAGTATGAAAACATCTTGACCTCCGAAATGTTATCAGTGAAGCTAGATTTTGAACTGGGCTATCGGTTATGACTCCGAGTCAGTCACAATAACCTTCTTACGGTAATCAGACTAGATCACAGTGCCTTTATCTTGGCTCGTTTCTGTAATCAGTTTGCTCTTATTAGACTTGGTGTAAATAACGTATCAGATAGAAACTTCTTACGAGATTTGGCAGTGAGGAGGATAACAGCTTGGAAAAGAGCAGTGGCATGTTTGGCGACTGTCGGCGCTCCTCGTGTACAAAGGGGATGGAGCCGGCCTATGATTTGTTAACGGAACGCTAAAACACAAGAGGCCGTACTGGAAATGGACCTCATCTTCTCTCCCACGCAACCTGGACGATTACTCATCACAAACGCAGAAATGACAGCATATCCAACCAAACACGTACCCCGAGTTTTATTTTAAACGAAATGGTTGTGGGGATTATCCACCATCAGTACCATCTGCGGGTTTTATTACTCATGGAAGCTAGGGATGCTTCATTATCATACTTCATTCACAGCATCACTGACATGTTCCCTGAAAATGTATTTTTATGGTATTAGGCATCACGCGAAGCGGTTCGAATTTCACACGATTTGATTTCCTGGTTAAACCAGCTTGAAACGAACACAATCCTTGCATCTTGAAATAGTAAACCATCACCGGGCCAACTGTCCTTTTTTTTTTGAACGGGCAAAATGGACTTTGTAGGCAAACCGCAGCGCCGCCCCTGCAGGGCGTTCGGCTTTGCGCACACCCAGCTTTGCATGTCTTATGGAGGACCTGTGAGGATTAGAGCAACCTTTCCATCGTGTGGGTGTCTGTTAAAACCCCGGCGAACCAGATGTGGGGGGGAGATACGAGCGCTACTCCTACTCCGCTTTTCGAAATCAATACAGGGTTAATGTACTTAATCCTCCGACTGCGCGGCGCAGGAGCTGGTTGCCTGGCAAAGAATCCACGGGGCTCTCCTCGAGCGAAGATGCAACTTTGCAGATCAAAGGCGGGAGATGAGATATGCAGAGTGCGCTTGTCTGGGGCCGCTGTGCAACCCAACAGCACTGGCACGGAGGTGAGCCGGGTGGGAGGGGGCAGAGGGGCGCAGCCATTACAAACCAAGTAATTAAATAATTTCCTAAAAAACCAGCCTCCGTTTCCTAACAAGTCAGAGCCGATACAGTAGACGGTTGCCCAATATGTGTTGTGTCATTATGCGTTTACACAGGCTACGCGCGCACCAGGACGAAATGTATGCAGCGGCATTCAAATGCACCTGCTGTTGTTCCCGTGCGGTAAACGGATTAAAAAAAAACAACTAACGTGCAGTCATAGGGAGCGGTCAGCAACCCGAGGGGGCGGATCTGAATCTGGAGCGCGGTTTATGTATAGCCGACCGTGCCACACGCTACACTCGCTTAGTGAACCTACGCCGGGGTGCTATCAGATTACCCCGTGCAGCAGCATCAGACGGCATCAGACCACAGATCGTAAAAAAATATCAGAGACAATCGCTGCTAGCAGGGAATCCAGGAGAAATGCGCACGGCTCCAAAGCGTATTCCAAGTTGACGGTTACGGCTATCACGCGCACCAGTTTTTCCGGGTTATACAATCCAAAGTAGCAACACTGCAAATAACTGCATTATGCATTTGTGGGCCCTTGAAACAAACAATGGACAAACTACATACTCGTAAAAAATATAATGATTCTGACATTAACTAGAAAGGTGCAGTCATTGCTGAACATTGGTCACATGAATATGAACTTCCCTTTACTAAAATCAATCATGCGTTTCCACGTGGTCCAAAGTCACATTATCATCAGATAGGCCAGCTCTACAGAGTGTATTGGATTCATCAGATTAAATTGGTCACGCCGTTTGCCTTCATAAAGCAGTACGTTTGACAATGGAAATCAACACAATGGAACAGCTGCGTGATAGCTACAATGAAAAGCAACAGGAGCAGAAAAAATATGAATGATTCTGCATAAATATTAGGTTTTGAAGGGACAGTCTGCAAGTTCCTATTATTTGCTCAATTCATACTACACATAAATCTCATACTTAAGAAAAACCTTTGTTATGCAGCAGTGATGGCTTCAGTAGTTAATGATTAGACGGTACATTTGCTGGTCACCAGCCTTTACAGTCCACTGTCTGATAAAGACAATATGGCACAACTCATGCAATTCTAATGGAGCATTAGTCCCTACGGACTATGGTTGACCTTGGTCTAAGCAAAGAGGTTTATAAACCACCTTCATAAATTGACAGAAACGTAATGCAGATTGGACAGAGCGGATTGATTTTACTTCACGTTTAGCTGCAGAGAGTGTAGCTCTGAGAAGCCTATAAGGATCAGGAATATAATCTAGCAGAGGTGTCATGTCACACAGATTTTTGCCTACTGATTGGACATAACATGCAAAATCTTTGCAAACTGGGACGCATTCACATGCAAAGAGGCACAGGAGGTTTTGCAAAGGGGCTGATGAGGATGTCTGGAGCTTGTCAATCACACTTCAAAACATAGATCTCAGGATATCACCTGCAGTTAAGCCATCTCTATCATGTTGTGATCCTCTCCTGAATGCGCACGAAACCAGCCAGTAGAACCCACCGGTTTCAAGTATAGCACATTACAAGCCATTAAGTATATCTAGAATTATACTAAAGATTGTATAAATGACAAAACTTCCACTATTCGCGAGGTAAGACGTTAAGGGGAAGCAGAATAAAGGGGTATATCATTAGACCGGAACCTAAGGGGGCTTATTATTAGCCTGGAAGTTACGCACGTGCAATTTTACTGCATAGCCATAAAGAATAGGAGGGAGGGGGGCTGTTTAGTAACCGAAGCCAAATATTAGCTTCCTCACTAACGAACTACCTAGCGTTAAGTGACTTAGCCAACCACCTATGCTAATCTCAGCCTGTATTAGCACTGAACGCAGTGTAGGCTGTCGGGCAGATAAGCACGTCAATCGAGGACAGGGATATTACCAGAGGTGAAAATCCAGGGGACATAAAGTAAAAATCCTCACCAGTATTTTGCTCCAATCACCTGGATTTGCTCATTAACACAATTCTTCAGCGAGGAGGTAGAACTAATTAGTGAAATCAGCTGGTTGAGTCTATGGGTGGAAGAAACACATGGTAGGACTTTTACTTTATATGTCCCCTGGATTTTACATATCTGGATATTAGTGATAATAGCATAGACTGGAAACCGCGTCAAGTCATACTGCCTTCGCCTTCCGGGTTGAATTCCCCGCTGACATCTGGACAGCCACGTTATTCTTTGACAAAGTGCTCTTACTTCTGTGAGATAAAGCAGTTGCTTCCGAAGTAACGTTAGTTTGCTAGCATTGGCCACACACACACACACACACACACACACACACACACACACACACACACACACACACACTATAGACAACATAACGTTACCGAAAACAGCTGCCGTTAGTATATCTACTTAAACTAAAAAAGCAAAACGAGCAGCAAATGGAAACAAGACAAATGTTTATGCAGGGGCAGTATATGATCAAAACTAGCTAACGTTAGCCAAGAAGACTCCTGCATAAATGAATGGATGCGCATTTAACTTGCCAACGTTAGCTTGCTATGCTAGCAAGCTACGTGGGCACGAAGCTTGTGAATCACGACAGACAGAACATTTCAATCAAACCTGGATGAATTCAGGTTCACAAGTTAACTGAACGAACGCGGACAGTGTTGGATATACTTTAACTGATACATACATCTAGATAACTAGCTACCATTTCAAGTTAACGTTAGGATTACAACATTCTGGCTAGCTACTAAGCCATCTTATTAGGGGGCGATGAGTTGCGATTGTGTTATCGTTACATTGTATACTGAAATGAAAGATTACCCTCAGACACGTAGTGGGTTCACCAATCGTCAAACATCTTGCAGGTAGCTAGCTCGCTATTAACGTTAGCAAGCTGGCAACTCACCATGGGTCAAACTCGTGGATGATGCTCTCGAAACGAATCACCGCAAACAGTCTCGAACTAAAGCCTGCCAACCAGGCCAGGAAGAGTATGGTGAACGATAGCAACGACTGCCACCCCGCTGGCTGTGTCAGTCCCCCCGACAGGCTTCCTCTGGCTCCTCCGCCTACAGCGCCGGGCCGACTATTAGCCAGAAGCGTGCCCCCGGCATGCGTGGAAGCTTTGTGCTTGCCGTCGGTGACTGTGTGCTGCTCCGCCATATTCTACGCGATTAGCGGTGTGTTCTGGAAGGAAAGAGAGCCCCCTCTCCTGCCACGCGTCTCCCCTGTCTCCTACTAGCCCTGCGCAGCTCCCCGTCGCTCGATGTGGCCCCTCTTCCCCGGATCCTCTTGAAAAGTCCACCGGTATTTATTTGCAGGTAGGGTTTCCGCAGAGTACCATTACACCGGGCAGGAGCTGAATGACTTGCTCAGAATGTGGGGGTGGAGATGGGCGGGTCAACAGGAAGAGCCGTTAGCCTCTCACAGTGCGACAGGTACAACGGGGAGGAATAAACGGTTGGTTCCTCACAAACCAATCCCTGGGAAGTACATCGTGACAGACAGTGCATGTTTACCAATGAGGAAGCACTATCGCCAAGTTTATCATCCAGCACAAGATTACTGGTTATATATTTTTTTCAATTTAGCCGCTGTCAACAATTCTGAGCAAAATAAATAGATACATTTTTAGCAAAAAGACAAAGCTGTGCAGAAAGAAGCGTACTTGATACAGCATTTATTTTTTCAGCTAAAGGGAATAAGGTAGCCTACTGCTAGAGAACTGATGCAGTGGATTGTAGCTACATTTAATTCAAAATGTCGTATTAAAAGTAATAATTATATATATATATATATATATATATATATATATATATATAGAGAGAGAGAGAGAGAGAGAGAGAGTAGCACAGATCATACATAATCAAGATTGCATTTCATGATAACTGGCATTTTCTTGCCCCTGGGGAATCTCTGGCTTTGGAGGTATATAGTCTGATGTAATTACAGATGGATCAGATTGACCGTTAATTTGGCCATTGGGTAAGAAATGACACTTCATGAAAGGGAAAAAGTGCATTAACCATTGCTTGATTCAATGCTATAATCTTTTCTCAAATATAGCCTTTGTTTATTGTAGTAGTATCCCATTATTTGAGGTACTGTGACTTCACGTTTGCATTTTATTCGCATTTAAATATTTTCACCAGTTTGATTAATGCGAGTCCATTTTTCTCCTGCCAAATAAAGTGCATGCTTTAGGATTAGCAAGCATCGATTCTGTTGTGAAGTTGATTCTGGAGATTATAGTGTCACAAAAAAATATATAAAAAAGCTTTGAAATGTCATTTACAGCACAATCCCAGGTCCATGCATGGAAACAGATTGAGACAGCTGTCCTTACAGAACCTATACCAAGATAAAAAAATCTATGGTAAATATATATCACCACATATGAGACACCAAGCACCAGTGCATTCCGTCTCCTGGCTGTTAGATGGAGGAAAAAAGTAACCGAAAGATTGTGCTGATTCATTAAGAGAAAGTGCTTGTACTTTTTGCAGTTTTTTTGTTCTTCTAGCTCAGGTTATAATGGAGGACTGGTAATTTACTTTCTATAACAGCCTGGAATATTCCACCCATTATATTTTTCACTAATGGGTACCTCAACAACAACAAAAAAAACTTTAGCACAATTTGTGGTTTGCTTTCTTACGCACTGGTAAAGCTACATGCTAAATAGAGAGTGATGATATTCACAGATCTATATAGATTTATTTTCTCTGCGAGTATATTGTTCTTACAGCATATTAGTCATGTTATCGAATGAAAAGATGTACAACGTTTTGGTTATTTTTGGCAAATTAAAGGTGAAAACCTGCAAAACATTCTCATATTTACCATTAAAAGCATATTCAAGAGAGCTTGAATTCATTTTAAGCTCCAATGAGATTTTTATGTTCTATGATTATAATAATGTAAAGTCCATTTTTTTATGTGGCCAGAGAACAAGTACTGTTGCTTTTAAACAAGATGTACAATCGTCACTTCCATTGGGCTCCACTGTTTAAATGATTTATTCAAATAAATGGTTGAGCTAAACTGCCCAACTGCCAAAAACACATTTGTTTAATGTTTGTGTCTCTGGACACACCTCGCCTCTCTCTATACCCATGCCTGTTCTGTGGTAATGAAAAGGTTTGTCACAGGACTCAAGTCATTCTTCACAACGGGGGAATGTCATTGGTTTCACTCCCCTCTACTAATGGAAAATCCTATTTTAATCAAATATTCAATTTTTTGTCACGCCACAGGGAATGAGGGCAAAATCTACATATCGATGTTTTTGAAAGTGGAAACGGCCTCAAAACAAAAGCACAATATATTTATTCACCAACAGGGGAGGGGGGAGGACAGGTATGAGCAGGGTTGTGTGAAGGGGGAGTGGATGGAATGGATGGATGCCAACACCGGCAATAGACACATAAGATAAATAAGACGAATAAATCGAGAGAGGAAGGAGCGGACAGGAAACAGACAGACAGGAAACCGATAAAAATGGGTGGGTAAGGAAAGGCAAGGCGAGTATTGGGTGGGAACATGTTAATGGAGGGCAGTGGAGAGACGATACAGACACAATGACAGGAGAGTGTGAAGAGAGGACAGGCGTTAGATGGAGAACAGATGGCTGATGGGAAAATCAGTTGCTAACAGGATAATTATGGGAAATAGATGGAGGTGAAAAATTGCGTGCTAAGTAGCTGGAGGGTGTTCAGACATTGCAGGAAAGAGAAAAGATGATTATGACCTAGAAAATCAGACATCAGTGTCAATTGCGCCATTGTTCCATAGCAGTATCACAAACAGCAAATCTTAGGGAATTAAATAATTCACATCCTGCTGCACCCTGGTATGCACACAATTTAGTTTCAGACCAGGGGGGTATTTCACAAAGCAGAATTACTGAGTTAGCTGGATAACTGCACTGAGTAAAATCCGGAACAGCTCTTTTTACTTCAGCCCATGTTCCAGATTTGGGAGAGTTCTGGATTTTACTCAGTGCAGTAATCCAGCTAACTCAATAATCCTGCTTTGTGAAATACCCCCCAGGAAAATCCCATCAATCTTGAGTTAATTCAATCAAATCAAAGTTTGCTCAGTCCACTGGCACCTGCATTTACTTGGTTGTATTTGTTTGTCCAATGTGTTTGTTTGTGTCTGTTGTACCCAGGTCACTCTTGAAAAAGAGATCCTGCATCTCAATTTTGTTACCTGGTAAAGGACAAATACAAATAAAAATGAAAGATTTAGACCAGAATTCTGCTGGTTTCAACATTTCACTGTTTGTTTGTATCTTTGTTTACCTGCAGCAGAATTTAAGGGTATAATGTACATCATCATACATTAAGTTTGTCAACAGTCCCTGACTGGGATATGGGATAGACAGGAGCGATTATTTATGAAATTACATTTTCAGTGCACAATAACCATATTGCAGCCTTGAAATGGTCGTTTATTCACAGCTCCAGTTTGAAACCCTTGTAGTTATTCTTATTCAATTATTTGAATTTGCATTCTGATGTAATTACTGTCAGTCACTATCACACATAGCTTCAATCTAACCAAACCACAATTATATTTGAATCAACAATTTACGTTAGCGAGTCCAACAATTTACATGTGAAATTACCCTTAATCTTTACTTCAGCCATGCTAATCTAATTTTTCAAGTCTTTTTTTGAAGTCCAGCTACTGTGTGTTCACTTCCGTATCCTGATTGCTGTAGAAGCAAAAAAAGAAAGTAGCATCCGCAGGCTTGGTGGGTCAGAGGAGAGTGTTTCAAGCTCTCCTGTTCAACCTGAGCAACAGTATCTGATAGAAGAATGAGAATTAAAAGTGCTGGTTTCACCACACCATGAAGAATCTATCTGATGCAGGGAGCAACCCTCTTCGCGCACTCAATTTCTGTGAGAGGACACTCACAAACCACAGGGGCGCCGTGGGTCGACAACGCTCCCATAATCGAAAGCTCTGCTCAGAATCCTCGTCCATAATTCAGGCTTCGATCCAAGCTGACAATGTGAGACTCTTCCCTTCTAATTCTGGCTTTGCTTCAAACCTACAAGATTCTCTCCTATTCAAAATCTGCCCCCAAACTGTCCTGATGTTGAATACTGTTCTATACAATGTATGGCTACAAGAAGGCTATAATGGTAAATCATCCTTTCCTATCCGGATAATTTAATACTTTTCTGAGCTCGTCTTTTGCCACCGGTGCCTCCATAGCAGTGATCATGTTTGCTATTAAACAACAATACACATTCGTCAATGATAGAGCTTTGTTCTGTTGCCCTGACTCCACATATACTATATATCCATGTTGACATCTGCTCAATACATTTCCTTAACCTAGTAGTCGTAGCCCGTAAACTTCTTTGGCCTTTGGAATGGCACTTGAGGACAATAACCCTGTATTATTTGCACAGGGAATGAACTGAATGTGTTTCCCCCTACAGCAGGTCTGAAAACATCTTTGCAGGGTATTGCTTACCGGCGATGAACGTTTGTTTATCTGTAAACAAATTCAGACAAATTGCAGACAAGGCGGAATATCCTGACAGGGTTTCTTGGTAAATATGAGTTCTGAAATATTAATGTAAACAATGTTCAGCGGATTTAGCATTCAAGAAAACATTATGTCCAGTATTTTGTCTTTTAAAAAAAAAATATTATTATTATTTCAAGCCCATATGAATCTGGGAGATTTGCAGCCGGGTTGGATTGCTCACTCCGTTGCACTTTATTTACAGATAGGAACTTTTATCTCACTAACTAAACCAGGGAAATAACACCATAATATTATTGTTTCACACAAGACCCAAGACAACGCATTTCCTCTGAAAAGGGAAGACCTATCACAATATTACGTCGCTATTTTTGTGTGATTCATTTAATTCTGCAAAGCAATTACAGACACATACAAACCAAAGCTGAAAAAATACAATAGAATGGACCGTCCTCAAAAAAATGTGTTTGCTGCTGGAGGTGGTGTTGTGGGTGACAGTCTCTTCTCTGGTCCAAGTATGAAACCAAAGCCCCATTACTGTGTGACACAACACTCACAGTAACATGAGTGTATGTGAATGTGCGCTTTGTTGAATGCCGTGTCAAATTACCTTACCATGAATGAATATCCGGTTTTCACTGGTGTCCCGGCCAAATTCCCTCTCTGGCTCGATATCGCCATCTAATCATACGCTCAGAAAATTGACTGTATACGTCATTGTCCCGCCACTTGAACTGATGCGCAGTGACTGGCGCGGTGCTGTGTAACACCCAGGTGCGGCATATTGCCAGTGGTTTAGGTGAGTCACTTCCACTCACTGTAAAGTGCCCTGAGATCCTTGGAAGTTGCTATAAAAATGGAGTTTATTAATTCTTTAATTCCCTAGGCCTCCGATGGATTCTCCTACAAGAGACTTGAAGACAAATGCTTTTTATCTCTTCATTTGTCATTTTTTTTACATCCTTATCTTTGCATTTAAACACGCAGTACTCCACCTTCCGCAGTCAGGTTTCATATATATACCGCCGTCAGTTCTGCATCACTGACACCTCTCATATCTGACATTAGTGAACTTTGGTCTTATCGCTCTTATTCGCGGTGACATTGCAGCGGCTGTAATCTCTTGCACACACTCTATACTTAGGGTAGTGTATAATTTGGTGACTCACTTTCGAGCTGGAAATCAGGAGAAGTCATTCACGGAGACTGGAGCGCCATATGCTTCTGTGGGCGTCGCTTGTACATATTTGCATAATAATTAGAAAGTAAACACTCCGGTGAGCCATGTTGTATTGCAAGAGAGGAACTTTGTTTATTACCATGCAAATGTCAACCCAGGTAGTGAGCAGTTTGTCTGTTTGGAGTAAACAATAACCGGCAAGAAAATATATATCATCATCTTGCAAATTCCACGGGTCTCTCAGCTTCAGTTCAACTTATCGCTGACATTGTAGATATGGTGATTATTAACAGTGGCAAAGTTCGCATTTAGGAACTTCTGAACTATGTCATTTTTGCATGCACAGTTTCTGTGTTTGTGTGATTGGTTTCAGGATGCTCGTAGAATGCTGATGGGTTTTGTAGTTCATGGGCATATATGATTTGAATGCTGAAAGGCGAGAGGCATTTCACTCTGTCAGGCTTATCAGAGCCGTACTCTGTTGACTCAGCTGACTCCTCTCCGAACGCCCTGTGAGAAATGTGTCCATGTGGTGGAACCTGCTTGCAGATAAACACCAATAATTTCCTCCAGAGGACAGACTGCATGGACCATACAACCTGAATATATATTGGTATAATTTTTTCATGTTATTCCCCCTGAAAACTCACTTCATTCGCTGTAGAAATATAGAAAAGTTGCATCGTGAAGTGACTTAAATATACATAACTTGTATCATGTAGTAATTACCTATTAGTTGTTCGGAGGGCCAATCCTGTAAAGCTGCTAATGATGTCAGATGCTTGCCGCTGCCTCCACCTGACCTGAACTGATCAGCGCAGTGAAGCGACTTGTTTGACATAATAAGTGAGTCTATCTTCGACTGGTAAGAGTCATGGTCCAGCTTTGCTCGTGCCGCTTTTCAGCGAGAAACCACAGAACGCACGGCTGCTTCGTGCTTCAGTGACGCCCCATTGAACCCAGCGCTGAGACTCGCCTAAGCCATCTCTGCCCATTCCTCCTGCGCGAGCACAGCATTCGAGCGCTCTGTGCATTAGCCGGAGAGTCATCAGTGCGGGACATGATGTACTGTCCGCTGCAGTGGTCAGCCCGGCCCACTGCAGCCAGTTTATGCACACCTGTTCAGCCCGTCCTCTCAACATCATATAATACAAAATACAAAAATACATCATTAAAAAAAAGAAATGTTCAGACCAATGATACCATCTTTAAATTTGAAAGGAAGAATGGTTTTATTGAAAAAGGTTTTTTTTTTGTGGATACAGTGATGCATTGATTTTTGTCTGACTGTGCACGGTGTGGCCGTCTGGAGGATTTTGGCAATCAATGGCATTTTTTCCCCTTTTCTACTTGATGGTTGTCGGATATTTTTAGTCCAAATGAAATTTATGATGGTTATTATCCTCGGAATGGTCAAATCGCTACTTGCCATTCATCCTGTACAAAAAAAAATAATATCCAGTTTTATCGTCGTTGGAACAGATGAGATTTTTCATGTGAAAACTATATTGTGTTTTTGTAAACCTGTAATTTGCTGCAAATTAAAATAACAGTGAAGTAGGCCATTAAAACACATATGCACAATGATAATGATAAAGAGAGAACTAAAAATATGTGCATAAAAATGAAAGTACGAATAACAGTTATACTTATAGTCATGATAAGCACTCTCAAATAATCACAACAATAATGACTGCAAGATTAATATTAATACTAATGATAATAGTCTATGAGACAATAACTGCCCACAGAGATCTCCCAACGGAAAGGATCATGACGGTATGAAAAAGTTTGAAACCATCATTCAAACTCAAAACTCTGACTCCCCATATTTTATTCCTGTCAGAAACAAAACCTGCCGCAATATAAAATAGCCAGATGGCCACCTGGGTGATAGTCTTTCATCCGTGAGAAATGATTTTCACCAAAAAAATATAACTTGGCTGTCACTTCTGGGAAAAAATGTAATTCAAATGTTAAAAAACATTTCTCAATTTCTCAAACTGTGGAGGGTGCCAAATGCCATGGCTGAATTCTTGCAATTCTTGAAGTTCAACAATTTTATTTCACAAAGCAAAATAAGTCTTTTTTAATGTCATTTTTGAAATCTGAAAAAATATTGTTCACTACACAAACGTTCACTCGTAATTTCTACTAAAATGTGATTTAAAGATTAACTAAGAGAATATGTATGGTCAATTGGTTCAATAACTATTGTATATTGATCATGCATTTTGCATATGGAGTGTGTATTAACATATATATTAAAATATACATCATAATGCAATAATTGACTCAGCAAGAAAAAATATGACTTCAATCCTAGAACAGACCCAGTTCCACCCAGTTCCAGAGCTATTTAGTTTAATACAATATTAGTAGAATACTACAGCAATTACAACGTCAAAGCTTTGAACTAGCAGTTTGACTAGTTACAACAGGGGAATCTTCACTATAGCAATGGGAATTCCTTATCAATAGCGTGTATTCAAACCTATCCTTCTGTCTGTATCTAATCCTGCTATTACACATTACTCTCCATAAGCTTTATGTGTATGCTAGATGAACCAAGAAAGCATATATTTATGAATATATATTTTTATACAATATAAAAATATATACAATATATATATATATATATATTGTATATACAGTATAACATCACTCGGACCTCAACACCGGCCGGGAATATGATTAAAAAATATATATAAATAAATAAATATACACTACTCACAAAAAGTTAGGGATATTCGGCTTTCGGGTGAAATTTCAGGATGAACCTAAAATGCACTATAACCTTTACAGGTGAAATTAATTTGACCTTCTCTAAACTTTTGAATGCACATGTCCAACTATTCAATGTTTCAGTACTTTTTGCACAACTTGCTGTTCTCTAACAAGGAGCTGAACGGCAAAATTCACAACAGGTGTTTGATCCATGAATCGACCAATAAATTTCCTGGTTCAATTAGAATTGGTATTTAAACAGTCCTCTTCATCATGCTGTTCACATTTTGACATCATGAGACCAAGACGACACCTAACAATTGATCAACAGTACCTCGCCATTGCGAGGCTTCAAACAGGATGTTCTCAGAGGGAAGTGGCCACTGAGCTTAGAGTGTCACAGAGTGTCATCAGCAGGTTGCAACAGAGATACAGAGAGACTGGAAGAGTCACAGAAAGGCATAGAAGTGGACGTCCTTTGGCCACATCCCACACTGATGACCGCTTCATTGTGAACAGTGCCCTGCGGAACCGGATGATGAATGCCACTCAACTCCAGGCACATTTAAGGGAGGTGAGAGGCACCCAAGTGTCACGTCAGACCATTCGAAACCGTTTACATCAGCGTGGTCTGCGTGCTAGACGACCTGCAAGGGTACCTGACCACACCACCAGGCACAGGCGTCATCGTCTTGCATGGGCCAGGGAGCATTTACGCTGGACGAGGGACCAGTGGGCCTCAGTGCTGTTCTCTGATGAAAGTCGATTCACGTTGAGCAGAAATGATGGCCGCCAACGATGTTGGAGACGTCAAGGAGAGCGCCATGCATCAGCCACTGTTGTCACCAGACGACCCTTTGGTGGTGGCGGTGTTAGTGTGGGCAGGTGTGTCTAGTCAATACAGAACTGGCCTACACTTTGTGAATGGTACAGTGACAAGCCCATACTACCTGAATAACATCATTAATCCAGTCATTGTGCCCCTGCATGAACAACACAGGCCTAATTTCATCTTCATGGACTACAATGCTCCAGCTCATCGAGGTCGCATCATTAGGGAAAGGCTGCTGGAGACTGGGGTACCTCAAATGGAGTGGCCTGCACTTTCTCCAGACCTGAATCCCATAGAAAACCTATGGGATCAGCTGACTCACCGTGTAGAGGCTCGTAACTCTGTACCCCAGAACCTCAATGACCTGAGGGCCGCCCTTCAAGAAGAGTGGGATGCCATGCCTCAGCAGACAATAAGTCGACTTGTGAACAGCATGAGACGTCGTTGTCAAGCTGTAATTGATGCTCAAGGGCACATGACAAGTTATTTATGACATTGACATTTTTGTTGTGGTATACCCACCACTGTTGTTGGCTTTTGTTTCAATAAATTGTTTGAGATGAGGAAATCACCATTGCATGCTTCTACTAAAATGCCCTACTTTCATGATACGTATAATATCACTGTAGCGTGAACTTACATTTTCCATAAATTTCACCCGAAAGCCAAATATCCCTAACTTTTTGTGAGTAGTGTATATATATATATATATACAGTATATATAACTAAATCTGTTCTCTCAATCATTCCTTGATAGATATTTTATCGGTTAGGAGAACTGTTGTATGAAAGCAATATGACACTCGAGGTCATGCTGTTATACTGTATACCAGCATGGCTACGACTATCTTCGGCGAATCACAGCTGTGCTGATATACAGTATAACGGCACTCCCTCTCGTGTGATATTGCTTAAATATTCATGGTCCTTTCAATATTATTATTAGTTTCTAGGCTATTATTATTTTGTCCCATGAATACTACAAAGAATGACAAGAGGAGTGTCTCAGCGGACAAGATTTCTGGTGGAGTGTTTTTCACCTTTCCACACAGTTCTGAAACAAAATAGGAAGTTAATAACCCCCAAATTCCCCACTGTTCCCCTCTGCAATGCCTGTGTTCTTTGTAATTGATCAGATTGTGACAATAATGCGCCCTGTCATGAACAGCTGTTCCGCGGGGATGTTCTGGTGTTCTCTCTCTCTCACGCATGAAACCCCGATGGAAGGCAATGACCTTCAGCAGGTCTACAATCAACAGTTGGGTCTCTCCGTACACCCAGAAGAGTACTCTGTTCAGCAGCACTGCACAACTGACTCTGCCACTGATCTGACAAGACAAAAAAAGTCGAGCCAAGAGCTTCCTTCGTGTCGTGTATAGCAAAGGATAGGCCTTGAATGCAGCCCACGTTTTCAATGTTATTCTCAGTCGAGCTAATCATATTCTGTGAAATTTGAGGATTTCATGGAAGAAACTACGCAAATGCGCAGCGCTGTGAAGCTGCAGTTGGGAGACTTCTGGGACATTTCTTTTCCCTCTCCAGCTCCACAGGGCTGATCACTCCCTGACTGACCACAACAGCACAGCCAATTGACACAGTGAAGTGTCCATGTCAATGAATTCCGCAGGTTACGGGTGGCCGGAGGGATGGAGGGAGGGAGGTAGAGTGAGGGGTAGTTGCAGACAGAGAGGAAAGGAAAAGAAAGAGGTGGGGGTAAGTGAGGAGAGAGAAGGAAAGAGGAGGGAGGGGATGAATGGCGGTTAAATTGCTGTCCCCCGTTGACCCCTCATTAGTGACACAAAAACCACTGATGTATTTGGAACATGCTCAGTGGGGCCCAGCAGGATTGATCCACAGGAAACAGCCAGGAAGAAGCAAGCCACGTGTAATTTGATTAATAAAAGTTAGTACCCACTGGCTCATCAGGACACTCGCAGTAAAATAGACTACAGTGTAAAACGGCAAATTGTAAACAGCGGCAGAGTGGAGTCTCTCTGCGATAGATTAGCGGTAATAAATGAAATATGCACTGCCATAGCAACTCATGCAAAAACAATACAAAAAAAAACTCCTGTTCGTGCCCTTGCAGGCCGCTCTACACGAGATTCCACACATGAATTTCTGTAGAAACTGGGAGTAGTATCTCGTTTCAAACGCGTATTTTCCCTCTCCTGACACGCGAGGTTTATCACGCACCCGCAGCACGCTGAGTGCAGTGCGAAGCACTGTGAGAAACAGCCAGCATTTCCCCTTTGACTGACAATGGAGAGGCATACAGGGGCAATCTTAAGTGAATGTGAGAGGCTGTGCTGGCACAAAGGAAGGGTACCTTCGGGAAAAGTCGATACGCATCTGTAGCTACATGCGCGTGCGTTGCGGACGGGCGTAAATGCACGCGCGCGCGTCATAAGCATTAACTAACCCGCAACTGCACTCAAACAAGTCTTTATAGGTGAACACTGGCTAGTTATGACAGCTTGGTAATGAATGAGGTGGGAAAACACCTCATCTGCATGCATGCGTGCATGTAATAATTGCAAGGCCATATCGAAAAACCATGCAATCTTGTCTTGACACTAGACAGTCATATAACCAGTCACCATAAAATCAAAAGAAGATTTGTCCAGAGAGGAAGCCCCCCCCCCCCTTCCCCTCAATAAAAAAACAAAATAACCCAGCTAACTCAGTCTCCAGGCCCCCGTAGTTTTTTTATTGATAGCAAACTCACTTTCCCTTTCTCCTTCCATGTTATTGTGCCTCAAAATTTTGTCTATTTTGTACAAAATCAAAAGCTGCTACCTACAAAGTTAGTTATAGTCCCTCGCTATTTGACACAATAAAAAGGAAGGCTACACAGACATATATGGAAGATGAGAAAACCTCCAGGTCTCAGCTGTGGTCTCTAAAGCAGACTTTTTGACTCAAGCTTTGTTGTTTTTCAAAGAGCTTCCAGAAAACCACAACAGACATTTCTGCTCAAAAGTGACTTCAATGATGCCTGAAGGACAAAGAGTCATCGGAAAAGCACTTGCATTCAAAAAAAAAAAAAAACAACGCATTATGTACAAAACAACAAGAGCTCCAGCAGCAGCCCACGCCGCATTCAATAAACAATTTCCCAACCAGACCCCGACAACGGTTTCCTCATTTCTCCCTGCTCCCACTGGAAGAGCGCTCGTCCTCCCATCTGCTCCCATCATGCAATGCGCCAGAACAAAGCAGAAAGGTGCACATCTCTGCGAGTGCATGCAAGGAGACTTCCTAACCCCTGGCTTTGAAAACCTTGAATTCAGACATGAACAGGTTTGTGTAATTATTTTCCAAGCAATTCCTTTACCCAAGAAGACTTACATAGCTTGCATTTTACATGTTTCTCAGTGACACAGCTGCGCTGTATATTTTAATGAAACACTTAAAAGTTAAGTGGTTTCCTCAAGGATGCAATAATAACACCTTATCAAGGATTTGAACCTGCAATCCTCTGATGGGTAAAAGATCCTCAGCCAATATGATGTACAGCCACTATATTAGAAACATTATGCTGGCAGGCTGGACAAGGCTTGTGGTGATTGCAGCACTGTGGAAGGATCCATACGTCTCTCAGCGTGGGATGAGTCTTCTCTCTCTCCACTTGTCATCCTACCATCTGCAACAGCGAGGAAGTTGAAAGAATAGGTAGACAGATAACAGCTGAAACGGGTACAATCGTTGCTGGTTTTTAAATTTTTTTATTATTGCTCTCAATCCTGTTACCACCCAATACATCCCCATCAGTAACATTCGGTGGCGCAAAGGTTTTCCTTGGCAGACATTTACACTGACGCATACTGAGACACAGAAGCCTGCAAAGCTTATGAAAACCACCATAGAATGTAATGAGTGATACAAGAGTGATCTGCAATATACAGTATTCACCTGTGTTGCATGAGCATTCAGTGTAATTGAAGAAATGCCACCTAATTAGGTCACGTGTATCATCAGGTCACGTGTAGGTCACTCTTATTAACTGTACCCCAAACGTAGCTGTTACCTGTACGTAGGAATATCCAGGATTCTCATCGTTTATTATATTCCGTTTCAAAGCAGCACTTTGCGACAGACTCACTTGCCTGACGAGTAGAACTGCAGAGGTCACCCTCTAGTGGCCATGACAAGCAGTGAACGAACCATCCAATGATATCAGGAACAGTGAGGACGTCCCCACCAAAAAAAAAAAAAAAAAAAACCCATTAACGAGACATTCGCCTTTAAATTTTACTGCTCATTTAACGCAGCCAAAACTTTGAGACGATGAGGGGTATTCCAAGGGAAATCCACCTCCTCTGCAATCTCAGTTTGATGAGTGCATTGCCATCAGCCCAATAGAAGACCCTGGTAGGCCCAAAACGGTAGTGAAAGCGCCAGGAAATTGCGGAAGGAACTGAGAAATGAATCAGGCCTTGGCCGCTATGCTGAGCAATGCGATGGGCCTCGAGGGTGAAGACACACATTAAGATAAAATGTCTTTACATTTGGTACCATAGGTGGGTACATGCCGCTGCAAGTAGAACTAAAGTAAACACAGTTTTCAATCCCCATTGGTATGAGTAGCCTGTATTTGTGGGCTTCATTCTCATGATTCAGACTAGTCAAGACTGCATTGCTTTTTTTATCGTTAGCTGTTGTACGTCGGAGGTGCCAACAGGTGGCAGCAAAGAACAGTGAGACAACAGTCCAGTCAAGGAAGGGGTGGGCACGTCGGCAGACATTTGTTTCACGGTTGCATTTATTATACTTCAAAACTCCTTTTGCGGATACAAAAACATATTTACATACAGGGTACATTTTTAACTTAATAATATACAGGTATTTCGAGTTCATTACATGTTTCACACTTAAAATAAAAATAAAACTGGGCAACAAGCCCAAACTGTTTTCTAGCAGACATAAAGTTGTTGTATTTACACCGTGTTTGCCAGGAGCAGAAGGCTATTATGGGAAAACTACTGGGAGTGAAGGCCCAGGAACACTAGATGATACTGCTAACACAAGCTCAAATAATGGGTATCTGGAACTTTCCATCAGTAGGTAAAGCTGAAAAAGAGAAAAAGGTGATGTCTTCACAGATGTGTTGACACATATGTCCGATTTAACACTTCATCTTTGATTTAGTCTAGCAGTCAACAATAACTATGAGACAAGTGTGATGCACACAGTCTGTTTGGAAGAAACTCTAACAAGCCTGGACTAGATAAAAAAGCTTAGGCACAACAGGGATTCTCAAGACATCAGTAATTGTCTGAGGAAATTGCTCACAGAGTATTCCAGACACTCAGTGAGTTAAGCAGTGTAGAAGATGTGTTTTCCCAAAGGCTTGTTTTGAGCATAGGTGCCAGCACTAGCTGGGACTTAAAAGTACTGGAATTTAAAAGGCAAGTTGCCAATCTTTTCTGGACTCAAAAAAAGTGTAATTTCCTCCCCGGGAGACTCTTTAGCAGCACCTCAATACTGTCAGCTTTTTTTTCTGGTGGAGTGGCAGTTACCAATTTCTTGTGCCAAACTTTTCTTATCCAGGATTTTAATGTCAACTACATGACAATGCCGTCCTGAAGGTACTGTCTTTTTGCATTGAAAGAGGGCTTGGAAAATGTGGTCTTGGGAAATGAGGATTGTTTGACAATGGCTCTTTTGGCACACAGGACCTATACAGACATGCCCTCAAACTGTTGTGTAAATTATCCTGCCGATTCAGCCACTCTGCACCCCCGGAGCAGGGCCACCATGGTTATGAGGCTAGGGAAAGACATATGCTACATCTACAACAGACTCACACATATTTTCTATGAAACTTACCCGAGGCATTTTAAAAAATCATCCACATTTTGAGAAAACACCGCTGGTAACCCAAGCAGATTCTGCAGGTCTCTTTAAACCGCTAACGCATTCTGAACTTGGAAGAAAGGTAAATCGATCCAACCACAGTGATTAATGCGCTACTTTACCCATTGAGTAGAAATGTCCTGCACATGTTGGATGCTGCAAACTTCAAGCGCCAAGGTTGAGTGACGAGGTGGTTAGCAGATTTAGCACAATGCAAAGTAATTTGGGTTTTTTAATTCTGATGAATAAATACAAGTGGAAAAGGACAGTGAGAGGGACTTATAAAAAATCAATACACAGACTGGTATTTGGACTAAAACAATATTTAGAGTAAATATATATTTTTTTTTTTATCAGATCGGAAGCACATTAAAAAAAAAGTATTCAATGTCTCTTCTCTTGTCAAAGTTATACAAAAGTGCTGCTGGATGTACAATATACCTGATGTATTTCCAGTTTGGAGTCTTTGGATAGCATTCCTATATTCCCTTTTTTTTTTGTTGAATATTTTAAATAGTCTCTTGTTCCGGTTGAGGGTACTTTATGTCCTCAGTCAAATTGCGCTCACTTACTCTCAAAAAGTGCCTTCTCCTGAACAGCCTCTTCCATTTAAACCATCTCTGAGACGCCTGTGTTGGCCCTTACCACTTTCGGTACACTGGTCAGAAAAATGGCCTTACTGAAAATGACCATGATATCATTAGTGTTACAAACATTGTTTCCCTGCCTTGCATAGAAGTAGGAGAGGGGGAAAAATGGACACCCTCCAGAGTATTAACAAAATATATTGTAATACATGAACTGTTAAGTATCTGTATTTCATAAAGTGCGCACAACATTATGTACTGTGGGCCATTGCTCACTATGCTTTAGAGTGTTTCTGTAGGACATGGAAAAAGCATGACTCAGCACGATAGTTGTGTTTTGCCTTTGCTCGCCAAACCCCATGGTGCACTGTGTATGAAGGCCTGGTATCTCTGAGCAACATGACTGAGAGAGCGAGTGAAATGCGGAGACGAGTGGCCGAGCTGTGGTTGCAAGCCCCGCCCCCCAAGTGCCGAAAGCGGGGTGGAGGCGGGGCCTATTTCCCCTCGCTCACGGGGGAGTCCTCTGGGATTTTCTCCTGGGAGCAGCTCCGCAACGACAGCTTGTCCAGGTCCTCCATCTCGTTGAAGCGCTCGGCCACACACTGGGCGGTCAGTCGGGCCTCTGGTTCATGGTCCCAGCAGTCGTCGATTGTGCCACAAACTATCTGGATGCCCTGTAGGGGGGAGTCATAGAAGGACAGTACAGTCACTGTGAGAGATGGACACTCACAGACAGGGGGTGGGGTCATTGTGTAGGGACTCACCCCTAATGCAATACAATGTCATCAGCTCTATGTATATGCATCTGAAACTATATGACTGTGCGTGTACAGTACAGGTCAGAATACCAGGCCATGACGGTCAGCTTTGTACTCTTTCATGTGATTGTGTATGTCTGCGTGTATCTGTGGCTATGTACCTGTGCACATGCGTGTGATTGAATACATATTAGCGTGCTTAGGTGCATGTGAGAAAATGCATGGGTATGCGAGTGCATGTGGACGCATGTGTGCGTGGGTGGGTAAATACACGGATGCATATAGTACACGCATGTACGCATTCAAATGCATGCGTGTTTGTGAGCACGTGCACGCGAGTGTGCTTGTGTATGCACACGTACGCGGACCCGTTCGTGTGTATTTGATGTCGGCTTGCGGGCACGTCTCGGTCTCCACGCATCTGTATCAGCGCATGTATGCATGCGTGTAACTATGCGTGACGTGTGTATGAACGCATGCGGTCCAGATGTTGTTTACCTGATGGTTTATCCAGGTGTTGGGGATCTCGGGGCGCCCCCTGTCCCGCAGCACGCAGTCCTTCATGCTTTCCACGCAGGGGTTCTCACGAAGCTTGCCAAACGGGGGCTCATAATCCTTCACCTCTGAGAGACAAAAACAGAGACATTCCCTTCATCACGAGCTGGATCAAATCAACCAATTAAAATGCAATACCAGGAATAGCAGCACAAAATTCTCCCTCCATGATTATGAATTATTTTTCCATTAATGTTAAGTCATTAAGCAGATGCCTAATTCATATCCAGTGACTTGACTGAAGAACCAAATGAAATACAGAACATTAAACTAAATATAGCATATTGAAATGCAAATGACATTAGTTTGCTACACCAGCTAGCTAGAAATGATCAGGACACCAACCATGGCACGACACAGCGAATATGTGGGATTAATGTAGATGTTTATTCAAAGCTGTATTTGGAATGCCAGGCGTATCAGAACCCTAATAACTAACATAAAAGCAATAGCAACCAGAACAGAACATTAAAAGTAATCCTGACAGGTAAAAATAGGCTCGGCATTTCACGTGTATTGAAATTCTTTAACTGAATCACAATGAAAAAAATGTAATTAATTAAAGAACGAGGTCCAAATAAATTTGAGGAAGAAATGCTACTTGGAAAAATACCATAATCTTACTCCGACCATCTTGGTACAAAATTAGTAAACCACAGCTCATAACAGGTTGACAATGAGTAATGATCGCCCAGTCAGAATCAGAATTAGAATGTTCATGTATTGTCTGCAACTAACTCGTAGCTCACCACCTGTTAAGAGAGGTTCAGCCATTTTGTGTATTTAGGCAACTGTATAAAAATACGTAGAAAGAAAGCATCAAAGCCAAAAACACTGAATCATCCTTATGAACATTCTACACTACATAATATAAAATCATTACAAGTTTTAAATTACCATTCCTTCATGAGAACAGTCTAGAAAACAATGAAACTAGAGATTAACAGATAGCAAGATAACTTTAAGAAATGACTTTTCATTTGAACTTTAAGTCTTCCAAGTACCGCTGGTCTGTAACAAGCTCTGCTGACATCACCAAACTGATATTTCACGTTAATCTCTCATCCGAATTTGGACGTCAGTTTACTGCACTGGGGTGGTGAAACATTAACGAGGAAATGAGTCACAATGCTCTTGAACTGATGCGAACCACAGAAGCAAAGGCCTTTGTCTAGCAACGAAAGTGAAGCATGTGTGACGGTTGTGCTCAGAGCAAGCTTAGGCGAACAGTGCCATGCCCAGCACAGAGAGCTCGCAGGAAGTACAGATGCACAGAGACAGGAAGTGGAAGGCCCGACTGGGATCCCGTGGAGCATTTCTTTAGAGAAACATTTCCTGTTTCTGAAAATTATATTTCCCCCCTATTTAAATATATAATTAAATACACATGGAAGGGTATTTATTTTCTTCATTGTTTGAGTCACTGATTGCAGGTACAATGGAAACTAACACCACCAAATCCTAACCTTTCTCTGACACGATCATGCAAACCTCTCTTTCATGTCCTCACTTTCAAATACCACAGGCCCAAACTAAATACAAATATCATCTTATGATTTTGTTAATAAGATACAGTTTTTGGTAAACAGGAAATGGTGACCATGCATAGAGGCCTTTCATTACATTCTGGAAGGGAAGTGAATAAGGGATAGCTTGAGTCTGTTACTTTGTAAAGAATGCAGTGGTTTGGAAGAAAACACGTACGCTGACAACCGTGGTCAAGAGAATTGACTGTGCGAAGCACAAAAAAAAGGACATATTCTACAAAGCTTTCACTTGACCTTCGTCTGGAATGCACAATGGCCTATTTTATACTACATTAGAGCTGGATGCTTGGAAATAATTTCAGCCCTGCCTGGTCATGCTCATACAGGTTCTTTGGGTCACTCTAGGACACCTGCAGGAGAGAGACACTCTTGAGTATCCCCCCTCTGTTTAATACCACAAGCTCTCTAGACTAGTCACATTTATGGCACCAGTCAGGCTGTTTGTCATGTAAAGTCCATTTGGAAATTCCCGTTCCCAAGCTGCCTTCGATTGGACAGTGAGATCTGCGAGTGGAGCCACACTTGTGTTGTTCTGTGCAACGGCCTTTCGAGTCCCGAGCGAGAGTCAGCCTCATAGGCTGGGCGGGGACATTTGGAGCACAGCGCTTCTACTCAGCGGGATCCAGGGAGTGCACCCCAGCGCCGGCACGCCTGGCAGGCTCTCAGCTTCGGCAGAACGCCCCTCCGCAGCCCAGAAGAAACCCCGCCCACCAGCTTCTAATTCGGGATGCACAAATGACACGGGAGGATGGTAAAAGGGCGGGGCGCCTCCCGTCCGCGCTTTGCTTTCCCGTAAGGCTGCGGCACAAGATGAAAGCTGACTGCAGACCCTGGGCAGCCCTGCTCTGAGGTTCTGAAGAGCAGTTCTTGTTCTCACACGAGAACAATGCACTCACTCTAGTTCACAGAATTCATTTTCTTCAAAGAAATTGCAGTAACCTCCCTCAATAATTTAGTTACATGTCCAAGTAACATTCTTTGGCATATGCAGTCTCAAATCCAATTCAACCGAATGCTCTGCGTTTTTTCTTTTTAACTATTAATTAATGGGAGCTTTTCTTCGATGAAAGCTTGCCAACCACCGCTTCCTCTCACTATGCAGTCCACCAGCTAAGCTGTGCTCTCGTTGCATCAGAAGGGGACACTTCACACAGCTGTCACAAGCAGACTCCAGGTGTGTAATTGGCCAGAAGCGCTGTGGGCGTGCATGAGGCCAATACCAATTGCTGGAAATGTCTTCCCTGGGTGAGGGTACAGTGAACTGGGTGCCACCCTGTGGGGTGCCAGCTAAAGTCAGCTCTGGCAGTTAGTGAACCAGCGTTGTAGCGGATGAGCCATCTGGAAGCCCGCAAACCATCAGTCATTCTGTCATTAATTACGTATGTGTGAGGAGGGAAGCTGGGTTCGGAGGACCAAACGCAGCGAAGGAATTCTTTAAGCTCGAAAAGAGCCAATAAAACAGAGATACCCCGTAATAAAGGGAAGAACAATACCAACACAAAAAAAACAAACAAATAAACTAGCTCCCACTCTCGACTGGAGATAAATACTAACAGGGAGACTAGGAAAAGGGCGAACAGAAATCAACCCTTAAAATAGGGCGAATGGCACATAGGCATGTGAAAAGAAAAAAAAAAAAACAAGAAATGGAAAAGAAGATTCTCACTCAGTAGCTGCAACGAGCGAACAAATAAGAAGTGAGAATGAGGCGTGAAACGAGGACTGCAGAGATAAAGCCCGAATAATTGGGCGAACGGGACGTAGGCACGTGAGAAAACAATAGGAACAGAAAACCCCTCTCTCTTTATATGGGAGAGCACTAGAGAGGTAGGTAAGGAAGGAAAATAAGCGCTATCTGTCTAAACAAGAACAGAAGCGAAACCAAAATGAGAGACCGCAAGCTTAAGAGAGCAAAAACAAAATCCTACTAAGGAAAACTCTAAAACCCTTACAAGTAAGAGCCGCGTTACTCTCAAGCAAGCTTAAAAGGGAAAAGTTCGCTTGTAGGTACTAAATCTTTATCTTACCGGCTACTATGTCAAGTGGTAATGACAATACAGAAGCCCCAGGAAGCAGAAGGGAGGATCTTAAATACCTAACAGGTAACGAGCACAGGTGCAAGGAATGAGTGGCGAGTGAAAGAGAAATCACGGAACGGAAGACGGAAAATCCGATAGAATGCCCGATATAACGAACGAAAAAAGGACTATCGCAGAAAAGGGAACTGATAGCAAACCCCATGACAGTATGGAACCTGAACAGTTCGGTTATTTTCTTGATGGGCCTTCCCAGAATAAGTTTTTGTCCTTGCTTTAAAATGAGGAACTGCTTAATGACAGACCTCACCACGGTTTCACAAGAGCCCTTGTGCTTTAGCACTGAGGCGTTATTTTTGAGGTGGAAAAAGCTAGACAGCTAGACGGAAAACAGGAAGTGCCAGCACTATGGTCCCCACAGCCTGCACAGCACTGCTCAGCGGCTGCATCGAGAAAATGCAGTGAAAAATATATGCAGCCAAAGAAAACTCCGGATGGAGAGGGAAGTAAAACATTCCTTTGTGTCACATAAAATATCACCCTGTGTTGATGGCAGTGGGCGCACTTCCTGAAAATAGCTGGGAAAACACTGCATACTGCAAGTTAATTAAGCAAAGGAATTTTTGGTCTGGAGAAAGTCAGTGGAGACACAATAATACCATGTGTGCAACCGTGACGTTACAGAATTCCTATTGGTGAAGGATCTTTTCTGTGTATAAAGGATCTTTTCCTGGCCAAATCCAGTCCGGTCTGCCCTAATCTTCGTCAAGCTCATATTGTGTCAGAACTCTGGTTGGAGTACAGAAGCCAATGTGTATCCAAACAAGATATGACATGCCTTTAGGGTTCAGAATGAGTCTATTTAAACACTGGAACAGAATGTTCCAGTAAACTGCTGAATTGTGTAACTGATATTTATATACATGGTAAATGATCTACCGTTAACCGTCTTTGCTAAGTTTTGCCAAGGTAGAGATGTCTGTCTTCATCAGAGTTGTGGACTTACCTCCAATAGCATTACACCTTGAGGTGATTTCCCATAGTACTAGGGCCATGGAGTAGACGTCGGTCTGCTTGAAGGACTCAATGTTCTCTAAGTTGATTCTGGACTCCAGCACCTCCGGGGCCATGTACCTGGCTGTGCCCACCTGTGAGGAGGGACAAACAAAAAATGACCCATCCATGCTTCCAATGAGGGTGCTGGCTGAAGTCAATGCACAGGCTCCAACACAAATATGTGAACTGTACCTCCACTTGACACGACAGGGATAGATGTGGGTGGTGGCCCTACAAAAGACTTTCAGCATGCTAAGCGGTTTCATATTTGTGAGCATTCAAACCTTTATGACTCAAGATTTTGATTGAACAAATTCAGGTAGAACAGCTGTCCTGAATCAGATCGATTTAAGGTTTGACTAAATATCTATACTGCCTAAGCAGCAGGAGATGGCCTACTGTACTGCAAGCTGTTATAATTAGCTCGACATCTGCTCAGTCACCTGACACAAGCAGGAAGCTTGCCGCTTCCTTTGATAGCAAAAAGTCTGCAGCTAGAACGGCCTCCATCATTAATGCAATTGCAGTGGGGAGAAATAAAAGATACTGATGTATCAAGGGAAGAAGCTCTTATTTATTCAAACACCTATGCGTAACCTGCATATGTAGCATGAACAAGATAGATTTGTCTGGGGGAAGTTAAAAAGATCTCATGCCAATTTATTCATCAGATAAGCTATAATGACTCACTTGGTGTGGCAAAACCACAAAACACACTATGGTGGAATAAGGAAACACCATAATTATTAGCAGAGTGAGAAAGAAAGAGCAAAAGAGAGCGAGAGCACAAGAGATGATCACATAGAGGAGAGACAAAGAACGAGAGAGAGGATGAAAGAAACACATGAAAGAGAGAAGGGGGGAGGGTAGAGTGAGAGAGAATGAGAGAGAGAGAGAGAGAGAGAGAGAGAGAGAGAGAGAGAGAGAGAGAGAGAGATGTATGAGGGTGTAGTCAATAGAGAATAACAGAATCTGAAACAGTGAAAGAGCAAGCAAGGACAGAATGTAGAGACCCAGGCCTATGCCATCACATCCCAACTGAATTTGAAGTTTCTCCAAAGCATTAAATTGGAATGTTGGACGTTGGCTTCTTCCATTAACATATGGTACTCTACTCTGTAGCAACAAAGGATGGTGATGTCATGGCTCAGAATCTTGGAAATACTGAAATAATAATAATAAAATCTGTGGTATGCGGTATGGTGGTACAGGGAATATTGTTTCCCATTCCATTAGAGGTGCATTGGTGATCTAGGAATCAGCACTACAATATGCATGTTTAATTCTGAGGTTCTCATTTGATACAATGGGCGTGCAAAACTTTGAGCTACATTGCCAGTCACTTGCTGTTGCATTCTCAAGCCCATGCTTTCAAAAGAAAATGACCATTAACATTAGAGATATGAAGTTAGCTTGTTATCATCACTTATCAATTTCAATTCAGATTGTATTGCTAACTAGCGAGCTAGCTAGCAAGCTAGATAACAGCATTTTGTTTGATATTAAGTTCTGATTTGATATTGGCTGTAATTAGTTAGCGTTGCATGAGTTATTCATTGCCATTCATCAGACTGATAGCTAATGTTATTCCCATGTCAACATTTATTCAATGTAAAGTCTTCTTGACATTGATGCCATTAATTATTTTCCTGTTGTCAGATGAGTATTCTAAAAATGTTTACCAAGTAATTTAAGAAATTTACAATTCCAAACAAAAAAAAAACCGAATCAAATGGAAACACTGTACTGCAAGGCATGAGTCTGAATTCAACACACATATCCCGTCTGCCACAGCAACTTGTTTTCATTCGGCTATCTAGTATTCTGTTGGAAATCTGGTGGAAGACACTTTTCTTTCAGGCTTTCTTTGAAATCTCTTAATTCAAATTTGTTGGGGTGGTTTACAGTGAAAGTATCTAATTAATTATCACAAGAGCTTTGGAGATGTTCTCAGCAAACAACTACACCTCACATCTTCCACACCTTGAGGCAGTTAAGATTTACGCGCATTTCATAGTTTGCTGTAATGAATGAGCACATGAAATCTATTCCTGTTGGCTTTCAGGCTGACACTAAAAAACCCATTTACTTTATGTAGTTTGGTAAAAACAAGGACCTTCGCGATAAGACTGCTTGTCAGGGTGATTAATTATAACTGGGCCTAGGATCAGAAACAAAAGCAAGTGCAACTATGAAACCCAGGCGCAACCCACCTGTCCGCTGTTGGCCAGCTCGTCCACGGACAGCGAGCTGTCCAGACGCAGGCTGAGGCCGAAGTCGCACAGGCAGCAGGTCAGGTCGTTCTTGACCAGGACATTGGAGCTCTTCAGATCCCTGTGGGTGATGGACACTTTGGGGCTTCCGCAGGGGGTGTGGTGGCTGTGCAGGTGGGCCACGCCCCGTGCCAGGGACCCGCCCAGCAGCCAAAGGTCATCCCAGCTGATAATGTGGTGGATGAGATATTCCTGCAGGTTGCCCAGGGGGTGGTAGGCGGTTATGAGCCAGAACTGTTTCTCCGCCTTCCTCTGCTCTGCGGTCAGGAAGTGCAGCACGTTCTCGTGCTTGAAGCTCACATCGGAGAAGATGTCCTTCTCGTTCTTCCAGGAAGCGTACTCCTCCACGGGGAAGATCTTCACGGCCACCGTCTCGAACTGCTCCGAGGTGCTCTGCTTCAACTTGGCCTTGTACACCTCCGCGAAGCGCCCCTTGCCCACCTGCAGGTCCAGCTCGATAGGCAGCAGCTCGGTGTTGTGGTTCATGTTATTGGCGTGGGTGGAGCTGCTGTCCGAGAGCTCCTCGTCGATCATAATGGCGCGGGCCTCTTTCTCCCAGTCCTGGCTCACCCGCCGCCGCCATGCCGTCCGGTAACAGTAGAAGGCGAGGATGATGACGGCGGCCAGGACCACCAGGAGAAACAGGCATATCAGCACGACGGGCAGACTCTGGGGGTCCGAGGGGGAGTGCACTTTCCCTGGAAATGACAGGAACCCCAGGATAAGAATACTGATGCTCCAGTCAATTTCAAACACAAATTTAACCGACTGAATGTAAAAACTGCCACGACAAACCACTGAAGTATCTGGATATAAACTGCACCGATCCTGTGTAGAAATGAAAAACCAACGTAATATTTCACATTTGAATTAGGGCACACACCATCTCATTAGACTGCATTTGTCTTTTCCTTCTGGTTTTGAACAGCGTTTTTTCCGCAGTATTCAGCTATACGCAGTCAAATACTTGTGATCCTATTTTCGTACAAAACATGGTTTTGTTTTGCATGGTCTAGTGTGGCTGCACAGACGTGCACATCTTTCCAAAATCAGCCAGTAACCTCCTGCCATCCAGCCACCAGAAAAAAACTATCGAGTTAATCCACTGTATTGGTAAAGGTAAGTAGCATTTTCCAAATAACACTGCATTAGAAACTGTATGAGGAAGTGGGAAACAAAAACCTCAGTTTCCCACAGATTCCCATGATTTGGATACTGTTAAAAGGAGGGACTGAACAAGAAAGCTACTATGCAATGTACAATTATGATAAATGGGACTGACAAATCATCTGTCCACGTGTCCACTCACAGGTAGAGAAGAAGAGGTGGTGGTTGCACTCCTCCTCGGAGCAGGAGCAGATGTACAACTGCGAATTTGAGGTGCTCCTGTTCTTCATCTCACACTTGGTGTTGTTGTAATCATCCAGCAGCAATCCATACAGCCTTTGCGATGGGTGGTGACACAGCGTCTCAATGGTCACATTGTCGCCCTGCTTCCTCCTGGAAACACACAACCATACGTGAGACTCAGCTGCGGTAACGAGATACAAGGCGTAATCAAAAAGCCAGTGAAAAAGAACTTTGTGCTGTCCGATGAATTTAGGGATATGTTTTTTTATCTTTAGCCTAATATAACGACAGTTTTTATTTCTAGCCATGGTGTTTTGGAAAACTATACAATTCAGAGAAGCGGCCATTGATTGCCACTATCACATTTACTCTTATTCTTTCATCACTAGAAATGGTTTTATTCCCTGAAGAACATACAGACGAATAAATCTTTACCATCTCTTCTAAAGCCAGTCTTACAAGATTGCATTGCGTTCTCAGTTGCGCTATTATTGCAAAGACTCAGCCACCCTGGGAATTGTGCAGCGCAGTAGTGTAAATATTAGAGATGCGCTGATTCCAGGATCCAGTTTGGGACTCAGCCATATCCGGGTTTTTAAGCAGCATTTGGTTCGGCTGAATGCATGCCATGGGATGAACTGACCCCAAATTCCACACGGATTTTCCTGTTGACTGAGTCTGTCTGCTGCCCTTTTTTGGCAGTTGAATAATGTAGCATGCTAAGAAATTGAAGCTCTAGTTAATACGCGGTAAAAGGATTCTGGGAAAGAAATGAGCGTCGCGAACGAGTTCTGTCGGAGAACCTCTCGCTGTAGCCGACCATGGTCGGCTAGCAATCACGTGTCACATACTCAACCAATCACATGCGCACACCTCTAATGGAGCGCCCTTTTTTAAGCCAAGAATCAGTTCTCTCTGTACTGCTTGAATGCTGTTGCGCTGCTCTTTGTTGCTTACGGCTTGTGTTAAAAGAAATTTGCTGTCACCTTCACCACCTCAGCTTCCACCTGTCGTTTGGATCTGCTTTAGTATGGGGGGGTTTCTGGTCATCTCCTGTTTAGCGGGAGGAAATGCCCATGCTACGGAGCAGTACTAAAGCAGGTCCATTCACCGCCAAACTAAAATAATTACGCAGCACTTTCATTCATTAAACATGTCATTTAAATATGTGAGCTGTCCTGACAGAAATAGCATAAACTGCTAAAGCCCCTGTGTCTGATACTTGCTGGAGTATAATACCTGCATGGCTTGAGACAAATGAACCACATTTAGCATTAGCAGTACAAATGTGAATACAACAGCAGTGGACATGTGAGTACAGTCCACAGTCTAGTGTGTGTGAGGCCAATGATTTTGCCGAATGATTTTGTTTTTTCAAAGCATTGAATTCAGTATTCTTATGCTTGGCCAGAATCAGCATTCAATGGATTTTAGCCTACGGTAAGTCCCAGTGACATCAACAACACGTCTGTACACTAACCAACAATCTGTATTCAATGAATACATTCAGGGATACAGAAATGCAGTTGAAAAGAAGTACAGGAAGAGTTTGAGGCTTCAAAACACAGGTACTCTCAAAGTATCCTAAATGAAAGTCTCGACTGTGTGCATATTTTGGTAGGAGAAAAATGATCAGATTTGAGTTTAAAAAAATATATCAAATGACGGCCTGAAAAGCATTCCAATTTGCTGGATTAAATCTGAATTCAGTTATATCCCCAAGGCCATTCCTGCACGCAACAGCAACTCTGAGATAGTTTGTACTGAGAAGACAATTATACAATATCTCAGCAGTGTCAAACACGATACCTGGAGGGCTACGTTTGCATATTTTAAATTGAATCAATTCGTCTTGCTTAATTGGTTCGATTACTTAATTAGGCTTACTTAATTAGGTTTATGCACTTCTGTCTATGTTGGCTATTTCCCAAAGTACACTTCAGTGAAAGTTTCCTTGCATACAAGCTACAGACACAATCCTCAGTGGTAAGTTATCACTTTGAAACAGATTTACACATCCAACTAAGAAAGTAAGGAGACTAAATTAAAAATAAGAGTAGAGTTGCAGTGCAAAAAACCCCTAAAACTGACCCTGTGTGGACAGCCCATTTCTGCAGGGAGGGATAACTGCACACATATACGATGATAGCTAAAATTACAAACTTTTCCAATTCAAATGAAAGTGTCAGATTGAAAACCATAAATAGCAAGGTATAACAATGGCGAAAAAACATTGTTTGGATCACTCTAACAGCAATTCTCTAATGTGGACTTAGAAAACAACTAAAAAAGCGATTCATACTTTAGTTATAGTGAGAATTCCTGGCAGAAAAGGGACTTAGAGCGGAAGCACGGACACAGAACAAACGGGCGTGACCCACCAGATGCTAACGCACACGTCCCCACTGAGGGGACATATGGCTGTGATGCTGCAGTTGGTGAAGCAGGAGCCCGCGCTGGTACCATTACAGCTGGTTGGCTGTAAGTCGCAGAATTTACACAGATTCTTCAGCTTCCAATCCGATCCAGCCTTCCAATCTGGAAAAAAAAAAAAACAGGCAAAGCAAAGATATTCAGTGCCAATTAACCACGAAACAATCAGTCCATGGGAAGTCAGACAAAAACCCTAAAACCAACATCCTCCGTTTTCATTCTTTATTCTCTGCTATTCCACACATGGATTATTTAGGCTAAAGGCTGGGTGGGCACTTCAGCAGAAGCTGCATGGCTCACTGGTTCATGGGAAAAATAATGAGTAGTCAGTTTAGACACATCCAGTCTGCTTAGCTGAAGCCTGGTCACAGATGTCCACATATTAATCTGCGTTCCCAGCATTGAAAGTTCCGCATCTGCCATTGTTGAACATCTAATCATTCTGATGTTCAGTTCGTGGAGGGGCACAGGTGAAGACAGAGCATCCAGACATAGCATAGCTTAGCAACACCAAAAGCTCTGGAAGCTCCTGTTACTAACTGGAACACCCTCCTAGGACGAACACAGAGCACAGGGGTAGCTGAATATATACTGTAAGTACATTGAACATCTTTAAGCCTTGGTGATATATGGGGAGCAGAAAAAAAGAAAAGCACTTTTTTCAAAACCCATTTCCCTTTGTGTTTTTCTTTCTGAGACAAGCCTAGGCATGGGCAAATATGCGGGTTCTGAGTTGAGGAGAACTTGTCAGGGTTTGTCCAAAGTTTTTTTCTTTTGCTGATCTTCAGTGTGCAAAGACGAAACAAATTTGGCTGAACAACATCACGTGATCTCAGTAACTCGTGTGACTAAAATCAGTCTCATCAGCTGCATTCCTTTCAAACCCTGATATATACATCTCAATAAATATCTCAATAAGCATATTTTTTTATCAGGTAACATTTTTATCAGGTAGAATATGAGGTAGCGATGGAGCATTTATTTTCACCAATAACATCATTATATAATAAACACGCCATTCTGCCAATACAAGGTCAAACAGTCAATTTTCGGCAAAATGACAAAAAATGAAAAAAAAAATTGAACTAACCATATGGCTACAAGAACATCACTTTTCGGCTGTTGCTGTTACTCACTAATTGTCGACTTACATTGTTTCAGATAACATTTTATCACAGTGAAGTTACTTTGTTATATTATGTTCACCACAGTACCACATCTCAAAGTATGGATCTGTCTCATTAGCACAACAGCATATTGTAAATCTGTCTTTAAAATGGCAAATGTTAGCAGTACCATAACAAGTTACTGTAGTTCATTTGTGATGACAACTA
The DNA here is from genome assembly GCA_029718625.1 of Synaphobranchus kaupii. Lineage (NCBI taxonomy): Eukaryota > Metazoa > Chordata > Actinopteri > Anguilliformes > Synaphobranchidae > Synaphobranchus > Synaphobranchus kaupii. The sequence continues at coordinate 15,904,982 of CM056396.1, forward strand.
ACATTTCATATTGTAAGCAGTATGTATGAGGGAAGATGGAAATCATTCTGCACTGAAGTCCTCATACACTATATAGCCAAAAGCACATAGCTTGGTCTGGAGCTGTTTTTCATGGTTCGGGCTAGGCCCCATAGTTCTAGTGAAGGAAAATATGCATAAAGCAAAGTCCATGCAGAAATGGTTTGTCAGGATTGGTGTGGAAGAACTTGTCTGGCCTGCAAAGACCCCTGAACTCAACCCCATCAAACACCTTTGGGGATCAATTGGAAAGCAGACTGCGAGCCAGGCCTAAGCGCCCAACATCAGTGCCCGTCTTCAATAGTGCTCTTCTGGCTGAATGGAAGCAAATCCACACAGCAATACAATGTTCCAACATAGTGGAAAGCCTTCCCAGGAAAGTAGAGGCTGTTACAACAGCAAAGGGGGAACCGCCCATGATTTTGGAATGAGATGTTGGATGGACAGGTGTCCATATGCTTTTGCCCATGCAGTGTATGTACTACATCTGCTTCTTCTAGTGCCTTGTGTCTCACTGATGAAAACCCCGCCTGTGAACTGCTGTTTATTAAGGGGAGAAATTTGAATCCTGGAACCACTGCGCCAGACACCAACTAGCTAGCAAGCAACCACTTTAGCTCACAACAATATAGTTTGATCTTACCTTCTGTAAAAATTGTAAATATTATGTTAAATAAATCTGCAAAATGCACTAAAGAACAGTGCTGAATGGTGTTTGATATGAATAAGATTCTGTTTCACGACAATGTATCAAATATACAAATTACTCAAGCCCTGCCAATGAATGCAAGTAGCATAATTTGAACTGCATCTGGGGAAGAATTTTGTGAAAATACAAACATAAATTTATACAAAAGGGATAATCGAGCTGCACATTTGCATGCGGAAATGTTCCAGGACGAATCCCTGAATATATGAGCCACCTGGAAGCTTATGAGCAGAGAGAGGTATGAAAATCTTATTTTGCTCAGATATAAACTGTGTCACATTTCACAGAATCCCACACACCAAACTCAGACCTCAGATATCATTCCAAATCTCATTTCAGGAAAGACTTCAGAGAGAGAGAGGGATGGAAAGTGAAATATTCAATTCATTTGCGGGAGCAGAAGCTACATCTGTGACAGTGATACAACTGTAGCAACACTAGATTGCATAACCACATGGGCCTACTCCAAATACAATGGGCCTATTGCATATTCAGGAAGTGAGAACTGCTTTGCTTACATTGAAGCACTGAAATATATAACAAAAGTTAAAGATGAAAAATACTGTTTTAAACTGAAATTTCTGTCTCTGACTGTTTTTGGGACAAAAATAAATAATATAAACCCACAAACAAATCATGACAAGAAGGGATCCTGATCTAAAGAATGGCTTCATTTTGTTGTTTGTGGCACTGTCCACAAAGTAAATTACCACACACAAACTGGCAACACTTGGTACAACGACACTGCTTTGAAATGGTGATGAAGAACTACAAAAGTAATTGTATTCCCTTGAATTTGGGCAGGCTAGCCATGGGATTGTTTCTGCTGTGATAGACCAGATAATAAGGGCAGCCGAAATGCTGTCATTTTGGAGGTCATGTGACCTTCCTCAGAAAATAGTGTTGAGGCGCTCTCCTGAGAGGCCCACGGAGCTTAGAGTAAACAGAGACTCGCACTCCCTTCCTGCACTTACTACTCTCCCCCGACCTGTCCTGGACAGCATCGACTCTTGATTTAGGGAAGTGTACATCGACACTTTAGCCAAGCTGACTGGTGGCTTTGCCTGAGGCTGTCAACTTCGCAAGACCCGTGCGGTCAGACGAACCAGAGGAGGAACGGCTTTGGAGCAGACGACTTTGGCTCGTCGTCTTCGCAAAGAAGGCCAAATGAGTTGTACATATGTCCAGAGCAGCGCCAACAATGATTTAACAAATTTACCAGCTGTTTGTGAAACAAGCAGGGAAAAAATTAAGACGATGCACGCGGCACACTGAAAAACCAAACGCAGCGATCAGCGTCATGGGTGTGTTTTGGAAAATTCTAGGCGTATTATTTAAAGTGATTTATTCACTGTCTTTTTTTTCAATGAAGTCTGGTTGACAGAGGCACAATTGCCTGTAATGTATGATTAAAAATACTACAGTCGCTATCGTGTAAGCCAGGGGAGGTAGGGGAGGTGGGTGTGGTGGGGCTGGATCCAACTAATTGCCACCCAGTGAACATGCAATTAAGGCAGGGGACAGGGACGACGCCTAAAGATGGTGGCGCGTATGGACGGAGCCATTTTTTGGCGTTTGGTTTGGAATGCACCACTGGAAACTTGCAATGTCCAGACAAGAAACAGGATTCTCCCCAGGACCACTCACTGTATTATTTTATTTAATGGTTAATTTAATTGTACATCTGTTTCCCCAAATACAGTATCTGGATTGGAGTTCGCACACATGTGTGTCTGGAGAATACCAAGCACAAGAGTGCACAGATAAATGGCTCACACAATTTTTAAAACAAACAACGACTCTCTAGGGCTTGGATTAAATCAATATTTGTCTTTATTGATTTTCTTTCATACTTGTCAGTCAAAGATAGGGACAAATGTTGACTGAAAGAAGGCCTAGGATTCATATTCTGTATAATATGCTATTATTTTTTAAATCTAAATGGCCTTGAGAACAGTATACCTGTGCCTGTGTTATATATTGTTCCTGTGGCACTTATCAACAGTGCTGTTTGATAGTGGAATAAAAATGTAAATAAATAGGCTACTATTTGGGAAAAGCTGAGAGCCTAACAAAGAACCCCAGATCGGGTTCACTGATGGGTTTTTAGCCTTATTGTATCCAATGGTACCAACCAAACCGAGCACACAACGCAGTGAAAATCATAGTAGGCTATATGATAGTACATATACAGTATGTGTATTATAAAACGCAATATGTTCTAGCACCATTGCAACCATATTAATATAATTTTCTAATCATGTTCTTTTTCAGTAGGCTATCACAAGATTATAGCCTAACCAATAAAACTACAGTAGCCCACATTTAAATTACAGTGTTGCAATGTTAAAACTGGCATACATAAACATTAATACGACATTGTTTTAGAGAAAATAAAACAGAAAAGCTACTTTCACATTTCTGCTCAACCACCTGCTGCGCAAAGTCGCAAAGGCAGGTTTGTGTAGTGTGGGCTAACTATAGTTATCCTATGTCGACTGTTGTGTGGGTTGTCTTTAAGAAAGAGCTTTAAATCGTTAAAACATCCAAGTGGCCAACCACGCAATACGGAACACACCTTGGCAATAAATAAAGGCAAAGGAAACAACAGACTCACCCGTTAGGTCAACAAGGGTTAAACTACCGAAGAATATCGTTCCACACCAGAAGACGGAAAGCCGAAATTGCTCCATGTGAGAACCAGCAATTCCTTCCGTTGTTTTTCATTAAATTGTAGATAATGTCTTGGCGAAGAAGAAATATCCGGACTACGTCAAGCTCGGCAGCGTTTCTTTTCTCGTTCCTCTCAGCCTCTTCTCTACCTCCTCTCTGAAAAGGAAACAGTGTGTGTTGCACTTCGCTTTATGAGTCAAGAATCTATCCACTTACTAGTGAAACAGGAAATCTTTAAAACAGGGCAGGACTTTTTTTTTTTTTACCCCGTCTCTTGGAAGGCTGACGGCTAGCTCACTTTTCTTCAAATAGCCTGTAAGTTTAGTTATGCTTAAGTATTGCCCTTGCGCGCAAATAGATCAAACACAGCAAAGACGCGTTTTAAAAGGTAGCCTAGTATTTTTAATAAACAAAATACCACAAAGATAACTCCAATCTAGGCTATTATGTACTTAAATAGACAAGTGTCCATAATTTATTTGTGCACCAATCCCATAGAAATTAACACCATATCATTATTGTTAAATAAACACTTAGCCTATACAGCACATTTTACACCCATATAATGCATTTTAATTCTTGGACTCAAATAAACACTGTCGAGCATTAAAAGGGCTAACAATCTCATATTAAACAATTACAAATCTCTACAAAATAAACATTTCATCACATGCAAGCAGGATAATTGATACTCTGGGCAAGTCTATGCCTACTGTACTGTTTAAAATGTAAAACTTAATAGCCGTACTATTAATTTATTAGCAGCTATGGATGTGTCCCCTTTCCCTGTTTATCATATGTTGTTTATCTTTCATACGTAGCGTACACTTTCAATAAACAAACACCATTTATGGATGTGCAGTTTGATGAAACCACAAGATATTAAGACATACAAAAGCCTCAACAGAATACTCTACGGGACTAAGCCCACTGTACTTCAGAACGGTCCTTTTCATTTGCTTGGCTAACATATGTTTTCACTCCTTAGAGCAAGAAATATCTGAGCCATGATGTCAGGCTTGACTCTGTGACCTGGAAGACATACAGCTCTCTCTAATTGTGTGGTTTTTTGCATACAGGTATACCCATTCCTTTCCTATTTCCAGAAAGAATCCATTAATGAGTTTTACTTCCTCAATGACAGATAATATTCACTTTTGTACACTTTTACATAATTATATATGTTTAAAGAACCTCTGACATACCACATACAGTATTTTGTATTGCATGCGTACAAGTCAAGCCAGCAGTGTATTTTTAAAACAATTTCTTAAATTATTTAAGTATTATTTTTTATTAGATATACCCTTTAATCCAGTACATTGTACGCTATAAGACTTTCAAACCTACTAAACTACAAATTCAGAAATAATTTATCAGCTACTTGTTAAAAATTAATTACTTTTTTCGGGCAAACTCTTGGGAATCTTAACATATCCCATTCATCCTAAGTTGGAGATTTATCTTTTAATAACTGTGTTGTAACACTTTCCGATATTTATAGAATGGCATATGTTCAGATTCCCAAACGTTTGCCAGAAATGTGGCTGAAATTATGAAATAATTATACCAGCAAGAACAGTACAATGGTTTTGTTTTGTAGCCCGATATGATAGGTTACTCTCTCGTACAATGGTGCTAAATATTCTCTTTCATTTTCACAAGTGTTACGATATATAGCAGTGTGATAGACTCCCTGTGTGTGGCATGCCTCAGCCGACAAGGTCATAGAATATGGAGCACATTAGCGTAGCTTAGCAATAGTGGTTAGCGTAGCATTGCAGCTTTAGAGGACTAGACGGGCCTTTTCCTGTCTAGTCAAGGCTAGCAGTGTACAGTAGATATGCCTTTCTCTGTTAGTGTCTCATTGCAAATGCAGCAGTGTAAATGGGCCTCCTCTTGCTAGCAGAGCTTTGGCACTTGCGCAGCATAGCAAAACAAGGCCCCACTTTGTCCTGTTCCTGGCTGACCACTGGTAGTAAGCCTGCTTGTGGATTGTGGGCCAGATGTGAATATGCAAACTTCAAAAGAAGTGAGCTCCGCTGTCTGAGGGAATGCGGTTATCCACATACAGCTAAGGAAGGGCGGATATCAACACAGCCAAACAGAAATACCCACGCGTATTTATACAAGTACATCTGAGCCTAAACGTGGAACTTATAGGACAGACAGTGAGGCCAAGTAAATGCATCCACATGCAAAGCTTTGTAAGGGCCGAGTTGACACTTTGAACATAACCCACAAAGCAGGCAAATGCGTGAAATGTACGGCGCTGTAAGTGCATCCAGTCTACTGATAGAATCAGGATATGAAGTAACACATTTTTTACATCTCAATTTTGACAAAGAACATGGACAAATACTGTAGAATGTAGTTTTCCATTTATCTATATTTTTCAGTATTAGAGGACATTGTCCCGTTACTTAAGTATGCCGTACTCCCAGTGGGTCGAGCACAACCACTGTGGTCACTGATTAAGTTAGGACAAAAAACACAGAATGGTCTGAAAGCATAATGCGGGGTACTGGAGAATGCTGTGTGGGATGCAGGAATGTCCTTGTGCTTTATTTACACACCAGCATATGGAGGATAGGCACTGCACTTGTGTCATTCCTGTATGAAAAGAGCCATTTCTCACCATTGTACTGCCACCAAGTCACATTTTTATTTAGTCCCTGACTTGTTTTGAATTCTTCTGTGGCTGAGACTGGTTTAATTTCCAGAAGCGTGCTGACTGTGAGATCATTATCACCCTTGTAACACACACACACACACACACACACACACACACACACACACACACACACACACACACACACACACACACACACACACACACACACACACACACACACACACACACACACACACACACACACACACACTAACCCACGAGAATAAGATTAGCTGATTCCCCTTGAGTAACGCTACTGACTTTCAGAAGCAATAAATTGATTACTGTTTAAAACAGGTCCCTCTGACTGCCACAAGGGAAAGATCAATTTACAGTGAAGAATTAAGATTCATATTTCTTCATAGTTAAGTAATCACCGTAAACAATATTAAAAGAACCTGGTCATTCATCACTTTCCTGGGTACTCCAGGGTAGCATTGTCCTTAGAGTATGCACTTCACTTTATTCCTACTGAATCACTATAGGAACATTTTGTTTGACAACATCGTCTGTATATTGCTAAGCTAATCTATGCATATGCATTGAATTATTGACAACATGGGACAGCTCAAGCTGCCAACTTGCCTCACACCCCACCCTCATGCCAAATTGAAACAATACCATGTCAGTGTATTTATTTGTTTGTTTATTTATATGATGTATTTATTTATTTACAATTTACTGACTTGACTTTACGTAACTGACTGAGTGCCTGGGCAGGCCTAGGTGATTATTGTATTGTATTATAATTGTATTGATTATTGTTATTGCGCTATTCTTGCTATGGCAGATTTGCTGTCTCGACCCCTGACCCCCTACCCCCCTACCCCAAGGGACCACAATGGAAATAAGCCTTAGGGCTTTATTGTGTTGTCCTGACTTTTTTGTTTTTATATGGCACTCACTGCACTATGAATCTCTCAGCAGAGCTGTATATTTTAAATGTCAAATAAAATCGATCAATCAATCAATGGATCCAGTGACATACTACAAGTCCACCACCTCTCAGTCTGCAAAACCTCATGTTCCAACTCACCCTACCCTGCTTTAAAGACCGCAACGCCTTTCATCTTGTTTGGGTACAAATCTGACACCGTGCTATTTCTGTCTGCACTCATACTAATAATCTTTGGGATACTTGCCCGGTTCATTGAGAAAATCCTCTGTATCTTGCTTTTGGACATGCAATGGCTTCAGATGTCAGCAAGTTGTACGCTACTTTCCACCGGCACTTAAAGCTTCAATCACATACACACAAAAAAAGTTTTCGTTTTGTATGTTTGGCTTAGAAGCAGTAGAAAATACAGTAAAAGAAGAATGAATGAATGAAACCCTGTTTAAAAATAAGCAATGGTCTTATGGTGATTATAAGAGTGGAACCAGGCCAGGAGGCCTGACATTGCTACCGTACATATCAGTAGACTCTCATAATGCTTAGAAGCAATAAAAATAGAAAACTAATTTTAAAAAAGACTAATAAAAATGAGTTTGATGTATAGCTGGTTTAAGCTGTGAATTGTAAAAAAAAAAAAAAAAACTGTATTAGTAATGGTTAATAAAGTCACATTCACAATTGTAATAACTCAGTACGTAGCTTTCCAAATAACACTTTGAAACATGTAGTTGGAACATCTCAAAGATTGGGTTGTGCGACATATTTAGTGCTAGTGGATGACGTGGATTGTCGGGAATCCATACTCCCACCTCTGGAATTTCCCTGAAACCGCATTAGCTACATGAATTAAGACCTCATGCTCCAAAGATTATTCAGTAGTGTTTTAGTCTCCACTAGAGGGCAGCTAGAAAATAAAAGGGTTAATCCACATTGTTTTTAAATTGAGAATTAATTGAAAGCAAAACAGGCCTGTTGATGGTTAATTAATTTACCACATTCTCAGATTTTTGTTTTGCTTTTTGAAATATGCAAAATTGTTGGAATAATAATGGGGGGCCACATGGTCTCGGCCTACTAGCCAATAACTGATTCGAGAAACCAGGCCTGTTGAAATGAAGTGGTGTGTTCGATTTCTGAAGGAACAGAGAGTGTTTTCCCATACCTTAACTCGTTCAGGCATACCATGAAACAAATTAAATTCTCTGCCTCGGATTGCACTCGCTGCCAAAGGTCAGGAGAACAGCATTAAAAGATGTCGCGCACAATGTTTTGACATCCCGTGAAACGACTTTCCACAGATTGACATTCTGAAGAGTGGTGATGTAGCATCTGTCCTCAGAAGTGATTTGCAGAAGAGGCTATGATTATATTTTGTGGTGTGCTCTAGTGTAATTCCATGTGCTCATCAAAGCATTAAATTCATAGGTTTCCAATCTCTTCTGCCCCCATGCGCACATATATTTTACGTTGACTGCGCTCCGCTGGCCTCCTAGCCGAATGTGTAAACAAATAAATGTTACATTAAAGGCCCGTCTCAAACAAATTACAGATAAAGGAATACTTAAGCTTCAACAAACCGATAAAACCTGTTTGTTGTTGCACAAGTCCGTCCCTGTGATCCGGCAGGGTGGTCCGAGTGAAATCTGATTTAAGCAGTGGAACCTAATTGGGACATTATCCATATGTTGTGGGGAATGGCCACTTGTCGGGCAAAGAGCAAAAGTCATGATGACAGGGAGGGTCATTGTGGAAAATGAATTAAATGGATATATGAATTGCATAAATGAATGACCTGTATGTCTTAAAAAAAAACATACGGTATGATTTGTCTCTTTTGCTCTCTTTGAGTAGTGTGCTTGGTTACTACTCTGTAGTGTACAGTAACACAGCTCTCTGAATTAATCTGTGGAGCATTGGAATAGCTCAAATAATCAGACTTTATTGTACAAAGCTGTTACTCTGTTATAGAGATATCGATTTTTAAAAAAAACATCTGCTCTTGGTAAGTGGAAATACTCTCTGGACTTTTCATTGGCCGGAGGAAGCTGGTAAACAATTGCCAAACCCCAGAGGACTGCCTGGGCTTTCCCTTCCCAGGCCCATCTCAGCACCCCCCCCCCCCCCCTCACCATGTTTTTGGGAGAGAGAGGAGGGTGACGATGCCTCGCAAGGCAGGTCGGGCAGCAGGGATGGAGAGGGTCACGGAGCGGAAGGCGCTACGTGTTGGGTGCGGCGAAGCAGGAAACGGCAGCCATCCTGTGCCAGCTCTCTCTCTCTGCGCCCGATGCTGAGACAGGAAATGCCACCAGGACCCTTGGCTGATAAATACAAGAAGGCCTGCGAGCCTGAGAGAACATCTCGAAGTAAACAGGCTCAGACAAAAGAGCATCTGTGAATTTCATTTATTCTGGGGCCAGTGTGTTTGTGGGAGGGGATGAGGGCGGGGTGTGAGATAAGTTGGCAGCTTTACCTGTCCCCATGCAGTAAATAATGCATATGCATAGATTAGCAGTATACAGATGACATTGTCAAACAAATGTTCCTTATGGTGATTCAGTAGGAATAAAGTGAAGTGCATACTCTATGGGGGGATGGGGGTGTTCAAGTATTTCACCGTGTCCACTGAAACAATGTCAGCAGGTCAGATTTTCTGTCATTCTCAGAAAAAGCGGTAGAGAGCATTTACTTGAGCTCTTCAAACTCCAAAATAGTAATTTGCACCCTTGGCTGGACACTAATAATACAAGCTCAATTTACATTTACCTGTACATACTGGTTTGCTACACAGTAAAACATGGCACAAATAAAAAAATGACCTTGTAATTAAATGTACTCAATTAGATAAAAAACAGTGTGGAATGCGTTCTTTTGTGCAGTGTCTCACTCTGGCGTTAGGGTCTACTGGGCTGATCTGCAGCGAGTAGGATGTGAAGTTAAAACAGCACACACCAATGAATTATGTCTCATGTCACACACACACACACACACACACACACACACACACACACACACACACACACACACACACACACACACACACGCACACACACACACCAACATACACACATGCACGCACACACATTTAAACATGTTAATGTTTTCAAAAGCAGTAATAAAACTAACTGAAATGTATTATTCAAAGTTGAACAGAGCGACACAGTTGGATGGGTTGAGTGTCCCTTGGTCATGTGATTTAGGCAACAAGGCAGGATATCTGGGGACAGAATATTAGTGTTGGAAGATGGCTTTCGTTCTGTCTGAGAGACGATTATCAAGGTCCAGAGACAGAAGCTGCAACAGCTGCACACCAAATCCCATCCTGTTTGTCAGGCAGCCGACACCATATTTTCACTTATTGCTTAATTTAAGCTTAAAACAGCACCAAACACAACAGAAATACAGGCCAAATGAACCATTGTGGAAGACCTTGAATGGCCATAGACTAGGTGAGCAGGTTACTTCCCCAGTGCTATTGTTTTGTTACTGGAGAACTGGCAAGCAAAATGTACTCACAGGGCAAATATTTGTTTCCATGGAAACAGCCATCTTTGCACAAGACCTATGATAATGATATCTTTCAGAATTTGCATAAAGAATTTAGAAATAACAAATTATGTTGATAAAGCATATGATTTGGTTGTTTGCCACATTAAAAAGGGGTTATTTCAACATAATACCGAATGATTTATGAATGTAGCGAGTGGAAACATTTATCTTTACATAATAGCACACAGTGGTATGTGCAGCACTGTGGCTTAACCCTACTGATGGTCGAGCCTTGTCATGCCTAAATATTATGGCCTTTGCTAAAGACACTTTCTTTATTTACTGAATTAACATTCTCACACAGCTGGGGAACAGAGCTACCATTTCAACTTAATATGGATACTAATGCACTGTGCACAAGAAATCCAATGGCCAGTCAACAAGTTCTTTAGCGAATACAACAATGGGTAAACACAAGCAGAATACCCGAGAGCTTAGTGTGGTGAGATATTCAGCTCTTACTGTTCTTTGATTTTGATGACTGAGGTTGTAGTTGAAATGGAAGCATAGTTGAGGCCGTGTCCTGATTTGTTATGTTTTAGTTTTCCGTGTAAGACAGTGAAGTACCCAGTTCATATTAACGCTGCATTTCAACACACCAGTCCACATCATGAGTTTCACTGGTAACAATGCCTGATGAATTGTGGTTCCAGATGAATTGTGGTTTCCAGATGAATTGTGGTTTCCAGATGAATTGTGGTTCTCCGCCTCATATCATACTACGCATGATCATTCCACCTGCAGCCATTTACTAGCAGGAGCTGCAAGTTGTCTCAGTAGCTGCAAGGAAAATTCTGCAGATAAATCAAAACCCACTGACTATTAAAAAACATACTGTCCTGAGGGCCTCGGTAATGTTATAAGTAGCTTGAAGGCAATTGGTTTTGTACCCGAGAATATCTACTAGTTGTTACTAGTTTGTTGGGCGTTGGTTTTTGAGGCAAGTTCAAAGATATAGTATACTATATACAGTATAAGTATAAGCTATTCTCATAGAATTCTCCCCTTTCTAAAGGGGGGTTTCATTTGCAGTAGATGTTCTTCTCAGCAATCAGCAAGTCCCTAGTCTGTTCTCTTAAAATTTGACGTGGCCTCGTCAAGAATACAAGAATTTTCAAAAGAGGGATTCTTACCTGGACAGTTATGGTTTCTCTGTTTCTCTCTCTGAAAGTCAGGTTCTGCAAATCCTGGTTTATAGTGAATAAGGTGAATCTTAGTGAAGGAAGCTTGGAAGTATCAATATGCAATACCCTAAATTAATGTCTGTGTCTTTGTGAATAAAGTATGAGGCAACATTTCTTATTGCATGCAAACAAGTGCATCAATACCAATATTATGAGTCATTTTGCTTTGTCTTTTGTTGGAATTAAAACAATGCTTTCCTCTAAGGTAGCCCTCTCCTCTATTTCTGTGTACCTGAATGTGTATGGTCACATTCCTTACAATTTTATTCTGACACAATTCAGATAAAATAATTGTATCGCTGTACACATCTTGCATGTGATGTTGGATATTGAGAGGAACAGATGGAGAGTGGACAGCTAATAAGAAACTGTCTTTTTGGCTTTGACATAGACAGAGGACACTGGTGTCTATGTTTACTCTTGTTCATTCCATCTGGATGTGATTTCTCCCTCTCTCTCTCTTGCTCTCTCTCTTTCTGACACACACACACACACACACACACACACACACACACACACACACACACACACACACACACACACACACACACACACACACACACACACACACACACACACACACACACACACACACACACACACACACACATAGTTTGATTCTTATTCTACATGAAACCGAAGGACAGAAGAAGAAACTACTCCTCAGACACCCCCCTCCCCCCATGACCAAACTTTGAATCATTTAAGCCTCAGATTTACAAGAGGTGAATAATTTTACATAGAAATGCAGTGGCTGCCGGAATATTGAAACGCTTTGTGGAATTTTGACCTCATGACTGGTTCGTTAGGTGTAACATGCCTCAAGAGAGCCCCAGTCAGATGGGAAGGGATTAACATCCTCATATCATTTTCTGCATTTCTTGCATTCCACCGTTTTAACGTTCCGTCCATTGCCATTGCATATTTGTCGGCGCTCGCACTGAACCGCCATATAAGTCAATCTTGGGCTTAGACTCCTTGCAGGGAGAAAACCTTAAGACGTTTGCTCCGGGCAGATCCTCGTGTATTCTAAATAAAATAATTTCGGTGCGTTTAAAAACAAAAAATCCACATTGCGCCTGTTTACCGACCCTATTCCGAACATCTGGAAAGGAAATGGACCACGCCGCGTCTATTTCTAGAAGCTCTGGAATTTCGCTCTACAACTGCCTTCCTTAAAACTGCTCCTGTTTACCCACAGCAGTTCCATGTGACTGCGAGCTGGGCCGAGAAACAACGTTAATAAGCTGGGCAGAGAAACGACGTTAATAATTAAACCTCTCTTGTGTGATTAATAAGCATGTACCCATTATGATACCCATTAGAAGGCTATTCCTTTTTACTTGATTAAAGTGGAACATTTGCACTTTTACCTTTGTGTACTTAACATTAACTCATTTCATAAGAAAAACAATAAAATGTAATTAAATGACATTAAAATGTTATTTAAATAGTTGCACTGGATCTCCGTCCTCACTCTGTAGAGCACACCTCGACTAATGAGATCAATTAGAGTAGCTCCACCCTGACTGTGATATATATACAATATATACAGTGAGCACCATAATTCATTGGACAGTGACACATTTTTTGTTATTTTGGTTCTGTGCTCTAGCACTTTGAGTTTGAAAGGATACAATGACAATGTGGTTGAAGTGCAGACTGTCAGCTTTAATCTGGTATTTTCATCCATATCGGATGAACCGTTTAGAAATTATAGAACCCTTTGTACATAGTTTCCCTCCCCCCCCCCCCATTTTCAGGCATCAAAAAAAATTGGACAGTTTAACATAATGTAGAATAAAGTAATAATTTTTAATATTTGGTCGCATATCCTTTGCATGCCATGACTTCCAGACCGGTGTCAAATTAAAGGAAAAACCAACATAAAGTGTCTTAGTGAGGTGTTGGGCCACCCGAGCCATCAGAACAGCTTCAGTGCGTTTGGCATAGATTCTACCTCTAGTCTAGCATAGATTCTAGTCTCTGGAACTCTACTGGAGGGATGGAACACCATTTTTCTAAAAGATATTCCCTAATTTGGTGTTTTGATGATGGTGGTGGAGAGCGCTGTCGAACACGTCGGTCCAAAATCTTTCATAGGTGTTCAATTGGGTTGAGATCTGGTGACTGCGAAGGCCATAGCAGATGGCTCATTTTCATACTCATCAAACCATTCAGTAACCCCTCGTGCCCTGTGGATGGGGGCATTGTTATCCTGGAAGAGACCACTCCCATTAGGATAGAAATGTTTCATCATAGGATAAAGGTGATCACTTTGTGCTGATTTGCAGTGACCCTTCTCTGTAAGGGGACAAGTGGACCCAAACCATGCTCAAACCTCCCACAGCATAACATAGCCACCGGTCCCCCACACTGCAGGAGTTTGTCCTTTTATATGTCATCTGTCTATATATATATATATATATATATATATACTGTATATATATATTTATTTAAGTTTTTTACCTTCAACGTCTTCATTTTTCCCCCAGCCACTCAAGTGAATCACTTTACCTAATTAGGAACTGTTTAGTTGCTCACTCCTCTGACTCCATAGTCTTGTGACTTACTAATCAGGAGTTCCAGAAACTGTTCTGACAGGTGGACAGCTGTGAAATAAGTGTACGTTGAGCTCTTTGACTACAAAGAGGCATCCTATTTGATTAAATTAATACAATTCCGGGAACGGTTATGCATGCAGATGCTGATATAAATATAAGATAAAAGTAACACAAACACAATACTGCACAGCTTTTCAGACAGGCACATACACACAAACAAACATGACACACGCACACACACACACACACACCTACACACACACACACACACACTCTTTTTGGAAAGTCTACACTTCAGTGTGTCTGTCTGTGACTTATAGACTGCTACACGGCACTGTGGGCACAGCAGTGTTAAAACATATAAAGTATGTTTTAGCCCTGTTACTGAGTGCTTTAACCCTTTTAGCTGAATTATTTGCAGTGCCTGTTGTTCATTGTTGATAGTAGTCAGGCATTGTAGCAATAGAGGAGGTGCTGATGCATACTAACACGTTGTAAGCTTTCAGCTTTACGTTTCCCCAGCGTTTCCCCAGCGTCACATGGGTGCTCTTTACCTCTTTGTCTTGTCATTCTTTTTGTTCGTGCGACTTTGCCAAATTACCAAGCAATATTTGCTGGAGCCTAATGTAGTTTAATACAGCTTTACGCAGCAGAGTACCATGCCTTCATGGAGTCATTATGAAAATATTGGCACATTTATGCTTATCTAGTTCCACAGAAATGTAGCCATATTACAATATAAACTCCAATAACAACGCAGCAATGTAAACTGTAAACCCTCTGTATGCCATGGAGCTTCAGCAGTAAAATAAGTGTCGTAGTCCATTAGAAACTAAATGACTGGCCTACATAAGTGAGAGTTATGTCCTTCGCAACAGAGGTCGTTGGGGTGAAGAGTTTATGCACCCTACACCGACAGATATTCCTCTGCATGCAGGATGAAGGCAATTCAGACAGGAAGCTCAGAAAATGCAGGTCGATTACAAGCCAAAGGCGTCCAGAATTTTAATTCCTTTGATATTTAAAATATTTATTTATGCGTTATACTTTCTTTAAAATGCGATGGGAGGAAGCTACAGTAGCTCAGGCAATAACCTCTGGCAGAAGTTTCTAGTCACCTGAATATGTCATTGCATCCAGTCATCTGGAACCAGTTATTCATACCTTCCAATGATGAACTTGCAGTGCTATATTTTACTGAAAATCACCTCTCTGCTGTGATTTACACTGTTGTTTAACAGTGCAATATAAATCCCCCTGCCCCAGCCTCTGCTTGGAATCACCTAACAGAGAAGAGGCCACTATGTGATTGGAGATAATGCTAAGTGCAGTTACTCCTGGAAATATGGGTAGTATGGGTATTGGAATCGAAAGCCAAGACCAAATGTTTTATTTAAGGGATATGTATTTCAATTGTGTCATACTTCCTGGAAACGACAAGTTTGAACTTCCTTAAACTTAATCTTCTTTAATAGGTTTACATCTGAAAAGGGCAGGTCTGGGTGCAGGTTTTTGTTTTATATTGAATCGACCTTGATAAGTAGAATCTGGGGCGTATTTCATAAAGCGGGATTACTGTATTAGCTGGATAACCGCACTGAGTAAAACCTGGAACCCTCCCAAATTTGGAACATGGACTGAATTAAAAAGAGCTGTTCAGGTTTTATTCAGTGCTGTTATCCAGCTAACTCAGTAATCCTGCTTTGTGAAATACCCCTTAGTGCTGGGCTAAAACAAAAACCCCTGGTTTACACAGTCATAAAGCTAAGGATGGCTAATGATTTTTTTTGTATCCATAATGTCATAACCGCACATTATTATTTCACTAAGCCTTATTTCCTTCAATCTTTCTAGCTATAAGATGTTAAATCAGCAGCAAGCTAGCTGGCTCGTACTTCCGTTCTGTCTCCAGTGCGAAAACACAGTAATGAAATACATTGAATACTTGTATAAGCACATGAGACATTCTTGGTAAATCTTTAAGTCTTATTGTCAACTAAGATTAGGCTAAGTAGGCTAGCTAAATGTCCTCCAAACAAACATATAGGAGGAAAGGATCACAATTAGGAAATTTTGAATAGGGCTAATGTATATATAATCTATCCTTGGCACATGGCCCATCTCCTCTATGCTGGAACTTGGCATGCACACTGTCACTTCGCCACCATTGATCGCCAGTGTTTACCATTGTTGCTGGTGCTGGTGTCATAGCAACATGACCCACTTCTGACGTTTGTGATCTCTTGAGCCAAAGAGGGGAAACGCAATGAGTACCAGTTCAGCCCAAATCATTGAGCATGCAGGAAACCAGACAGAGTCCAGAGAGAAAAGAGCCAAGCACTTGCATTATTAGTCTTGGCCCGAGTTTCCGGTTGTAAAAGAATCAAGAATGACTGTATATTTAATGGCAAATTCTTTCTATCCGGCTGTAAAAGCAAACAACCCACAGAGACCACGGGACGTTTCTCAACTTGTTGCAAGGGCACTTGGGAAGGAAAACAGAGGGGTATTGCAGATAGGTAACAGACAGTCTAGGTTCCAGGTTTTGAAGGTCTGTAATCCCCTGCTCTCTGCTCCTCACTCCTGAATAGTAACCTATGACCAAAAACTATGGATGGCGCTGTGGAGAAGAAATTGGGGAAAATAAAAATAAGCAGGTCTTGTTGACCCACTTATTTCCTGCTCCACAGCTGCATGTCTGCCAGTCTTACAGAGGGGTCATTTTCATCTACCCCATAAATGCACAATATACTTCTTTTTTTTTTAATCATAGCCGGAAACAGTCACAGTACTAAAGGAGATTTTTATCAGGAGAGTGCTGTAAAAGTAGGGAGATTTTTTATCATTAGAGTGCTGTTTTGTTATTTGACTTTTATCGAGTGTGAATTACAGGGCTTGCCATGTACCACACAGTACCAGGTTCTTACCTTGTACCACACAGTAACAGGGCTTCTCACTGTATGTATGTAGGTATTGCATAGCCTATACATACAGTGACAAATATGCATGTACGTATGTACATACTCATATTCTCATAACAGCATTATTATTGAGGTGGTTTCCAAGGCAACGTTTGCAAATGTCCTGAGGCAAAAGTCATACTATAAGAGAATGTGATTGCTTTCTGGCATGTTTTTTAATCTCCGCTTCTCAGGTAAACACTGCCAGCGATGATGACGATATTACTAATGCATTGGTCTTTTTTTTTTTGGCCCCTTTCTACAATCTGGTTTGCAGCACTGCGGCAGGGAAGTCCACCTGAGTCAGGCCGAGATCACTGACAGTTTATTGGTTACAGTAACAGAACGCATAGATTACTCTATAAACTCCTCAGCCCAGATTCCCAGAAACCGTGGAGCCACCTGGATATTTCAGAGGTTGATTTTGGTGACTGCTATTGCATCTGGGAAGCCGCCATTTTTTTAGCCTCTTAGGAAAGTGTGAATTGTAATCCACACATGGCCATTCCTCCCACCTACTGTAACTGACGTCAAACACAAATATTTACTTCGTGAGACAACTACGGTACGGAAGCGTTTGGAATAAGATACAAACCAGGCCTCATTGGAGGACAGATAAAAAATCTTAAAGACATTTCATCCAGTGATACTCATTTCCCCTTTTCACAATTTCCTGTAAAAATGTCACAATTGGTACTTTGCTAAACTAAGTAGCATCATATGGTTGTGTTTATATGCAAATTACCAAAAAATATTTTACGTGTTGGATAATGTCTTGTAAGAAACAAAGGGGCAAAACAATGAGTGTTGAACCTCCTCCGATCTTCTGAAATACAGCCGCAGTAATTTTAGTACAACATATCTCCACACAGACTCGCCATTGCTACAGCATCTGGAAGCATTTCATCCCGCTAACTATAGACTGAGACCACCATCATCTGCTCTTGATCCCGTTTTAGCTGAGTGACGAACAACATAACATATAGGCTTAACCAGAATACCGATTCCGCTGAGGTCCGTGGTATCTGGTGCCACCAGAATGTTAAAGGAGCTGTTATTCTGTGGGGCTGAAAACATCACCTTCAAAAGCATGTGACCCTTGTAAATGTGAGCGGATGTCAGACCAGTAGCTGACAAAGGGAGGTAGCTCCTGTAATGGCGGTGTGTGTCCACATAAAGAACAGTGGCCAGGTGAACCATATATATTCATCACAACAGTGATAACTTTTCATTTGACATGCCCATCCTATGACACCTGGGAGACTTTGTATGAAAGTTTCTCCATATCTCAATAGAGCTAGAGTTCACACTGGAATAGTGAATAGACTCGTAGACTTTTTAGGTTTAATAACAGCAACAAACAAAAAAAAAAAAAAACTGAAATGTTTTCCAAATTTTTTTACATGACAGGCTAACACTGTTGCGAATTGTTACCATGTCTTACTCCATGGTTTATCCTGAGCTGCGTGCGCTCAAGAGACTCTTAGCGTGGGATTTGCTTCCTGCCAGGTTTTGGACACAAGCTGGATGTACGGTACTACTAACTCCCTCTTCCAACTTCTGGGAAATTTTCTCTGCCCTGACACAGCCCACTTCCCCTGTGGCTTATGAGTCAGGCGTAGCAGAGATCTTTTTGTTCACCGGCACTGGGCCCTGGTGTGAACATGTTGAACGGAAAGCTTGTCCAACCCCCATCTTCTTAAGCTGTGCAAACGTGCTCTGACCTGCCAAAAAACGCTCTTGCACAATGAGTTCCCCCTTTTGGGAGTGAATGGAGATAGAATAAATATCCTGTTCCCATCTCCACAAAACAAGGATTCTTCCAACAAGTGTGGATTTCCCAAAAGTCAAGGCTTTTGGGAACCGCTATGCCGATAAGAGCAGGAACTTGGCTCTGAAGTGATGAATTGGAACAAGTCTGGATGACTGTCATGGGTATTTGTTTCCCAACTGAAACGCATACACACACACGACCGCTAAAGCTAAATTATGTTATCTACTCGACAATACAATGGGCTGTACTCCTCGGATGTCTGAAGGTAATAAATATTACAAAAACGTGAAATTATTATTAATGGGATATTCATGAAAGATAACCTTTATTAGAGTCATTGTCATTTCAGTCTGATAAACTACCCGGGAAAAATTAATAGAAGTCATTAAACTCTTCTTTAAAATTGATCAAAAACATGCACAATTTGGAAGACCAAAGGATAAGTCTCATAAAGACATTTTATGGTAGTACTGTATTAGAACTGCATTGTGTTGATATGTATTAATTTAAATGACTTCTGACTGTGCACATGAGGATTACTACATCTGACTTAATAATACCCATGAAATTTAATTACAAGCCTTATTACTCAGGCATTCTAGGATCCATGCCTTCTTAATTCATGACGTTTATGGCACTCTCTCTCCGTAAACACTGGCCTCTTAAAGTTTCTGTTTGAACAACTGATGAAATCACAGACTTTTCTTATAGCATCTAGGTATGTTTTTTATGTGATATATTTTAATTAATTCCATATCTCCCCTCATGGAAGTGTAATATACTGCAGTATATTTTTAATATATTGTGACGATAATTTTTATATATTTACAATATACTGCAGTATATTCTTTTTTTTTAAGGGTCCCTTGTTTCCCCTCTGTACCTCTCTAATTTCATTCAACATGGCCAAGCATTCTTGTTGCCTATACATGATGTCATGGAATGACAGGTGGATTTTTACCTTTTTTTGAGCTTGTTTTGGTTACTTTTTTTGCAGCCTTCGCAGCCTGTGGTTTCCAAGCCTTTAAGTGCTACTTACTAATAAGACTGCTTACTTACCAATTACCTTACACAAAGTTCTGCTGGCTAACCAAAACAACCCATATGCAAAAGGTCTGAAATAATCTATGATCATACTGGCAAAGTTTTATAAAAATCATATATGTTGATTATGAAATGTATGTGCTAGTTCTCTACCACATATTTATTTTATAAGTTTTGTATATGGCGTATGTGATTTTTATAGGTTTTTATAGACCTTTTGCATATGGTAAACCAACAATGGCAGACACAAACATTGAGGAAATGTCTGCCCTATAAAACCACCAAAGCTGAATTCACCTTCTCTGGGGACATTTGTAAGAAAACACTTTGTCAGAACATATTGCCTCTTTACTATCTTGAAATAATGACCAGACAAAAGTATCCCATTGTACTGTTTGTCATTTTGTCAGTTCAAAACATCAAAATAAAAGCCCTTGTTATAGCTGAGAAAAGAATATGAGAAGTCCAAGGCCCTCTAGAAGCCTTAGAGGGGGGGTCCACAATATTGTTAGAGTCAGCCACACACACACACACACACACTGCAGCTTATACACACACACTTATACAGCTCTCTACAACATTATGCTGTATAACGGCCACACCTGTGTCCTGGTTCCCCCTTGGGGGCCATAGTCCATAAACTGAAAAGCGAGTAGATCTGTTTGTGCACCTGCAGGCTGGTAAAGACACATTTGTAATCGTTAGTCTATACTGATGGCTGTCTCACAACATGTTAAGAGGCCAGTCAAATAAACCTTCTTCAGTCCTCCTCCTTGCATGGTCAGCCACATGTATGCACAAAGGTAATAATTTCAATTGTCACGTTTCTTTATTATTTTGGTGGTGAAAATTGTTGACCTCGGTGAATTTTCCCCATTTTCTCTGGGACATGAACTTAAGCCTCTTGTTGTATTGCATGATTTTACAATGGTGACCCCAAGTGGACAGGTCTTCACATTGGAGGGGGTTTGGCATGCCAAGGTCCTGCTTCAGGACCAACAAAAATGTTTTATCCCAAAACAATAAAAATCTAATTATTCATTAAGATCCAAGGGACAATAGCTGAAGATTGTGAACTAAAAAACAAAAAAAAACATTTTTTTTATCCATTATATGCAACCGTGGTTACATAAGTAATACATTACAATGTATCCTCTATCATTAATAAAACTGATTTTGAGCACACCCATTGTTGCAAAAACATTTTTAAATAAAATTATCTAAAGTGTTAGATCATACATGTACAGAGCATGATCTAAGGATTCTGAGATTATTTTTATGAATAGAAATTTATGTTTTTTTTCATCTGTACAGAATCTGGCAAAAATAATGGATTCAGCTTATTAAATCTAATATACTATAACTATTATCTTCCGTCAAATTTATGGAATGTATATGGGATAAACCCGGATAAATAAAATAAGATAGAATATTGCAGGATTCTGGGAGGTGTAGAACACCTTGAACCTCCTCTGCCACAGCACACAGTGTAAACAGTATGAATTTGCACATTAAAACAAAACAAAGCTATTTTCAGCTTTGACCTTTACATTCAAATTGACTTAATTGTAACTGATTTCTCACTGACTTGGATTGAAAGGCTCACTGGCACTTTGCCCTTATTTTGGCCTTTTCTCAAGATTTGGTAAACATAATAAAAGCACACAGTTTGAGTCAGAGCTAAATGGACTTGCTGTGCAGAAATGTACGTATTTGTGTTATTACATTTTGTAAGAGTTCAGTTAGAAGTTCTATTTTTGGGATATTTTTCCAGAATGAATTCTGTTGCAGGCATTTGTTTTTGTTTTTGCCCTGCGTGTTTGTGGTACACAGTACCAATATTATTTGGTAGACATATTAGAACATTTTGTTTTGGGATTTTGAAACATGCTTGGCAGTGCAGTGATTCAGCTAAGTCAGTAATCCTGCTTCGTGATACAGGCCCCTAAAGTTGTTTAAATGCCATATCTGCCTTAGCATTTGATTTAAACAATACACTGAAGGTTATGTTGAAAAAAAAAAAACTTTCCTTCGTCATTTGTAAACAAGTCATTTGGTAGGGTAGTGTGAGCTGTTTACAGTACATTTTACAAGAGGACCATCAATTATTCTAGTTATTTAACATAAATCATACACGTCCAGTTTGGCTGGGGTTTATAAGCGCTTTGGGAAAAGTTGCCTCGTGATAAATTATCAGTGAAACATTAATGTCTATGCTAGCTAGGTAGCTAGCATGAAAATTATCGTGAGGATACTGGGGTTTCATTTGTGCAGGCTAGCTCATTTACTATAGTATAAATAATGGTTAAAAATGTCCATGCTTGTGCTTGTGAAGTAAATACGCAAAGGAAAGATTTCTACAGTTAATGGCAGCACAAAACTGCATTATTTTGCCATCTGTTTCCTGTGCAGTTGAACAGCCTGCACTGTTGAGCAATGCTGCATGTAGATTTATGGGCGAATTGCAGCGTGAGGTGCATACCTGAGCAGTGGAGTCTTCTACTGCGCTATACTCTTTGGTGAAGCTGAATTTGAAGGCGTTCTTTGCGCTTCTCGGATTCCGGCAGCTTATCGCCAGGAAAGCTCTGCAAACCTCTTCTCGCAGTCCAGTAAAATTGCAGTTTTACACACGCCACGGCCATGAAATCTACACTCTCAGCAACACAAGTAGGCCTCGAACTTAGCAAGAATGAAAAGAACAAGATGGCCCTATGCACTGAAACATTTAGGATGGTTTCAGGTCTACTTCAGGTGAAAGAGGAAATGCCGAGTACGTGACCGTCAGCCACAAGTGAAGTGACGGTTTAGCAGCTTCCAGAATAAGAGATATATTTAAATCCTGCGTGGAGGTGGCAGAATTGCTTGAAGGAAGTGAATAACTCGCATGCCCGAAAGTGTAATACATTACGACCATTTGGCAGACGATACCCACATTACTCATTTGTGAGTGCAGATGGCAAACAATGGCCTTTCTTTCATTGCCTGATGTAAATGTGTTCTTATTCATGAATATAAGAATTGACAATTGATCATGGACGGATTAGTATGAAAGCCCCACTACTCTTAATCCTCATTTTAAAACACTCCAGTACATTTAGGCATTATAATGCAGCTTCGCTTTCCCTCATGGTTGATTGATGACTCGTTTTAAATTCCATTATATAATATTCATTTTATAAGGTGAACCATGAAAAAGTGGACAAGGTGCTTTGAATCAGTTGAACAGTCCCAGGAACAATAAAGTTACGTGTGGTTGCTATAGGTTGTGCTTTAACTATTCTAGTCTGATCATAAACATGTGTGATTATATTTATATCTTAATCTAACACACAATAATGATTTAAGCACATTACCCTTGTTCTATTCTTTTTACCGTAATGATGTCACAGTAAAGATTAAATGAATAACCATTAAATTACCATTTAGTAGGATTTAATTGTAATAGACTACAGTCAAAGTACCATGCAAGAAAGTCATTTTTGGCCACTAAAATTATTATTCAAATATGTAGATCAATCAACCGAGTAATCACCTACAGCTCCTGATCAAATATTATAATTGAATGACAACCCGAAAGAATAAGAAAGATCAATGAGGTTTGATTATTCCCATTCTTTAGTATTTTAGACTAAGAATGACCATGTAAAAAAAAAGGCCATTTGAGGTCAAGACCTTACCAACAGGAGAGGTGCTTTCAGAATCCACACTGTCCAAAGACGCATGTTTGGTCTCCCAGCACTACCTTTGGCCAGCATTCTCATGCAACAGGAAGAGGGATCACCAAAGCCTATCTTTAATGGACTCTAAAGGATTAGGCGTATAAAACCTACCATTCTTTTTGGAAGGCAACAGCAGGCTTAGCTACTTATGAACACCCTCTGTCTTCACTCCTGGTAAATCCTGTTCTAAACTCTCCTAATATTGACAGTACTGTCATAACCAGTCTACAACTGTCCCCATACAAAAACAGGGCCTCAAATATTTTTGGGTGCTACTGGCATAATTCAAAGACTATAGTATATTACAGTATATAGATGATACTATATAGACTACTGAAGAGAGAGATAATGGGTATTGAGAAAGAAGCCACAGTGCATGCACACCTTTTCCCAAGGGTGGATTATGAAACTTCTAATCTCCGTGGCGGATGAAATTGAGCTTCTCTTCACGGGGCTTGGCTTCCTATACAATGCCCGTAACGGAGAGAGGCGGAGGGGTATGGATGGGCCACTGGTCAGGGGCTGGACTAGGCCTCATTCTCCACGGGTTCCCACAATGTCCTGTCAAAACCTGCTCAGGCCATGTGCTCTGACTGACACAGTTTGTGTAATTTTCCCTGCAATAGCATATGTCCTATTCCCATGCAATCCTCTCCATGCTTCCTAAAACATAAGACCGGGAACAGACGGGTACATTTGCGGCCACACCAGGGGTCTCGTTCACGCAGTATTGATTTAATTTATGGTCGTCCGGTTGTCCTTATTTGGTATTTTAAGTCGTAAGATCTCACTTCAGGCCACTCCCACCCCACTCAGTACAAACCAGTCCTGGCCTTGTTCCCGACATGATTGCCAACAGAGTGTCTGAAACCTGATCTCTGTCATTTTCACTCAGCTCCAAGGAGAGGTCAGTGTAGCCCTGTCTGCATTACTCTTGAGCGAGCATCTGTCCGCATCCTCTGGTGGTGCTTCTCTGAGTGGCTGTCTGCCAATATATCCACCTGTATTGACACACTGCAGGCAAATCACATCTCTACTTCCAAATCAAATTCTGCTCACGGCATGCAAAAAACCCGAAAGTCAAACAGAAAACGGCAAACAAACAATTCTGCGCGTTTTAGTCGAAAGCACGGCAAGTTTTCATAATTTTTTCTCTCCTTGATGTAATTACGTCCCCAGAGGTCAGTCAGGACAGATTATCCTTGCATTATGTGTAATTAAACACTCATCATTAATAAAGATCAGTGAAGCTTACATAGTCCCGTTTTTTTGGTCTAGAACAATTTCAACATTAATTGAAGCAATTAATCAATTAATGCATTAGTCAAATGAACAATTTATGAATGCTGTTAATTATTTATTTTTAAAATGCATATTGAATTGATAATGTGTTCACCATATAGCAAAATAGGAAAAAAATGTAAAATAATCAAATCACAAGCATCTGGTATCATGATTTGTTAACAGCTCATTTGAGCACCAGTGGAATTCAGGCCTTGTAGGGGGAATTTACCCAGTGACTTTGGTTTTAAGGTATAACACTGCAAAACATATTTTTCTGGATATCCATGATATGTTTATCCCTTAAACCTTTTTGATGCTGGTGTGATATCCAGAAATGTCTTACGGTTGTATATACTAATTATATATAATGACACACAAATACACACGGTGTAATGCCATTAACGTTTGTTGGTTTCTTTGGCTTACTTTACACTTATCGATTAAACATGGGCCTTCTCTGCTTTCTTTGTACACTTTCGTATTCCTTAGACTAACACCGATGTTCTCGGTTTTTTAAATTGCTCTGGATAAAAGCATTTCCCGTGTGATTGGGATGTAAATGCAGCGAAACCATCCTTTGCTCAGACCTTGAGAACATTGTAATGACTGGCTGCATGGTCATTCTAGAAAATGATTCCCAGGTTTGTTGTGCTCCAATACTTTCAGGCAAATGTAATAGGATTACTTGGGGAACTCAAGACTTCAAGTATCAGAACCTTGATGTCTTTGAGGCCCTATTTATTTTTAATTACACTTGATTGCCCATGAAATGAGGAATTCCAATGTTCATCTTTGTCGACAGAACAAGAGGGATTCAGAAACCTTGATCAATATTAATAAACGGCCACAGGCAACATCGTCAATTGGAAATGAATGAATAGCTTTTTAAAATTCTGAATATATAGTTTTTGTTTATACGTTAAACATCCAGGAATACTATCCACTAACTGGATAAAACCCGGGACCCTCCAAAATATGGAACATGGACTACAGTTAAAAGAGCTGTTCCGGGTTTATGGAGCTAACTCGGTAATCCTGCTTCGTAGTATACCCCCCGGGTGGTATCATTGAGATTCAGATATGTGAGACCAGGGGGCTATACTACGAAGTAGGATTACTGATTTAGCTGGATAACTGCGCTGAGTAAAAACCCGGGACAGCTGTGTTTACTTCAGTCCATGTTCCAGATTCGGGAGGATTCCGGGTTTTACTTTTTACTTTTAGTGCAGTTATTCAGCTCACTCAGTAATCCTACTTCGTACTATACCCCCCTGTTCAATAACTTATTTTACAATAACAGAGAGAGAGGAGAGATGGTTCTGCAGTTGCCGTCCAGTGGGACCTCCACCATTAAGTGCAGGGGACTGAGGCGTTCCCTGTGTGTGAGGAAACAGGCCTGCCTTTGTTCTCCCGGAACGCTTATGTCTCTCCGGGACAGACGGCCTCTATGTCACCCGCCGACTAGCTGGCTTTCCACACCGCTACTGACGGGCAAACAGGACATGAGGGTATGGCAGAGACGAGGACAGACTGAGCCTCTTCCTATTGGTCTGACCGGGGGGTTCTGGTCGTGATTCGCAAAGCGACAGCTATAAACACTGTCGGACCGGTTTAAGGCCTGCACGCTCACTCTGGCCTTAAAAGACACGGCGTGCCAGCTGCGGGCCAGACCTGTTTCTAATTTGCCGTTTGAAGCCGATGAGAAATTGCTGCTTTCAGAGTATAACCATGCGCCAATGCGGTAAAACTTTATAGGATGGTACATTTCAGTTTCCCGCTTGTTACGGTTACAGCTGATTTTCCAAAATGAATGCCAAGCTTGGCAGCCTGGATTGCTGCACACCCTGAATATTGTAGTTATGCATCACTTCAAAGGCATTATTCTGTTTTGGGAGCTATGCTGGAAGGCTATAACATCTATCCTTTGTGTGTGTTCCTTCTGTGCCGAAGAAGTAAACAAGGCTGCATGGTGCGCACACTGCATTAGTAATCTGCAAAACAGATATCCTCAGCTGGCTGTGCTTCACCTATTGTCTTTTTTACAGAGCTTACCATTTTATTAAAGTGAGGTTCTCCAAGCTCAAGAGTTTCAAGACATTTGAACCCGAAACCTTTAAAGTTAAAGTGCCCCTCATACTCATAACCTGTGTTATAAGGGGTTATTATGCTCACCTTGACAACAGGGGAATGTCAATGTTTACCTCATGTGTACTAAAAAAAAACACATCGAATCACATGAATCTGCATGGTTGAATCACATTGGTAATGATAATGGAAGAACCTGGAACTCAACGTGAAAAGACTAGACAGCCAGACTTCCTCATTCTATCCAGAGCTGCACATTCAAGGATAGCACTTACCAAGACAACTAAGAATTACTCGATGGCCTATGCATCATTCTGCACTGACCAATGTACAGTACATCTGTGAAAAAAGCTCTAGATTTTAGCTGGTTGAAATGAGCATTTGAACCCACAAACAAAGTTTAAACTTCTCAGTTCTCAGTATCTTCTCAGGAGATCTACTTGAATCTGATGAAGTGCAGTTTGACGTTTCATATGAAAATCAGGCAGACAAACATGGAGACATAGTGGTTCTTGTGTGTGTGCATGCATACTGTATGTGTGTGTGTGTGTGTGTGTGTGTGTGTTCATGTGCATGTGTGCGTAGCAGCTACTATGAAAGGCCACAGGGCGTAGTTACCGCTATCTGGTCTCCACTTTTAGACACATTCACTGCCAGTCAATTAAATGGTACTTCGAGGAACCCAATCTGTCCCTGTTGTTCCATAATGTCGCTCTGCATGTCAGTTTAGTTGGATGTGCTCCAAAAACATAGAGTAATTCTTTATGGGAGCATAGATTCACTATTGCCATTTAATTCATAGAAAGGCCAATATTAAACAGTGATTAACTAGCTAATCAGTGAGCTGAAATGTTTATTGTATGTTAAGGACCGATGCCGTTTGTTAACCTATAATTACACAATGATCTGGTACAACAGCAATGCTAAAGTAGTTTATACATCATGTAGTAGTTTATAGCATGGCATATCAGTCACAAATCTAACTGGAATAGAAGAAGAAGTGGAGCTGTTGAATATACATTGCGTAAATTGGCACTTCAACTCCAGGTTCTAATGGTGTTCTAAAGTGTAGTCTTGGAGACCCACTGTATATTCTGGTGTCATTCAACCTAACTTTCCTGGTACTTATGCAACACATGTGTGTGTGTGTGAGTGTGTGTGTGTGTGTGTGTGTGTGTGTGTGTGTGTGTGTGTGTGTGTGTGTGTATGTGTGTGTGTGGCTACACTTTAGGTATTATTTCCCACGACTGTCATGTTGGAAGTGATAGCCAGAGAATGATACAGCAGAAAGCGATTTCATCGATGCACCAGACTTATGTGAACAATATATTTTTCACTTGAACACGGATGTTTTCTGAACCTGATTTTTCAGGTGGGTCAAAATAGCAAATGCATCAGGTTTCCTTCCAAACAGCCTTGAAACCAACCCTATGGATTAGACACATCTTGACCACAATCTTCTGTGAGTGCTTTGAGAATGAAATTGATTTCTGGAAGCGGAAACATGATTAATAAAAAGCCCAGTGGAGTAGTAAGCCCCAGCATACGCAGTGAGATGTCCAGTACTATAAATGGCTCCCTAGAGTTTATTCCATCTCACTCTCCGAAATTCAGTTCGACTTGAAATTTTGATACCTGCCGAGATTCTTTGAGTCAAATCAGCATTCACATGCTGCCCTCTAGTGGTACAGTTAATCTTTTTTTTCCCGACCCACACGCCTGCAAAACAATGACAGAAAGGAGAAGGCGGCTGTCTTTTCTGTCGTGCACTTATTGAGATACTGAGTTTGGAGTGAGCAGTTTGACCAGGGAGTGGCATGAAATGGAACTGAAATTGCATATACTGGTTTGTTGTCTCCTATGGTCAACACAGTTTAGCATCAAATTGTATTCATTTGGGAAAACTGGGTGTGCGTTAATTATTTCATTCCTTGGCCCGGCACATTTCACCCTCCACCCTCGTCTCCCGTTCCTCAGTGTACAGGAATTCTCAAAAAGATTCAATGAGCCATGAAATGACAGAGACATTAAAAGGGGAGGGAATTGCGTCACTGACCAGCACTGACTCAATCTCTTATCATACCATGATTAGCATTTAGCATAACTAATTTAGTATAGTTTACCAGTCTGTGTGAGCTTAGTAATATGCATTGTTTGATTCCAGCGCTCTTAATGTGTAAGACATTCTTTCTTACTTTTTCAGATAGTACTAATGTCCAAGACAATGGAGGTTAGGTTGCAGGATTTGAAGGCTATGGGTTTGAAGAATATTTAAAGA
Source organism: Synaphobranchus kaupii (assembly GCA_029718625.1). Classification (NCBI taxonomy): domain Eukaryota; kingdom Metazoa; phylum Chordata; class Actinopteri; order Anguilliformes; family Synaphobranchidae; genus Synaphobranchus; species Synaphobranchus kaupii. Next base: position 15,934,389 of record CM056396.1, read on the forward strand.
AATGCAAACTGTAATATATTAATGAGTTCAATGTAATTGGCCATATAATATGCGTATACTACCTCCAAATCCGGCTTCAGAATAAACAAACGACTATAGTTTTTGACATGTTTTTTTTATTGAAAGCTTCATCAAAGAAAAAAGTTCTTAAACAAAACTGAAGTTTAAACCCTACATCCACAGATGTACAGAAATTCTCAGGATCACGACAAAAGAAATGCGAGACATGACATGACCTGGACCACACTGGAAATTACAAACAAACAAAAAAAAAGGCATCAAAAATTACTTTGTCATGTCCCCCTCTCAAACACCTTTACAAAAAGTCCCTTTTCATAAATACTGTTCCTCTTCCTCTATCTCTAATTCACCGTCTCATGGAAGGTTCAGCAGTTTTCTAATAATTTGGTAGAAAATACTTTGAGAAACGTCCCTCTCGTTCCTCCCATAGCTTTGTATCTGCGGAGCCAGACTCAGGTGGGGAAAGTGTGAGAGCCTGCTACACTTTCGAAGCCGCGTATCAGATAAGCGCTCGATATCCCGGCGAATCGATACCTCTACAGCCGTTAAAGCGCTAGCCGCCTCTGTGGGCGCTTGACCAACTTTCGCAGATGTTACGCTGCAGCTGGGCCAAGAAAGTTCAATCGTAATGCAGATGTTCTCTTGTCATTCGCGCCTCGTTCCGTGAGTCACTGGGCCCTGGCTTGCGACCGTGCCAATCAGAACTTAATGTCCGCACATTACTCTTTGTCTTTATTCTTTTATATAACCCCGGGAGGGTGAATGAATTGAATGGAGCTTAAAGTGACCTTTGAGAAAACGTAGGGTATGCTATGTCATCCTGCAAAACGCAGCAGTGTGGTGTGGCGGTGCCATTAATGAACTGGCCCTGTACCAGAGGGATGAAGGCTCAGATCCTCATTGGGGCTCTGTCCTTCAGCGAGGCACTCAACCTGAATTGCTCCTGTAAATATCAAGCATTGACTAGATTTAAGTGTCAGGAGTTACTTTTGATAAGTTCTACTAAATAAATGAAAAGAAACAAAATCCAATTTTGCTCCTTATAGCTGTCAATATTTATTGCGAATTTATATTTAATTTATATATAAATATATATATATATATTATATATAAATTGCGAAATATATCAGCTATTGCTGCTTTTGCATGTACTTAATTTTCTACGTAGGCTGCATTGAAGAATACGTTTCATACATGTGCATGTAGGCAATAACTGATATATTTTCTAATATGTGCATTTAAAAAAAAAAGTTTAAATCAACGTACATAACCTTTTTGAAGGAATGTACAGCTATTCAACAATTATATAAATTAGCTTAATTCTTTGATTTATAATTCAGTAGAATTTACGTAAAATGCTAATTTTGTGTTTGGACATGTATTACATACACAGTGTGTATGAGTCAATGTGGCCTTCTGTTTTCTCTAATGAGAACATGTTGAGTTCCCCCTAGCAGTTAGCTACCTGCTATGTGCTTTGCTTGACATTGTTTGTAGTATACTACATAGTTTAGAGTGTATACCTCAGCAATCATTGAAACTATGATAAAAGTGGCGCATTACACAATAATGGTGGATAACCACACGGCCTTGAAAATAGTGTTCATTTTTGAATTGCCGTTAAACACCGCAACCTTTCCAGCTGTTCCGGGGGAGAGGTGTACGCTCTCCGCTGCAAACCGAATGCACCGTAGCTACAGGACGCGCAAAGCATTTCAACGAAAAGGAAGAGTTCGACATCTGGAGCAGGTGACCGAGGCTAAAGAGGCCTTGCGGTCGACGCCTGTCGCGTTTCGCCGAGGCGCAGTCGGAACAGAGCGGTGGCTGAGCGCGGGTGACGCCGGGGCCGACGGCCCTCTCGCGAGACGCGGCGCTGAAGGCAGGTCGCGAGACTCGAGAGGCGGTTGAGCTAATCCATCAGGGTTAAAAGCAGAGCGGGGACAAGGTAAGCTTCCAGAAACTTCCCAAGGCCACCTCGTAACTTGGGAGGGTTTGAACAGACTCGGCGGCGGGCGGCCGAGGGGGCCCACGCGCGCACCCGCCCGCGTTCGCGGCGACGGCGGCCTTCCATTAATCAACATCTCTCTCCGGACGGGCCGCTCAAATGAGGTAAGAGGGAAGCCAGCTGCTCGCGGCAGAAGCAGCGGGGGACGAGATAGACAGCAAATGAGAGCGCTGCGCCCCCTGTGCATGCTGGGTAGCGGAGGACTGCCACTTCGGGATGATGGGTTTTGCAAA
>CM056396.1:15937147-16131602 GCA_029718625.1 Synaphobranchus kaupii
AAGCCCCAATTGCTTTCCTAGAAATCCGGCATCGCGAAATGGGCAATGTGCAAAATGCGAGCTAGTTAAGTCACCCCGGACAAGGCCGTGTGCCAAGGCTAATAAATACCGCTGTGGAAATGCAGATATTCTGATTTTTATACAGGGATGGCCGTATCCCATCTGGCTTTGCAGCCTGATGTAAAGCCCATTGATTTTGTAGTTTGGCTAATTGTCAGCTAAGGAAGGGGATCGGTTTTAGATGGGAGTTGGAGGCTGTATATTTTCTTGGTTCTTCTTTGTGGTTGTGGCTTGCAGTCTTTCACACAGGCCAATGGTGGGCTGAGGCTCTCTCTGGTTACCAGACCTCTAAACGCCATACACAGTGGCATTGGTAGTACAGCACCTGTGTTTGATGTACAGTGGAATACTGGCGGGCTGGCTAGGATTCAACAGTATCATTGTCTGGGGGGTGGGCGGGAGTGTGACTACTACACCTGGTACTAGAACAGTGCGGTTTTGGCTCATTTTCGGCGAGCCGGTAAGTTTCAAACTGGTTCCAGAGGCTTGGGTAACACAAACAGGGCTTGTTTCTGTAAACATGTCTCAGCGATCGCAGGAGACTGGAAGTTTGAGAAGTTTGTAAGTGAAAATGAGCTCCCCCGCGCCCCGTCCTCCAGGCGCTAGACACAGCCCTGCTAAAATGCCCCGATTCAGTCATCTCCACTTGTCCTCCCTTCCCTTACAAATAGCTTGACCTTTTCAGAGAGTTGCTGCTGTCCTTCTTCGTGACCAGGGATGACTGGGGGGCCAGGCAAGCCGCAGCCCCATTCAAGGGTGTGTGTGTGTGTGTGTGTGTGTGTGTGTGTGTGGGGGGGGGGTTGGGTCGGGGAGTCATAGCACAGATTTAGTCCTCTTGATTCACTCTCTATTTTTTCTCTCCCCCTCTCTGCCCCAGTCACACACACACACCATTTGAAGGCAATGTTATATTTTCCAGGAGCTCCCATTCCAGAGCCCTTCCATTAGTTACTTTTATTGCTGTTTAGTTTTGTCTGTTACACAGATTGATCTTGAATGGAGCGATGCCAGTGCACCCCGCTGACTCGCACTACGGTAGCTTTAAAATCCCATTCCACATCCCTGTGGTGATCACCTGGTCCCTCTTTGTCACGGTAAAGGCCCTGAAAACATGACAAACTGAAAACCGTCACCGACAGCAAACCGTGATCTTTGCTTTGTGAGAACCCGTTCACAGAGGATTTAAAGGACAAGAACAAACAGAGAGCGGCAGAGAGAGAGAGAGAGAGAGAGAGAGAGAGAGGAAGAGGGTGAGACAAGAAAAGGAGAGGATGAGAGGGTGAAAGAGAGCAGACGCTTACCTCACCCTCGCGCCTCTGCCAGCGGTGACATCATGACCATATGGAGGAGTCGTGCAGCCACCGCGGGCAGCAGCTTGCAGCAGCGGGGCAGGAGCCGTCTCCCCGTTGGCTGGGGTCCCTGGCATCGGCTTTGGGCTCTGTGGAGAGGGCGGGGTCAGCGCGCAACAGGCCGCCGCCCCTCCCTCCCGGCGACCCGCCACCCCGCTCGCCCTCCTCCGCCGCTCCGCTCAGCGCGCGGCCGACACAGGGCCGTCAATATTTTCATTCGAGGGGTTCTCTGTGTACAGTCAGCAATAAGGGGAGGGGTGCAGAAAACAAGCCGGCTAAATTTAGACGCCCTGACTCGCGGGAGGGACGTGGAGGGACCGCCAATCAAAGCGGCGCTCTGGAAAATCGCAGGCTCCGTGCGCCTCATGACCGGCTACCTCTTTAAAGTGCTACCCGCTCGCAGCCGTAATCAGTCGAAGGAGTATTCAGCACAATTACGGTTACAAAAAAAAAAAAAAAAACTCGGCGGAATTACAGTCATTCTACTTTCGCCTCGGCAAAGGGTATCAATTAAAGCATTACTCACATGGAGAGTGAGTGTGCAATTCAGGGCAAGAGTACCTGATATTATCCGAAAGCCCTGGGGCTGCAGAAGTGCCATTTAAATGGGACTTCCATGCAGTTTTCAGGTGCACGTGGTCACCACATCGCTCATGAATGACTGGCCAGATATCCGCTAGGTCCAGATGACTGCTGCGTTGATCCGTTGATTGACAGGTGCCGATCTTATGATTCGTCTGAATCAGTCAGAGAGTTCTGCATCAATCTGGGCTCCCCAGATTAACTAAGGCCCCAGTCACACAACAGTGTTGTCGCTCCTCATTTTAGTGCTTAACGCGGTCAAGTTCACACTTGGTACGGTTATGAACGAGAGCGACAACTAGTAGCAACGGGGTCCTGTTCGAAACAAGTAGCGACTACCGAAGTTGACTCTTGCTCCTATGCAAATAAGCTTGGTTGTGCGAGCGTGGATGGGAACGGGAGTTGACAACTTGTAGCAAACAACTGCCTGATGAACGACTGTGCAACGCTCTCTGACTTCCGTAGAGCGTGCTAATTGCGACATTGAGTACAGTTAAAAGAAGCATTAGTCGACGCTGCCTCATTTGCTGCCAGATCTGATGTGGAAACACACGCCTTCTCCAGCTTCTCTTGGCAGGGATGGACAGAAACGGAATGGCCACGTCCATGTTTGTTCACATTGGGGATCACGTTTACACCCGTGCGATAACTGAAATTCGAGATTTACATTCAGAGCAAATAAAAAAACTTTGTTACTAACTTACTGGCTGCGTTGTAAATACAGGAGCGAGTCCTGTTACTCGGTCATACTGGTAAGTGCAATATCGCCACCCATTTTTGTTTTCTTTTTTATTTCTCTTGCTTTGGTACTCACTTTTCAAAAGGAAGAGTTTTTTTTTTTTCAATGTAAAGGTGAATCAGGCTGTTTCAGGCCCACCCTGGGATCCATCTTGGATGACTAGGTTGAGACCAAGGGGCCAAGACTGGGCTTTCGTTTTGAAGCTCACTTCCTGGTTGGGCTGGGAGCGGCAATTGTGCCGTTGCTCACTAGCGCCATTGTGGTTGGCTCCAGTATAGGTCTTTCACCATGTAAGTCAATGGCAGCAATGTGGTCAAAATACTCCTTCAATAAATTTTTCCCACAAAAAAATTTAATTGCAATAGGTGCCTTTCCTTCATCTAATGCCTCTGCGTGTGCTGATTTTTTTTAAATATTGTGTCGTTTGGACAGGGTATTCAAATTTGTTCAGGACCAATCAGAGGTTGAGTCCTCTTCGGCTCCACGGAGCAGGCGCAGTTTGTACAAACGGGCAGCGAAAAAGACATCCGAGCTTCAATTCAGTTTTTTACGAGGCCGTGGAAAGGCAATGGGTGACGTCACAGTGGCTTTGTCCATATTTTTATACAGTCTATGGTTGAGACACGTTTCTTTGTGCAGTTGAAATTAAGCAACACCACTTGCGGAAAAAGTGTGGAGCGTTCGTTCAAAAGGCGCCGGTGTTGCATTTGCACATCACTTACACATCACTCAACAGATTGAACAGAATTTGTGTCTGACTCATGCAGTGTCAGGACTCCTCACATCTTCCGCTGTGGAAAAGGAAAGTCTACTGCTGTTTTTAGTAACTCCCTCATTAGCACTCCAAGAATACAACTTTATTTTCAGCTTTAGCTTTCATTTTGCTGTGGGTAAAGTAAGCAGCTGTAGTTGATGGGATGCTAGAGTAACTCCACGGGCTCTATAGCATGGCGTTAAGTGCATTTAGGACGTATCCAAGTCCACTTTTGCTATTTAGACGGCATGTTTTTTGAGCGCGAAGCACAGCGCAACGTGCAAATGGGCTGAACTTAGTCTCTTCATTAATTATAGGTGTGTCTTGGACGTAACATGCAATAAACCAATCAAAATGTTATATCCCATTCCCTTTAAAAGCCTGCTTTTCCACCTTGGCAGATTGCTTATATGATGGTGAAACAGACATGCTCGTGCATGTGTAGTGCGAGCAAATAATAGACTATATGGATCAATAGTATGATCAATATTATTCGGACTAATCATTATGAAGCGTTTTGATATACACAATAATAATCTTTAACATAATCTTTAACATTAACACCGGCTCGGCTGGGTTTCTGGTAATTCCCGACAGTGCTGTTATTTTAGAAAATAGGCTATATTCGGTTAAATTTTGTTAAAAGCACCTGCAACAGCTGAGAATAAGCTACAAGAATATGGCTACAGTCTCACCTTAGACAACGTCAAATTAGCCTGGTTGTTTAATGAATTTCGTTTGATTATACAATGAAGCACTGTCAAACATCAATTCCATGAGGCTGTTCTCATGGAGTGTTTAATGGATAGCCATTGTCCCATAACAGAAGATTGTCCCCCAGAAGTTTACAGGAATTATTGGCAAATATAGGCTAAATCATAGCTTGATCCAGGAAAATTGCGAATAGTCTACATGTAACCTTACACGTAGCCTACCATCGCACATCGCCTGGATGTTGATGGTGTGAGCTGAACACAATTTAATGCGACATTCCCCTTCGCTGAGGGACAGGTAGGCTATGTGGTCTTTGACCTATGGACCCTTTTATTATTATGCATTTTTTGATATAGCCTACACAATAACAATATTTCACATTGTAATCTTGATATGTTTAGTCATGCTTGTGCGCGCCCCTGTGTGTAACAGACAGAAGGGTGTACACGTTATGCACACGCCTATGTAGACACACTTATATGCGCCATTAAAATAACATGTAAACAACTGCGACATGACTTTAGACCAGGTTTGTGGTGGTTTTAGCACAAGCCCTTTCTGCTGGCTCAAGATAGCAATATGCCAAAATTAGTCCTGGCCACTCCTCATCTTAAGACCAACCCGCCCAGTTCACTTGCAATGGGCGCAAAATGACTTGCTATTTAAACTATGAGAGCGCTAGGCGCTATAATGAACCCTCCGCCGGTGGCGGGTGTAAGATAGCAGAGACACTTGCGTTTGGGTTAGCGCCGCTTAGCGCTGGGTGTAAGATAGAGCCCCACCAGTGGTAATTGCATAGATGGCCTTTGCTAATTGCATAGAAGGCCTCACAACTGAAAGGGCCTCGCCTCAATCATAAATTGAAAAAAAAAAAATTATAATAATAATAAAAATCCCCACAGTGAATAAAATAACCGCCTACCCAGTAGTTTCCTCATTCAGCCACTGTGGGCGCTGTTCCTAACTTTATATTTTTTTTTTACTATTCCTTGATCTGACCTCTGATCCACATCAAAACACTTGCTGCTAGCATCACTTTGACAAGGCAAACTACAGTAATGAAACACATCCATCCTCGTGTTTCTGAGAAGAGAAAGATAGCAAAAGAAAAAAGAAACGTCTAGATAGTACTACTAAAGAAGCAACTTTCTTTGGTGCAGAGTACGTCTACAAAAACTAATTTGACTAGCAATGCGCTGGCAGCATCGTTGCTTATAGAAAACGCCGCTAGCCAAACTGCTATATATCATACCGGGGGATGTTGGGGACATTGTTTTAATAGGCTGCATGTTTGTGCCGAAAGAGTGCATTGCTTGACGCAGCATTTGTTGTGGTTGTAGCCCAATAATAATTATTTTTGAAAGCGAAAGGTTGTAAATCTAATTGAGAAACGGAGATATTAAAGTAAGTGGGTTCATTTCAGTTGCACGGCGTCGCTTGTTGTGTCATTTAAAAGACAATTTGGCAGGTGGTGGTGGAGGTGGGGGGAGGTGGGGGGCTCCAATTGGTTTTTGAAACGGGCCCTCCAAATGGCAAAGGGTAATTGGTCCTGAAATTGAACATGTCCAAGCTGGAGAACCTTTATATTAACAGAGCTATCTGTTGGCACTACAGTGAGAAAATATCTAACTTGGGGATGCTGTTGGAACCTCTTGTACAGCATTTCTAAATGTAATACAGATCATTTCTTTCTCTGTGAGTGCGAGAAAGGTGAGACTACTGTAAAATCCAGCATTAACTTCAGTTAATTTATCCCATTCTTCATGCTATTATTATTTTTTACTGACAAATTCCCAGTTAGAAAGTCTTGCCAGTTACCACTTGTCTTACAACGTGAGCATCTTATTAGTCTTTTCTTTTGCTTCCTGCAAAAGAGAGACGACAGAACCTTCTTACTCCGTGCAGTCCATGGAATCTGCCTTCTTTCAGGGAGAGCTGTGGTGAAAATCTGCTATTATTATTATTATTATTATCTTACACAAAACATTTACATTGTTACATTACTCAGTGGATGTTACGCTCTAGAGCTCACCCTCCCGAGGCTGACGGTAAAAAAAAATTGTAAAAGTGTTTAGCTCAGCAGATCACAATTTTACACGATTAAATTTATCGCTGCAAACAATGCAAGACTAGAATGAGTTAGCCCAGCCTTCTGGAACCCTCCTGGTGAAAACTGTTACATTCTACCTTTGTGTGTGTGTGTGTGTGTGTGTGTGTGTGTGCATACGTGTGTGCATAGTGCGTACGTGCATGTGCGTGTGTGTGCTGACAAATGGCACCTAATCACCCGCATTGCATGTGCGTGCGTGTGTGTGCGAATGTGTGTGTGTGCACTGGATTACTCTCTCTCTCTGCTGACACTGGAGAGTTGACTCAATTTCAAAGTGCTCCTTTTTTACATATGAATCTTCCAGTGAGTCAGCTATCAACCTTCCAAGCCGACTACCTTTTACTGAACAGAGAGGGATGATCAAGGTCAGCCATTGTTCTTCAAAAACAGTAAAGGTATTAAATTTAGTACTGCTGAGCTCAGCTGGTCATTTAGTCTGACTAGTAATTCTGGTTAGAACAGGCTCTCCACAGTAGCACCTGAACAATTGTACATTGAACACTGTAGTGGCTGTCTAGTTTGAAAAATTAAAGCATGGTTATTAATTAATGGAAGATTCTCTGTTCATGCAACTTAAGTAAGATTTTAAAATGATCTTATCTAGAGTCGTATAACAGGACCAATATTACACCCTGCTAAATCCTTAATATTAAATCAACTCTGATAGAGTGCATTTTACACTGACTAAATTTTTATCCTTTGTTGATATTCAACACTAATAGTGTTTACATTATTAGTTGCTGCTGGTTTTCAATACCAAAAGGACTTCTTTTATGTAGAATCCATCCATGACCTGCTGAATGGTTGCATTTCCCTTAAATGTACAGCATATAGGATAAAAGAACATGACCACAGAGAGCCATCCTTGTCCATGGCCACTTTATAGCAAAAACCTTTGATGCGCATTTGATGCTAGATGTGTGGAGAAATGGCATTTAGAAAGTTATTAATATTTAATATGGAGTTAGATCCCCAAGTGAGATTGACTCTACAATTTGAGTCAATATTTGTTTTCATTTGGAATTTGTCTGTGGAGTTAGAGAATCTTTTGTTGACTTCAGCTTTCCACATATTATTGAGGAGGTACAAGACTGGTTGCACAGTCACTTTTATTCCCTGAATAATTTAAAATGACCATTTTTGTTTGTATTATTAAAAACGTACTTCAATGGGTTGTGTGGTGTATTTTACGCAAAACCCCTCTGACAGGCGTTAATAGAGTCAGCCACGGTAAGGCTATAAGATGCCGTGTGTGGGCAGTCGCTTGATTTTTCCCTGGGTTTATAAAAGCCGATGAAGCTGAAGTGCAGGGGTCATTCGCTCGCCCTCGACCCGGCCAGTGCGTTTCCTGACGTAAAGACGGCGGCCGGTGTTTACGGACCCGCGTCACGGCGGCGGCGGCGTGAATCTGTTGTGTCTGACAGCATCGCGCCGAACTGCGCAGGCAGCTACACATGACGCATCGTTCAGAAGGCTCAGCCGTGGTCTGCAGGTACGTTCTCTTTTTCTAGATTTTCTGCTCTCCGTAAAAAACGGGTGTATTTTTAGCCCAGGGGGGACTGAGGGGTGAGTGAACAGAACGCATAATTCCAGTTCAGTCAGGATATAGCGACGCTCAGCACTGTGAGTGCACTGTTCCTGATCAGAGAGCCTGAGAGCCCGCCAGTATGTCAGAACGATATATATACTTTACAGTAGATAGACGCGTGCACACTCACACACACACACACACACACACACACACGCAAGCAATTGTGTATGTCTGTGCCTCAAACTCAGTCAGACTTTCTCCGCATAATAGTTCTCAAGTGTATCCAAACAATTTCGGCACAGGAACACACATAAAACCCTCCCTTCCTGCACAGTACTGCCCCTCCCATACCTCATCTTTCTTTTATAGAAGAGAGGGTTAGCAGTGAAACAACTGATTGGCTCAGAGGATTCACTTTGGCGCAAATGCGTTGCAGTGCCTAAATATAGTCCAGGGGGACAGCAACAACACGGAGAAATGAACCAAAACAGAATGAATCACCAACACAAAATGTTCTGTCTTCAGACCGTGGAAAATCAAGGAGCATCAAATCCACGGGTGACTATAATGCTTCAGGATCTCTGCAGCACGTATATGGTGCGTTGGCGCTTGGATAAACTCTCTTCCCTTTCAGTTCAAGTGAAGTCAGGGAATAAAAAGGACGTATTCTTGAAATGTTTTCTAATAAAATGCATTCAGAACTCAGGACTGAAGATCCTGAACCAGAATACTGTAATGGGGCGTGACGTGTGAGATGGGAGGAGCCAAACGCAGCAAGGGGATTCATTAAGCCCTTAGGCCACTAAGGCAGGATACCCGCAGATAAGGGAGACAAGACAACGAACACCACCACAAACGCTACAACTGGCTCACTGTCACACGCCAATTAGAGCGCAAGGACAGGATACTGAACAGCCAGAAATAATACGCGCCCTGTCTCGGTAACGACACATAATAACGGGCGAGTAGCGTAAAGACAAACATAAAACACAAACAAACACTGCAAAATAATACGATAGTATGAGGAAAATAACGAGGCGAACAGGAACAGAGATTTAACGTTCCATGGCGAGATTAATAGGCTCGCAGTCAAACGCAAACATGTCCAAAACATCGCCCGGTCTCCCTAAGAGACGAATTGCACCGAAGGGCGAACAGAAACACAGTTCCGAACAAAATCACCCAAATCTCCATACACGGAGAAATAGCACAAAAGACGAAAGGACAGCTGCACCGAAACTGTCGGCTATCTGACTAACACAAGCACTAACACAAATACAAGCCCTGCCTCTCAGTAAGGGGAAATGTAACGAGGCGAACAGGAACAGAGATTTAACGTTCCACGGTGATATTAATAGGCTCGCAGTCCAATGCAGAAACCAAAGGGGTAAACACCCGATCTCCCAGGAGAGAGAAACATTTTACAGGTGAGCCGACGGAGCACCGTCGTCCCATAACTTTACTATCCATAGACTAACGCAAGCTTAAATTGGAACAACCGCCCTAGCCTCTCAGTAAAAGAATGTAACGAAGCGAAGGAACAGAGAGCTAAAGTTACCATGCTACGCGCAGTCACACAAACATGTTCACAACCTCGCCCAAACTCCACACAAGGAGAAACACACCCGGAAAACGAACAGAACAATAGTTCCGAAACAAAATCGTCCTGTAGGTAAAAAGGACGGAGGACAGCTGCAACAAAGACCAACGCAAAAATAGCACGACAGCCTCTCAATATAAATAAAAACCCTGACTCACAACAAAGGGGAACGTAGTCCACGAGAAGGAGACCAAACAGGGAAATACGTACCAAAGCTACTTACTGGCTCACAGTAACACGGAATTGAGTAGAAGCTAAACGCCAGGTCTCTCAGTAAGAAAACCAAATAACAGGCGAAAATGGACCAGAGAAACTACTACTCTATACTTCTACGAGCTAAGAACTAAGTAGAAGCGAAACGCCCGATCTCCCTATGGGAAGATATGTGCCGAAGGGCGAACAGAATCGCCCAAAACTCCATACACGGAGAAAAAGCACAAAAAAAAGGCAAAATAGAGCAGAGATTTACGGTCCCAAACTCCTACGAGATAACCAACCACCAAGCCAGCAAGAAATAAGCCCTGCCTCAACTAAGATACGTTCACAATAGGCGAGTAGCCAAAATGGTACGAGAACTCACAGCCAACAAAAACACCACAGTACAAAACAATGACCAAACGATGAACAATTAATGTCGAAGCCCCCATAGAAGGAAACGGAAGGCTTAAATATCTCTCAGGTGACTAAGCACAGGTGTAAACGCTTAACAGAAGCTACGCCAACTCAGCAGGGCGGAGCAAGCATCTGCCAAAAGGGCAGCGCCCTCGCGTGGCCACAGAGGAAAACGACCGCGTAGCAAAACAGGGTTCAAAACCATGACAAATACATGGACAGCTGTTAGTCATGCCTTCCAAGAGACACAATGACAAGTTGTGAAGACAACTGGAATTCTTGTGCCCTTATTTCAATGAATAGCCCATTCCAATACGCATATCAATTTTCAACATCGAACATGCATAACCATGATTTTTCATGAAATCAGTCAGCATTTTCTCATATTACCGTTAATTAAAGTAAAGTAAATTACTGATAGCAGAGTTGCCAAGCAGCAATTTTTTTGTATTGTAATGTGTTTGAATCCTATTGACAAATGGCAAAATAAATATGTGTACCACTATCTGATGCAGTAATATGTAGCCTAATGCCCCTTAATGATTCCACTGCAGATGGCTAATCAAGCTCAATAAATCTAAAATTTGGCCAGTGTTCAGTAGGTAAGAAGGAAAGATTTCTACCGACTCTATTTAAGCTCACGTGCCTTCTGCTGTGCAAACATGACATAGCTGAAACACAGGGACGATGGCTGAGGGTGAAAACTCAGCTTCTCTGATACACCAGCTTTACACAATCTCAGTCGCTGTAGTCTAGTGAATAAGCACCTGAGGTCACCACGCTGGATTTGCAAACCACATCTGATGAACTGTGAAAATCTTCCGCCGAATCGTCGGTTACACATTCAGAGATTCTCTTTGGAGTTGAGAAGGACACCCAGCAAAATGTTTTACCGTCAAAAGATCGGTGTTATTGGCCGTTTACCCTAGTTTAACTTGTTTAAATGGCTGCTTTCGTCTTTTATTTTACGATGTTTACCAAATGTATTTCATACTTTATGTTCTTTCAATCCAAACACGTTTCCACTGCTTAAGCTATTCTTTTGAGATACAGTACATCCGTTGACTTGAATTGTTTGCCGTTTGCTTTGTGAATTTATAAAAGACTATCCCTTTGTGAATTTCACTATATCATGACATTTGATTGACTAATTGGTGGGTAGCATAGCTATCTTCAGCCGCTGATTAGCAAATGCAGGTCCGATGTATCCTATAATAGGCCTCCCTCCCATTCGTCTTCAATGAAGCAAAGAGAGCTCCTCTGAAGAATGCAAACTAATGTTGGCGCACCGATTTCCAGCTGACTTCCCATTGCTTAGCTGTGAAGCTTGTAAGGGAAAGCCATCTTCTGCATACCTTAACATTGGCGGCAAGAACATAAAACGACTAAATTAACCAGGGGTGAAATTCCGCGGCGTCTCTCCCTTGTCATTATAGACATTCTGTTTGATCTAAATGTATTGATTTCAGTTTAACCGCTCGCAGGGCTGTGAGGTATACGCGATATGGCTAATGGGTGCCGCGACAGGATCAGGATATGACATAGAAATTGTGCAGAACAACCCCCCCCCCCCCCTTATCATAGACAAAGCGGAGCTATTAGCTAATCTGCCAGCTCCTATTGAAGAGAAAAGCGCTGGACCGTATCACAGAGATGTTTTTAAAGAGGCAGAAAATAGCATCGTGTCGCTTTGCCGGCGTAACTAAACCGCTTCTCTCCTCCCCTTCATCAACTTTATGTCATCGGAGGAGGGCTCGTGGGGATTGGGTACACACGCGCACACAGCTGAATGGCGTGGGAGTCCGTGGTTGACGGAGATAGCGAGCTCCGTTTCTGAGCCGCCCCGCACTCTTCCACCGCCCTGACCCCGCCCATCTCCTCGTCGCCTGGATAAGTCGTTCTGGCGAAACGCCGTGTGTGCGCCGGCCTCGCCGGCGACGACCGTCGCTCAGCTCCGTCGCTCCGGCTCACCCTCTTGCGTCGCGTTTCCCGCTCTCTCTCCTTTTCTCCTCGCGTCCCTCTGTCGTTAACCCCTGACCCGTGCCGTCAAAACTGCATCCCGCAGCTGCTCGTTTGTATTAATAGGTCATTCGTATATAGCATGTGATTACTGACGTGCATTAAATGCGAGCTTGTTTCGTGCCGAGGAAGCTTCATTGATTTCCACATGATGAGTGAAGAACTCTCTGTGGACCTGGACTAATGTGATTAGTTTGGGCGTTAAAACCCGTCTGTATGTCAGTAACACACATGCCAGAGGAGTGATGGCTTCATCATCCTGCACATTTGTGTGTGTGTGTGTGTGTGTGTGTGTGTGTGTGTGTGTGTGTGTGTGTGTGCGTGCACGTGCGTGTGGGTGTATGTGTGGTGGAGGAAAATCCATAAAGAGGTGATGTTCAAACTGGCTATTCGGAGTGAATGATGCTGACTGGTTTAATCAGACGCTAAACAGCGCAGCATTTTTTTTAAAAACCATCTCTGCCGAAGCACGGCCATTACAGTAATATCGCAAATGGGATTTATGTAAGAACAGATGGAATAGTCAAACATGTAAGAATAGATGGAATAGTCACACGCTATCAATGACTCATCGATTTAAACCAATCACAGTGTTTTGCATTGAAGAGCTAAATCTTTGGTCAACAGGGGACAGGGATTGACGCCACACAGTCGCTCCTCCCTCTAGGGTGTGCGTATAGCTGGTTTAATGAAACTATCTCCCAGGAAGATGTAGCACGTCGACTCTACAGGCCTACGTTGCTATGATGCATTGATGCAGCTGCTCCCCTGTGCTTAAAGGCACACGGATCAATTCCCTGTACACTGCTCCGACATGTTTCCACCCTGCTGCCCTGACCGCTGCTGCACACTGCTGCCCTGACCGCTGCTCCACACTGCTGCTCTGACCACTGATCTACACTGCTGCCCTGACCACTGCTCCAAACTGCTGCTCTGACCACTGATCCACACTGCTGGCCTGACCACTGATCCACACTGCTGCTCTGACCACTGATCCACACTGCTGCTCTGACCACTGATCCACACTGCTGGCCTGACCACTGATCCACACTGCTGCTCTGACACTGATCTACACTGCTGCTCTGACCACTGATCCACACTGCTGCTCTGACCACTGATCCACACTGCTGGCCTGACCACTGATCCACACTGCTGCTCTGACACTGATCTACACTGCTGCTCTGACCACTGATCCACACTGCTGCTCTGACCACTGATCCACACTGCTGTTCTGACCACTGATCCACACTGCTGGCCTGACCACTGATCCACACTGCTGCTCTGACACTGATCTACACTGCTGCTCTGACCACTGATCCACACTGCTGGCCTGACCACTGATCCACACTGCTGCTCTGACCACTGATCCACACTGCTGGCCTGTGCTGCTGAGTTGAGCCAGTACTGCAGGGCCAGAGATCCTCTCTCTCTGCAGTGCTACGGGGGGGAGGGGCGGGGGGAAGTGGGCGTGGCACATGAGCGCTGTTCGTTCTGCAGCAGAACGGCACACTTTAAGCCCGTGGAACACAAACGCATGCAGGCTGGCATATGTGCCGTGCGCCTGCCGACGATACCGCCAAATCCAGCGACCGCAACAGCGCCGGCACATTTATTCTCGCAGAACAGACAGGGAATCTTTGCAGCTTATTTTTAAACTGCTTCTTTCACCCAGCATTTTTTTTTAACAGCTTTATTTTTATTCACCGCTTCTATGTTTAAAAGATGAACGGCGCCAATACCAAGGAACTGCATTTCCTCGGGTTGTTAACTGACAAATTCTACATACATCCCCGCACTACCATATCATTACATAAATGGAGCTTGAAAGGGCTGTTTGTTAAAATGATACCCGTGGAGATTGCCGTTTTGCTTAGAAACAGCTGATAGCTGGGGCAGCCCCCTGCACAGTCTGTGAAATATCATAATACTGAGGGAGCGGAGAGGGCGGACATGCGTCACGGGCTGTTTTTTTTATTTCCTGTACCCGACGTGATGAACATCACACTGACAATGCAAACAGTTCATCAGGGGAGACTGGGAACCAGTAAAGCGACACCTTTCCCCCAGCGCACACACCATCCGCGAACACATAAAACACACACAGACGCACGTACGCCCGCACGTACCTACATAGATCCCCAGGTAGACCCCTTCGCTCAATCCCCACGATGTTACGCAACACCGCCGTGACGCTCGCGCGTCCCGCGACCAGACGCGGCGGTAATAATGAACGTTCCCCCGAGAGGTTTACATATTTCCACAGCACTCGCCGATGTGCGTAGCGCACCCTGATGTTTGGCTAATCTGTTTAGATTCTGCAGGCCAGCTCCCAAGTTCAGGATGGTCGTTTGTGCACCTGACAATTTAGCGGATTAACGCGCTGAGAGTTTCCCCGCTCTCAAAAATTCTAATTGGCCGCCTCTGGCGAAGGAGGACGACACGTGCACTTGACGCCCCGTCCCCTGGCGCCTGGAGTGGAGCTTCCATGCCTGGTGTGGGCTGGCCTGGCCTGGCTTCGACGCGGCGCGTTAGAGTCGGCGTGTAAACACAGGAATTAGGAAGAGGTCTGGGTGGTGATTATCTGATCCCTGCACACTCAAAGGCAGCACTCAGGGAGTGATGGAGGAAGGGCCTGCCAAGCCATCGCTGCCGTAGCCACTCTCTACATGGTGCTGGATGAAGCCCAGGCTAGCAGCATGCCATGCTCTCTCAGCGGTAAGGGGGCCCATTTTGTGTGGCCTGTCCTCGTTCCGCCTTTATCTTTGAAGATGAAAGGGTTTGTGGTGTAAATCAGAAGGCTGAAGGACTGAGAGCCCACTCCCCCCCAAACATATGCACACACACACACACACACACACACACACTAACTCACTCACACACTACCACCACCAACACACACACACACACACACACACTCCACCAACACCAATACCACCACCAATACAAACATACACAGATGCACACACACATACACACACCACCACCACCACCAACACACACCCACACATACACACACACACTACCACCACCACCACACACAGCACTGATCGAATCTCAGAAACGGTAAGGGTCTGTTTCTCACTGCCCATGTGGAAGGCATAAAGGAGCCATCTTTCAGTTGCACCTCTTTCCAAATTTGGAAGGGCCTGAACTGCTGAGCGATATGAATTGCTGCCACTAGCGCCTGCTTAGTTACTGTTGCTATGCTTGGTAGAAGGTTGCCTCTGCAGATACAGCCAATAAGCATGCTTGGAGAGACCTCTAGATTCTTTGCTTTTGAAAACAGCAGTTAATATCACACCACATAAGATTTAATTTCTTTTCATATTTCCACTGCCTCATTAAAAAATCTTAAGCCCAGCATTTCAATTCACAGAACAATTTTAGAGTGATGAAATACAATACCAGATCATCATATATATATGTATATATACAGTATATATATATATATATATATATATATATATATATATATAGATAGATAGTATATGGAATATATACACTTGTTTAATTTGAGACACTCATTGTAAGACATCATAGATTATCTATAAATATTTAATAAACTGTATACAAATGACTTATAATAATGTTACAATATGTAGTGTATGTCTATGGATGTGGTTGTGTGTTTTTAACATGATATTACATAACATAACATTCCAGCTCCCGACATAACAGACACAAATACACATACATACACACACACACACACACACACACATACAAACACACAGGAAACAACCAGAACGTGTGCTTTAAGCACAAGAGGACCCTTGGGACAGGCAGAGGTGTATGCGTATGTATGATACATAATTTTTGAAAGCTCATTTCATTTAGGGCCACATAGTGCTTCCAGGGAGACTCCACGGGGGTCTGTTTCATTTTTAAACCCCCACCATCTCTTGGGACTCATATTACTCACTGCAAAGTCAAGAGGGAGAAACTTTAATTAACACCAAGCAATGAGAGAGAGAGAGAGACAGAGAGAGAGAGAGAGAGAGAGAGATAATATTTATAGTGATACACTGTGCGTAAGTGCTCATAGCATCCCTGTTATATAATTGTATTATTTTAGCAGCATGCTGCATTAGCACGGCCAGAGAAAGTCAATGTGCCTCTTCAGCTAAACTACCCCTTCGATGCGGAGGGTATAAGTGGAATATAGCAGACGCTACCATATGCCAACTGAAGCTGAGTTCAGCAAAAGTCCACAACTGCAAATATGCTCCTCATTAATACACAAATTGCTGGTGCTGTAATTTGAGGGTAAAGTGCGTCAATTCAGAATTGATTAATTCTGTCCTTCTTTCTATATTCTGTGGTATCCGTGTAGATTTTGTCAATAAAAAACAGCTTAAATGAAGAAAGCCTGCGTTAGGCCCAAGCCAAGGCCATTGGAGGCCACAGCAAAATGAATGTACTGATAAGCTTATCATTGCAGCATGGGGATCATGGATTCTTCTTTTTTCTGTATTTTTTTATTTCTTTTTATTTATTTTGAGGGGACATGGGTGCAGTTGGGCTGAGACTGGGGGAGTGTTTAAGATATGAAGATCAATGTCATACAGATCTCACAGGAATGTGATGAAGTGTACTAAACCTGTATGGAGAATGCATTTAACCTGCACATGGTCTCGCACCATTACTTCCTATCAAGGATATCTCACACTTATCTTCCCCAGAAATAACAGATACCAGACAGTCAAACGAGGCTTCACGATCTGACGATGTGCTGAAGATAGGCTTCAAACAGGCGGTGCACAAACTGACAGGAGCAAGGGAGGAAAAGGGAGAGATAAGACTGAGGGAGAGAAAGAGAGAAAGAGAGACAGAGAGAGAGAAACGGGGGAAAGGAATGGCACGGGAGCCCGTCGGTGGGGGATCTTGGTGCAATGCAGACAGCATTGCCATGGAAACGGGTGTGGAGTAAGCTCTTGGTGGAGCCGGAGGATTATAGAGGAAGTGTGGGGACCACTGCAGAGATCCACAACCACACCCCCCCCCCCCTCCCCCCAAAAAAAAAAAAAAAACTCACCACCCGCAACCATACGAGGCAGTCCTTGGAGAATGGAGAATAACTGGGGGTGGGAGAGGGGGAGGGGAGGTTGGGGCTTGGGCCTTAGACTGAGTATAGCATGTGTTTGAATCTTTATCTGTGACCAACACTGCTGCTGTTGGCTGCAACAACAGCAGTGCATTCATTAAAAGAAACAGTAGGCTATCGTGAAGTGTTCTGAAGTGGAAACCGTGCTAAATTAAATGTTAGCTACAAAGTACTCTTGATATGGCAGCGAGTGTGCTTGTATTCAGTGCGCAAAGCCAATTGATGCTGTGGATTATGAAAAATACATGAGCTAACTACCCAGCCACTAACAATATACAGTCTCTACTACAGCATAGAACTTCAATTTTATTTCAAGTTCAGTAAAACTATGAAAATGGGCTCGATATGAATAGGTAATGTACACGTGGCATATGATGCTGAATGTAGTTGAGTGGCTACCTTGAATGCGCCTGTGATAAAATCAATGTGTTCAATGTGTGGGGTGTTTGACAGAACAACAGTAGAAGGTTCTGGGGAGGATTAGGTAGCAGTGTGCGGATGTGGGTGGGTTTTTGTGGTCAGTGTCGGGTCACAGACAATAGGTTACAGTGTAGGCTAGTGCTATCTTTGACTGTGGTCAAAAACAATTAATCTGAATATTGGCAGGACAGTGGAGAAATAAAAGTAAACTTGTAAAATGCTTGTAAAAACTTGTAAAATTCATGCTCTGATGAAGGATGACTAGGCCGAAACGTTAGCATGCTTTGTTTGATGGCCGAAACTGAGGCACTGTCACTGTCCTTTTTATCTTTTTCTCAAAGTTGGTGAGTGCTACCATACATCTTTGGATGTTGTTTTTTGAAGTATACTGTACGTGTTTTTTGCTTTAGCACCACAGTAAGAGCTTCTTTCTGGGAAGGCATTTCCAACTCCTCCACTGCAAAAGTAAACTTGTATTAGTCATTCTAGCATATTTATAAATGTACGATTTGAAACAATCCTTACCGTTTCTCAAACCAATGATTTAAAAAACCAGTATTTCTCAATAATAAGATCTACAGTTTAAGTGATCCTCAAACTGTTAAATTCAGTTCAGGTCAAGTCAATTGCAGGCAGAATTAAAAGTCAGTCACAGGCTTCTCTTATCTAATCCCTGGTTCAGTTAGTAGGATGTTTGAACACCCAAACTATTTCCAAAGATTATATATATAATTTGATTTTATAAAAGTTAATTTGTTCAACAAATAATTTTGAAAAGATTTCAATTCTTGATTTCACTGGTTACTGTATGGATATTATTGTTGTAACATTAGAATTGGCAATGATTAATCAAATAATAAAAATAGACAAATTCATTAAACTCATATGTAGCAATAGTTTACAATTAGCCTCTGTGAAATGCAGTGAATTTGCAACAGATTGTAGCTGTCACAGTATATATGAGTTAGTGCACTGTTTGGAAATCGGGCACATTGGGATTCTGAAATTAGACAAATTAATTTAGCCTTATTTAGCAATATCCAAAAATCTATCATATACACTGGGCGAGGTCCAGTAGCTTGCAGTCCTAGCTTGCACTAATTGTGCAAAAATGGAGGTAGTGTTGACGTAGACAACTGCACAGATGTAAAACTTGGCACTTCACCAGGCTGTCAATCTCCATTATAAATTCACATTAACATTTAAATTAGAACATTGTATAATTCGAAGAAAGTACTGTAAGCCTGTAATTAGACTTTTTTTTTCTGCTTCAGATAATAGATCTGGCTATTTCATTTACATATTCTCTTAAACATCCATTCAGACCCAGAAAGCACAGTGTCTTCAACGCAGCAGACTTGTGGATCTTTAAGTCATCAGGATAGTCCATCCTGTTCACTAAGCCTACAATGTCAGCTGATTCCCATACAACAAAGATGAGTGTATTTGGGCCAAAAAAAGCAAGGGTGAAACGTTCCCTGTACAAAGGGGAGCTTAACTGCCGTTTAAGGAAGCCAGAGATATGGCAGCATAGAACTATATTACAGACCAGTAAAAAGTAGCACATGTAAAACCGTATGTTATGTGAGTTTGGCTAGCTAATACTGAGCACCATGTTAGCAGGCAAGAAGCAGTGTGTGCTATTCAATTTGACAGTGGTGTACAGGAAATGATCACTTTGGATAACTTTTCATAAGGTCTTTTAAAAAATAGAACAATTTTTTAAATGCATAGGCTATATTTTCTGTGTAATTATCCGCCAGTCCTATATTTTAGATTTTTAACTTAAGTAGCTATAGCAGTAACAAGTGCAGAAATGTGCTAACGTAGCAATCGAGTTGATGTAGAGCATGTTTGTATTGCTTCTTCCACATAAAGTGCTATTATTACCCAGTCATAACTGAAGCATCAAATAGCAAATCTATGGAAATTGCTATTGTTTTTTTTTTTCATTTAATATTTTATTCAGTTTTCATTTGACACAACATACTATATTTGTTAGCACAATATGCTGTGCAACTATAGTATACATAACCATACATGCATACATAAATCATACAGAAAAGAACAAAGCCACATTAAACAAAACAAACAAAAACTAATAAGGGGAGGGGATGTCCACAGTCTCCACACCTTTACAATCCAATAATGTGTTGGTTATTGAGCTCTTATTTGCAGTGAGCTCTTATTGGCAAACCAATCAAATGCTTTTGCTCTGTACTGTAGGTAAAAATGATTGGTCCATATCAGTGAGTGACATATAGGATATGATTTGTTTTGTTTCATGAGGCCTCAGTCGCAAATCTCTAGCATGAACTATTCGATCTACAAACGCCATCAAGAAACTGCAGTTAGCCATCCAACAGAATGAGATGCGGAGACAATGAGACGCTAACTAAAATACTTCTTCCTTGCATTGGAACCTTATAGTTGTACTTGTTTTAACGGTTTGCCAGTGTACCTAGGCTTGCTCTGATTTATGAGCCTGTAGGGAATATAAAGTTGGGCATGCAGAAACATAGTGGGGGATAATAGACTGCAAATCTACATAATGGAGCCATTTTAAATTTGGATGATTGATTTCTATTTAAAATTGTCTTACAGGATGAAATAGGGGCAGAATAAAACGGCGACTATCGTGCCGTGTGTGTTAACACTGTATGCTATCTGAAAAAAGACTTGCAAGCAGACTAACATTTGCTGGCAAAGTTTGCTAGTTTCCCATCTGTATTTACCGTGGGGAGTGTCTTTATTGCTGCAATGTATTATTGGGCTAACTTATGTCAATGTTATGGATTTTTATTTTAAATTCAATTAAGCTCATGTCTCCCATAGTGAAACCAGAAACACAATACTTTGCACAGCGCAGAGGCTTAATTGTATGGCTGAAGGGGGCTCTTGAATTAATGTTGGGTTCTCTTATCGAAAGATCATTTATTTGTAATCTTTTTCTAAATAAATGTACTGAAACAATGAATAGCTTACCAGCAGAAAATATGTCCCGTGGCCAGGATTGTGATGCTTACAGAACCAAACTGGAACACAGTCAATTAAACAAAACAAAAAAGCATGGCTCTGTACATATCAAATATTTCATAGACAGTGCCCTCCACAATTATTGCCACCCCTGGTAAAGATGAGAAAAAAGGGTTATTAAAAAAATTTACCTTTTGGTGAATTAGCTTAATCTCACACTGAAAGAATGAGAAAAATCCAACCTTTAATTGAAGTAAATTTATTCTGAGAAAAAAAAATCCCTCATCAAGAAATAATTATTTTTAACAAAACCACGTGTTCCACAATTATTGGCACCCCTAGAAATTCTTATGAACAAAATGTAACTGAAGCATTTTTTCCATTTATATTTTACTTTTTAAAGTTGGTCAGAGTGTTTACGAACTTTCAAACAGTAATCTTGAAAAGTTCCTGATTCACTGGGGTATAAATATGAGGTGACACAGGGGCCATATTCCATTATTCTTACATCAACATGCATGGGAAAGATAAGAGAACACACAAATCAAATGAGGGAAAATTGTGTTGAGCTTCATAAGTCAGGGAATGGCTATACAAAATTGCTACTCACCTGAGAATGCCCATATCTACCATTAATTAATATACTTAAAAAGTTCAAAGCAACTGGAACTGTTACAAACTTGCCTGGAAGAGGCAGACCCAAGTTTATTTTTTCCCCAAGCACAGTGAGGAGGATGGTAAGAGAGGCAAAAAAAATCCCCAAGGGATTTACAGAGAAAAGTAGCATTTTGGGGTCATCAAGTCTCCAAAACTACCATTAGACGTCGCCTCCATGCCAACAAATTATTTGGAAGGCATGCCAGAAAAAAGCCTTTCCTGTCATTTCACCACAAACGTAGGCACCTGGAGTTAAACGCTACTGGAACTTTGACTGGAACCGTGTTCTATGGTCAAATTAAACTAAAATTGAGCTCCAACCTTATTAGATGTTACGGGAGAAGACTCAGTGCTGTTGTACAAAGTATTAAATGCAGGGGTGCCAATAATTGTGGCACACGTGGTTTTGTTAAAAAATAATTATTTCTTGAGGGATTTCTTTTTCTCAGAATAAATTTTCTTCAATTAAAGGTTGGATTTTTCAAATTTTTTCAGTGTGTGAAAGCTAATTCACCAAACGGTTAATTTTTTAAAACCCTTTTTACTCATCTTTAGCAGGGGTGCCAACAATTGTGGAGGGCACTGTAATAATCAGCTCCCATAATTTGTAATTTGAGAGAAAGATAATATCAGTGAGTGACATATGGTTGTGGGGTTGCTATGTGTGTGTGTATGTGTGTGTGTGTGTGTGTGTGTGCTTGTGAGGGGGGGTTAGAGATGTGATGAAGATCAGATAGAACTGATGGGGTTTTGGACAGGAGGAAGATGACGGTGCAGTATCCTGGGGAACATGTAACACTGCCAGGCAAAGAAGCACAGGTTCCCAGGGCTGTACCCCCCACACACACACAGACACACACACACACACACACACACAGACACACCCCCTGCACCCCTGCCTCTGCCTCCTCCCCAACCGTGGAGATATTCCTGACTACAGGCTTAAAAATAGAATCCCGGAGCGCCCTCGCTCGCTCTCGTCTATTGTGCTCACGTCTTCCCATCCCGCTCCCTCCCTCCCCGTCTCTCGCTCCCTCGCTCTTCGGCTGTAATTCTCATCGTCATGGCAATCCACCAGGCTGTGTAACGGCTCCTGGTGAAATGAGGATTCTAATGAATCGTTGACACCTGGCAGCTTCAAGGGTTCTGGTGATTGACAGAGCGCAAACAATACCAGAAATACCCTGCAGAGACCGACATCTACAGCTACAGAATGACATTTATCCGTCTATTATACTCCAAAAACTTTCAATTAAAAACATTATCTCTCTCATTATCTTTTTAAGGTGAATTCTGCACCCAGTGATGTGAAGGTCTCTGTTTCGATGTGCGCTGAATTACAGTTTTTAATTTGGAAGTTTTATCTTACAGTGAATCAAATTAATTGTTCGTGCTTAAATGAGAATGTTAGAGGTTTATTTTCATAGGTGGTGGTCTATCGGCTGACAGTAATTTTATTACAAACATTGTTTTCGGGTTTTCTTTAATTAATATATGCATTACTATTTATGAATGTATACAGGTATGTATACTGTATATTCATAAATAGTAATGTCTGAAGAACAGGAATCAAATAAAAATCTAACTTAAACCAGTAAACCTTTCTTAAAAAGATAACATGCAAAAAACAAACTTATAACATTGCCATTTTCAGAGGGTTTTATTATTCTGCTCGTAATTTTAAGTATTTTATGTTCATCCTTCCCTAAATAGCCCTAAATTTATTAAGTGCCTCGACAGGGAACAGCTTATGGTCCGTTCTATCAGTAAACCACCCACGAGCTAGACATCCCAAAAATATCTTGTGATTACCCCAGCCATGATAATGGCATCTGGGCTGTATTTTTAGACGTAGGTAATCTAAACTGTCTGCTCGCTGTTGTTTCAGTCTGAGATTTTTTGCCCCTGGACCCTCGACCAAATGATGCGTCTCCTGTTCCTGTGGAGTTTCCCATAAAAAACCTGATTATTGTCACGCAAAAGGCTATGTTTGTGCCGGAGACAAAATGGCTTATTTCACAAAATTGCAACCAGTACTGTCATATGGTAAGTATGGCATATGGCAAATAGGATCATTCAGACATGGGTTTAGAAGAAATGTGTTCATTCTGCACTGGAAAATTGTGGCTTTCTGTTCTACCTGCACCTGCTACTTGGGAACTACTATCCCCGATAAATATATATATATTTTTTGTATTTCATACAGAGGACCTTTTCCCCTGTTGTTTGCAGAGGTGTAAATCCAGGGGTCAGAAAGTAAAAGTCCTACTATGTGTTTTTTTCCACCCATAAACTCAGCCAGCTGATTTCACTAATTAGTTCTACCTCCTGCCTGAAGAATTATGTTAATTAGCAAATCCAGGTGATTGGAGCAAAATACTGGGGAGGACTTTTACTTTATATCCCCTGGATTTCCACCTCTGGTTGTTTGAAGTAGCATTTATGGCACAGTGAGATACAACTTTTGGTTAGTACAAAAGGTCCACTCTTGGTCCCTCCAGTCAATGGTTTCAGTTCGACCAGTCGGTCAGGCAGTGACTATCAGGTTACTAGTGCTGAGCAGCTAGTTGCACGCGTGCGGTCAATTCAGGCCGCAAAAAAAACCTGCCTTTTACCGTGAGCAAATTTTGAGCCTACTTGGCTCTTCCGCTCTTCCGCTCTTCCGCTCTCCCCCCCCCCGCCCCTTTCGACACTGAGGGCGGGACGGACGGAGGAGGGCAAGGGGCGCGCGAGGGTCACCGAGCATCTACAGCAGGCAGACGTGTCCTGAGGTGTACCATCACGTGTGGAGCCGCGGCTCTGCAGGCGACAGACAAGGTGACATTTTACTACACCGTGCGCCCTCCCGCTCACCGCCCGCCAACCCCCTGCCCCCTCCCTCCACCAACCCATCCACCACCTCCTTTAATATTTTATCAAAGTGTCCCAGGGGACAGTGAGTCCCGCAGTCGTGGTATTTATTCTGGTGCCTCCTAGCGGAGTGCCCCGCCTCGGCGGAGATCTGACGGTCGGGGAGCAGGTTCGCGCACCCCCGCTCCGACCCTTGTGCGGCTAGATCCCGCCGTCACTGCAACAACGGGTCGGAGGCAAGGAATTGGATTGCTGCAGTGTGCAAAAGAGAGAGGGAAGGAGGGAGGAGGGAAGGAGGGAGGGGGGAGGAGGGGAGGAGGGAAGGAGGGAGGGGGGAGGGAGGGAGGGAAGGAGGGAGGGGGGAGAGAGGGAAGGAGGGAGGGGGGAGAGAGGGAAGGAGGGAGGGGGGAGAGAGGGTAGGAGGGAGGGAGGGAGTGGGAAGAACTTAAGACCTCCATGCCCCACTCGCCAAATCAATGCGTTCGCGCTCGACGTAGCGGCAGAACGCTTTATTAATGCAAGCGCACAGCCGCGGTCCTGCCAGATACCGTCACTGCCATGTAGCGCCGCGTGAATATGAAAGAGAGCGGACCCGTTAACCTGCAAATCTGCGCCCGCGACCCACCTCACGACTGCTCTTGGTTCGTACCGACTGCGGCTCCTCTATCAGATGAACCCACAACCTCCTGGAGCCGTGGTCCGGGTGCCTTCATGTATCCCATAATCCCTCCCTTCTCGGGCCGCCAGGGGAGCCAACTCAGGGCGTTAGAGCCCTTTAATCCAAAAGGCGATTACGAGGCCATTCCTCCCAGTTACAAAGCACAGCCTGCATCACCTTTAGGGTGGCTTCCTTTTGGCGGACGTGTGAAAAGCTCTCCCTGGGGTTAGCGGCACGCATCTTTCACAGCGTGTCAGCAAAGCTGATCTCTGCTCTCCTCCCCGCTGCTGTGGTCAGCAGCCAAAGCCACGGGCTCTGCCTCACTGACCGCAGTCTCGCAGGCTTCCACAAAGCACTCCGTGGAAAGTGGACATGAGAAAACAATATGCATGTTAATAGAATACATTTTAAAAAACAAGGTACATATAATAGCCTGTATGCCAAAATGCTTCAACGCATCACTTACTGTATTTCGAATAATATAAAATGCTAGTTTTATAGCCTAACAGTACATTAGGCTAGAACACTGGCATTTAGCTTTTGTTCACACAACTTCCTGCATATGCCACACCCACTTCTGGGTTTTTATCAACATTTTTGGTCGGTTTTCGTATGTCTGTTCATTATATTTTCAATTTTCAGTTTGTGTCCTGGCTTTCAAAACTATGTTGGCCAAACAGCCATAAATAGCCATAAATACATGAAACTATATGGAATGCATGCTTCACTTGCTATTATATGCTGACGTAACTGTGAATGCTTTCTCTCTTGTCTGTTTTCTCTTTGTGCTTGGCTCTGCATGGCTTCCTCTATGGGTAAATGTGTGTGTGTGTGTGTGTGTGTGTGTATGTATGTTTATTTATATATGTGTACCTCCCCTTCCCCACTCCTGAATATGTGTGTGTGTGTGTGTGTGTGTGTGTGTGTATATATATGTGTGTGTGTGTGTGTGTGTGTGTGTGTGTGTATATATGTGTGTGTGTGTGTGTGTGTGTGTGTGTGTGTGTGTGTGTGTGTGTGTGTGTGTGTGTGTGTGTGTGTGTGTGTGTGCCCCTGCATGTCTGTGTGTATGTCTTCTTGTATGGTACAGACGGTGGGACAAAGAAGCTAAGGAGCACCATCCGGCGGAGTACGGAGACGGGCATCGCCGTGGAGATGAGGAATCGCGTGACGCGGCAGGGCAGCAAGGAGTCGACTGATGGCAGCACCAATAGCAACAGCTCTGATGGAACGTGAGTCTCAGAAACATGAAAATCAAGAATGAAATAGAGAGCTAAATGCTATCCAGTATATCACTACACTGTATATAATAATGCTGAACAAGCTATGAAGTCACTGTGTACAGCTATTCATTTACACTTAATATAACTTATATAAAGTATACAGTCATACATACATGCAGGTATATATAAAATTGTATACTGTTCTACAACACTTTAGATTTAGGCAGCATATATTCAGTAGTGCTTGCTGCAGACTCTGGGTAGTAGCCCTCTATAGATCAGTTTAAAAATGCTGTGTGTCTACAATGCTGAATAATGTATACAGCAAATTTACTCTTTATAACAGCACTTGGCGACAGCACCGAGAACGCAAACAGACACCGCATTGCTAAAAAGTACACTCTGTCAAATGGGGATAGGGACGGGGTTGGGGGAAGATTTTAGTGTGTCACTCGAGAGGAGGGTTTCATACCTCCGTGATCCCAGAGAGCCCTGCTCCACCGACTGCTTATACTACCGCGGCATGCATCTTTACTCTGCTGTGCGTAACGCTCTTCTACGCTCCCCCAGGTTCATTTTCCCCACCCCGCGCTTGGGAGCCGAGAGCCAGTTCAGCGACTTCCTGGACGGCCTGGGCCCCGCCCAGATCGTAGGTCGACAGACCTTGGCCACTCCACCGATGGGTGAGTGAGCACCTCCTCGCTCGGGAGCCAGGGTGTGACGATTGTAGAGCAGGGGTAGGCAACCCTGGTCCCGGAGTGCCAGAGACGGTCCTGGTTTTTGCTCCATCCAAACCCATGACTGCGTAACTGGATTCACTTTAATTAATCAGGTGTAATGGATGCAGGTAACCGTGCGCTGGAGGCACTCAGAATTTCACCATTCAGAATATTCAGGCTCAGACTTTTAATCACCTATCAAACTCTCGCCATCCAGCTCAGATGGAACAAAAAACAGAAATGGCAGTGGCACTGCAGGATCAGGGTTGCGCACCCCTGTTGTAGAGAAAGGCGGGAGAGTGAGGGTTCACGAGTCCCAAAATAGGTGGAGCTATTGAGTGTTATCATTCAGTTGCTCTTTTGAACCAATAATGGAGTCATTATATATAATGCTTTGATATATATATATATATATATATATAGTCTAATAGTCTTGGTTATGATTGATTGTACAAATCAGTAATTGACAGCAGATGATAGCTACATTATGAGGTTTGTAAAGCCTCACTTTCCCATCGTTAGATGAGTCATTGAAACGGCTCAATCAGAAATTATGCGTTGATGGAGCATATCATGGTCTACTGGGAAGAAAGAAGGAATATCTAATAAAGATAGACAATGATAAGCAGTTCCCTCGACCTATCATTTTCAGAAAAGGACTTGCAGCTCTCTAGTGTCATCTGCTGTTGAGTTCTGGAACTGCAAAATAGCACCTGACTTCCACAGCTTTGTTTTTCGTTTTTTCAGTGAGCCTGATTCATATTAACATACCTAAACTGAACACATTTGCATGTTGGGTGAAAATTCAAATGAACAATTTCATTTTTGGGATAATCCCTAAGGATTGTCCAGACTAAAATGCAAAGCTTTATTTTAAATAACAGTAGCAGACTTTGATTAGCATAAAAGGATAAGAACGTCTGTTACTACAGCAAGTGTCGTAGGTATACAGACTCCCTGTGCTGGGGTGTGCTGGTCTGTCGTTTGAAGTGTCGCAGACTGTGCATTCAGCGTTTCTTAAACCCCTGCCTCACCTCTACTCCAGGGGACGTCCATGTGGGGATGATGGACAGGGGTGGCCAGCTGGAGGTTGAGATCATCCAGGCAAGAGGACTGACCCCCAAACCCGGGTCAAAGAACATCCCAGGTACGGCGCGATGCCGTTTGTGTGCGTGTGACGATCCTCCCTTCCTCTGCCAATCACATCAGCCGTGCCAGCCAGTCCGCGCTAACGTGAACTATGGAGTATATCCCTTGTTCATACCGAGGGTGTGTAATTATTCTCCTCGCTCGCCCCGGCAGCGTCGTATGTGAAGGTGTACGTGCTGGAGAACGGGGCCTGTCTGGCGAAGAAGAAGACAAAAGTGGTGAAGAAGTCTCTGGACCCTGTGTACCATCAAGCGCTGCTTTTCGACGAGAGCCCGCAGGGGAAGGTCCTGCAGGTAGGCCTGATGCATTAAAGCCATTAAATGAGTCATGTCATTATCTATCTGTTCTTCACTGAGTCAGGTAAGCCTCGAGAGAAATGTCTTATTACAAAGACCGGTTATGAGTAAATCACCGTTTAATAGTGACTGGGGTGGTAGGTCAATCCCTTCATAATTACTCGACTTTGCCGATCCGACAGGTGATTGTGTGGGGTGACTATGGTCGCATGGACCACAAGTGCTTCATGGGAATGGCGCAGATCCTGCTGGAGGAGCTGGACCTGTCGTCCACGGTCAGCGGCTGGTACAAGCTGTTCCCCACGTCCTCGCTGGCCGACCCCGCCATCGGCCCGCTGACCCGCCGGCTCTCCCAGTCCTCCCTGGAGAGCGCCACCAGCCCATCCTGCACCTAGAGCCGGCCGGCCGCACCACAACTGTACAGACACGCCGCCATTCTGCCGCCCGGACACGCCCACACGCATACACACCCTCGCCCGCGCCAACGCCAAGATACACGGCCTGTCTCTCTTAACTGTCTGAAACATCCATGGGATGATAAACACGCAACACTAATGCACATGCTCACACTCTCTCTCACACACACACAAACACACACTCACACACACGCACACACAATCAGAGAGGAAGCACGGAGAGAACAGGCAGAAATATCGGATTGCGGATCACAGGATGGACACACACATGCACACACACGCACGCACGCACATGCACGCACGCACGCACACACACACACGCGCGCACACAGATAGAGAGACAGACCTAGGGAGCACTCTGGTCCACGACTCTCCCCCCCCTCCCCAACCTGTAATGTTAGCATTGATATGCGCTGTATACAGATATACGAACACGGTGAATATTTATGAGATAAACGAACAACATATGAAGTGGCCTCTAACACGCGGCTGACCGCAGCGGTGGGCGAGGGTGTGGGAGAGAGGGGTGTCCGTCCGTCTGTCTGTCTGTCTGTCACACTGTAAGCACACACGGCCAGAGGACGGAGCGAAAATCGTGAGACGAAGCAAATTTGCTCAAAAAACACCCCAGCCAATTCTATCGATCCGCACATGAGCTTTAAACAAAAGCTCCGGCCTACTTCCGTCTTTTTAAAAAAATCATTTAAAACAGAAGATGTAGCATTTAGTTTACTTCCTCAAATCCCTCCCTCTGCTAGGAGGCCGCTTGAGTTTGGCTTTCCGTGTGTGTGACTAGTACAGGTCACTTCTTGGGAAGGAAACGCAACCACAACCACGACAGCTAGTTTCATGTTTCAAGGCTTCAAGCTTCTTATTCCAGATCGTTCAAACATTTATAATCCGTCTATGCCAAACCCGATTAAAAAAAAACAAAAAAAAAAACTTTATTTTTTAAAACCAAAGCAATTATTATTGTTATTGTTATTATTATGATTACTATTATTATGAAGAATTGCTATACTCAATAAAACATATGGAAATGTAGCAGAGTCAATGACTTCAATGAAATGCAAAAAAGGAACGAAAAGATGATTTCATAAGAAACATATTAGCACCTGAAGGGCAGGACACCCAAACAGCCAAAAACAAAGAAGAAGAAAAAAAATCAGCTTTCACTGGTCAAGTTTTGAAATGCACCTAAGTATGGTTAAGTGAAGTACTGTAGCGTAAAACTGACTTCAGAGAACAGAGCTTATAGATATATAGATTTATTTGTGTTTATGTTTGTATATGCCGCATTCTGCACGTTTTACTTGCAACCCTTCTTAAAACTTTAAAAAGTGCTATTTCTAGCTTGCCTTTAAGAAAAAAAAAGATATACTATAGATCCTGTTATATTTATTTTGTTAATGTTAACACTATCAGTCTTGTTTAAAGACCATGACAAAAAGAACCACATGATATAGACACGCCTTTATGCTCCAGAGCTCCAAGAACGTTTGAGTTGAGAGAATGCTATTCCCACCAATAGCGTTGCAAGACAAACAATACAGTTCTACCAGCATCCATCACCATCAGTCGCTGTCAAAATGAACACTTGGCACATAGATACTGTAGATGCATCACTGCTGGTGAACAAAGACTGGCCCACTCATTCAAGATCTTCTACTGTCCCAAAGGCCTCTGGGAAATGTAGTCTTAAGCCCCCAAGGTATTTTTTTCTTTTTCTTTTTTGGGACACAGAACCACAGTGGACCTCACTACCCAGGATCCTCTTCCTCGCCACCAGCCTCTCAGTTTACCCTGTTTTACGGCTGCTTTTCCCTACTCTTCCTATCTTCTTCAGGACTTTTTTAATAGCGTAAAGATCAACACCCTGAGATCTCTCGATTTTCTCTTCCTGAGCCCAGACTAAAGAGATACTCACGTAAGAAGCTAAAAAAGGGAAGTCACCCAAGACACGTGGGGGACTTAGGATGTTGTTTTCAACTATCTTTGACTAAAACACCAGCTTTACAGAATGATGAAGCTGATAAACAAAATGGAGTCTTCTTTCTATCGAAGACATATGCTCTTTGGTATATTTTCTGAGCTTGATTCACTTTCTTGGAACAGGGTGAAACACAGTTGAAAAAGAAAGATATTTTGAAAAATGTTACCTGCTAACATTTGGTATATAAGGTAGGCAGAAGAGGAAGGGAGTGTTTTGAAAGATCTCAGATTAGTGTATTTAATTCTAGGCATCTTACTGAAGAGATGCTCGGCACTGAAAGGGAACTCACACTTTTGTTTGGGTACTTCTGAGAGACAGAACCCACAATATGAATCTCTAGGAAAAACCTTTTTTTTTTTGTTCCATTTCTTTGTGAATTTATTTTATAACCGTGCTGCCGCCCGTTCCGTTTGAAGCCATGTTGACTGAAGCGTCTCTACTTTTGATCACCAGTGTGGCAGCCGTTATAAATGTACAACATTTACAACATTTACTCTTGAGACTTTAACATCAATGGACACGTGTTGTCACTGTCGCCTACCACTTTTCCATTCCTGTACGGTATTTTTTGTTATTCTGAATTTAAAAAAGAGAACACATGAACTTGACAACCTGGGCTGAAATACAAACAGTGGCGCAGACAGATAAGAAAGAATGCCAGCAGTTAAAATAGCATGTTTATGAAAGCTGTGCGTGTTCCTGAAAAAGAGCCCTCGAAGGATAAAAACAATAATCTATAATAATCTTTTTTTGTTGCCCAAAGTTATCTGCCCAGGATTTGGACGATTGCATTCTGAAAGGCGGGAGAGGGATTCTGTCATGGACGTTCCAAGTTTGCCCATGCGAATAAAGGATATGGGAAGAAAGCCCCTGCGCCGCTCTGCTGTCTACTGTTCTGTTGTACTCAGAGAGACCCCTAGTGGACTGGAGGTCCTGAGGTTTCTGGAGAATTGACGTCATGATTGCGTCAACACAACATTGTATCAACAGTGTACAAATGGTATTGGCTTTAACAGGATGTTGGGTACTCCAGCAGGGATTAGGTGTGAGAGGTGCATTCTGGGTATTGCTTCCCATACCGCATCAGACCAGTTAAGAGCGCTTTTAGGGCCCCCCAAACTATTGTAGCGATCCTTATACCCTAAGTTACATTGTTTACTAGCCAAAGCATGTATCTCACTCACTAAATTGACACATTGGTGTTTTTATTTTTCTCTTAGTTTATTTTCTTGGAATTCTTTTTTACAAAAAAATAATTCCAATTAAGAAAGTAACAACCTTTGTGTTTACATTGTAAACTGCACAATGATAATGTTCTTTATGCATGTGAATACTGCATCAAATTAACTTAAGAATATGATTATGGATATTATGTTTATAATTATTATGATTATTATCGGTAGCACTGTAACAATGACTCCGTTGTTTCTGGAGCTTGAAGTCAAAATATTTTTGTTTGTTCGTTCTCTTTATGACTTTCGAAATTTTGTTGTATTTTGTATTATAATTTTTGTTATTTTAGAGGTAGAATTTGTGTGTGAAAGATTTTGCTGTTAAGAAAGCTTGTCCCAGACAAAGTGGTGCGATGGTGTCAGTGTAGGGCATGTTGCAATTTACATTCTGTGCACACTCTCCTCTGATTGGTCTGTATGCTCCATGTGACATCTCAGGGCAAATCATAGGTACATACATGTTGTGCATGAAAAGTCAACCAGAACAAGCTATAGTACTGGGAGGGTGCTTAAGGATGAAAATGAAGGGAGATAAAAGGCTTAGCTTTAAAAAAGAAAAGCATACTCATCAGCACTTCTCCCACAGGAACTAAGGATTCTCAGAATTCTGTTTCTTCCTCGCTCTCTCTCTCACGCAGATTTCGCTGTTTTATCAGTAAAGCTACAGTAACTCCAAATATGTTTTGAAAGGATTAATATCTTGCATTGCACCGTTAACTCCCTACTGGGAGGTTACTGGACAGGCTCAGAAAGTGGCAAGTGCCACATTCACCACTTATACGTGATAGCTCCCAAGGGCCTGGTCACATGCTAAAAAGTGATTACGTCTAGCCTTCACTTGCGGCAGTCTTCACACGAGAAAACCAACGCCGTCCCTCGTAAGCACTTGTTTTCCTCTGCAAATAGTCAGCCGTTATGGTATTTTTTTTTAAAATTATTATTTCTCACAGCGTATGCTTGCCGAGTATAAAAGGGCCCCTTCCCCCCCTGTGGATACGCACACAGACCAGAAAGCTTTCAACGGGGACGTGTTGTGGACATAGCTGTGAGGTCAGCATTCCCCGTCTGGTAGACCGCGGCACGCAACGTGGTCGCTTCAGTACCTTCGCGCAGGGCTGATGGGTAATGGGGGGAGGGGGCACTGCCGCATAGCACACCGCGGGCCCTCTCATCACAAATTTATACAATTCAGCATTGTTTTTTAGGAAGAAGAAATGTTGTAAAAAAAAAAAAACATTCGTTCCCTTTTTGCGTCAGCATGGCGGCGGTTTTCCCATGCCGCTCGACGCTCAAGGTCGAACAGGGTAAGGGACGCGGGAGGCATGATTGCACTAATTTGCAATATCTGCCTTTGCTTTGCTTATATATGATTTGGAATAGTTTTATCTATGGTAATGATGATGTGTTTCTAAATCACATATGGTTCAGGGAATGTCATCTGGAGGTGAGCACAGAGGAGATAACAGTAGCTTTGCAGCTTTGAGGGTTGACCTCTTCTTTTCTTACCAAGGGTGCTCGTACCCCTGGCTGACACCAACGTTCTACCTTTGACTCTGGCGACCCCTGTAGGTTGGGTGCTTTTTCTGTCTTTTGTTTGGACTAAAGGGTATGGAATTTTCAATGTTACAAGAACATAAATAAGATTTGGAAGCTTTTCAGAAGAGAAATGTCAACCTGTAAAACATTCTAATGTATGTACATAAAGGGTTGGGTGTGACATCTTGGAGGATATACCAGTTTGCCCCGTCAGAACTGCTGCGTATAATCTTACTGGCATGCAGGTTTGTTTTGTTTTGTCCGTCATTGTTGAAGCCAAAGCTAAACCGCTAACCAAAATGAGTTGGGCATTTTGGCAGTAGAATCCTTTCCAGACACCTGCTTGAGCCTGATGTAATAGGCGTGAACCGAAATAAAGCCAACGTCATGTGATGTGACAGCGTCAGCGACATCACATGACGTTGCTTTATTTTGTGACGTGTTCTCGTGCCGTCTTAGTTTGTACAATTAACTGTTTTGACATCTTTAAGACTCTTGTTGCGGTCAAGGGTGTGAAGGTTATGTGGTCCGGACAGGTCCGTGTTTCATCCTGCTTCTGGAAGAACCCATGCTGTGGACTAACAGGGTGGAAGACAAGGCAAAGGAGCCCAGTTCTGTAGCGACGCACACAATGAGTTTGCTTGGACATCCAGCACCCCCCCCCCCCCCCCCCCCCCCCATTTAAAAAGTGGTGACCTCCAACCCTACTAGAGGTTCATGGGCCTTCACAGGGTTGGATAGGAAAGCTTAGATATTCTACTTGGTGTTTCCCCTTTCAGTGAAGAAGCAACTGGGAAAGAAGTCATGTTTATTTGGTGTGTCAATCTGTATGGAAGAGTGATGAACTGTAAAAAAAAACTTTTTTGCACAAGATGGAAGTGAATAGCGCCTTCATGACCAGGAAATATTTATGGCGAAGAGGAGGGGACTAAACAAAAATCAAAAAAAGACTTGTTCAACTATAATGTTTTAATGGAAACTATATACATGTATTGGAAAAAAAAAAAAACCTTATTCGCAGCTGAATGTTTTTTTTTCCTTGGTACACAATGTAAAATGACTTATTAGATATTAATATTTTCTAAATGTGATTTTTACGTATGGGAACTTGAGATTGTTTATATGTGCGTTTCTTTGTACCGTACATGACGTAGCCACAGAATATTGTTGTTCTTGCAGATTACAAGTGGTTGAATGAACAGAGAGAGCAAAACCATTAGACCCCAGATTTTACAGTCTAGTGGTGCAGAGGCCCTTGGTTGAATTGCTGTTGGGGCTACATTCGAAGCCAAAAAGAAACAGAGTTGCGTCAAGTGTTAGGGGCGTCTTCAGCGTACGAGGTTGACGTTTCACAATGATAAAGACGGTGGGGGCTATTCGTAAAAAGCATTCATGTTATTTCAGTATGGGACCCTTTTTTGAAAAACCGATGGCGACAGTCACTGAGGAGAAAGTGAATAAGATGGAAGCCAGCTGTATTAATAAATAAACGAAGAATGAGTGCTCTCTAAATATTTTATGTAGTAAACTTGCAAACGTTGTAGAAAGACCAGGGCTTCTTATTTTTGAGAGACGAAACAGGTTGCAAATTTAAGATGACGGCAAAGCTTTCAATATGTGGCCCATACAATAGTAGTGAAGAGGTGCCATCGATTTTACAGTCTCTGTTTTACTCCCAATCACAGTCATTGTCCCACACTGGCTAATGTGCATCTCTATGTTATAAGCGGAAATTCAAAGTTTATCTGTTGTGCTGAATGTAGTTATGTTCTCTTGATGGCTCAGCGGGGTAGAGCCGTTGTATTTCCGCGTTGTTAGTATATTTTGAAGGCAACTTTAACTTTATTTTTTATTACATTTGTGCAGATCCTCATGGTTGAATTTCACTACCGTGTGAATGGGTGTTTATTAAAAGCTTTGAGACAAACAATGGAAAGTGTCCAAGGGTTGAGTAAAGGTCTGAGAAAGGCATAAACACAGGTAGGCTAGCGTGTGGGTTGTGGTTTTGTACGTTCCATAACAATATCTGCTTTTCAAACTCTGCACAAGATAGATGTGGCTCACTGGGCCTTAACACTTTGTTTATTGACTGTTTGATGGGACACCAAGGAATGAGTGTGATTAAATGTTGTGTATATCAGTAGGGATAAACCAGTTTTGTGTGTGTGTGTGTGTGTGTGTGTGCATGTTTGTCTTTGCGTAACTGGGTGACATTGAGACCTGGAGGATGAACCCCAGCTCAAGGGTTTTGGATCGAAAAAGTGAGGGGACAAAAGAAGAAAAAAAAAAACCACTATGTAGCCCCATGGCATGTTCCCACAATGCTTTGCAGCAACCCACATTTTTAAAGGTAATGTCTGAAGGTTGACAATCAAATTGGTTCAAATCCATGTTTTGTTTATTGCCTAGCATGCTACAGAATGCTACTTGCCTGTTTTTTAAGATGAGAGGAGGCAAGCACGGTGAAGCTCTGCGTGGGATCTTTGATTGGCTTGACAGGATTCCATTATTGTTTGATAAGAGCTGGAGCTTAGTTTGGTTTGGATGTGAATGCATTTCATTTGCTGAGCTCTTAAAGAAACATGTACAATTTGACATGCAGAAATATTCTTGCTTTAGAATGTTGATAACCTTGCCTATCCTTTATTGATGTCTGCCATTTTAAACCCCTCTTTTTGAGCCTTTGAATCAAATCCTTTGACAGTGTTGCTCACGTCTGCACAACACAGCACTTCTCCTTAATATAACAATAATGAAATGTGTTTCTTATTTTTGGGAAAGAGGTAGATATAACTATTTTAAAGGAAATGTTGGAAGATACTTTCATAGCATTTCCAAGGTTGGGATTCTGGCTTGGAATTCTCAAAAAATGAGGGCTTGTTGTATTGTTTTGATTGCCTTACTTTACTTTGCTAAAAATGTGCTTCTGCTTTTTGCACATTTGAGATCTTTAAAAAAATAATATTTTTCTTGAAGTATTGTAGTGAGGTATCTATATCTACTACAGTCCATGAATGTACTTCTTAAACATCACACAAAAATGTGTTGCAGTATTTATTTCCTTCGAGTTGATCTGTGTCCCTGTTAGAGAGCTCCAGCAGGTCACCTGGACATGTTCAGGTGAACAGAGCTGCCCCTTGGGGGTTTTTCTTTATTTTTTACAGACATCTCGACAAATTAGTATCTACATTGGATCACAATGTGTTCCTGTCCCCTTCTAACTCTATCAGCAGAATGAGTCAGAAGCTTCCATTTCAGGAATAGCAATGGATTCAGGGAATTTGAGCGCTGATGAGTTTATAATTTGCTGTGTGGTGGCCAGGAGGGTGACTGGTGTAAAAACTACGTTTTGAGGGTTTAAATGTAAAAATACTCAAGCTAGTAATGAGTATATTTTGTACAAAAAAAATTAAGTCACAGTGTACTTTCAGTATTTGTTGCATAATTAGTTTATCTTCAACATTGAATTCACTGCGCCAAGCTATTGAACGTTCTGAGAAATCTAAGCTTTGAAAGAAATATAAGCAGTATTTCTTTGTAGCATAAGTTTAGCCTTCCTTGCTCTCAAGGGCTGCTAGGGTCGTTATTTGGCAATACATTCTTATCAAGTTTTGATCAATTGAATCTGTGCAGTGACCAGACCCTTGCCAGAAAGGAGCCCAGGTTACCTTCATATTTCATGCCAGTATATTCTAAGCACTGACACGTAAAC
This sequence comes from Synaphobranchus kaupii, assembly GCA_029718625.1. NCBI lineage: Eukaryota > Metazoa > Chordata > Actinopteri > Anguilliformes > Synaphobranchidae > Synaphobranchus > Synaphobranchus kaupii. The sequence continues at coordinate 15,974,159 of CM056396.1, forward strand.
AAATGACAAAAACTTGGTTGTTCAGAACTTGTTTTAACTGTGAACATAATTTCAGAATCTATGTGCCAATCAGAACAAACCAGCCAATATTTGAAGAAAAAAATGGTCATCCACCTTTCAACAGAGAAAGGTAGATGGTTTGAAAACGTGCAATGTGTATCTCTGCCAGTCCATGTAGCAGTGTCCTCGAGATGAACACATCTTTTTTGGAGTTTGCAAAAAATCAGGCCGGGTTGGCATTCGTTGTCCACATTCCAGTTTTTTGTCTTTGCTGTTAGTTGCAGCACAAAAACTAAGCGAGAGTTTGCTTTTTGTCCTTTGACCAGATCTTGACTGGCACAATATTTCCACAGAATGGCAGCAGGGTTACATTGCGCTTCTGATGCTGTAGCAACGTTGCAGCGATGTTACGAGAACTTTGTGCTATCTGGGCTAGCAGCCCTGTAGAGATGAACCTTCTGTAGGCTTACTTCCTGTTTGAGGCCCTATGTCATAATGAGAAAGGAAAGCTTCACAAGCCCCTTCTTGATTGGAGCTAGTGTGCCGTCAGTCACTGACTTCAACCAATCAACTTTGCTCTCCACAGTATAATAAAATATAATTGATTCTAATCGGCTTCATATCAGATGATTGATCCACCCATTTAGGGGCTTGTGAAGGCCAACTATTCAATAACTGATACAGTGAGTGATGTAGATAGCTCCAGAGAGGCTGAACTGATATACAGCATAGTCTGATTATCACAAACAGTGCAATTCTATGCCATTCCACTAACCTGTGAAGTGCACCTGAACAGGGCCGGAAAGGTAAACCTAGGCCTGTGGTAAAACGACCCCGCCAGCCTTATGTCATATTAATCTACTGAGTGTCTAGGCCTGGGGTGTTTCAGTCCTCATCCTGAATGGCCTCAGGATCTGCTGGCTTTTGTTTTCTCTTTAAAATCAGCAACCAGTTTTAGATCCAAGAAACCAGGGCCGTGTCCAAATCAGCACATTTGAGTATGGCTCAGTTGAGTATACTTAAAAAATCTATATTTTTAAACTGTTAAGTACGCGGCGATTCTGAAAATTGATGTGTTCTTAATATCCCCGGATTTCCCCACTTATGGTTTTCCACTGATAATAGTATGGAGGATATTTTTTGCATACTGCATGTCACTAAACCGTATGCAGTAAGCAGTATACAGTATGCTAGTGCACAGTAAACAGGACACAGTAGATAGGGCTCTGATTCAGACACAGCCCAGGCAAGCTGAGTTAACCATGTAATAAACTGCTTTAATCGACCAATTAAGTGGTGGGAAACATGTAAAACCAGCAGAACCGGGGTTGAGAACCCCTGATCTAGGCCAACGTGTTTAGTTTAGAGCCAGGGGTCCCCAATCTTATCCAGAAAGGGCCAGTGTGGATGCAGGCTTTTGTTCCAACCAAGCAGTTACACACCTGATTCTACTAATCAACCATTAGTCTTCACTAAGGACGTTGATTAGTAGAATCAGGTGTGTTGCTGCTTGGTTTAAACAAAATCCTGCACCCACACCGGCCCGTTCTGGATAAATTTGAGGACCCCTGGCTTAGAGCAACGGGTATGGGTGCACCTATGGGGTATGGACACCCTGCTGTCATCTGGGTGTCCATGGACGGGTTCTGTCCCAATATATTCTTTGATGTGTAAAATCACAAATCAGAAACTAGGACTGAATAGCATTGTTCTCTGTTGTTAAAGGTCTCGCCCATTGTAACGATCCCTGTGTCAAAAACAAAGACAGTAAACTGGGGTGAATGTGAAGGTGTAAAGCATTAGGGATACGTTAAACAGACAGTGAAGCTGTACTTTTATACCCGTGCTTTGTAAATGTTTTCTATGTGCGGTATTTGATAAATGTAAAAACTGGTATTTTTTGTGGTTTGTACGCTGCAGAATTGATTACTTAAGGTGCACGTAGTTTTGTAAGAAAAGCAAAATAAAACTCTGGGGAAAAAATATATATTATATATAAAAACTTTACTTTTCAATTCAGAAGCCTGTATCTGCATGCCCTTTGAACAGCTGGAAACAAAGTCAATAAAGATCTATTTGAACCACTCTTCTTTGCTGAGTTTTTATGTGCGATACAACGTTAAACGTCATCAACAACCACCACCCATACCCCAGGTTTGGGTAGGGAGAGCCACAATTGAATCAAGACCCCAGCAGGTATCAATAAAACTATCATTTATTTCTTTGTTACCCCACATTGACAAGCCTTTTATACATATTGATAAAACAAATTTCTAAAAGAAAAAGGAAGAAAAAATACCAAAAGGAAATGAGTAATACACTTATCCACAGATAAATTATTCTTTTTATAAACACAGCCCAAAAACGTATAAACCCAATGCCATTGAAAATGAATAATCCAAGTTAATAATAACATTAGCATAAACAATAAAGTTACATTCATTTTTTTGTGCTGATATTTCACGAGGAAAAAAAGAAGCAGAAATTAAATTCTACATTCAAGCTTGCCTCATCTTTCCCCGAAGTACAAGCAGTAAGCAACAGCAGAGCTGAAAACGCACAATAGCACCAATGAGCCACATGAGGGTGCAGTTCTTCCCAGCATTTTATAGGAGGTTAACCTTACAATAAATGGCTTTCAAAAGGACAATGACGGCTCAGTGATTGCTTTCAGGTGATCGTCGAGACCTTGTAGATGCCTTATAGATTATGCAATCTTAGCTGGTCCTCATCCCCGATCATTATTAGGGGGAATGCATTTCTGAGGGTGAGGCTGCCCACCGTCACCTCCAGCCCTTAGCTTGAATCGATCCTCAATTAGGCCAATAGACAGCAAGGACCATTATGTGTGATTGAGTCAGTGCATCATGGTTGGTAGAGAGATCTGCAGGATGACAAAAGTCAGTAAAACTGCATCTAGCTCCCCTGCTTTTCTCACCCAGTGTTGTCTGACTCATGGCGGAACGTTTCCATGACATCACAGCCATGTTATGGCAACAAAGCTTTTTACTTGGTCTGTGTGTAGCAGCAGCAGCAGGGCTGCAGGGGCCTGGGGCACAGGGATTGTGACATCACGAATAGGCCCCCTCCCAGTTTCCCTTCTCCAAGCATCAAGTGGTGCTGCGCTCGATCGCTCACTCTCGCCCTTCGGCACTCGTTTGCTCTCTCTCTCTCTCTCTCTCTCTCTCTCTCTCCTCCTCTCTCTCTCTCTCTCTCTCCTCTCCTCTCCTCTCTCTCTCTCTCTCTCTCTCCTCTCTCTCTCCTCTCTCTCTCTCTCTCTCTCTCTCTCTCTCTCTCTCTCTCTCTCTCTCTCTCTCTCTCTCTCTCTCTCTCTCTCTCTCTCTCTCTCTCTCCTCTCTCTCTCTCTCTCTCTCTCTCTCTCTCCTCTCTCTCTCTCTCGCTGACAGCGCTGTGTGGTGGTACCTCCTTGGCTACATCACATCACATTTTTACACATTCACATCAGTAAAGTGCCCCTACATTTGAAGGCTGGTCATGACAAAACCATTCTAACAAATTATCAAAATTACCTTCATGCATTGCTTTTAATATCAGAAGCAGTAATAATAATAATAATAATAATAATAATAATGAACAAATTAAGATACATCTTGAAGTATAGGGGAATTGGAACTAAAAGGCTTGAGAACAAGTACAGAATGGGTGTGATCATATCATGACTACATGGTTAGATAGACAGGTCACAGAGAGCTGTCCCATTCTGAACAATGTGCTGCTTGTGCGCTGTACTGTACATGATGTACAGTGCCCTCAAATCCCACAGGTTACCAGGAAAGATACACTTGTGACAACAGATGCGAGAATAAGTTGTCCAGTTAACTGCCTGAGTTAAACGCGACAATCCAAACCACACAGAAAGTGCAAAACACAGTGTGGCTCAATGGCATGTTACATATATTCAATGATTCATTCAGTCATGGCTTGTGCGTGTATGGAAGCATGCTCACGTGTGGTGCACTCCTTCCCACTCTCCCCCAAGAGCCCTTTCTAGGTTAGTATCTATGCAGTGGGGGCCCCGAAGTACTTCAGCTCTGACAAAGATGGCGTCGCCGTTTCTCACGGTACATTTGAGCGTCTGCAGCGGTCCGGGACTTATGGACGCGCGCAGAAACCATGAACCAGGTCAAAGTTCTTTTTTTTGCATCAAGGGGTTGGCTAAGCCTCAATTCCTGTTTCTCCGTGGGAACTCTTAAGAGTCCCCATGGTCTCACCTGATAACAGTGTAACCTCACTGCGGGAAGAGCAGGTGCAAAGAGACATTTAACACACATTTTAATCCACACACACACAGACAGATGCACGTGAACGCACGCACCCACGTACGCAAACACACACACACACACAACACACAATTCAGGTGTCGGTTAGTACATCGGTGACAGGCTCGAACGTTAAAAGACTACCAAGTAGAGTGTTAGGTCCGTCTGTGCAAACAGGCCAGAGGAGGCAGCAGGTAATATGCTGAAGTGGAAATTCATAGTGTAAAGTGCACTGATCCCTTCACCTGCAACTACATCCATCTACACAACACAAAGACAATCACAAGCTCTCCGGTCAGACCGGGAAGGTCCAAAAGTAAGATTCGGCTTCATTGGGTTCTCCCTGCATCTCCGTGGAGACTTGAGAGCTTCCAATATTTACATTATCAACAACCAAATTCCTTTTTACTGAACCGGTTCTAACGTGGCGGAATTATGTGGCGTAAAGCCAATGCTGATATCCAGATTTCATTCCAATTAAAAAATGTTGAATTTAATCTTTAATTTAATATATTTGTTGTAAATGATAAAAGAAAATATTGAATGTTAATGTTATCACTTTAAAAGTCGCGTAGCATGTGAATTAAAAGCAAGTGAGCGCACTTGATAACCACGCAAAATGTTAATCGTCGAACCGTCCCCACCGTTTCAAGCCGACAAGCCTCCACTTCAGCCCCTCTTCCCACTCCACCTCTTCATCCACAGCCAGAAGAGGAGGAGGAGGAGGAACCACGGGCACGTGTCCCGTCCTCATTTTCTGTCCCCCTCAGTGGAGCGTTGTCTCTTGAGGAACTACTGTGGCTGTAACGAAGCAGTGATGTGATCCCTCCGTCCCTCTACTAGCAAAAGGTTGGGAGGAATAACAGCTGTATCTGCTGGGATACATTTTCTTTAACATCTGACCTTATCGTACCCATATATATGTAACGGTGACGGGCTGAGAAATCTGTTGAGATTTTACCGTTGCTGCCGCGCCGACTACAAAGCTACTTGTAAAGCAGCGATGGAAACAACATTGCAGGATGACCTCTGATTCAAATCAAATGACTCAAATCAAAGCTCTTAATTGCAAACAGCTGCCCTGGTGGACTTAGTTTCCTATGTTGTGCAAGTCCCCTGGTACTAGAGGCCTTCGGCGTGCAGCGGCTCTACAGTACCGCAAGAGTGGCTTAAGAGGTCCTCCTTCGATTTAAGAGAGCAGTCCTTCGGTTGTAGAAACAGTGACACTTAAGGCTGCTGTAAAGCTATTGTACATCTTTGGCTTCCGATCACCAATTGTTTTAAATGATATTAATCAAAATTGTTGCTTTGCTAAAATTATCCTTTTCGAAATGCGTTTGAAGTTCAACCTGTTCCCGACGCGGAAATACAACAGAGTCTAATGAAGGAAAGTAAACCGGCTGCTCTTTTTGACAGGAAGTACGCTGTCCAGAAGTATAATTACAAGTTTACAGTCTCTGGCAGCCTCACTTTTCTAGCAGAAGATAAGGCCAAGCAAATTGTGGCTAAGCAGGAACCATGATATAGCATCACAAAGAGAGACTGCAACACTGGCACATTTCTCTCTCTCTCACCTTTATGTAAGATAACCTTCAAATAGGGACATTGACGAACCAAAGATTCTATTAATAGCGCGGAATAGTTTCACCGCAGAAGCCCAATATGACAGACTGACTAACATTTTTCCGGACTAGCTTTCACACTACGGAATATCTCACACAGAATCACGTTTGACACACACACACACACAGAGGATTTGGCCCAAAGCAGGAACAGAGCCTTTCACTACTCTATGCCATGAGATCAGAAGTCTCAGGAAGTCCTCTCCCACCGAAAGAGTACTTTATTTATGTTATCACAATCGTAGTCGGCTCCTGGATTTTGCTCTGGTACTGGTTTTTGAGCTTGAAGAGTGGTAATCATGAAAATCAACTATTTGAATAGCAGTGAGCTGCTGAAGCCCAAGCGTGGGATGCTGGGAGTTTGTCCTGGCCGTTTTTGCGGCCGGGAACAGTTCCCGACACTGCAGACCTCTTCCGTGACCTCTGACCCCTGTGAGGTCACACAACGTTGGAAGGCAAGCATGGAGATCTGGAAAATGGCTGTGAAAAGACATGAAGAGAGGGAGGGGAGAAAAAGGGGGGGGGGAGCTAAACCTTCCCCCTCCTCCCTCCAGTCTTTAGAATGGCTGATGTTTTCACTGGCAGCTGCCCCTCCCCTCCCCTCCCATCCCATACCCTGCCCTTCCCTCTCCCCCCAAATCCACAGGTGCAGGATCATTTCCACACATGTGATCCCAGCATGTGACCGGAGCCTGGCGCCGCAGCTCCGCCCATGGGCTGACTGTATCCCATCATGCTGTTCGTACCATAGAAGTTCATGCCTGCCATGTGCTGAGTCATCTAAGAGAGACACACAAAGACCACATTATTATAGCAAGCGGGCTGCGTTTAAGTCTCACGCGCAGGTGAAGGCTGCCTCATTTTAACTGCAGTACATTCTCCCTCATTAAACAAAAGTTCACACACAAAGGCCATCGCACACTGAAAATCTTCACACACTAAAGCCTTTACACCCTGGAAAGACTTCACAGACTGAAAGCCGTCACACATTTAGAATACTCTGGGGTTGAACAGAGATCTCACAGAAGCACTGTTGACCGTAGTCCTTTGTCAGGACCTTTCACTGCTGCCAGCTGAATCAATTCACACATGCTGCACTTCACACATTTCCCACAGGAGGCACTGTAAGCTCAGCATTTATACAGCAGTAACGCCAGGGGTCACTCCACAGTGTGGTATAAGCTGTACTGTACCACACTGTAACTGACGAGTCTCACCTGGGCAATGTTCCACTGCAGCTGCTGGGCCCGCTGCACGCCGTACATCTGCTGGGGCAGGGCCGCCATCCCTCCCATCATGCCGTTCTGCAATCCCACCATCCCGCCCTGCGCTCCGGCCATGTAGGGCGAGGCGGCGGGCATGCCCGGCTGTGGCACCATGCCCTGCTGCCCCAGCATGGCTCCCATCATGCCTCCCTGTGCCGGGTAATTTCCGTATCCTGCGGCGGCGTAGCCCATCTGAGCTGGGCTCATGTACATGCCACCTGTGGAGCCCACACACATACACGCACACGCACACGCACACATATGGAGAACAAAGTTAGTCAATGAAGATGCCAGAGGAGGTTCAACTGCCATTTTTTAACCCGCTGAATAAAACATGTTCTTTCAAAAAATCTGCTTGAATTTTTTCTGCTTGTTTACCATGTATCAGACCTGGTTGTAGTTTTCTGGGGTTTGTTTTATTTTATTTAGGATGTCAGTCTTGGGTCTTAAACAAGTTAAACTAGTTTCTTCATAACTTTGCCTTGGTCCTGGACGGCCGCGGTTTATAAACGTGCTCTTACTTTCAAGACTGCCTTGATCGACACCAGGATTGGACATCACTCCCTGACCAGAGCTTAATCGTTCTGCAATGCTGTTTTTATACCGATGCTAAATATAAATAAAATTAGAAAAACTGCTGGTGCCTGAAGGATTGGATTTTCGTCCACCTTCCATACGCATAACATAGCGAAGTTACGGCAGTGCAAAACCGTGCTCTCACCGTGCGTGGTCATGTTGTGCGCGTGTGGCGTGACCGTGCTGTACAGCGACAGGATGGAGTCCTTTGACAACTTTCCGCTCTCCTCGGCCTTGGGCGCCGGGTCCAGGAACAGGCTGAGGTTCTCCGGCATCGAGCTGGCCGTCCGGCCCGTGGGCATGGACCCGGAAGCAGGCTGGAGTGGGTCGGAAACCAAGAGAGAGTATGTGTCACGTCGCCCATAACCTGAGCCGAACCCACGACCCTCTCGTTCAGGCTCCAGTGGGGCCTGGCTTATCCAGGCTGTACGAGGCTCACCGTGCCATTGGTGGAGTCGGAGGAGGGCGTGGCCATGGAGCCCAACAGGTCCATTGAGTGGGACACCGCAGGGCTGGGTCTCCCGTTGGGAACAGCTGGAGCAGGGGTATCTGGGATGGGATCCACATGGGATTAGGGCTGGGACACTGTAGTGTAGTATGCATGTATAACTGTACTATGTACCACATAGTGCACAGTGTGTAGTGTACATAGTGTATTAGTTAGAGCTCTGTACATAGTGGGGACAATGGCTACAGAACAGCAGGGTAGTAGTGGACTGTACCAAATATATGAAACAGCGTGTTACATGCCCTATAGTGCATAGTATGTAGTGCACATAGAGGGTAGTGTAAACACTTTAGCATGCATGATGTGCATATAGTGAGTAGAGCAACAATATATACAGTACGCATAGTGTTTAAAGTGTTACCTAGTCCTAACAGGTCAGTGACTGGCAGACTTGGTTTCTTTGGGGTGATCTTGACCTGCTGCAGCTCATCCTTCTTCTGCAGAAATACACCAATCTCAACGAAGACAAAACCCACCAATGACGCACAAGTTAAAACAGACTGAATAGGCCATGCGTCTCGTTCAGTGTCACAACAGCCGGACTGAGAGAGACTGCTGGTGAATGCTGACCTCAACTGTCACCACAAATGATAAGGCTAAAAACGTTAAGGCTAAACTGCGGACATCTTTCACCGCCACTCACCAGCTTCATTTTCTCAAACACAACAGGTGCCTCTTTGGCTATGGAATCACTGCTCTTCTCTTTCTGAAAGGGGGGGAGAGTTGCTTTATTTTCAAACATCCCATAACAGAAGAAACCAGTAGCGACTGGAAAATGTAAGGAACACTGACGACAACTTGTCTTTAAATGCTTTCTTTCAAAAAATTATTCATCAATGCATACACACATACACACACAGATACGCACCACACACAAAATCCGTATTATACACAATGAGCAAAACTAAGAATACAGAAGTTGTAAAATGTCAAATTAATGGTCCAAATGCTTTAAGTTTTAGAACAGCTGACTTTTGCTTCCCTTCCATTTTAGATGGTGAATGTGAGCACCGAGCACGCCATTAAATTATCCTCAAACTCCACCCTTCTACTCTCTGACAGGTTCAGTGGTTAAAGGGTCTCTTCTGATGGCATATTCTACACTTCCACACGCGGAATCAGGGAAGAGAATGACACTACAGGTCATCTGTTTAGGACCAACTGTCATTGGCAGAAGCTAAAGCTGAACTGGCCTTGCCTATAGTCAACTGTCTATTGTGGCCTTGGGAGGTATAATGAATCATACACACTGACTCCATCCTCTTCACAGTCCTGAGTCATACTCACCCTGAAGGTCTGGATGTTGATGCCCTTGTCCAGGTACTTCTTCTTCTCGTACTTGTCCCGGATAAAGACCTCTGTAGCTCTGTGCAGGCGGCTGTGTTAAAGGTAAACTCCAGCATAGCTGCAATGCAGCCACTTGGAACACAACCAGCCAAACAGTGATCAATAGACTGACCTTCCCAATCAAAATACGATGACTGCGATAATGGAACATACACACAAACACCACAGCTGCTAGTAAGAGGAGGATACTGGTCACAATCCCTCCCCACCCCACACACACACACACACGCTCTCACACACGCTCTCACACACACGCTCACACACACGCTCGCACGCACGCACGCACACACCACAGCTCCCAATAAGAGAAGGATACTGGTCACACTCTCCCGCACACTCTCCCACACTCACAGCTCCCAGTAAGAGGAGGATACTGGTCAAACTCTCCCACACATTCTCCCACACACACAGCTCCCAGTAAGAGAAGGATACTGGTCACACTCTCCCACACATTCTCCCACACACACAGCTCCCAGTAAGAGGAGGATACTGATCACAACCTCTCCCCCACCCACACACACACACACACACACACACACACCACAGCTCCCAGTAAGAGGAGGATACTGGTCAGTTTCTGGGCGCTGGAAGCACTCTGGGAGGAAGGCTTCGTACAGACGGCGGGCCTTGCCGTTCCCCATCTCCTGGACACACTGAGGGGGACAACAGAGCCAGCACCACCATTACAGAGGAACCAGCCAATGAGCACCGTGACACCAGCCATATTTACACACTCACAAATAATTCACCTTTATTTCCCCCCAAAACATTTTAGGGCTGAAACAAGGGGTCATTTTGAGGGGGGATGCAAGGGGATGCCATGCCCCCTGTTAAAGAAATGGACAAAAACCATCCCCTTTGCAAAACTGTGTTTCCATCCCCTTTGGGGTAATGGTGCTCTGTGATGTCATAGACCCCACTACCCCCTTTGAAAAAAACATTTACAAATCGACCACTGGCTGAAAGACTTGAATATAGAGTGGGTGTCTTTTCCAACTTCATCAGGCACTTTCCCCAGTTTGCTGCATTAGAAACATAGGGCCTGATTTACTAAGACCTTTAGCGTGTGCAAAACCTTTTAGCACACGCAAAACCCGATAACATGGCCAATAATTGGTGCAAAACAAATACCAGTTATTGGTTTTGCGTGCTAAATGGTTTTGCACCCGCTAAAGGTTTTATTAAATCAGGCCCAGAATGTCTTAAAAGATTGCAGAATCTATCAGTCTTCTTAGAGACCGTTCATCTGGAAACATTTGCAGAGCACAAGCTAGCCGACCCCTTTTCGAATGGTTCGTTGCCAATTCTACGAGAAGTCGCTTGCTTCCTTTCAAACTGCAACAACTCAATTTGCAGGCCACCAACACCAACAATTCGCAACTCGGTGCCATTGCGTTTCAGAGACGAGCCAAACCACAGTTCCACTCAAATCAAACAGTCAAAACGAACTAGGTGTGAAAAGGCCCGTAGTGGGTCGAATACTGTATCTCTTTAAGAAGTGTAGGAGAGCGAGAGCCCCTCTGCAATGCAGGTAGCAGAGTTGTCATGTAAGCGTTTGCTGATCAGCCGTGCGATGCCTGCTAAAGGACTACCCGATTCACCTCCCGTCTCCTGAAGCAGTATCTACACACTGCGTGTACCCAAGTCCTTATACGGACACATGCTGAGGAAAATAACATTGGCCTGGACTCAATTAACATGTTTTCCTTAATGGCGATTTATTAATAAGTACAAGGCTTGGGTTCAGTGAATTTATTTTGGTGTTTGTTAAAGCTAAGGACACATTTTATTTTGTTAAACCAGGTCACGGTCTTCTCCGTAACATCAGCGAGGCGCTGCGTGGACCCTTTCCGATAGGCTGCGTGGCAAGAGAGCGCAATCCTATCGGCGGACGCACAGCTGTGCGTTCACGCAGGGACCAGAGATAGGGCAGTTTGACCTCTGACCTGGATCTGCTCGTGGGTCCACTGGTCCAGGTTGACGGATTTGACCCGGGAGATGTGCACGCCCAGGTTGCGGTGGATTCCCGCGCAGCGGATGCAGATGAATATCCCCAGATTCCAGGAGGCCCATCGAGGACCTGAGCAGAAGGGGGCGGAGAAAGAGAGAAGGGAGATGGAGGGGGAGAAAAAGAGAGAGAAGAACACAGAATCATTAAACGTAGCAGTTTATTTTATGAGCGGTTTGAGCGCGAGCCCTGTTTGTTGGGGGGATGCATCTGGCAGGACCTGTGCAATTCCAGAGAGGCCTTTCAATGCCATACAGGATAGCAGAACACACACACATACACATACGACACACAGAGTGACACACGATTAGAGAAATAATGAGAGAATTAGGCCACTTCTCCCTCCTGCTCCCAATAGATAAAAAGCAATCAAATTCTGGGTTAATCTAAACCGGGATCAGGCACGCTCCTAACCGGCACAAGGCACCGAACTCTATCTACAGAAAGACTTCCCAGAACTACTAGCCATGGAAGACCCTCTTCCCGATGCCCTTTTCAGTCCAGCTACAATTAAATCAACTCATACGGCTCTACGGCTCAGCGCAGAGTCGTTGGACAATGTTATACACTGTTTCTTAACAGAACGTTTGTCAGGTGATAAGGAGTTAAGCTATGTTAGGCATGGTGTTAGACTTACTGGCAAACACAGTGAAGGAGAAACATGCAACTAATTCTCCTTAGAAATATGCAGGTCACAAAGTGGTTTGTTCAGTATTACCAGAGAATGCAGTGTGTCTATTATACTGGCGAGCAAATATTGACACAACAAACATAGTTTACAAACTTTGCTAAAATTAGTTTAGCAAATCTGCGGTCGGTGATCCTTTCTGCGTTTAAACATGTATTCTTTGTACGTGGTAATAATATCAATACTTATTATTTTATTAACTCATCCTTATAATCTTCCAATTACAAATGATGGCTGTAGCTAGCCAAGCAAGGACGGTTGTTAAAAGAAAGCTGAAAAAGTCCTACATTGCATTTCCAGGTGTTGCATTTGTTAAAGATGTGTTCACATGCCTAATGTGAATGAGCTTCAGCTTGATCATGATGTCATCGATGCACGCTTGTGTGGGATCTAACCAGAATTCTGGTTTTACATAAATGGTGGAATAACACTCCAGTTTCTATTTCTGGCATAATTTCCTGGGCTTATAGTGCCGAGTGGGGGAAAAAAACCAGTTCCGTTTAACTTTGTGTACAACACACAAGAACTCACAGCATCAACAAGTGAACTGATCGACAAAAACAAACACAAATCAGTAGCAAATCAGAGCTGTACTGATCTCTGAATAGACTCTAGTCCCTGGCAGAGTAGCTTGTCATGGTGAAAAGTCCAAAACAAAGGCACACAATCAATGTTGACTTGGTAACTACAGCCTTGCCATTGACTCAGGTTGTTAAAAAAAAAATTAAAAAAAAGAGTTGGCTAGGTAAACAAAATAGTGTGAACAATCACTGCAGTGACAGAGGGTGAGACGCAGGCCCAAGTAAGTCATTTTTAATCTGGGATAAACAAATTCTCTGCACAGTTGATTTGGTTTCCCCATCAAACATTTTCTGGGCGGAAAAAATAAGGTGCGGGCGAAACAAAATTGTAACATTTGTGCTCGCCAGACAATCGGCCTGCTTTGCAGGGAACTGTATCCCACCATTTGAGCTGCTGAACTGGAAAAACTTCCCTCGTGCTCACAGGTGGAATTTAAAGCAACCGTGGGCTCTTCAGGGTGCGAGACTCAGCATCCTGCAATACACCACAGCAAACACTGGGTGGCATCGATAATATCTTCTGTATGCGGAAAATAATGCCGGCGGGGGAATCCCTCCCCAGAATTCTACCCAGCAGCATACCGCTATCCAGCCCTGAATCAACCTCTCGGGTCGCCTGTGTGTATGTAGAGTTGGATACACTCACAAATCGTAAAAATTATTTCAACGCTTATAGAGAAACTGGGAAGGAGCGAAAGATTTTGATGTTGGTTCTTGCTATGCGTATAAACAGGTGTATACATTTTTGGAGTACACCAGCTGCATGAAGTCTGGTGTACTAGGTCAGAAATCACTGTGTTAGCAATGCATGATGGTAAGACAAGGTGTGAGATGAGCACCGCCGGTCAGTACAGTCCAAACCATAGAAACTAGCTCTGTGACTAATCACAATGTGCTTTTGGCCCCAAAGCATATGCTCCTAAGATAGAGACTGACCTATGACGTCCCACCTGCCGGTCCTGCATGTGGCACCGGCCGGCACATGCGCCAATTATAGCGGCGTAACCCGGCAAAGCCTATTTCCTCATAAACGCTATCGGAGCAGCCGGGCTTTAAACAGCGCTGCTGCTACATCCAGCAAGCACTGACCCTCATCCCTATGACCGTGTATTCGAGACACGACCACAATGCGATCGCGCTTATGAAAAGGAATCGACCGCCATCACGCAGCGTTTAGACACACGCTGGTTTTATCACATTCTTCTGTCCCTGGGTGGAGAGTTTTTTGTGGATTGAGGTGCATTTCTGACCTCACTAACCGCATGTGGTCCAATTGGCGAGCTGCAGTCTAATGGCCGTTTGTTATGTCTGCACAGTTAGCCAGTGCACCACTGACTGATATGAAGAATGGTACACTCCGGCTTGCCCACAGAACCATCCTGGTCACACACCTCCCTTACTTCCTCCTCTTTGCTTTTGGCTTCTGTCCCCCTCTCTCGGTAATTGGGCTTGCTGGGTCTTAGCGCCGGCGTGACAGGGCGTGCGGGCGTGTTCGACAGGATAAACGGAGGGCAGAGCGTGTGAGCCGTGTTATAGTCTGGGTCGGACGTGTGCAGTGACGCGGGAAAGCGTGCGGAAAACAGGTCAACGCACACGTGTACGGAGGAAATGCACCATCATGACATTTTACATTAGTTTACTTTTTATAAATTTAGCGGACGCTTTTATCCACAGCGACTTAGTGCTGGAGAACGTAAGTGCACTCACCTGATTTATATGAGCAATCATGCCAGACCAGGCTAACAACATTCCCAGACCCGCCAGTACATACAGTATGTAACACTGCTGACACACTAGAGCAAATAAATAAGAACCACAATACAATCCCTGAACATAAATACAAAATGCAAATAAACAAAAATACAAATCCTTAAGAGACCAGCATACAAAACAGCATAGTTTCAATATAAAAACACTGGTTAAAAAATAAAAAAAAACACTGGTTAACAATAGGAGTCATGCAAAGATATTAACATTACAGCTAATACTGAGTGAAGTTTTTTATGATTATGAAACAAACCAAAATTGTCTGTTTGGAATAGCCTATGCCAAATACCAAAATGGACTGAATATATCCCTATACAGTGAATAATGGTAGCAGAGAATCTCTTCTCTGTCAGAGATACAAAGCTGAAGCTATCCAGACCAAGTACAGGCTCAGTGACAACTGAAAATGGTGCTCAAGTAACGTAGGCTTCCGTGTGGTCACAGTAAGAGAGGGAACACAGAGAGCGATGCACCTTACTCAATCGCTGTGAAAATATTCACAATCAGAAATCCATCCATCCATCCATCCTGATCAGGGTCATATGGGGGGGGGGGGGGGCATAACTCGATTCAAACTCGGTATGTTCTTGTTGTGAGGCAACAACACTACTCCACTGCACCACTGTTTATTATTAAAATTAGAGTGCAGGGACAGTGAATAACCACCCAACAAAAATATCAAAAATAGTAGGATAATGTTATAAATACCTGATTCATTACTGTAACCTTTTTAAAAATATATCTTAGAAGTCCAATTCTCGATTTTTAACGTTACAGTTTGGCTATACCCTACTGCCTACACGGATTAGTTAAATGTAGCCCATAGTTTACTTGTTTTACAGTTTACAGTATTGTATGTTCCGCTTTGGCTATAATCACCATATATATTTCATGTCCGCTTAAGGCGAACTGTAATAATTCAAACAAATGTAAAAACTGAGATAGAGGCAGAGAGAGTGAGAGAGAGAGAACGAGAGAGAGAGCATGAGACATTCAGGTCTATCAGGTGACTGCAGCTGTGTGTATCTCTCAGTCCCTCCCCATTCTCTGCGGTGATGCTCAGAGACCTTCCTGGAAACCAATTCTCCAGTGAGGCGAGCCACAGAGCCTTATCAGAGCCAGGGAAGGCAACTATGACCACGGTGACATCGGGGGAGAGGGGGGGGGGGGGGGGCGGAGTCACCCACACACAACATGAGCTTCCCCCGTGTGACTGTTAGCGCCTCAGGACAACAGCCACAAAGCGCGCGCTGGCCCAGCCCCCGCCGCGTTTGTCCGGCGTGTTGACTGTTGAGGCGCTCTGGCGCCTTTCACTGTGCGGCTCACCCCGCCAGACCCCTGAGGGACGGGCCGGCCGCCTGCTGCCGTCTTTCGCGGCCACCCCCGTAGCGCGTGCGCACCCGTCTGCCCGGCTCCACTGGTGAATCCCCGCCCCTGCCCGCCTCGGGGGGGGGGGGGTGGGGGTTGGGGTGGGCCATTTCATTGAACAATGTGGTTGCTCAGCAGTGTGGTACAGGACAGGATAGAGAACTAGGCTTGCGACCTGAACGTTGCAGGTTTATATCCTGTTTGGGATGCCGCGCGCGGCGCTTGACCTGAACTGCTTCTGCAAAATCCAGTTGCATAAACGGATCGAGTGAAGACCCTGCACGCCAACCTGGAGGCATCTGCTGAGCAAGCATCCCAATGCAATCCCCGCCGCCAGCCACCACCCTGCCACCTGTGCTGTGCCTAACTGTGCTGAGCAATACCCGGAAACCCGCTGAATATGGAACACGTGAACTCCCAAAAAACAGTGTCCCGGGTTTTGCCCAGCGCAGTTAGCTAGCTAAATCAGTTAGCCAGCTACAAGGAATAGGCCCCAGCGCACCACTGACAGGGCATCCCCCCAGTGTGACACAAGTCTATGACAAGCCCCTCCCCCTAGCTATTCATTATAAGCAAAACTTCCTCACATGCTAATGCAGCTCAACCCGTGCCATTCTCAGACACCCACTTTCCACCTCATAGACAGACGATATAATTTGGTTAATGCAGTACATACTTGTTACTGTAATATTAACTGAAAAATCATATCAAGATTTTGCTCTTCACCATCACCCAACGCCTCTATTTAGACCCTAAGCCTGGGCAAGATCTGCTACAAAGGAGAAGCCAATATGTCTCCTGCACTAAAAATCAGCGATGACTTGGCACCGTCTCACGATTCCTCATTTAGGCCAAACCGCCATCCAAACCGCAAATCCCAGTGCTGTTTTTCTCCTCACCTCCTACGTACACAGATATGAAATGCATGAGGAAAAATTGGATGGACCAAAAACTGGTTGACCATTAAAAAAAAAAATATTATAATAATGTATGAGGAAATGAGGCATAAAAACTGGATGAAGCAAAATTAATTACAGTCAGGAAGAGAAGTACAGATGTTCATCCTTCCTGCAGGCAAATTAAATGTGAATCTAAATCAATCCTCATTGTATGCTGTGTTAAAGAGAGATAAAAAATAATAATTCAGAGAGAGAGAGAGAGAGAGAGAGAGAGAGAGAGAGAGAATGAACTTTGGCAAGTTCTGTGCATTGCTTCAGAATTGGGTGATGTAGCAACTTGAAATAATGATTGTGTATTTCCTCAGAAAGGACATTTACAAGACTGTAAGGAAAGGGGAAGGCCTATAATCTTTAAAGACAACATGTGCCCACAGCAACAAAAGAAAAGGCAGTGAAATGGCTGATTTACAATGCCAACTGACTGCTATAAAAGTGCATTAAAATGGTGGCACCTCCTAGAACTTCTGTGATCATCCCAGGAACTTTATTTTATAGGAATATCATTACATCTTTGAGTAAAATGCTAATTGATGGCATCCAAATTTGCTATGTTCACTGGGTAGGATTCAGATAAAATTCTGTCAATAATGTAAATAATCAATGTATCCAAACACTGCGAATCTCTGAATTCATGGACATGGGTATGCCTGGAATACAGAAAGACTAAATGGAGAAAAAAATACATTATTATTATTATTATTATGATAACTAACAGTAGTGTTGTTGTTTTTATTCATTATAATGCATTCATTGTCTTGGCAACCATGCGATTCAATAAAGAACATTTGCATTTGAAAAGAAATGTTTGTTTGAATTTGAAATAATATTAAGAGGGGGGGGGGGGCTCATTGGTGTGCTGGTTAAGTTGTGTCAGATACAGAGACAGACTTCAATAAACTGAAGGGCCATAACTAAAAACCTATAAAAACCTATTCACTCTGTTGCCTGGTTTAGAAGCCGAACACGTCTGGTGACAGCTGTTCGCTAAACTGAGATAATATATTCACAATGGCCAAGCAATCAAAACAAGTGGCCGATAACAGTCACTCGATCACAGCACAGTAGGTGCTTCTCATTGAAATGCAATGTGTATCCAATTGAATACCGTTTGGTCGCATAAAATAAAGGACAGCTGGGTAACAAGCAAGACCCCCCCCCCCCCCCCCACACACACACACACCCCTGTGTGGTCTGTGTCAACTGATTTTACACTGAGGGGACAGAATGCCCAGAGATCAGACGAGAAAAATGGTCACATAAACACATAATGCTCTGATCACCTGTTGGGTGTTACTGAAGGACCGAGAATCTAAGACTCAGTGACAAATAATGTGTTCAGCATTAGCTACTTATTTACATCCAGACAATAGCTACATGTATTGCCCAAATAAATCTGCAGCAATGTACGTAACTTGCCAAAGAAAAGTTAATTTTGGTACAAGTAGGCCTACTCTTCTTGTTTTTTTCTCACTCTCTCTCATGCACATTGCGCACGCACACACACACAGACACACACACACACACACACACACACACACACACACACACACACACACACACACACACACACACACACACACACACACACACACACACACACACACACCACACACACACCACACACACACCACACGCACACCACACGCACGCACACACACACAGCTGAACAGTCTTACTGCACAGCTCACACCATTCAATAAACAGTACCTCCATCCTGTGTACCAGACAGTTTGTGCCCTGCCCTGAAAAACCAGACTCCTGCTGGCCCGGTGGAGCCATGAATCATCTCACCAGACCAAACCGCTCGATACCAGCTACGTAAAACAATCACCATCTCTCATCATCTCCGAGCGGTTATTGACAGTTCTTCACGGGTGATGGAGATTAAGTGTGGGCGGGCCATCCACTTCCCTAGAAGTCTTGCGGTGTCATCGCGCACTGAGCTGAGCCAATAAGCACTCCCAGGACCTGTACTGCTGCACTCCCATTGGGCCAAGGCCCTTCCTGGCAGTCTCTGTCACCTTCTTGGTTCACTGTTGGAAAAACAACCTCTGAAAGCAGGTCTTGCTCCAACTGCATGGCAGTAAACGCTCTCAGCTAAACAGATGGTACATGATTGATTTATTTATTTGAGGCAACCGCTATTCCCCACCCTTCCCACCCCTTCGACAAGGGACTACCTTTTATCAGAGAAAAACCTGACATTTAGCTGGTTCTTTTGTCGCCCTCATCAAAATCTTGAAGAAGTAATAATTACATCCATAAAACAAAACGCTTAATAACAGAGCATCAGAGCGAAGTGTGGAAAAGCCAGCCCATCCGCTCCAGCTTGCGAGGACGTACACTCATGGCTCCTTCTAACAGGGACACAGCGAGACCGCCTGCACTGAAATACGGCTGAACAAATGGCCTAACAGGTGCCGCGAAGCCCACGCAAGGCAGACATTCCGGCACCATCCGCGGCACAAAATAATTAATCGACTTTTACAGACGCTCCAATCACTTCTCGGAGCGCTGTGCACAAAGAGGACGGTAAGATCACCTCAACTACTGACATAAAGCGCCCGTCTGGGCGATAGATAGACAGTAGCCGACGGGGGGCCAGAACACTCAGTGCAAATCGGTTGAGTGGCGTAAATGAACCAAGACAACTGAAGAACGCGATGGGGTGTCCAGTGTCCAGACGCAGACTTGCTGACTGGCTCTGAGAAGACAACCCCCATTCTCCCGGGGCCGCGGGATCTCGAAAAACCGAGGGGAGCTGGAAACGTGGCCTATCGTCTCGGCTGAGAAACACGATGGAAAAACCGGCCCAGAGATCGAGCGTCTCGCGTAATTCTCCGCCACGGCTAGGGTTGCCAACCGTCCCTTGAAATAAGGGATCGTCCCTTATTTGGACAATAAAAGACCCGTCCCTTATTGAACTGATAAGGGACGCAGTTTGTCCCTTATTTTGGGGACTCGATGCATGACAGAGCGATTTATATGAGAAATTACGGTAATCTTGTCTAATGTGTGAGAATTTGCTCAGCTCATTGGTCGTGACTCGTGACACGACCAATAAGAAACACTGTCAGTGTTGCTAGGATACGATAGGCCTTGTGCCTCCATGTGATTGGCTATTGGCTCTACTAAAGCCGAGCCCAACCCCCCCCCCCCCCCCTCCCTTCTCCACAACAACAACGCGCACGCAGCATGGCTAAACATTTCTGTTTTGCACTGACCAAAGATGTTTGCACTACTACTAATGTTATGTTTTGTATTGTTTGTGAAACAGCTTGTAAAACTGTTATTTGTTATTTAATTTAAAGTTCAACATACAGTACTGTTACTGTTATTTTGCTCTGTTATTGTTATTTTGCACTGACAAAATAAATTCTTTAATGATGATCTGTTTCCCATGTATTCCTCAAAAATACAAAAGACAAAGACAAAATTATTAAATAAAAAAGAATAAATTTAAGAATTGCAAAAAAATAAAATAAAATAAAAAATTCGGCCTGCGCAGGCCGAATTAAAAAAAATTTTTTTTGCGCTATACGGGCCTCCTAGGGTGTCCCTTATTTAAATTTCTAATAGTTGGCAACCCTAGCCACGGCTAACCTGTTCAGTTTGACGCTCGTTATACCCCAGTGACTGTCGCCGTCCCCTAACCCACATCACTCCTCGCCGTCCCGGAGGTGCTGTCTCCATAGCAACCGCAGAAACCTGTCGCTGAAGCGAAGAGGTTGTGCTGGCAGCAGCTTCATCGCGGCTTTGCTTTTGCTCCTCTGCTTTATAGAACTAGTTAACCTAGCTCGCACATTTCATATTTTTCCACCTGCCGGAAAGACGACAGGACACTAAGGCCCGTCCACACCAAGAACGATAGCTATAACGATAACGATGTGAGCATCCGCACGGATGGACGATAACGTTTGGTGAACAGTGGCACCAAGCACGCCCTGTAAATTCTGATGGATTTTGATTGGCTGTCAGTGTTTCTATCGTTCATCAAATCACTCTGAAAGGGATCCCAGCGATATTGTTTGTCACCGTCATTGTCGTTATGGCTGTGGTGTGGACTCTGCCATCCACTTGAGTTAGAGCGATTTTTAAAACTATACATTTATACTTATTGTTACAGTTATCGTTCTTGGTGTGGATGGGCCTTTAAGGGTCATAGGCTCATTGGGCTGGACTCTCAGTTAGGACACTGCAGTTGTAGCCTTAAATGAGGTTTGTTTAATGGTTACAGATCGTTTTGAATGCTCACTTGTCTGTACTGCAAGTTGTCCTGGATAAGGCTTCCTGCTAATAAAATAGACTAAATAAGTAGGCTAAACTGTACTAATAATACAAGGAACTAGAATATTAACTCTGAATTTGAAAATGCATGACAGCACACGTAGGAGCATGTTGTGCATTTTAAAATATGTCACAAGCAGAGAAAATAAAAAACCTGCGAATATGAACAAAAGCAGAACAAGCCTACATCTCCCAGCATGCAATGCAGAAACTCATTCTGTATTGGTGATGAGAAAATCTCTCTGCTTGGTAAGGACCACTGAAGGGAACATGCTCTCATATTGTTTCATTGCCTTATATAACTTCAAAAGTAACTGATGACATGTCCGGTAGATAAGTAATATCGAGCCAGTTAGGTACATGCTACTAACAGATAATGTGAATGTTCTTGTTTTAACTAATCTGAGTAGGCTACTGCATTAGTGCCTGTGACCGCAGCTCAGTCACAAATGCTCCCATAGTTCTCATCTCTGTTTGTGTGTTCGTGTGAATGAGACAGGCAATACGTTTTTTTGTTGTGTTTCGACAGAGCTATGGGAATGGGAAAGAACAAACCCACTGTCTTCCTCTAGGCCCAACATGTTAACCAAACACATTTTCAGTACTACAGCACACTGGGAAACAGAAGAGAAGCATCCTGATACTTAGAAAAGTATGGAGTCAGCAAAAGGGGATACATGTACACAAAATCAAGCACACTACTACGTGTGAGTCACCACCAGAGGTGAAGTAAACTGCAGAACCTGTAAGGACTGCGGCAGGACCCGGGGCACGGCCTCTGTGACCAAAGACTGAATTGACAGCAAAAAAAAAAAAGGAGGGAAAACATCCCCGTGTTGACTCAGTTAATGTTTAATGAATGCAGCGCAAGACCTGCTGACAACACAGGGAGCTTCCATCCATCCCAGACGGCGAAGGTGTGAAAACACTCAGTAGTAAAAGCACATGAAAGTTGTAATTTGAGAGAGCGAGAGAGGAAAAACAAGCGTAAAGTGAACTTTTTTTTTTTGTTCTTTTACTTTTTCCCAGAATTTAATATACGTAATTTGGTTGTCTGGAAACATCAGTATTTTCAGCATTAACATCAATTGTCATGATCTAGTTTAGACAGCAAGCTTGACAGGAAGCTACTTGATACATGACTGCCCCATACTGGAGTTGCATGCTCTCTCAATAGAGGGTGGGTGGATTTATGGGGGTGCTTTTAAGTCAAGCTGCTACACACCACAACTTGTGATGTGGTGTGAAGCAATAAGCCTCTTCAGGTTTGGAAAAAGCCATCCTACATCCTTACAAACTACTGCAAGCACACACGCACAGATGGTGCTGTACTATGGGAATAAGGAACTCAGATGATATTTACTCGATTCAGTAAACATGAAGCTAATAAAATGGATAATCTGTAAAAACAGATAAGCAAGTCCACTGCGCGTAAGGGAATCTGCTAGGCTACATAAGCGCAGCACGCATTGTAAAGATTGCGTTCTCATTATAGAACCCTCGACTCAACCGCTAACTTCTTAAGCGGCGTAGCCGTTCTACAGATCCACAGATCAGGTCAGCATAGTCCTACTGCGTGGAAAAGCGGGCCTGTGTGGATAGCTTTCCAGGTCCACATCTTTAGCGCCTCAGGGTCTGTTCTCATTTCAGAGCCGGGCACATGAAACCATCTGTCCCACAGTAAATGGACGGAGGGCATATATCCCGCCCAAAAGAAGATAGGCATCTGCGGGATGGGCCATCACGGAGAGAGTGGCGGTCACTGCTAAAGAGGACCCTTGGCACCACTAACGCACCCAGGAAACCCACAACCCGGGGCCACATAAGCAAGGACGTCTTCAACTTAATGTAGCGCCGGGCTGCCCTTCTTAGGGGAGAGAGCTTATTCCAGCCGTCCGGCCAGACAGGGAGGGTGGGGTGGGGAAAGATTAAATCTAGCCAATCGGCTGGCGGTGCTTTTTACGCAGAACACAAGTCCCCCAGAGGGTGAAGGTCAAATACAGCGATCTGCCAAGAACAGGGTCAAAGAGAATATTAGGTGAACCAGGCAAATTTGACCTGGAGTCAAGAATGTGTACTATCAAACATAAAATCACAAAATACACACACACGCACATAAAGTGGGTAAACATTCCAGTCATTCAAAAAATCATACAGGGGAAACAAATGTTTATTTTCCATGACATGGCCTACACAAAGGCAATGTGTTAACCCTTTGGTATACTGTAGCCTATATTTGCTACAGTAACATAGGCCAGCATTGCCTAAAGGAAGTCGCACTACAGAAGCCGCGATAGTTTCGACACCGGTATTAAGTGTATCAATAGTGTTCCTTCCTATCTAACCTGGGTGCTAATATTTAAGTGCCTACATCAGTTTAACAATATCGACAGAACTGCACACATTAGCGTGAATGGAAAGGGGGTTGTCCACGTCAAGCTATGGTGTTCTTGATGATGGATGTTGCTTTCAAACGTTGTAGCCTATATGAAAATAATACATTGTTGGCAGGTAACGTTGCTTGTAACTTTTTTGTGCTGTCGTATTTATGGGCTACCCATGTTGCTATAACAGGCAAAACCTTTACGTTTTGATACTTTACAGAAAGCTACGTCTCAGGTCACCTCTGAATCCATCACATCATCCTTACTTCACAGTGATCGAGTAGCCTAATTTACCAAGATACCTTACGCAGGATCTCCGTAGCTATATCCAGTTATATATGTAAACAGTAGCAACCCTTATAGACAAACCTATTAGACAATACGGACTGGGATGCACCTTGCATTGCATCCTTCCCATGTTGCCTAATTAAATGTGGGGAACAAACAATATAACATTCCCGGTGCTAGAGTAAAAGTAACTTTTATGGACATTTGGCTACATACATTAGAATACTCGTTTATAAGCATGCGATGATCAATGCAGGGACGATAGGGTTGGCAGTAGGCTATAGCGCTGGAGGAAAGGGGTGGTTGAGTCATCGAAGAATCCATAATACACGGATTTCTACCTGGCTTGCATATAGTTCAGTGAAACATTACGATGCCTTATACACTTGCCTTGGGCTTGATGCCTTATACACTTACCTTTGGCTTGACAGTCAGCGCAGAATTTATTTTCCTCCTGCGAAAGGAGAGAGGTGAGCACAGTCTGGTATCTGTCGATGTCTTTCACCGATTTACCCGTCATTTTCGGTTTTTATATTTTTACTACTTTTCCTCCGATGGTCCTTATTTGTTCAAAAACTTCGTTTCCGAAAATGATAAAATGGAAACAGTCTAACAAAAACAAAATATAGCAAATATAGCTGCGTTACTTCCTCTTAAATAAGAGGGAAGTGTTTTGGACCAATGAAAAAGGACGGAATACAAGAAGGTGTCAAATGCTCTTCTTGGTAGTGTCCAGTCTTTTGTTGAATAAGCCTAATAAAATTGTTTGACTAGCGCAACAAACCACAGAGGCAAAAAAATATTCAGATGACAGGGAGAAAGCCGCACGTGTCTTTTTCCGAGGTCCTTGGTTTTTAAGTATGAATTTTAAACAGCCTCCGCTCGTAGTGCCTGTCTGGCCATCCCCATGTATGACAAATCTGACTCTGGTTAAACTACCGCACATCTCAACTGGATTTCCCTGTTTCCGCCACCCCACCGCCCTTTAAATTCATCATTATTTTTTGTAGGTTTGTTCCCTGTCACTCTTCCCTATACCTTGGATTTCAGATCCCTCCCAGCCTCATTCTTTTTAACAGTGAAAGCTTTCCTTAATTTCCTTGGTGTGTAACATTCAGTCACAAATTTAAGCCGAGAATAGTTGTTCTTAAAACACTACAATAAAGGTTTCACCGTAAAATTCCGAATACAGGCGCACACAGAGAATAAGCCGAATAAGATTGTTTTCTACATTGTGAAAATGTGCCATCTACCGGTCAAATTCTGGGGCGACGTCGACAATTAATGAAAACTATTCTGTTGCATAACTATTTATTACGAATCAAGCAGGCAGCCTTAACAGAGTCATGTTACCGTAGCCTACAATAGGTCCATCCATATAGTAAAAGTACGGATGATAGAAGCAGACCAATGCACCTGCTTGAGCCTCCAACTTCCTCTTTACAAACAGGTTCCTTAACTTAGGCTTCAGAGGTGTAAATCCAGGGGACATAAAGTAAAAGTCCTGCCATGTGTTTCTTCCACCCATAGACTCAGCCAGCTGATTTCACTAATTAGTTCTACCTCCTAGCTGAAGAATTTTGTTAATGAGCAAATCCAGGTGATTGGAGAAAAATACTGGGGAGGATTTTTACTTTATGTCCCCTGGATTTCCACCTCTGCTACTAGGCTTTATGATGGGCAATGTCAGCAAGTAGGCCTACATCTAAAACAATTGGGAGAAGCAATTGCAACTTAAAGTATAGCGAGACGTTTTCTTAAAGCATAGCGAGCCCTGCATCATTTTGCATCATTTTCGCACAGGCTAGAAGACGTACACAATTAGAATGTTTTAGCTAATTCAGACTTGGTAAACTATTATACAATAGTTTTCATTTGAGTTGTCTATAGTTTCCTCTTTCTATTTTTGTCATTGATTGGGTAATAGAATGTTCCGTTCGTCGCAGATTTTGTTCACAACTGTTTTTGGTCAGTGTCGGCTACGCTTGTAATTTAAACAGTAGCCTAGGCTAGCACATTTTAAATATTGATCTGTCAACATAGGCTATTCAAAATGCATTAGATGCATTGGTGCATCTGAGAGATTCGGCTCAACACTGATTAATAGGCTACTGGTGGGATTTGCCAACGTTTGATTCTTGCATAATAGAATAGATCTACTATTAGGCCTAGCTACAATAGAGCACTGAGCACAGCAACAGGGAAGGCTGAATGTCGTCAAGATAAAGGTTGTGGATTAGCTGTATGTTTTACAATCTACTAGCCAAATTAGAATGTATAGGCTAATCTGCCTCGCAGGTTCATTGAGAATTTTGGTTGTTAGGCTAATTAATTATTTGCCAAATATATCCTATTAAAATCCAACCGATGAACTGCAGTCCTCAAGAAATGCAAAACATTCAATCATACACGTTCTTAACGGTTTCCTTTCTTTCTACAGGAAGATGATAAACGATTGGCATGGTCTGTGCTGAAAAACTATGGCGACCTGGATGTTAGACTTTTGCGTTATGCGGTGACAATGCTGTTACATTCTATATGTCCGCATTGAATGTTTGCACTGAGCAGACGGACGGCTTGTAGTTTGCTCGCATTCCTGTCTGATTCCCCTAGAGAATTCAGCCAAAAGCAACACCACAATGTGAATTGATGGATGGCCGAACTAAGTGTTCACAGGAGCATCATTTGAGGTTTTTTTTTCCTTCAAGAGATAGCGTCAATAAATTGCTGAGATCAGATTGTCTCTTTATCAGGAGTGATTCTTTTTTTTTTTACATTATTGCAAGCAATTATTTTTCGGAAGAAACAGCAATCTAAATACACATTTTATCTGCTTCCGTCCGGGTTATTTGGTATGGAAGTTACATGCTGAAGTCCCATAATTATCCATAGGAATGGCCATCATTTGGATAATTCTGAAATAACTGTAAAGGCGGGGGAGAGTTGTTGCTGCGGTCCAATGGTTTTCCTCAGAACCGGGGTTCTAGAGAATATTCATGAGGTAGCGGAGGCTGGCCCCTCCCCCTGTGCTAGTGAGAACTTCTTTGGTCAGTCAAGTCTTCAGTGCAGGGGTCTGAGAGCTCCCTGTGTTCTCAGGGGCTGGCTGTAGGGCTGGGTTACACTCTTGTCCTTTAATCTCTCCCCTTGGTTTTTTCGGATAGCGCACCTCATTGCACCCGGACCCCTCCGTCCCAGCTCAGAGGCCAGGAGAGGAGCAGCTTGGCAGTTTGGAGACTCTTTAGCGCCCCGGTCATGGCTGGACACATTGCGATACTCAGGGGCTTGGTCCTTCTGCACACGCTGTGCCTGACGCTGGCCCAAGTGGTGAGTGGGGCGCGGGTCTCTCCCTGTTGTCCGGCGGCTGGGTGTGGGGACATGAGGGTCCGGCGGAGGAAGCAGACATGGGGGGCTGGAGGGGGCCGGTGGCGTTCGGTTTCCTACCCCAGCCAGAGTTTGGAGTCCGGTGTGAGATGTGAGATGCTGGGTTTTGAGTGTGTGGTGCTGTGGAAAGGGACAATGTAACGGTTACAGACCGTCTTGGTCAATGTGACTCCTGTCTAGAGCGGACTGATCTGCAGAAACATTGTTCATTATGGTTGGATTTTTTTGAGTGTGAGAAACGACGTGTTCTTTTCTCATTTTTAATGGTAGTGATGCGTTGTGCCCCGTGAATCGTGTAATTCCTATCGTCTGTAGGTGAGCGGCTTGGTCTGCATCCAGAGAGTTTTGGACGTGCTGTGAATGCTTTATTTTCAGAAGTAAGCGCAGTGTACATTCTGTGCGGCGTTGCACTGAAGGATGAAGGGATTTTCTAACAGAATTAGGGTGAACTCTGCTCTTGCCATTAAAATAAATTGGCCGATTTGAAAGCAAAGCCTATATGAATTCTTAAGGAGGTTACAAAAAGGAAACGATAAACGAGTTGGAAAGGGAATTAAGGCTCGGAATTACTGAGTGACCCAGAATATGGGAGAACAGAGTGAGGGAAATGGAGAGAGAGTCCGATGTTTGCATTTAGCATTCTCATGGTCTGGTGTGTAAACACAGTCAACCTGCAGGTGGTGCAGCTTGGTAGGCTGTGAGCCTCTTCCACTAGACAAAGATAGCAGATTCCAGTTTTAATTGCACAGATGTGTTAAGAACATTCACAGTGTTAAATGGACGACCATTGAGAGCTCTGTTTCCTTTGTTTATGTTTGTTTTTCAGTCAAGATCGGCTCATATTCGAACACTGGGAATTCTACTCTTGGCCGGTGTATCTCTGCTTTGAGCATACATAATTGATTAATTAATTTAATTTCTCAGGACAGTTTATTGGCGAGAGAAGGCCCAGATCAACATGACTGCCCTTTTGGCCACACCCCCTTTCCTCAACCTGCCATTGCTTAGATTGTATTGTTTCATTAAAGACCAAGAGGCCTTGCAAAATAAAAACATTGTCATATCTTGTACCCGTCAACCACAGAACTTGGGGTCTCCTAGCAATTTCCTGAAGTTGTTTAGTATGTATGAATACCAACTAAATAATCTGTTTTGGATTATTATGGAACACAATTATGGAACACAAAGAGAACTGCACTTTAAGTCTGATTGAGGTTTTCCGCCATGTCTGCGCTAGTGGATGAATAAACATTAGGATGCAGACACACGCTGTGCTATGATCTCTGATATTGACAGCTCCATTTGAGACAGAAACATTTGTTAAAATATGCAAAGAAAACAAACAAAAAAATGTAGTGTAGTACCCATGTAGTACCCTCTTACAAAGGAGCTTTGAATGTTGTTTTGTCTGTGATGTTTGTCTTTGAGTGCTGCCTTTCAAATTTGTCATACTTATTTTGGATTAATTATACTTCATGAAGACTTTCATAGATAATTAAGAGTAATTGGACAATGAATAAGATTTTAAAATAGGAGGTGGTAAGTCTTTGAGTAGTTACGGGTAAATCTTCCAGTAGTTCATAACCTGTAGTCAGTGGTACAGCTCTGCGAAATATCATTGCTTTATAAAATAAAAAAGTGCAGTGTTAATAGAGCAGTTTAGCATTTTTTGGGATTTTTTTTTTCTTTCGCCCTAGAAAAACTTTTATGCTGACAAAAACCAAATTCACATGCAGTGATATTGATCTAATGAAGTGATACTGTGTGAATACAATTATTAGTAATATTAAAGAGATTTGTTATATTTTATTTCAGACTGGTCCACCAGGAGCTCAGGGTCCGGTTGGTCCTCCAGGCCCACCAGGCTCACCCGGCCCCTCGGGCACGCCTGGGTCCGATGGCATCGATGTGAGTATCACAGTCATTCCGTGCACCAGTCGCGAAGAGTGGGACAAAGACGAGCATTGTATACACGGGGCTTCCAGTGGCTAACTGATGCTATATCGCAGTCATACCACCAGAGGGCGCGCAAAATGAAAACATCTTAGTACAAAAAGAGTTCTGTTTCCTGCAGTGAGATTTTCTTTCAGATACTCTCTTCTCCAGGTTGAGACATCCTGCAAACCGTTCATTAATTCAGTATGGCGGTAATTTGATACCACAGATGTATATTGGAACTGTGCTGGGAACATGGTACTGTGGAAATCATTTGAGAGGTAGCATAAAGTTAAATGCTAGACATATTAATTCAATGTGTATACCAAATTAATGTTTTTTTTTTCATTAAAAAAACTAAATCAGCATAGTATATTTCATTTTTTTAAAATTCAGTGGTCTGTCAAAAATGGACTTACGCTGCCCAAAGCTGTGTCCCTTAAAACCTGAGTTTGGTGGATGCCTTGTGAGTGTGGTCAGTGTCCTTCCATAACGACAGTGTGGCAGGGCAGACATAACTGAGGGGAGAAAATGGAGTTGTGGGATGGTTTTTTTGATGATGATGTGCTATAAAGCCTTTTGGGGGTGGAGCTTATATTTAGGAAAGTCACAAGATACTGCTCCGGACTATGTGTTACCTCCACCCCTTCTTCAGCAGCAGGTACCATCGACCAATAAAAAGGAAGTTCCCACGTTAACTGTGTGTCGTAACTACAGCTATTATACCATTGCATACACCTGCACTTTCCCATAGGCATTCCTTAGTACTGGAAATATTTTACTAGCTTGTCATACTTACAAACATTTGGATGAGCAACAATAACTGGTCTAGTATCACATGTTGATGCACACACACACACACACACACACACACATATATGCACGCATGCACATACACACGCGCACACACACACACGCAAACACACATGCGTACACACACACAAACAGATGCAGTGCACATAGACATACACACACACAGATGCAGTACACATAGATACACACACACACACACACACACACACACACACACACACACTTTCCTAAATTATTTTATTCTGTCCAGCTTCACCTAGTTCACATGAGGCCTGTTAAGGCTTGTTATGTCGGGCTGTTATGCCCCAGTGCCCAGTTTCAGCCAAAGTAACAGAATATTTTCTACATTTCTACACACTGCTTGGTGATTGTGCCCTGCTTTATTCCTGTCAGATAACGAGAGGTATTTCCCGTGGGGATGTCAGAGAGCTTCAGCACTCCTTTTAGTGTGAAAGACTGTGTTAAAAGTGCATTTTCATGAATAAACAAAGAGAACTCGCTCACTTCAAACCACATGGGGATGAACAGCAGTACAGCTTCACACAACAGACAATGTTTCTGTGCTTCTTCAAGCACAGTGCCATGCTACTGTCACATTAAAGATACTTTATTTTTACTTTATGAGAAGAAAGTTTATTAATTTTCTTCTTCTTGTTCTTCTTTGTCTTATCCTCCATTTTTCAATCCTCCAACAGGGAGACAATGGGCCCCCAGGATCCCCTGGAACCGCTGTAAGTACGGTCTCCTCTGCTGAAGATTACCCGCGTTTTTCAACGCTGCTGAATACTCTATTATGTTTATAACGCGGTTGCCGCGTAAACTATGCGTATGCCGTCTCATTCAGAGACTGTCTGTCTTTCCATGCACTGTGTGTGTGAGGGGCTGTACTCCAACAATTAATTTCATTCAAATTTCACTCTCTCTCATTCACATCTTCAGGCCCACATTGACTGATAACTGACCTGTCTGTCCCTCTGTGCCTTTGCCCTGGTGTGTGTGTGTGTGTGTGTGTGTGTGTGTGTGTGTGTGTGTGTGTGTGTGTGTGTGTGTGTGTGTGTGTGTGTGTGTGTGTGTGTGTGTGTGTGTGTGTGTGTGTGTGTGTGTGTGTGTGGAGAAGGCTGTGTGCAGGTGCGTTCCCTTCACATGTGTGGCTCTTATTTCAGGGGGCCAAAGGAGATCCAGGAGAGCCCGGTCCAGACGGGCCCCCGGGGGAGAATGGGATTGATGTGAGTGTTACTTCAGAGGATTCTTGAGCACAAAGTCGTCAGGTGAACTGAGTACAGTGTTCAGGGTTCTGCAGAGAGATCCTAGCATAGAGCTGGTGGACCCCAAGGACCAGAAACATTCATTCATGTTTACAGATCTCATTGTTTTCTTTGAATGAGCCCAGAAACTGAAAGGGAAAAAAAAGAATCCTATACCGTTACTTATGTTTACTGTGGGAGTAATATACCAAATATTGTTTGATTTCCATAAGCTTTACGAATGTTTTTACAATTCTGTCATGCTCAGTAAAACCTGCCATTCTGGCATGACATTGGACTCCAGTCATATTTTCAGCTCTGAGTTCTTTCTAGCTGCATCTTCACAAGTAATTTAACCTTTCAGAGCATAAAGTGTGGCATTACACATAGCATATGCTCTAGTTGTTTGCATCTTGGGGTTTGATTGGGGTGAGCGGTGCATGTTTTGGGGAACGCCGGCCGGCGTGAGTGCAGTGTTGGTGTCGGTGAGGGAAAGCCTCGGCTGACCTTTGTGCCAGGGTCGTGTGAGCAGGGAGCACACTAGCCTGACTCTCGGTCACATGTGAAGACAAAACACAAATTCCACAAGGATTTGTCAGCTAATCTGATTTGGAATTTCAGTCCAAGTTTTCTCATTATCCCCCCGAAATGTCAACATGTGTTAGGGGCTTCATCCATCCCAACGTCTTGCTAAAACACTGGTTTTTTTTTTAAGCAGTCGGGTAGCCTGTGCATTCATTATGGAGTATTTTAACAATGCTAAACCTCTTGGGGGGGAAAAAATGGAAAAATCTTATCCACAGAGAAACAAATGGATAAAAAACCATAACTGAATGTTTAAATGTTTCTCGACAAGTGTTACTGCGCCAGTTAATTAGTTTTTAATGTACCAAATGGACGATGAGATCAAAAAGATGAGAAGACAGCACAAAATGGGTGAATCGAGAGAACATTAATAAATGAAAAGCCAATGAGGCAGGGGGAAGGGATTTATGGGCCACAAGTGAATAAGAGAGCCAAGCCACAAAACAACAGTGTCCTACAGAACGGCCCGGTTTGCTACTGGAATAAACACACTTACCGTAGGACTTTCACTGTAGGATATGTTTTATGAGGGCAATGACCTCTCTTGTTGATGTATTCTTCCCTTTGCTTTCCTCTGTACTCGGACGCAATAGTCGGTGAATCACTCCCTGTTTACCCAAAGGAAATTCTTCAGCTTACCCGTCGGTGTCTAAAGTGTTTACTGTGATAAATAATGTGTTTTGCTTTGTCTCCTCGCTTGCCTTCAAACAGCGGCTACAGCATGTTGATCTCCCTCTCCCTCTGTCATTCCGTACCTCTCTTTCTCTCCGTAGGGTCTAATTGGAGCGAATGGAGACAGGGGACCTATAGGAAATCCTGGACCTAAGGCAAGAGAACAAGAGAACCCCACTCAACCCCCATATCTCCTTCCCTTTCTGAATCAGTCCCACAATGCCTTGCTGCATGCCACATGAGGATACTAACCGAGGGTATCACCCCCCCCCTCCCCCAAAACAAAAACGAAAGAGAATAACACACCACTGTAGGACATACCAATTCTCACTCATCCACCATTTACAACCCTTAGTAACTGCCTCTCAGTGTCATGTGTAAACAGTACTGTCCCTATCCCCCTTAAAATATCCTCTTCTATTCCACACGTTCCTCTCCTCCTCCCCCAATGACACTCTTGAGCAGTGCCCCCCCCCCCCCACATCTTGCAGATGGTCAGAGTTTGGTTCATGTGAAGACCCACATGTGCCCCAATATTGCGATGGTGTTCACTTGATTTGTGTCTCTGTTTGGCGGGCGATTGGCTTGTATTGAGCCTTAAGTTCTGTTTAGCCAAACCACATATTGCCTATGATTTTTTTAAACATAAGCAATGTGTTTTTCCAAATAAGTTGGTGAATGCTAATATAATATATATATTTTTTTTTTGCTATATACCAGCACTAATCTGGTAAAAAGCCCTTTGCTGTGTTAAACCTCAGAGGAGTCTAATATGCAACTTTGATCACCCTTGCTGTGGGCATTATGAAAGCGATGCTGATCCTGTCCTCCCTGGTTTGGGTTTTTAGGGTCAGCCCGGACCCACTGGTGAAGCTGGCCCAACAGTAAGTATATGTACACAGTATTATTGCTGAAAATGATCTGCCTTTTCAATGGACGTTTCCCTGACTTACCACTAACAATGCACCAGAGGGCGCTGTCTCACCATGCTTGGCAAACGTTAAGCCGCTGCATATTGCCAGAGCAATGAATAAATGTTGGCCCTTTTTACTGTAGCGCTGATTTATACAGTGTGCGGTGGAGTGATTTTGATAAATATGCATCATTTTCCTCTATTAAGTTTCTTTGTTTTGTTTTTGTAACCACCTATGCCTCATTTGCATTGCTGTGGCCTTATTTAAATGCACAACACCACTTACTTGTGCAGTAGCAGTGTTAATAGACAGATAAAAGGGGCTATGTCAATTACAGCATTGACATATTAATGAGTTACATCTGTCTTAGAGTTAGTTCATGAATTTAGTGCGTTAATAATACATTATAACTGGACATCTGTCTCCTCTGTCCTTTTTTAGGGACCTGGTCTTCCTGGACTTGCTGTAAGTACTGACCCAGCCTGAATCCCAATTTTGGATATGCTCTTTCTCTTTTAAGACAGAACCACGGTAATTGTGTCACAGTACCAAGGCATAACCTGACAAGACTAGTATGTGTTTGTGACCTCAGTTTAGGGGAATAATGGAAATTAATGAAGATTAGCTCCATGTCCTACCTGATAGAACCACACATGTTGGTTTGTTCTCAACCCTGAAGTGGGATAAAGACACATTTTTTTAGAAACAATTTTCTTCACTTGCAACAACAGGGTTTGCGGGGGGTCATCATTTTCAGATTTAATGGCTTAATCCCCAGGCTCTCAGTCCATTTAACATCCATACAAATATACATTTAATATGCATACAAACACAGCATGCCACTACTGGAGCTATACTTGTTCATATATATTTGTTAACAAGGATTTAAGTAACAATACATATGATAAAAACACTTCCGATCTTCAAATGAAGAGATAATATTCCAAATATGTTGAGAATCGCACACTGGCGATGGAAACGTTTGCAATGTTGCGCCATTTTGCACAATAACCTTCAGCCTGCACCATCAGGAACCCTTAAGGTGCTTTGCAACTTGGTCGAATAATGTAAGTAAAGTCAGTGTTAAGTTGGGGGGAAAAAAACATATTTTAACAGTATGTCTTCACATACAGCTTGATGTCTCTTCCCTTATAAGCATTTCTGGAATTCATGTGCCAGCAATGTAAACCCGTTGGTGTATTGAATGACTTTGCATTGATGACTGTGCTTGAAAAGGGTTTTCAAGGTTGTAAAGCTCCCTGAAATGCTGATTGCTAACATTTTTGTCTTTACATTTTTGTTGTTTTATGGTAACTCAGGACTTTTTGCGAGTCAGTGATTCATGCCCTAAAATAAGCATTCCCCACAAACAGGCATTATGCTACTAAAGGAGGCTTCATAATCCTGGTCTCTTTTTATTTCACCTGCAGGGGGCGCCAGGCCCAATCGGACTCCCCGGTGAGCTCGGAAAATCCGGACCCAAGGTAGGAGCCTAGTTTTATCCTTGATTGGACCAGGCGTACATGCCCTAGCACTGCCCTTCTCCACTCAGCAGGTGTATGAAACCGTCTTCCTCTCCATCTTCCTCCTCTTTACCCCAGGGCATGATGGGATCACCAGGGCCTGCAGGGATACCAGGACCCCAAGGGAAACCAGTAAGTCCTGCCAGCTCACCGTGAGAGGCCATTACCTGCTTCCAGTTCTACTGTAATGACATGTCGAATTGCAATATACCCAAAAAAGCATTGTTAGTTTACAGTGAGCGGTCGCTAAAAAGCATTGTTAGTTTACAGTGAGCGGTCGCTAAAAAGCATTGTTAGTTTACAGTGAGCGGTCGCTAAAAAGCATTGTTAGTTTACAGTGAGTGGTCGCTAAAAAGCATTGTTAGTTTACAGTGAGCGGTCGCTAAAAAGCATTGTTAGTTTACAGTGAGCGGTCGCTAAAAAGCATCGTTAGTTTACAGTGAGCGGTCGCTAAAAAGCATCGTTAGTTTACAGTGAGCGGTCGCTAAAAAGCATCGTTAGTTTACAGTGAGCGGTCGCTAAAAAGCATCGTTAGTTTACAGTGAGCGGTCGCTAAAAAGCATTGTTAGTTTACAGTGAGCAGTCGCTAAAAAGCATTGTTAGTTTACAGTGAGCGGTCGCTAAAAAGCATCGTTAGTTTACAGTGAGCGGTCGCTAAAAAGCATCGTTAGTTTACAGTGAGCGGTCGCTAAAAAGCATCGTTAGTTTACAGTGAGCAGTCGCTAAAAAGCATCGTTAGTTTACAGTGAGCGGTCGCTAAAAAGCATTGTTAGTTTACAGTGAGCGGTCGCTAAAAAGCATTGTTAGTTTACAGTGAGCGGACGCTAAAAAGCATTGTTAGTTTACAGTGAGCGGTCGCTAAAAAGCATTGTTAGTTTACAGTGAGCGGTCGTAAAAAGCATTGTTAGTTTACAGTGAGCGGTCGCTAAAAAGCATTGTTAGTTTACAGTGAGCGGTCGCTAAAAAGCATTGTTAGTTTACAGTGAGCGGTCGCTAAAAAGCATTGTTAGTTTACAGTGAGCGGTCGCTAAAAAGCATTGTTAGTTTACAGTGAGCGGTCGTAAAAAGCATTGTTAGTTTACAGTGAGCGGTCGTAAAAAGCATTGTTAGTTTACAGTGAGCGGTCGCTAAAAAGCATTGTTAGTTTACAGTGAGCTGTCGCTAAAAAGCATTGTTAGTTTACAGTGAGCGGTCGCTAAAAAGCATTGTTAGTTTACAGTGAGCGGTCGCTAAAAAGCATTGTTAGTTTACAGTGAGCGGTCGCTAAAAAGCATTGTTAGTTTACAGTGAGCGGTCGTAAAAAGCATTGTTAGTTTACAGTGAGCGGTCGCTAAAAAGCATTGTTAGTTTACAGTGAGCGGTCGCTAAAAAGCATTGTTAGTTTACAGTGAGCGGTCGTAAAAAGCATTGTTAGTTTACAGTGAGCGGTCGTAAAAAGCATTGTTAGTTTACAGTGAGCGGTCGCTAAAAAGCATTGTTAGTTTACAGTGAGCTGTCGCTAAAAAGCATTGTTAGTTTACAGTGAGCGGTCGCTAAAAAGCATTGTTAGTTTACAGTGAGCGGTCGCTAAAAAGCATTGTTAGTTTACAGTGAGCGGTCGCTAAAAAGCATTGTTAGTTTACAGTGAGCGGTCGCTAAAAAGCATTGTTAGTTTACAGTGAGCGGTCGCTAAAAAGCATTGTTAGTTTACAGTGAGCGATCGCTAAAAAGCATTGTTAGTTTACAGTGAGCGGTCGCTAAAATGCCCGAGCAATGGAAACCACTTAATGTCCAGGCCGCTAAAAGCTTCCGGGCTTTTCTGTTGTAAACAAGATCCTATTAGACTGGCACAGGCTGGTAGGACAGCTGAATATGTGAGACAGATATTAACACCGGAGAGCAGAGGGGCCACTGGGTCAGCACACAGTAGAATTTTACGAGATCAGAGAACAGTGAATTATAGCCCTATACAGGGCAACAGAACTAAATACAGTGGACCTGTCCTAGGTCACCGAGCAGCGTGCGGATAACTTGAGCTGTGTCGAGTCAGAGAACATTAAATAATTCAGCTGCAGCACAAAGTGACAAAACTGAACATTATACATTGCTACGGCATCACAGGTCTGTAAATTATACGGCCGTGATAGTGCCAGTTCACGGGACTATTAATTCTGCAACATTAGCAGGTCACAGAGCAGACAGAACATTACAGGACTGTTCTGGGTCAGAGAACAGCATGCACTGTACTAGATATAAAGAGATAAGGCTACCAGGGGTCATGGGTGTAATGCACCAGATATACCACGGCTAGGGAGATTCTGCTTGTTCATTCCTGAGCGGGATTTCTGGCAATGTTATGTCATACCCGATGTTGTCTGAGACTCCTGGCAACATAATGTGGCCTGCTTTGGGTCTAAGATCACTTGTTAGTAGTCTAGTCAGAAAGAGTCCATATTAATGTGCCACGCAGGGCATATAATGAGTCTACATCCTCTCATTCCGATAATGAATCACATCCACCCCACTAAATTAGCATGCGGTACACTGCATTTCATAACTGATGACAGGCATAGTTGCCCTAACACCTCAGATGCCATTTGACCTTTGACCTGTCTTTGTGATGTCATAAGAGCCCGGTCCCCAGCCACAGGATGGCTCCGCCCTTTCACGGAGCCTGATCCGTATTCATGAGCTATTTCAAGCTCCGAGCAGCTTTGCATAAAGCAATGATTGCAGCACCGGGGACCGCATTTATTTGCTTGGTTGGTGTTACTGAGCAAATATGTTTGAGCAAAAATGCGCCGTGCCCGTCTTATCTTACTGCCAGTGTTTGCAGTAGTACATTTGGATGTGGAACTTATTCCACCTCTGCCTGAAAGCAGCAATAGTTATGCTGCTACATCTGTATCGCACACCACGATCTCCCCCTCACTTACCCTCTCTCTCTCTCTCTCTCTCTCTCTCTCTCTCTCTCTCTCTCTGTCTCTCTCTCTCTCTTCCCTTTTCTAACTTTCACCAACAGGGTCCTCCAGGAAAGTTTCTTGGGGAGGAGGGTAGTGCAGATTTCCAGGTAAGTGCACCTAATGGTCACAGAGAGGACAATCCACCCTCCTTTCCTGAGTTTGACTATATTCAGACTGAGGGGAGGAGGACAGGGTAGCGGATATAAAAAGAGTGAAAGTACCATGATGGAGGATTGAATATGGCTTGAGATTTGGCCACCATCAATCAAAAAGTTGAATGAACACAATTGCCTTGAGTCATTTGAGTAGGGCAATGCAGTATTTTCAACTATTTTAAAATTATAGTTGTAATGATGTATTTCATTATTTAAATGGATTAATTTAGTAAGATCTGTATTTTGGATTTACATTACACTGATTACTGGTGGACTGCAAGCAGACTGATTGGCCAAGTCCAGGCCTTAGATTCTATTGATTTTAACAGCAAAAGGATTTTGTTGAGGCTAAAGAGTGTCCCGTTAGCTCCAACTTTGATGCCGCCGTGGTTACAAGCCATCAAGGTTAGTGAGCAGTGCGGTGATGTTTCAATGATGATGGGTGGAGAAAAATGTCACGGATGATTTTCACCCAAATTCCGGGAATTGCATTTATCAATTTTCAATTGAAAGATTGAATGCTGACTCAAATTGCTTTCCCATTTTGACCAAGCCTGTAATTTAAGCCTGAACACATCAATTTCACTGAACCTGACCTGAGTGCAAAGAGATTCGGGAGCCAAAGTCCATCTTGTCTTCAACCTATTAATATCTTCAGAGTCCCCAACCTGCATTTTAAACAGAAAAAAACATAGGCTTAGAATGGTTAACACTTGAAATTCATATACAATTTAATCCACGTCAAAGTTTTATTTTTAGCAAAAAACAAGGATGTAATTAACCAAGAATGAATAAAGGAATTCTGGTTGACTCCTGGTTGAGCTAGGGACAGCTAGGCTATAGGGCTCAGCCAGCCTGCTCCTTTACAGACTCAGAAACTTTGGAGGATTAGCTAGCTACTTCAATATATTTTCCAGGATCCGATGTCACATGCTGACTTCCTCAACGTTTTAAATTAGCACGTGAAGCACACAGGATACAAGTATGACTGGGATTTATGTAACCAAATGGCATAATGGAGGATGAATCACAATGGATTCACAGTGAATACTGTACCCATAGCCTGTCAATTTGCCTGTCAGTGACTGTCAATTTTAACTGTCAAATTTAAAATGACATGTGAAAAGGTACATTAAAATAAGAGACTAAGGCTTCAGTGCAACACGGTATCCGTGTTTTCTTTAACACCGTGAACTTTGACCTTCCTCTCCCCTCTCTGTGCAGTGTCCAACCAACTGTCCAGCTGGGATGAAGGGTCCGCAGGGCCTGCAGGGGATAAAGGTGAGCCTTCCTGAGAATTAAAAAAAAAACGTTTAAAAAAAACATAAATATATCACAGCAGTGCTGTGAAAATACAGCGTTCATCAGTCTCTGCCTCTTCTGTTGATAAGCAGTGTGTACTGCACACTCATTCTGTCATACTCATTTTATCTCATAATTCATATAGTACATTGTTTTTATGTGTTGTTTTCCTGACGGAATACTTTGTTTTACAAGTATACCGTGCTTGTGAAGCCCTCTGTGCCGACGTGTTGCTGTTGTAAATTAAAGTCTTTGTGGGTTGATTAATACATGAATGTACTTGTCTGTATCGCAGGGACACAAGGGCCGTGCTGGTATACTGGGAGATACAGGCAGCCTTGGGAAACTGGTACGTACTGCAGGCCTCTGCTGAGTGTCCCTGTAATGGAGATCCTGCCACCTCTGTCATATGACATCACCACACATGTTTAGCAAGATAAGTGTCATCCAATTAACGCTTAACCAATTATCACACTAGAAAAATGACTAACCCGCCTATGTCACCGCAGTGGACAGTCTTTTCAATAAATCACCACACTGGGCACATAACCTGTCAGAGTTCACTAAATATACTTACATATGCATTCAAAGAATCTGTTTAAGAATTTGTGTGCATTTTTGGCATATCTTTTGGTATATTTTTATGTAATTCAGCAATACCTTATCATTTAATGTAACTGTCATTTGATATAACCTATAATTTATGTATATCAAGATTGTAGGCTATATCAAAATAAATATCAGAAAATTAGACTTATAAGGCAGGTGTATACATTTTAAAATTAGTTTTTAGATTCACTGCCATCCAATGTGGGGAAATATAAAAAAATTTAAAGTACAAACCCCAATTCGGGATAGTGTGTAAAATGCACATAAAAGCAGAAAGCAATGATTTGTAAATTGTCTTTTACATATATTTAATTGAAAACAGTACGAAGAAAAGATATTTATTGTTTTACCTTATCAGCTTTATTGATTTTTGTAAATATACGCTAATTCCGAATTTGATGCCTGCAACACGTTCCAAAAAAGTTGGGACAGGGGTAAAAAAAGACTGGGCAGTTCAAAAAATACCTGTTTGGAACATTCCACAGGTAAACAGGTGATACTATCATGACTGGGTATAAAAGGATATCAAAAGACTCTTGATATCTTGTTTTCAGGGACTCTTACAAGCTATAATATAACCTCCCTGCATTTGAATGGATCCCTATGGGAATTAGGGGGTGGGACTAGATTAAGCTGTAAATTACACAGGAATAGTATGGAACCCATGGTTGGCTAAATGGCTGTAAGTCATCAAGGGTCTGCGGTATCAAATGAGCCTCAAACCATCACTCTGCTCCCAGATATGCATTTGAGTTCATATGAGTTTTATTTTTGCATAGGAAGTACTGACCCAAGTGGCCAAATGGTCTAACATATATATATATATATATATATACTGTATATATATCAGCACAAACACTGCAACTAGACACCTAGGAAGGGCACTGTTCTGCTTGTGCCAGTCCGAGGGATTACACATTGTGCTGCATGATGGGAAGTCATGCCCGTTAACGTGACCAACACTAAACAGCCCCCTGCGGCCCACCTCTTCTCACCGCATTCTAATGATGTCGACCGAGCGATACAGGATTAGCGCTTAATGAAGTCCCCCCCGTGGCATGACTGGCACTAATCTGGGCGCGATTAGTCAGCCCTGAGTCCCGGCCCAGGCAGAACACGGCGACCCGTGTGAAAGGAGACGGGAGCGTGCCAGGTACGGCGAGAGAGAGAGTAATCGCCGCGGCGTTGTGAATTAATCAGAGTTAACGAGCGCCCGGCGGACGCCGGCGCCAGCTCCGGAGGGAAACCGGGTTGCGGCGTTCGCCCCGCTGCATTGCGGCTGTCCTCGCTCGGGAAAGGCGCGCCGACGCGCCAAAGGAGATAATAGAAGTCGTTCCCCGAGAAAAGATCTGTCACGCACAGCCGCAGTCTGACCACTTTAACGGCTTCGTAAAGAATAGTGTATATTTCACATTTTTAAAGCAGCCACTGCTGAACTTAATAATAAAAAAAGCAGCCAGGTAGTATATGCCTTTCAGTGCTGCAGTCGCTATCTGTTACTGCGTAGAGCTTTCTTTTATAGAAATGTCCAAGTTTGGCCTAAGGGTAATCCATCATGAGTTCTATTAGTGTCTGTGGCAACAATGCTCTGTCTTGTCCATCAAATATTTTTCAGTGTTTACCATATAAGTAGGAAATAGACTCCCGATATGTCCTACAATTTGTACAGGGGTATGTGTATATGGATGCAAAAGAGGTGTAATCCGAATCCTTCACCCCTTCATTTTTCGTGTTTTTCAGAATATGTACGCGTACCAAATATCAGTAGGAACAGAAAACAAAGCCACCGGGGATCTTATTTAAATTTATGAAACAAGTCCGTGTCTCCCACAGCACAGTGTTCCCATCTCTGTGCCGGGACCATCTAGGGGCCCGCCTGGTGGTCACATTTTGAGAAGGTCATTGTCGTGGTGACGTAGATCCTCAGTTATCCCTTGATTTTTTTTCCATTCCGTTCCTTGCAGGGCATCAAAGGAGACGTGGGAATCTCCGGGGAGCAAGGCATACCCGGTCCTCCGGTTAGTTGTTATTTCCTGTTTCCTTTTACCCCTATTACTCTTACCTTCCTTTAATCCAATGCTGGGGTGATGTGTATACTGGGTTATGCCCTGGGTATTGGTGGCTGTGCTCTGCTTGTCGAGCTGTTACTGCAGCTATTTGCTGTTATTATAGGAGTTTTACATTCCTACTTTTCTAAACTCAGTGAGTACACATAAAATAGCATGTGTATATTTAGTAAATATATATTTGTCAGTATATAGTTGCCTTTCTGTTTTTGACTGCATGTGCATGCTGGGTAATATTATCACTGTTGCATTATCTTCTCCTTATTTTCCCAGGGCCCGAGAGGGTTGAGGGGCTATCCAGGGATGGTGGGGCCCAAAGGGGAAGTAGTAAGTACTGCACCGAGGCACTTCCTGTCCCCCTTTATCTCCATCTGTACTGTTTAGATCAACCTTGAAAAACACAATCCATTACGGACATAAGGAAAAGGAATGCACACACAAATCCTTTTAATGAGAGACGGCTGTTTAGCCCCCCCCCCCCCTCCATCCTCTACACCCCCATACCCCCCCCCCCATCTGTAGTTAATGATCCTGAAGCATCATCCATCTTAAAATGAGCATGGACAA
This sequence comes from Synaphobranchus kaupii, assembly GCA_029718625.1. Classification (NCBI taxonomy): domain Eukaryota; kingdom Metazoa; phylum Chordata; class Actinopteri; order Anguilliformes; family Synaphobranchidae; genus Synaphobranchus; species Synaphobranchus kaupii. The sequence goes on from CM056396.1 coordinate 16,016,795, forward strand.
AATGCGCCAAGCTGTCACTGCGTAAATGTTATTAGCACGGGTAACAGCGCGCCATCTTCTAGATCACAGCGGTTAGCATGGCGCGGTGTTCAGTGTCCTCACCTGTTTGGGCCTGAGGATTGCTGTCGCAGATTTATCAAGATGGCCGCATTGACTTTAAATCAGAATCGAAGCAGATCTGCAAAGACCTTCAGGCTCAGTGAAGAGCGGGCGTAAACTAATATATCTGTATATTGTGATATGTGTGTGGATCTTATCTGTATGCATTTGTGACCTGGTAAGCGAATCCCCGCAAACTACTCTCTAGCCTTTGGTACTTCTTAGTGGTAACATTTTTTTTGTTGTCACCCACCTCAATGTCATGTTTTCCTCAGGGTCCCCGTGGTTACAAAGGCATTACTGGGCCTATCGGCATCCCTGGACTACCAGTAAGTGGCGGCTACGGTTATCGCTAACCCAAGTGCACAGTCCACTCGCACTTCATATTTACAGCAGTGTCCTTCGCAATTATTTGCCCTTTGCATCCAGTCTCGGTGGAATGCACATCGAGCCTCATTTCTTCAGGGCTAAAAGCCTTTGGGAGACAGCCTCTCTGTCCCTGCACACATACGCGCCATTTCTGAAAATTGCCTGCAAGCCTGCCGCAAGTGAACCTGGTAAAAACAGCTGACGTAACGTCGACACATTACGCTGCGGTGCGCTTATTTTTTCACGGGCTTTTCTCCATTCCCTCAGTGCTTATGAAATGCAGCTTATGAAAAGTTTAACGCTAGATTCCAATTACGGCTCTTAAGGTATTCACGGGAGCGGTTATCGCCATTTTCAGGAGCCGGCTGTCTGAGGAATTAAGCCGAGGCATGGTTGCGGCACGCACGCGCCGATTTTCATCAAGAACCACGGCTCGCAGCAACTTACCGGGGCGATTAAAGGAGCTACATTAGGGTTTAAATTGTAATGCCTATGCTAGGCATTATCAGAGCTGTTGCTTCTGAGGAGCCTTTTGTCAACAACTAATAAGATAAGCACTGTATAAATATGACACTATACTGACTAATGGTGCATGATACAGACAGCATCAGGGTTATAATGCCATTGCTGTACATCGGGCAACATGTATGTTGAATGCACATACAACATATGCACCCCCCCCCCGCCTCCCTCCCTCCCTCCCAATTATTCTGATGGAAGATGTGCTTGTCTTTACCATCCCATAGGGGGTAGAGGGACCCCAGGGTCCGCCGGGCAGTGCGGGCAAGAAAGGGGACGTGGTGAGTATTTCACTGTCTCTCTCTCCCTGTCTGTCCCTCTGTTTCTGTATCACCTCCTATGCGGTTCATGGGAGACGACAGAGGGATTGTGGGAAAGCGCTCTGTTTATTCAGCCCAGTGCTGTGAATACATTTCGGCCTCCGGGAGCGAAAGCAAAAGAGCTCTGTCGTGGTATTGCTATGCAGCTTCTTGAAGAGAAAGTTCAGTTAATGAAATATGTGCAATAAAACAGTCATCTACCGTAAATGCCTATGAAGTCTCATTCAGCAGTATTAAGTTGTTTTCTTGGTTTTCACCACTTATCAACATTACTTAACCTGGATATAATTGTGCAACTTCCTGTCCACAGATGACTAGCTAACATTTTGATTTGTCCCAGCTCCAAAATCCTCACAAATAGTAGAATTTGATTGCTAGGGATTATAGAGGAAATATTTAAAGGAAAATCACACACTAACTTATTGCACTGTAGTGTTGTGTTACGAGGCATGCATGAATGTATGAGCCTGTTCTATTTCCAAAGCACGATGCCGTGGCTTTTTTCTCATAATTGGATGGTAGTGAGATTCTCTGACAGTCCGTTGGCTTGATCCCTTCAGGGTGGCCGTGGCATCAAGGGTCCCCAGGGCGGGGTTGGCAAGAAGGGGGAGAATGTGAGTAACTATCTTTTTTTTTACTTCTGAATGTAGATTTATATTGGTTGAGGGCTGTTTCCAGCTAAAGCACTAGTCCTGCAGTGACCTGGTCTATAGTTTTGAATGGGATCCTGGCCATGGGACAGGGAGAGATGTGTTCGGTTGGTATGCTGTCTCCCACCTGTGCAATTACAGCTCCCAGCTGTGCAAGAAGTCCAGTCCTCAAACTGAAGAGGGAAGTGAAGCTGCGGAGTGCTGAGCATCGTTGCAGCGGAATGCGTTTGCTCGCGTGCGCACTCCTGCATTGGACGATGTTATAGTGATCGGGCGGGTTTACAATAGCTACCCAAATTGGGAGATGAGGAAACTGGGAAGAAAAGATTTGTTTAAGTCGTTAAATGACAATCATCGTTATTGTAACAATGTGTGGTTTGGATTTTCAGGGTCTACCTGGAATTGACGGGAAAGACGGCACACCTGGAATTCCCGGAATGAAGGTAAGGGCTTTACACCTGAAATCAGATCTCACAACAGGAACCTGAGTGTCTCTGTCAGAGTCCTGAAGATCCATTTCCATCCCTCTCTCTAGGGTGCTCCAGGACAGGGTGGCATGCCTGGACCTCCTGGCCACCAGGGGGCAGCAGTGAGTATCCCCAGCCTCCCGTGCACCTGTAATTTCCTCAGCTGTGTGCTTGTGCTGCTGTGCACTTCCATTCTCTTCCCGATCACGTAACGCAGTGACCCTCTCTCCTTTGTTTTTGACCCGCTTGGAAAAAAATGCTAAATTATGTTTGTGTTCTGGGCACGGGTCCAGCGCGACCTTCTACCTCTACCTGGATCGAAATTTAAACCACCTTGAAAATTGCTCTTTCTCTCCTTATGAACAATTCTTCATCATCAAAAGTGACTCTTTGTCCTCCTACCTCTGGGTAATGGAGCGTTTGGGGTATGAAGTGCCATCAGGGCACGTTCATTGCTGCCTTTATTATCCGCATTAACTGAAGCATTGTGAGTTATTGGCCAGAGGGCTTCCCGGCGATGCCACGCAACAGAGAACTTGACTGGGTCATGGCGCTGACCCATTTGACCTTTCACCTCCTGTCTCTTTTAGGGTTTACCAGGCAGCCCCGGCACCAAGGGCGGACCTGGGCAAAAGGTGAGGCCCCTGAGCTCAACTGCCAGTTTACCTGTCAGTTACTGTACGTCCTTTGAATACCTTTGCCTGTCGTCGCAATGTCTGCTCTCCTGTCTGGGAAATATGTTTGTAATTCCTCATTTGTCAGCGTATCTAATTAGCAGCCTATATTCAAGGCCTACAGTCTTTGAGACTGTCAGACTGCCTCGGATGTCTGTCTCTCTCAGCTGTCATACAGGGCTGATTCCTTACATTCTGTCATCCTAGAATGCAAATGTGTTTCGTGTTCACAGCAGCAGGCGATGTAGAGCCTCATGTGTGGAGGACTGAATAGAATAACACGCACCGAACCGCGCTAATCTGCCCCGCCCAGCTGGGTCATGTCATGCATCATAACTGTGCGGCACCTTTGGCTGTGACAAACTGCATTGCTGCGGCTGCAGTGGAGAACATCTGTAGGAGTCTGTGTAACACCTCACATCTATTACCGGGTTCACAGCATAAAAATGTAATGTTTGCATTAATAATTTATAAACTTAGGTTGTGGAACAGAATAGCAATGACGGGAACGGTGCCTGCGCCATTCAGACGACGATTTCTTTCTCTCTGCTTAGGGCGAGCCTGGGCCCAGGGGCATGGTGGGAATGTCCGGTCCTTCAGGACCTCAGGTGGGTCCCCTGACCGACGCAGTCGACGCCTGTTCAACCAAAGGACATCCCTTAGTTCCCCTCTCTGCGTTTGAAAGTGTTGACAATGACAAATGTTTTTAAGTGTATCTACGAATTTACATGTAACCACTCACTGGAACATACTTGTTCTCTCTCTCTCTCTCTCTCCCTCTTCCTCTATCTCTTTTACTTTATCTCTCCCTCTCTCATAGGGGGAGCCCGGTCCTCCCGGGGAGGCTGGAATGGAGGGGGTACCAGGGCCAAAGGTAACATTGACACACCTGAGCTTTAATTACATCATTAAATCATAGGATTCCTGCTAAAACACTAAATATACAACCCGTGCTAGCTTCTTGACTGCTTCTCTCCATCCTTCAATTTCTCTCTTTTTTCTATCCTTCTATAGGGTGACAGGGGTGAGAGAGGGCCTGTCGGGCCCCAAGGAATTATTGGCGAAGCAGTAAGTTGTTCTTATGTTTCACGTTTGTTTTTGTCTTTCTCGGTGCACAAGCTCTAAAGGTGTCATTCTGAATGCTTACTGCTATGTGACTCCGTAAGAAATGTAAAATGATTTGGAGAAAAATACAGGATTTGACCGTTCGGTTGAAGACATATGACACTGTTCTTTGTCCGCAGGGTGTCAGAGGTGAGAGAGGGCCAATGGGCATTCCTGGGGCTCAGGGCATTTCAGGAACAAAGGGCGATAAGGTGGGTAGCCTGGCAGGTGTGCGCTTGTCTGGACCACTCTGTAATTTGTAGAAATACTGCAGTACTGTGTTTTAGCCAGCTGAGGGCACTGTGCATCTGCAGCACATTGGCATGCATTACTGTCGAGCTGCTGCAGTATGAATTTCTGTAGCATTCTTAAGGGTAAAGCTCTTTGTGATTGGCACTCGTATCCCTGGTTGTATCTGCGCATTGGTGCGCGCGCATGTGAGTGTGTGTGTGTGGGAGCGTGTGCGCTTGTGAGTGTGTATGTGGGAGTGCGTGCTCATGTGAGTGTGTGTAAGGTAGTGTCAGTATGTATGGAATTGTATGTCAAATGTTAATTCAAAAATGAGGTGAAACAAGTACAGAGGGTTGCATTCAACACATTGAGCCTTTGGAAGATGGAAAGCATCGACAAACCATTCATGCTGTTATTGACGTGGAACTGGCTTTTTTGACCATGCTAGAATGCTGCACTTTTGTCGTGTTATTGGGTATTTTAGTTACTGTTTGTTCTTTTTATCCTGCATTGACATTTTGTTGGGGTATATGTATACCCTTTACCACACCAGTGATTCTCTATTATTATTGTTGATGTATTACTATATCTAAAGTCAGCAATATTTCTTTTGCCAGGGATTCCAAGGAAAAGTTGGGACGAAGGGCGACTTTGTGAGTATGCCTGCATTAATGAACTGATTTATATTCACACAGTATGACCAGAACAGTGTCTGCCTGGCATTATTAAGCAATTGATTTTGTGCTCACATGTGCTCCCCACCTGTGTTTTCCAGGGGGATCCAGGTGTGGAGGGCTTGGCTGGGGAGAAAGGAGAGAAGGTAAGAAGGACTCGGCTGCTTGTGGAGATTCTAAAAAAAGGACCAGAAAGAGGCGGCCTCATAGCATTGTGGGACGTAGCCCGCTGTTCGCAACTCACACTGCTTAAAGCTACCGGGAGACAACTTGGGGAAGCTCTGAAATGCGAAATGTTTTCTGCGTGCTTTAGTGACTCTTAATTAAGAACGGCGGCGATGTAATTTATGCCTTATTGCCTCTGTGGGTTTTGTCATTAGTTTGAAAGGAGTCAGTAAGTCACAATGTCCCAAAATGGCTTTATAAACACAGCCCGTATATACCCAGGCTCTGTTTGTACCTGGTGATAGCGAGAGGGGCTTTGTGTTTCAGGAGTTGTGTCTCACCTGCTGCTGTCTGAAGGTTATGTGTTTACATCCCAGAGGGGACGCTGTTGCCCCTGCCAAGAATTTAAAAAATTCGCTCATTTTTTTTTCTGCTTCCTTTAACAGGGCTTGTCTGGCGAGCCGGGACCAAAAGGACAGGTATAAAACCGGCTGCCTCTCTTGTAGCGTAACGCACCGCTCCACTGCCTGTCGTGTGCAGTTGAGTACTATTCGACAAAAAGCGGGAGTATCAACATGCCCCGTTCTGTAGTTTCACAAAAACCAAGCATAACTTCATATTCAACACCAAGTGCTTGTGGCTCCGTTGTTTGTTGGCTGGTTAGTTTTATGCTGATTTCCCCTGCAGAAGTTACACAGTGCTAATGATTTGACATGGTGTGCCTTGGTGCCTGTGAGGATTCTGTGTGGAGTATTGGCCAACTACCACGGCCCAGTGGAATACTCATAATCTCCTTAAGGCGGTGCTTGCATGCGAAGCTGCTTCTCACGAGAGCTACCAAAAATAATATCAGAGAGCAGAGCCCTTAAATTTGGCTGGCAAAAAAAAAACACATTTATTTCACAAACTTGAACTACTTGAACTGTATAAAGAATTTCAGGGTTTTGTTTCGGGCCGAAGATGGAAGCTCTTTCTTCGTTCTCACACCCCCCCTCCCCCCTTCCCCCCCATGCAGCAAGGAGTGATGGGAGATCTTGGTTTCAATGGGCTTTCTGGAGACCCAGGCAAACCAGGAGACCTGGGCCCCCCAGGACTTCCGGGGCCCCGGGGTCTGAACGGAGAGAGAGGGGTTCCAGGCATGCCTGGGAGACAAGGAGTTTCTGTGAGTGACACACGCACACGCACACGCACACGCACACACACACACACACACACACACACACACGCACCATCATGCTAAACCAAAGACTGTACAGTCAAGGGTGAGGGACCAGCAGATATTCCCCAAGATCAAGATCATCCTAAACGGGCAGAAAATACTGAGCACCACAAAGACAGGCCCTAAACAGGCCCTCCCTATCGCACTAAAAAGATCAAGATGTGGTGGGAAGGCCGTCCCTCTACAAGCACAGTGTTGCACTGTGGCATTCCCTGCCCTGAACATCAAGTTCAGACGTATACAAGAGAACCTCTGTTTGACATCCATGTCACCTGCTCTTGTCTCATCTTGACTCCTCTATCTGTTCCCTTTCTTTTCCCTCTTCTGTTCTTCCTGTCCCCTTATTTCTATCATCCCTCTTCTCCCCTCTCCTCTCTTCTCCTCTTTTTTTTGTTTTTACCTCAGGGACGAGATGCCTCAGATCAGCATATTATTGAGGTGGTGTTGAAAATGCTGCAAGGTGAGTTGTGCTGTTTTTGAGCCAGGTGCACCGCTGGTGCCACGCTCAAATGCACCAAGGGTGCTCTTCCGAATAATATAGAACCCAAAGTATGTTTTGATGTAGCTGGCATACAGGCCTCGTAAAGATCACTGAATTGGTGAGCTTTTGATGTTTTTGAACCGAGCTCTTGCTTTGTGATACGTTGGCAAATTTTCATTGTTTTTTTTTTTTTGTCTGGAAAACATATTTTGTGCATCCCTCTCCATATTCATGTGAAATAACTGTAAACTGTAAAATAATATTTGTGCTGTACGGCCTCAGTTGCCCTCTACATCTCAAGAGTCGTTATGTCAAGAAAGCAGATGTCGAAGAACGTTTGGCAGTCTCGGGCTGAATCAGCTGCTTTTTTTTCCACACAAAGCTCTTTAAAGATCCAACCCCTTTCAGTCATTGTGATGCAGAGCTACATACCGAAAAAAACATGCTGGCTAACAGAATATAAACACAAGGCCTACCTTTGCTGCATGCTAAACTAGTGCCAGCTGCAACCCGCTCAGGAAAAGATTTTCAAAGGAGGCTGTCCACAGATTTTGTTGAGGAGATACGGGGGGTACAAACATCCATTTAAACAAAAATGTTTGTGTGCTTTCTCTGGGGTGATTTCAGTAAACGTTAGCTGGAGAACATTTTTATACTGATGGTCTTATGACAGTGTAACTGATTGCATTTTTGCGCTCAATCTTTACATAAACTTAGCTTCTCCTTCATTAAAAAGTATGACTGAAGAAAACAGACTGCAAGTTAATACGAAACCTCTCAGGACCGACTGCAGACCGCAGTCGTGTGCTGTCGTTTATAAACCCTGAGCAACGTCCTTCACTTGCATTGATCCCCATTGTACACAACCAGCTGTACTCATTCTCATTATGTACAGCAAACATCTGTTGCGTAAGTTGCTCTGGATGAAACTAGCTCCAGCGCTTTTGTGTCTTTTTGTTTTCAGAGCGGTTGGCGGCAGTGGCGGTGAGCGCAAAGAGGGCAGTTCTGGGCGGGGCCGGTGTCATGGGCCCGCCCGGCCCGCCTGGGTCACCGGGGGCACCGGGACCGCAAGGGGCACACGGGCTCACCGGCGCCAGAGGAATCCCTGGCATAATCGGCGCCTCTGGACAGATTGGCAACACTGGACTCAAAGGTAGATGATGAATGTGGAACGTGGGTCAGACCATACCAGGCGATCGCCGATTACACAGATGAACTCAGTCTACATCTATCGTTCACAATTAGCATTGTGTCCACGCCAGTCAGGCTCAAATATAGCTTGGATTCAGTCAATAGCAGCCAAACACCCCTAACAAGTGTGCTGAAATTTCAGGCCACATTTGCTGATCAACTCTTGGGTTCAACACATGGTGGCTAATTCTTCACCGCTAAACTTTGCTGCTATTATACTTGTGTTACTGCAGCTTGGCTGGTGATTAGCCATTAGCATGAGCGTCAGATGCTACAGCATCACATATGAGCAGGGACAGTCACTTTCGCCAGCCAGCCCATCACCACTCTACGTGTAACAATATTGTCTGTTGTATTAAAGGTTTCACATATTTACGCAGGAGTCCCTATATTCATTCTGCTGGGAATGTGGTCAATTTCACCTAGACATGATCGATTCTGTCTGGTTATTCAAATGCACCAGCGACTCCAAAAATCCAATCATTCTCCTTCTCCCGTAGGATGGGAGATTGGAAGGCCTGATGAGATAATAAGGCGCAATCGGACTGAGGGTTCGCCTGCTGCCTGGCGATAGCTCTCTCAGCTGTGTCTCTCCTGTGGATATTGAAAACGCCGCCGTGTTCTCTGTGTGGATAGCGCTGTTTTTTTTTTTTTCCATTGGTGAAGTCATGCTCACTGCTCTCATCCCTGTATCTCCTCCAGGAAAGAGGGGCGCAAAGGGTGACAGAGGGGATCCTGGTCGCCCGCACGCTGGCCAGCCTGGGCCACCTGGAATTCCAGGTGAGGTCGCGTCCCCACGTCAGCTTACGGCTAGCAGCTGTCCTTAACCAGGACGGACCTGTGAGGTCATACTGTTTTTACTCGCCTGGAGCATGGGCCGTTGGAGGCGTGTGATTATCAGAGTACTACAACCCCCAGCAGACATTGCAGCTTGGCACAAGCACCAGTTAGCTAGCTGAGCTGGTGGTGACTGATGTGTTCTGTTCCCCACTCCGCCTCTTTATCCAAAGGTCCACCTGGCATCGATGGAGTCGGCCGGAACGGGAAGCCAGGCGAGAGGGGACCAGAGGGTATCGCGGGTGAGGGAGGGCGTCCTGGTAAAGCGGGTCCTCCCGGCCTCCCTGGGTTCTGTGAACTAGCCGCATGTCTCGGAGCCTCAGCCTACACCTCCCCCCGGCTGCAGGAGGCCGGAACCATCAAGGGGCCCTCCATTTAAGGCTAGTGCTCTATGGGTTCCTTAACCCCCAGGGAGAGAGAGAGACTGGTGCACACTCCTTCCCTCTAACGGTCACCACCTACAAGGGGGAGGGGACGTCCACCGTGACTGACGTTAGACCCTGAAACCAACGCCTAGTCTGGTGAAAGAGCGCAGCATTGTTTCAACCCTTCAGCACGAACATATTAGATCTGCTTCCTGTGAGAGTTCAAGGTCTGTGGTTGATTGGTTTGCAACGCCAGTCACTGCGAACCTGTCCCCTCCCCCCACTTCAGAAAGAAACCATCATCATCAGTGACATCACTGATGACATCATCAACAGGAGCCCTAGACTGTGAGAACCGAAGAGACTATGCTTACAACTATTGGTGCTTTCCATTTATATTGTGGTCACTTTACATTTTTTATTTTAGTTTTTGTCTTAAGGATTAAAAATTATTTTGTAGAGCAGGAAAGTCAAACTTACCCAAACCTCAAGACAAATAATTTACATGTATGGCAGCAATATGACCAATAAAATTTTAAGTACAATCCCTATTCCACACCTTGTAAGATCTATGGTTAATTATCCAAGAGGTAATAGACATAGCTCTTGTGGAAAAACTTCTCTTCATTTTATGTTTTTGTTCATACATTGTCACCCCTTTTTTTACAATGTTTAAATTTACAAACTAATGAGCTCCTTTACTGCGTCCTCTTGTTGCCTAGCAAACCCATGTTCTGACATTCTCATTTCTCATAATTCAGTACTGTAAATCTTTGTAAATGTGTGTTGATTTTATATTAAGTGGGTGAGTTTTTAAGCGGAAAAAATTAACGGAAAAACCCTAGTGTTAATGAACCTAATCGGCTGTCATTCTCTGAGCCCACCGTACAGAGCGGACTGCTTTTTCAACCAATCAGAAAGCCGAGCCACTGTCACACTCTCATCATCTGACATTGAAAAATCTGATTACTTTCATTAACAGAAACTATTTATTGATTTTTTTTTTTGGGTTCAGCTGTAAAGACTTTTAGTATTTTTCTGGTTGTTCAGTGCAGCCCAATTCAATAAAGAGGATCGTTTTGTAAAAGTGAATGTTCTTCTGTATCATCTGGGAAATCTCATTCAAAAGAAAAGAGAGAATCATTTCATTTCTGCCACCCTTACTTTCATCCTTCTGTCTGTGTAATAAAACTATCTGTGTACCTGTATAGATGCTCCATATTTGTTGGGACATTTTTTGATCGAGAAAATACAGAAGAGAGATAACTGGGACCTGTGTGCACACAATCTCAATGAAAGACATACTGTGCCATCTGGATCTGCTTTAAGAACGGCCATATACATTTAAAAAAAAATATATATATTTTTAATGCTCCAGACTCACTGATCTTAAAAAATAATCTGGAGAGCTCATCATACTGAGTCTACAGCATCAGTGGCATCAGCGCATATAGGTGAAGAGTGAATCTGCGCCGTATCCAAAGGAAGATCAGCGTGATTGTGCAACAACAAGGAAAACTGCAGTTTTTCTAATCAGCAGTCTAATCATCCGTTGCTCATCCTCTCTATTGACGCCGGTAATACGCTTGTTATGTGGAAAAGCCGCACCTTTGAAAATCACCCTTCCACTCCCACCCCCCATCTCACTCGGTCTTGTTCGTACACATTAAGCCATCGAGAGGAATGACCTTTACACAGCAGTTGAGGGTCTGCCTCCACGTTTATATTTCACGTATTTATTAAAGATCCGACTCGTATTTAATGTCGTGAAGTGCAAGTTGCTACGGGAGCCCAGTTTTACTCAACTGCAGCCTTATTATTTAGAACACCTGCACAAATGCCAGGTAGCAAAAGCAAACGACAGCTGGCACATGTTTAATCGTGGATTCAACCCCAGTGATCTTTTTGTCACTTCCAAACCAATGCATTTGAGTAAGTTTCCTGGGCCTTATTCCTCGCAACTGGCTAAGCGAGTCAGCCGGCTAACTGCGCTAACATATGACATAAGTTCAATATTCGGGGGGGGGGGTTCCCGGGTTTTACTCAGCAGTTAGCCAGCTGCGTTATCCACGTACGAGGAACATGACCGTGCTTTCTTTGATGAACCTGCAGCTAGAGGAGTCAAAACTACTGGGTGTCCCGGTCCTCAGGACAGCCATTTGGATTTGGTCAGGGCCACGGTTAATTTTGGGAAAGGTGAAGGACACGCTCATGCAACGACACCCGAGGTGACGGGAATCTTTTTCCACAGCAACGAACCGACGTACCTGTAAAGCCCGCAGCGCAGTGGCCTTAAGAAAGATAGATGGTATAAGACATCTGTGGCACTGATGCCAGCGCGGAGATGCGTCTCCTTATCCTTCCACACAGAGCTGTCTTCATCTCCATACGCCTCTCTGCTGTCTCCCATCTCCGCACGCCTCTCTGCTGTCTCCCATCTCCGTACGCCTCTCCGCCGCACGGCGGGAGAGGGACGCCAGACCCGCCATCGCATAATGAGACCCGGACTCAACGCTGCTTCAAAATGTTTATTTGCTTTTTCGGTTTCCATAAAAATAAAATAAAAAACAATCTCTTTGTGCATGATGGCTTTAACGTGACTGAGGAACAAAGGCACGGGGAACGGAAGGAGGGAGTGCGGAGTGTAGTATCGCAGGGGTGCTTCCCTGCACAGAGGGAGCTACGGAGGTCCTAAGGTATGGTAAAAACGTACCGCTTTAGGGTGCAGGCTGATGACTAGCTGTGCGGCACAAACGAGGAGGAGAAATTGCTCTCCCTTTTCAAAATAACACGGCAGCGAGAGGCAGAGATTACAGTCACACAGGGTTACAGTACATCAAAAAATAAAAAGCACCAGGCCTAATAGAGAATAGATAAACTGCTGATAAATACAGAGCTGCAAAAGCAGGGTAATATCGGAATGATCATTAACAACATTGCTGACTGCACAGGCGGCGTTTCAGGAGAAGAAAGCAACTAAGCGCTCTTACAACAGAAAAGACCAGCGCTTAAAGAGGAGGTCGCCAAAGGGCGAGCTAAGAAACCGCAGTTCCGTCGGTTGAAAGAGACGGCAGGGAAGACTTCGCTGGATGGAAGCACAGCTGTTTTGGTACGCGAGTTCTGTGTGCGAGAGGCGCGCGCCAAACAAAAGCATTTCAGGTTTAAATATGCGAATGTGAGGCTTAGGGACTGCAAACAGAAAATGAGGGCTTAACACCAAGGTATCTGAGTTCAGACACCCCCATGATAGAAAGATCGCTGAAATGTCGGCCAAAATATCTGTTCAAGCTTGATTTTCAAAAATAAAATCCTCAAAAACAACGAACGACAAACAAAAAAAACAGCTTCCTTGTGTAACTAAAAATTTGTTCAAAGTGAAGCCATAATACAAAATGCACAGTTCTATCCAAAACGCTGAATCATTATTATTTTTACATAAAGATCATACAGAATTAGAAATATTTTCAAATTTTCTTGAATAAGCTGTAATTTTGGGGTAAAACAAGAAATATATTAATGAACATCAGGACGGCCATGCTGTTGCTGATTAAAATCATATAAAAAGCAGTGAGATATAAATATAAATATGTACAACACAAACCCTAAAATAATTGGGTGTATTCAAATATGGTTCAAACCCAAATGCTACATTTGCATCAGTGGGAATTTCTATGTCCTATAACAACGGTGACCATGACACTCTTTTGGGTATAAAACCGGAAGTAATAGTACCCTACCCCTCTACGAGTGGTTCTCAAAAGTTAGTCAGCACATTTCAGCTCGCTTTTTAGAAAAGACCAATAGAGTTAGGAGGGGAAGGGGCGCCTGAGATAAAAAAAATTGAGCCCAAGAAGCTATCGCTAACAGTACAAGGTGAGCTGCCTAATAGAACAGGGAAAAGGCCTCTACATTCTCCACCGTTTTATAGCCCACGAGTGGTAAACCTACAATAAAAATTTCAAAGTCACTTTTTTTTCTTCCCCTTTCTTTTTTCTGGGACAGAAATGAGGGCTGTCAAGTCCCGGTGGAAAAATAAACAAAAAGATTGTAAAAGCAGAGAACACATAAACAAGGAGGCGGGAGTATTCAGGGTAAAAGAAAGTGGAGGAAGGGGAGAGTTTTATCATGGAACCGAACCGTTTCCCAAGATTTAACACTTCCCTGCTCCTCCACAACATCCAGAGCAGGGGGACTAGGGACCAGGGGACTGACCCTCTCCAGGAATGAACCTTTTGGGGGTAAGGAAACAGCACACGCATCCTTTTCACTCCTCAGTGTGAATCCAGGTCTTTCAGACACCCTCTGTATTACGCAGCAGATCCAGGAACAGTACGGGGGTGAGAGAGTACAGGAGCCATTTTGAATGGGAGAGTATTTTCTCAGAACAACTGTGTGCTTCCGACTTCGTTTTTGTGAGGAGTGTCTGTGGGAGTGAGTGTGCGGGAGGGGCAGGTAGAGTGGATTATGATATCTGGGGTGCAATGGGAGGCCAGTTCAGGTTTTGTCACGAATCATGCTGCTCTCAGCCCTGGAAAAGGTGCCGGTCCTTGCGTCTCTCCCGCCCCCTCTCTCTCTCTCCGTCTCTAGTACCCGGGGCCCTTCATTTGGGGCCCCTTGGGGTTGTACTCGGCGGGAAAACCGCTGAAGCAGTCTGAGGGGTTACAATGACCCTGCTTCCCGGCTTGTCCCTGGGAGCCAGGAGAGCCAGGGATCCCGGGTACTCCCTGCTGTCCGACCGGACCGGGAGCGCCCATCTTCCCATAGCCCGGAGGTCCTGGCATGCCTGAGGTTGTGGAACGACAGAAATTGAGAAAGATAGAGAGATGGGGGGGGGGATTTGAGAGTGGAATTTGAGAGTAGAAGCCAGGAGTCCAAGAGAAGGTTTGAAACAGATATGAGGTAAAAGGGTAAGAACAAAGTATATGGAAGAGGATACAGAGAGAGGGATGCCAGAAGGAAGAGATGAAGGGAAGAAGAGGGGATAAGTAGAGAGCGATCGAGATGGAGGATGAGAAAAGAAAGAACAAGGGTGAAGAGTGGTGAGTGATTATCCACCATCTTTCTGGATTATTAATGCAAATTTTTACAAAACTATGGATGCTCTCCGATCCTTACCTGGGGACCCTGGAGGGCCGCTGTCTCCCATCTCACCAATGCCCTTATCCCCCTTTTCTCCCTTAATACCATGGGCACCTGTTGGGAGAACCACAAGCATTACTGATGTGTCACACAACCGACAGAAGCCACTGGAAGTGTTTGCTGGAGTTAAATCAGACAAGTCATTTCCCCATCCTTGGCACAGGTCCCCAGAACAAGTTTTAGCTTCCTCGCTTGCAGTTAAACAGGTTTCCTGAGTCACAGCGCATCAGCTCTGCAGTGGGACTTTGAGAGAACGAGCGGCCCGGCTTACCAGGTGGCCCCATAGGTCCCTGTCTCCCCTCTCGACCGATCTGTCCCGGGATGCCGGGCATGCCTGGGGCCCCCAACCTGCCAGGGATTCCGTCCTTCCCTGGGGGCCCGGGCCGTCCGGGGGCCGAAACCTCCACGGGCGTCTGCACGCGGGACATGTAGTACGCCATGCGCTCTGCGGGAACATGTACCAAGTCACGTCATTGGTCCACTGTGCTCATTTGACAAGAGCAGGGGTAAAGTTAAGGAGAGCCGCAGGGCCTTCTGGCTTTTAACTGTTACTCACCACTTAAAAGGATCAATTAAAGCATTTGATTATACAGTTAACTCACGTCACCGGGTTATACCTCAGGACTAAACTGGTAACTGATTAAAATGCGTTGCTCTCATTTAAGCCCTCCATAATATAACCACTAAAAGAAGCTCTCTGCTTCAGCATTCAACAGGACGAGCCACATACATTTGTTCTATGAGGGCAGGTAAATCTGCAGAATTATACATGCATATTGAATTTATATTCTGTCTGAAAGAGATGAGAGCTCACAAACGGCAGAGTAATAGTTAGGCGATTGAGAGCGGGGAAAGCTCACCATCAAAGATCTTTATGACCTGTTGTCGGATGAAGCTCTTGATTTCGTCGTAGTTGACCACTGCCTGTGGAAAAAGGTGGGATGCCAAGATCGCTACTGTTACAGACTTCCCATACAAGTATATGTACCAGAAGGCTATTAATTATTAAATAACAGTTCTGAAACGGAAACCAAAATTGCAATTCATGATCTACTTTATTAATAATAATAATCATTATTATAATCATAATAATGTATTCATTGGGGGCAGGGTTAGCATAGCAAAGCCATGTTTCCATCACATGCTTTTCTCTCAGCAGACTGAGTTTTTATTTCCACGTTCAATTTATCACTGTCTGTAAGTAGTCCAAATCAGGCTCCATCTCATAAGCAATGGGTGGAATGGATAAATACACAAATTAATGTGATGTCAACTCAAATATGCAAATTAATGTAAGATGTCATCCAGCAACAAGTTTTAAGCTACTTTCTTTTCTGTGAGGAAGAGTTGGCTTTGCTGGCTTCATTTGTCGAAGACGGCTAATAAAAAAAAAGAAAGATGTCCACAGCAGGGGACATTGATACAACAGAGAGAGAGAGGGAAACCCTGAAGATTTTTCTGTAAAGAAGATCAAGTTCAACTGAAGCACATCCATACAATCCATGCGTGGTTTGTAACTGAACACACCAACACAACACAGCTCCTTTTCTGTTTGTCCTCTGTGAGGTTTTTAATTATGTCATTACTTTTCTATTTTCTTGTAATGATACAAAATATAAGCAGCAGTTATTCTTAATAAACACACATCCATAAACGTGTAAATTGGTAAAATTTGTAAAGAAACGAGGGTTGATATTTTTTCTTTTACCTTTTGAAATAAATAAAAAAAACAGTCACACACGCTTATTTTAAAATGAGCGTGTGATTCAGGTTAAAACCAATTTCTACATTATTATTATTATTTTTGAAACTGTTCACGCCCACACAACTTTCACACTGAGTGAAAAATGTTAATACAACGTGGGAGTAATTTCATGCGGACGTACGACGTGCTCAGTAGTAGCTTTATTAGAGAGCGAGCCGCACTCACGTCTGAGCCGGGCGTTCCCGGCAGTCCCGCGGGTCCGGCGTGGCCGGGCTGACCTGCGGTCCCTCTCTCTCCTCGGGGCCCGGATGGCCCCATCATTCCCATGCCCGAATCCTTCGAGGAGTACCCGCCGCCCGGCAGGCCGGGGCGTCCACGCTCCCCCGGGGCTCCCCTCTGTCCTGCGGACCCCGCCTCGCCCTGCGCGACGACAACGACATTTTCGTCACACCTTCAACCGAGACGCGCTGTTGCTGTCTATCACCAGAGGCTGTAACGTCTGGCTATCCTCGCTCCAGTGTACCATAGCTTTAGCGACCGTGCAAAAACAGCAGGGAATATTTAGCGGAGTTCGCCAGTCTGCAAGACCCACGTGTCACCTCTTGCCCTTTGTGTCCTAGATCCATTCCTTGAGGGAGTGCCTAATATGGCTGAACGGCACATGACTGGCGCTTCCCTTATATTGGACAAACGATGGGAACCTGGTGCCACTTACCTTCTGTCCCTGCTGCCCGTTGTCTCCTGGCAGTCCCGAGGCTCCCTGTACACAAAGAGAGGCAAAAAGAAAGAGACGGATAGAAAGACGGATGGTGGGAGAGAGGGATTTGGGAAGATAAGACAACATGTTCAAAGAGAAAGTGAGAGAGAGAGAGAGAGAGAGAGAGAGAGAGAGAGATTCATTATGAGGGCGTACTGTACACAGTGGTAGTAAGAAGCAAAACTTACACATTGTATTTCTCTAGTTTTTGGTGTCGGGTTATTTCAGCATTACCACAGCTGCCCAAGTCAGTCTGTCATTCACACATTTTCACTCACTGAGATGTTATTAATCCGTTGCTAATAACAAGGTCTCACAATGAGCATCCTCACTTTTCACTTGTCACAATTATCATCGTTGCATCTCATTTTGGCTGGTGTGTGTGTGTGTGTGCGTGCGTACGTGTGTATGTGTGTGTGTGTTTGTACGTGCGTGCGTGTGTAAGTGTGTGTGTGTGTTTGTGTGGGGGCCTGGGGGGGGGGGGGGGGGGGGGGTTTCTGACAGTACTGAGCTAGTAGTGCAGGCTGAACACAGTTTAAAGCTGGGCCTCCACACCTGGTAGGAATAGCTTAGGTCAGCATATAACATTCCATGCTCACACCCAGATGAGACTGATACTCACATCTTTCCCTGCGGCTCCATCCGTACCTGGTTCTCCCTAGAAGACAGAGGAGAGAGAATTCACCCTTACGTGCTTTATCGCCTCCGCGCATGCGTAAGACTCTTACCACACTGAGGATTACAGTTACTGTGCCGTCTACACTAAGGCAGATCTACAATGAGCCCTCAGGAGAGTGTTGAAGCGTACATGCGTCACATTGCACTGAATACGGTGCCCAATTGAGGTCCAGTAGTACCATGTATGGACACAAGGCCACACCAGAAGTGACTATGATCATGTGACCCTCCTTAATACGGCACAGCCGCATGCAGCCCTGTTAAAGTATATGGGATTTCGGGTTTGGGGACTGACCAGCGGTCCTGGATGTCCTGGAGCCCCGGGCTGGCCGACCATCCCTGCCAGTCCTCTCTCTCCAGCCTGGCCCTTGTCACCCTTCAAACCCTACGGACACACAGTAGCAGACGGGCGGTAAGTAGGAGTCAGACAGGCCAGCCTCACTCGTGGCAGTTGTGTGCGCCGCCGCCAGCTACTTCTCCTTACCACTCCCGGGGGTCCCGCTGGTCCTGGGGACCCACTAGATCCCGTAGCTCCCTAAAGCAAAAAAGGCAACAACATTTTAAACTGCAGTGACCTTCAGAGAATATAAACACAAACCCATAATGTAGACGTTGGTATGGAGATACCAAGCATGTAGATACTGAGGCATGACACTGTACTCACAAGGTGTCCTGGGGGCCCAGGGCGGCCCTGAGGCCCAGGCGTTCCAGGGTCTCCCTAAAAACACGGGTCAGAGAGTGAGTGAGTGGGGTCAAATAACTGGGGGAGCAACCGGCCTATCACAGAGCAGATTCTGCAGGTCCCTGCCCAATGGTGCAACATGACCACGGCCCATCGTCCAATCAAAACGCAGAGGCGAACACGAACTTACATCCATTCCGGTTCTGCCTATCTTCCCTTGCGGGCCCTGAGGACCAACATCTCCCTATTGGGGAGGGGACAAAAAGATGGAGTCATCTATATGTCAGCAAGTACTTTATCAAAAAAAGATGATGATGCAGTATGATTTACAATATTACTACTACACGGATCCAAATGCCACGTGTGACGCAGTACCGTGCATTCTGTTTATGTGTGTATTCTGTTTGCATTATTTAAATTTGAGATTGAACGCAATTGGTTTGGTAAATCGTCTAACCTTCTGTCCTGGGAAGCCAACGTGTCCCTTTATTCCTTTGAAACCCTAGGGAGACAGTACAACAGGATTATACACACTTAAAAGCACTGGGTCAGAAGGTGGCACATACAGAACGTGCACTGGAAAAACAATACAATAATATTTTAGGCTTATATTTAGACTTAATATCTTATTTCTATTACTTTTTTGCTAAATAAAACAAAAATATTGCCAATGAGGTGAGACTCATTTGAAGATTTTTGCAAATGGGGTAAGAAAGTTTCACTTGTCAAGCAACAAGTAACTTAACAAGCAAATATCTTTCACTTGAGAGAAAAAAAAAGTGTTTTTAAGTCTCATTATAAGACTAAAACAGTGTGTTCAGATGAAGGTGAACGGGGTGATGTCTGCATACCGGGATTCCTCTGGGTCCTGCTGGGCCCGGTGGACCGTTTTCTCCCTAGGAGAGTAGATATGTGTAAGAACAAGTCCGCCCCATATTAATAACATAAATAATGATGGCTGTACATTTTCACAAGGCACTGTTCTTACCCGGAGTCCTGGCTTTCCATCTTTCCCATCCAAACCCTCCATCCCAGGAGGTCCCTGCACACATACACACACACACACACACACACACACACACACACACACACACACACACACACACACACACACACAATTTTATGATTCCAACAACAATAATAAGCGTTCCACTGAAAAATACAGGCCAAATCATCCAGAACCTTTCCAATAAAATCAACAGTAACTAGAAAATTACCCCGAAGAAATAACTCCAGGACAAATATTTTGAGGCTCAACTCTTACCGGCATGCCAGGAGAACCAGACGATCCGGGGGGCCCCGTGGGCCCCTGGGAGCCTCGCTGGCCCTCGCTGCCCTACAGCAGGACGGAGGACAGACACACAGCAGGTCGGAAACACTCTCATTCAAACTCAGTGCAAAAACAACCGCTCAGTGATATCTGGCGTTCAGCCCTTGACACTGTCATGGCAACCAAAGCACATAATATAATACAATACTCTGCATTGCCCATCAATCATTGTATTTCATCTACTGCAAGCGCTTCATTCTGTAGGATTTTTAATGAGCATTAAACACACATTAATATACACTTTCAGTATTCCACACAGACACATAGGCAGATGCTCAGGGTGGACTTGCCTTCTCAGATTTTGGTCCTGGGGGTCCGGGGGAACCTCCCTTGCCCGGGATTCCAGGGGGGCCCTGTAAACACGTCACACTAATTACTCAACCTAAGAAAAAACAAAGGCTGCGAGAGATACCAGCGGCGCTGCCGCGGACACAAGAAGAGCTTGTCTTTGATTACTCACTTGTTGTCCCGGAAATCCTGGTTGTCCTTGGAAACCCTAAATGCACAAGACGACACGTCGCGCGTCAAAAACACCCCGCTTTCTAACAGCAGCGAGGAATTGTATCAAAGCAGCATAGGGGGGGAAAAAAAAGCTCCTTCTGGGATTCACAGGTGTACACGTGTGTGACGTTACATCAGCCACATCTTCACGTATTCCTTGTGCAAACCTCAGCTTCAGAGCACTTTGAGGTTGCCGTGAACAGTGTCCTACTGAATAATTGAGCTTCGGTTGGGAAACGAGAGATTAAATATACACATGTACAGTAGCGCATTCAGTCTAATGGTACTGAAGCATGTGTATGGTAACTAGATGTTAAAGGCACTCAGTGTAGTACGTTATGGCAGACTACAAAAAGGCTCTGACTAATTATATAGTTTGATTGACAGAAATTTTAAGTGACATATGCAGTTGTGTGAGAGTCCTCATACCTGCTCTCCCTTGGGTCCAACGGGGCCTGGCAAACCAGCGTCACCTTTGGATCCCTGGGTACAGACGAAGAGAAGAAACGTCTTTAACCAGGAACTTGTTGCACAACACCATTGAGGGGGCATGGAAATACAAATAGACACATTTATGGTTTCTGTGACTCTTACAAAAAAGTATGGAATATATTCCCTCTGGGGAAGGTTTGCAATGAAATTGACGATTGATAATGACTGTAGAGACTGGGCTCTGAGGGAATGATCCTGAACGTAATGCTGAGAACGTGATTGTGTTGAATGTAAGCAGAACTGCACACTCACTGCGGCACCCGCCAAGCCCTGATACCCTGGATTCCCTGGGGGTCCCTGCAGACACAAAAAAACGAGACATAGTGGAATTCAGACACAGACACACACTTACAACAGTGTAACAGACACAGCATCCATGTCCTACAGAAACAATGCATTGTCATCGGGCTGACAACACAACGCCGTACCAAGGAACCCTTTGTAGTCACTTTTTTTTTTCGAGGCACATGTGGTTCTGTGGTTCTACTCTTTAGTAAATACCGTCCTTACCGACTCTCCTTTCTGTCCAGCACCGCCCGGGTTACCTCTCTCACCCTTTAGTCCCTGTTGGAGGGAATCAATCCGATTAGTCAATCAATCAATCAAACGATTAGTCAACCAATAAATCAAACAATCACGCCAATGCATCCTAACCTAATTCTTCTTCCTTCATCCAGGAAACATCGAGTACCTCCTGACTTTGAGTCACGTCATATACATCACAGGCAGATAATTCAAACTGTAGTGTATCATATGGCACAGAAGAAAACAGGAAGTGGCAGGTGCTTACAAGAAGTCCAGGGGGTCCCATGGATCCGGGGTATCCAGGCGTTCCTGGAGGACCCTGGGAAAGGAAGATGGAGGCAACATGACTAACAGAAGCAAACTATAAACAGGGTTGCCTGTTTCTTGACTACAAAAGCACATCGATCAATAATTGTAAATTGCTTTGTACATGGCATTTACTATTTAATTCGGAGATGCATTGCTCAGATGAATGTTTACAGTGGTAACGGTGTCACTGGTGCGAACATGGTGTCATTATAGAGAGAATGATTATGAATGGATGGACGGTTTATCGACTGTGATATAATTATAAAAAATCATGGATCGACATTCAATTTACCAATTTATAAACAGATATGGCAGCAATATATCACAGGGAATAAAATGCATAAAAACCCCCTGGTGTATGATAATGAACAATCTCTTATGACAATGTTCAGGGACCCGCTAACAGGGGCTTCTGGCTTCAGCACCAAATGGGGGCAGTTAAGTTACAGATAAACATAACTCACATTTTCCCCCTTCAACCCGGGTAGTCCAGGCTGCCCCCTCTCCCCCTGTTGACCCTAGAGAGACAGAGACACAGAGAGAGCGAGAGAGAGAGAGAGAGATTATATTAATGTTGTGTGGTGAGTCAACAGCCAGATTTCTCATCCGGCCTGTATCTGATTACCTTGCCTGTGCTATTCTCTAGTAGCGCCAGTGTTTGCTCCTCTCAACACCGTTTTGAGTCTGATCTGGGTTGCAGCAGATATTATCTCTTGAGCGTGGAAAAAGGTGAGACAGCAACGTGCCCTGGAGTACGTAACTCATCACAGTTATATCGCTTGCCAGAGAACAGCTACGCCACATATCGACACCTTCTGGTAATTGACTTCCTCGGTGGAGGAGGATTTCAAGGTAAACTATCGATTCTCCACCGCCTCGTCTGTGTATTTGCAGTAAACAAACATAGGTTGCAGTCACATAATAATGCCTCTATCATCTTGGGACAACAAACAAGCAAAAAAAATGCAATCAGCTATTCAATATAAGCGATTAACATAACGCCACATGCGCTGCGAATGCAAACACAAACTCAATGCAATTAGCATCTCTCCCTGTAACAATCGATTATATTATTAAATATTACTTTTCACACGATCCTTGCATTTATGAGCCATCTTTGTGAAATCAATGCGTCTCCATTTAGCGATGATTTTAAAATACACACTAATGAAATCATCGATATCGAGACAGACCATTCGCTAATTGAAAATCACAAATTATGAATGACAAGCAATCTGCATTTTAGGTAGGTCTTTATAAAGCACCTACAGTTCTACGAGAAAAGAAAACCCCAGTTAAAGAGTTTTTGTCGGAAACTACGACAAATAATAATTTAACATCCTTGTAAATGCCTTTGATTAGTGTGTACGGGCCACACCCCGCTAAAACCATTGTCTGGGATTCACTTCAAAATATACATCGACTTTTTACAAACATCTTAAAATCGATCTGAAGCTCCAATTAGAAAGCTGCATAAAGAGACAACTATGTAGAACATGAACAAATTTTTCTTCACAAAGCTTTCAGAGGCACCCGGTAATATATTCATGCTCAAAGACCGACACAAAGATTTTTTTAAAAAGCACAACCGTTGACACCCCCTCAAACACAGACACACGCACACACTCGTCTCTCATATCTACGGTTTACAGACTGGCTACTGGGTTACTTTCATTATGAAAACTATTGACACAAGTACTGGATTTTTTCATGCGTGCTTGCCACTGATTCTCTCATTATATGAGTTTATTGACTGCAGCAACGCTTCAGAAGGGTTGTATATCTTGGTAATTATAGGATCAATGCAAACTTTCAAAGGAGAAGATTCTGTTCAACTGACATTCCTATGGTGCTAAATAAATTGTGCAGCCATATTCAAAAGGAAAGCACGAGAACGCTGGTGCGCATCAAGCATGTATTGCAGCCAATTTCAAAATAATCCATACAGTCGCCGTGAACTTATTACTGGATCAGAATCTGCTGAAACTGTGAATTAATGCCAGCGAGGTAGATTTTGTCTGCGCAGCAAATTAAACATTCTCTGTCACGATGATAAATGCAAAGGAATAATATAATTGGTTGGCAAATGGATTCATTTCTTGCCGTGAAAGGTTTTTCATTAAAGGAGGCGGCAAGACGGAGATGGCAGAGACAAGTTTCTGTCTTTCGTAATGCGTCTAACTGGCTATAGTCTCAAAAAATAATAATACAATTTTCTGGAAAATATGAAACCGTAATGTTTCAGAGCGACACGATGACATCCTGCCGGTTAAGAATTCTGGTTAAGGTTTATGTGCGGATAACCTGTAATAACCGAACACAAAGAATTTCCTGGCAAAATGTTTTGCAAGAATATCACGATTTGAAAAAACTTCAGCAATGCTATGTGAAGGTCACCCATTAGCTCTCAGAAAATACCATCACAAGTTTTGATCAATTTTTATGAATGAGGGCCAAAACACCGGGAGAATTACTTGGTAGTTTACTGTATTTTCTCAGTGCACATTCATTGTAGGTAATGAGGAAATTTTCTCTCAGACAAAGTAATCTACTGCAGTTGTGAAGGAGCTGGGCTTACACCCAGGTAGCTGTCAACGTAATGTCGGACTGTGGCAATACTGCTCCATATTAATAATCATATATTCAGTAAATACCAGGCTATCAATTGATAATATTGTATAGCAGATGTGTATGTACAGTATATGCTTCTGGTATGTCACCTTTGATAAGGACATCTACCAATTGCATTGGTATTTTGTATTATTACGTTAAGTGGAGACTTACAACTAGTCCAGATGGGCCTGGGGGACCTGGAAATCCTGGAGGACCCTGTGAAATGAAGCAGGCAGTGTGAGGGACAACCCCGGAAATCACAAACACCAGCACGTGGCAATATCAATGACCAAACAACATACAAGAACTGCTTGTATTTGCCCTTTCCTATGTAAAGGTGTGGCAGTAGGAACATAAGAACGCAAGACAGCCAACTGTACAAAACAATATAAATTATGATTTCACACAGTATAACACACACATGCATGTCATTTTGGAAGAACTCGATGAATCACTTTGAGTAGTTTATAAGCCTGCAAGCTCCTCTTGAAACTTTACATCGACATAAATCACATCATGCAACAGACAGAATTGTATTTCTGAATCATTACACTAGAGGGCTCTGTGACTTCACTCAAAAAATTTTTTTTCCCCCTAGTCCCTCCACTCATCCATGGTAATTGAAAACACTGATCATGGAGAAGAAGAAGAAAAAAAAAACACCCACATAATCAAATTCAACAAACCAACCAACCATATGGCAAAATATGGTGAAGCAGAGTGTCTACCCTAAGCTCAACTTTAGCAACTCGTTTTAGCAAAACAACGGTTTACAGCACCATGCTGTTGCAATTCAGTACTGAAGATAATTATATAAATCTGGGGTAGATAAGTGTTGAAAATTTCAAGGCCTCAACATCAATATTGCCCTGAAAAACACTATATTCTGTGCTAATTAGATTTGAAGATTAACAGCTTTTTTATTTGTAACAATGTAAGCCAATTTAATAATATTTGAACGCTTGAAGATGTATGAAGAACTTACAATGTTTCCAGGAGGGCCAGGAAATCCCCTTTGACCTTGAGGACCCTAGCGGAAAAGGCACATGGCACTTCCTGTTAGAGTGGAGGTGGAGCTACCAGCAGGACTGCAGCCAATCACAGC
Organism: Synaphobranchus kaupii; assembly: GCA_029718625.1. Lineage (NCBI taxonomy): Eukaryota > Metazoa > Chordata > Actinopteri > Anguilliformes > Synaphobranchidae > Synaphobranchus > Synaphobranchus kaupii. The sequence continues at coordinate 16,041,996 of CM056396.1, forward strand.
ACAGAATAAGGCCTCGTACACACTTTGAATCTCTGTAAAGACTTGGAAAGCGGCAAATGATCCATGTTGTTTACTTTGTTTTCTTTTTCTAAACTGTAAATTTCGAATCGGCTGTCAAGGTAACGTGCTGCTTGGAGCGCAGTCTAGGTTTCGAAAACCACAGAAAGCATTCGAGTAACGTCTACGAACAGGTCAAGGTAGCGAAAACCTCTCAACTTAAAACGTTTCCGAAACGTTTCAAAACTAAAACCCTAGTACGTACGAGGCCTGAGTGAGATAAAGCAGTGTTCCACTGACCACTGCGCAGACTGCAGATGACTGTCTAGACACGTGGAGGGGAATAGACCACATTGGGAACATTGCTGTATTTCTCTGCTTCCACGTGTAAAATAACATTCAGATGGCAAACCGTCTAGAAAGAAACCAGATCTTTCCAAAGGCCAGAGGGTACAAGAGACGCAAGAAGACACGTCCAGGCCTGGTCACGGCGAGGACACGCATATGCTGTTTCCCCACACATTCTCAAGCTTCCCGTCGCTCACCTGCTCCCCTATCGTTCCTGGTTCGCCTGGGGTACCTGGGAACCCTGGTTGACCATGTGCAGTACCTCCGGCACTGTCAGCACTCTAAAACACAGGGGTGACAAGGATATATAGCATTATTGTATTACTGTTGAAACAGCAGGTACCAGACAGCAGTAACAACCATTTAAGCAATGGGGAAAGACTGGCATGGCGCCAACAAACAGAGCAGGTTCCAAGTTAGTGAATGCATCACAGTTTAAGAGGTGGGACTCAAGGCGCAAAATCAAACACAGCCCCAATCCCCTGATCCTGGTTAGCCTTGAGGGATTTGAACAACAGAATATGCTCAGGAGTGATAAACAACATGAAAACTGGGTCAGTCCAACCGATTCTTCTGCCTTATTAAATTGTGAAAATCCTGCAACTGGGCTTAGAAAAAATAATTTGAAACACAACGCGCTTTGGTCTTGGAATGTTCTAGAAAAGAAAAAAAAGTTCAATTGAGAATTACTTTGAATGTCTGATTATGACTTATTATGCCTTTGAAAGACATATTACAGTAATGCATGCTTTTAATGTGGAAATTATTGAATGCTTTTTCATTATCATTTCTCTTTTTATGTTTTTTATTATTTTTTTATTTTGCAGAGTTCATATAGTTCTAGCTCTGACACTGCAGTCTGTTGTATATGAAACCTGAATCTATGCCATTGCTGTACTGTAGGACAGGTATGTGGTGGGAAAGAGATAAACTTGGTGGGGCTGAATAAAAGATGTCGGTGGTTTGGTCAGGTGACTGAGTTGCTGGGCGGAAATAAAGCCTGCTGCTGCAAAGACCACAGGCTGTTCAGCACTGAGTGACATCGCCGCTGATCAAAGAGCCTTCCCCTCACCCCTAGAACACTTCAGAGAAAGTCTGCTCCGTCTCCACCGAACTGTGGAGGTTCACTCACCTCCTGCCTCTGCTGCTTCTGGAAGCACTGCAAAAAGCACAGAGACCCATAAATTAAATGCACCGGTATTAAATCTGTGTAGCCACATCCTTGCTATTGTACCAGCTCACTAATCTAATGGAGCCTTGATGTATTGTTCAATGGTGCAATATAAACGCAATCCTTTCATCCCAAAATGTTACAATCCCTCAAATCTCCTTTTTCGAGTCTTAGGCAATAAACACTTCATCCATCCAACTTTTTTTTCAGCAAAATAGCACCTCGCCTCTCCTCAGACTCCGTAACCTCTCTCTGTCCCTTCGGCTCGCAGGAACCACTTTCCACCCTCAATCCCCTACGTCTTCATCGCCTAGCCCCCGTACACCCCTCCGTCCCATGGCAATCGATCCCCACAGCTCCTGCTCCACGTCCCCAAATCTTCTTACCTTTTCGCAGCCACCACTGGGACCTGCCCCGGGAGTGCCTTGCTCTCCTTTCTCCCCCTTGACACCCGTGGTGCCGGGGACGCCCGGGAGACCCTTTGAGCAGTCCCCACAGACAACCTGCAGGCGGGAAAACATGCCTCAGTGACATAAGGAGACGCACCCATATGCTAGTACGCTACGCTAACGTAGCTCATCTGTTTCTATGCGGAGCGCTCACCTTGTCATCCCCGGCATCTTGAAGTGGGCGGGGCATCTGTTGGGAGGGTGAAGAGAGTCAGTGTGGGCAAAAGGAGAGCAAAAGGACAGGACATGCACTGCTTAATGTTTACTGGAACGGGTTCGATTCCCCGGGTGGGTCTATTCTGTTCTATTATATTCTATACAATCGAGGTGAATTGTCTACAGTGAACATTCACAGACCCAGGAAATATAGTTTCACGGGCAGCACTAATGCAGTTTGTGTCTTTGTCAGGCACTTAATATTATTTTCCTGATGTCAATAATAATGGTCAATCTATTCATTGAATAAAAAAGGTTTATAGTGATTGGATGCTTTTGCATACCTTCATTTACCCTGATTTGGTTTATTCCATCTCCAAACGGACTAAATAAGCCACATTGATCACCCAGGGAATACGTGGGAAGAGAGGCGTGTATATATATTAAAGCCTTCCCCTGCAGGGTGAACTACAAACTACCTTCCTGCATGTCTGGAGAAAATGCTGCTGGAATGCAGGGGGCCCTTAAGGCCCGAAACACCATTAAATTAATAAAATAGACCAATCAAAGCAAGGAATCCAGGATGTTTAAATGAGTTTGAACATTTTTTTTTGAGCAAAATCTTTTAACTTCCATAAGTAATTAAATAGTGTAATCAATCCTAACTTATCTGCATGCAAGGATGAACTGTATTAAATTTCAGAATGCTAATGCTCATGTTTTGCACTAATGCATATTTATGTACCTGTCCCATCATCCCTTTGAGGTTTGTTCAGCCTTAGAGAACTTCACGAAGGAAAGAGAAACGCAACTCATCTCAAAATCACAACTTTTAAACTGCAGCTTTGCTCAACTGCTCCTATTGGCTGAGACTCTGGGCACCCAATCATGTGGTCTGAGAGAGCCTGTAAATCAATTGGTTGGAAAGGGCAGAACACTACCTTGGCGTGACAGGGTCACAAGGGGCAGACTCTCTTTCGACACTTACCCTTAATGGCTAAAAGATACTTTAATCGATTGAGATGGACACAAAAATGTGTTCCTATTTTCTGGGACACTGACAAGAATTGAGAGAGAGAAACACTGAGTGCCTACTACCATTGGAGAAAACTATAGTATGTTTGTATTGGCTGAGACAGATATGGGGTCTTTGGCTGGAAGACATTGATACTTTGACAATGCAGGCTGAACATGGTGTTGGGAAACAGGGAGCACAGAAACACACTCACACACACACACACACACACACACACACACACACACACACACACACACACACACACACACACACACACACACACACACACACACACACACACACACACACACACACACACACACACACACACACATACCCACACACACACACTAAACATGAATGAGTTGAGCAGCTCCCCACATACCTAGGTGTTCTATAACATCTATAGTTCAATGTCATTATTTAAAGAGTTAAGCAGCAGGACCATTCGCTTACAGAGAACCTAGGAATTGCAACTGGCCTGGTGAATTTTAAATAAAAAGTTGATTATTTAATCTGCTGTTGTTTCCATCATTTAATACGACACACACAACATATATATAGGTTAAGTGTGTGTCATATTAATGATCATGTTTTTTAATTTAATACTATCAACCACCAGGAACTCTTGAAGGGAATGGTCTCTTTGTCGATGTGGAATCATCTGTTTAAATTTAACTGTACAGTATTTATTACATTTATTACATTTCTCTTTTTAATTTTAAAGACATGAAAATAATTTTTTTTTCTACATAAAAACTGTTAGCATAAACATCTGCTTCTTTTGTAATAAATATTTATCAATATTTTGAGAAGTACGTTTAGATGTTTCGCTATGAAGGTACTTCAAATTGCTCGAACCTGAGGGTTGTACCCATTGACATGTAACAGATGTAGTGGTTGTTTGTGCTTGTAGAGGAGCTGGTGATCTCTGTCTGCTGACGTTGGGAGTGGAGCACCAGGGCCTACGGTTGTGCCGGAGCGCCTTACTGTACGGCAGCTGGGCCGAGCTTTCCCCGGCAGGAAAAGCTCCCGTTCAGGCTCTGGCGGGGCCAGGCAGTTCGCCAAGGATTGGAAAACAGCAGAGGGCGCTCAGGGACGAGCCACGCAGATCGTTCGCCAAAGTGCCGCCGTACACTCGGAAGCTAATGGATCTAGTTCTGCATGCTGTTAGATAAAAGTGACATAAAAGCGAATCGGAAGACATATTACAGACACTTATGGCTTTCGACAAAAACGCGCTCGGCGCTTTTAAGAGCCTGCGCCCGATGCTGAGTGCTCAAACGCTCATTTGAAATGCACTTGCTCGTCTTTACGCGGTCGGAGATAAATGGCGAACGTTTTCATCGGGTTGATCTTGTGATGCGGAAAGGTTAACTGACACTCGCCAGTTTCCAAAAGTGCTCCACTCCTAACACAGACTCCCGCCTTTCCCTACACCATCCAATCAGAAAGCTGCACCGCTCCACTAGCTCCGCCCTCTCTCTGGTTACTTACTAATTTCCCGGGTAGCCCTGGTACGCCATCATTGCCAGGGAAGCCCTGAAAGAAGGAACTGAGGTTGAATTGGTTTATCCCGCAGGTACAGTCTTGGTACAGCCCTCTCCATTTGAGATGGCGGTGAAGAATGCCCTACCCTGTACGTCTCCTGGCATTTGTTTGGGATTTTGAAAGCTTTTGTTCTTAAGGTTACATTAGGTTTTAAGTTTGCTTCTATTATAACTCAACAGGAACACAATGCCAGGTTAAAGATCAAACAGTGCCCATTGTGCAACAGGCACTTTACCATAGAAGAGCTCTCCTTCAGCTTCATAGAAAAATACCATACCCAGGTTGCCTCACGCAGGCAACAGAACAAATAATAGACTTCTCTCAGCACAATTTTGAAATCAAGTGACCTCTGCTCCGTGCAAAGTCATTGTTTTCAAACGATTGCACATTCAGGTTCTCGGTTTAATATTGTTCAGTGATTTTCCATCATTGCCTTATTTCAAATCCGTATTACATACGTGAACTCTTTATGTTGACCTCCCATATGCTTGGCAAGTCTGTTATATCTCTTTTGAAGACTGGAGGGAATGCACGCTCCAAGCTTATGAACTAGAGGTCTTTTTTTTTCCTTTTGGAATGCACTGCAGCTTTCACAGTAAGCTTTCACAGTAAGGAATGCAAGCTCTTTAAAGACAGAAATATCAGTCTCTCCCCCAACATGGAGCCTCACGATGGGTTCTCTAGGGGCAATATTTTACACTGGGTTTTATGATCTGAATGGAGAGCTTTCACTTCATGCCGTACTTTTTTTGCTGTGAACAAAAAAAAAACATTTTAATATGTGTTTTCTCCTTATATCAAAGCAATAAATCAGCTCAGATTAAATTCAAAACACAATGAGTTAGATTTTTTTTCCAAAATTCCATAAATATTTTATTTTCAGGTTTTGTTTTGGTCTTTTTTTTAGTCAAGGAACACAGTGATGTGAGGGTCACACAGTACGGTAAACTGCTGCATTTTCAGAAAACCCACGGCACTGGAAAATGCTCGCATCATATTTAATGGTAAGAGGTGGACAAGCGTTGCACCGCCTGTCGACAACTTCCATTCCTAATGGCCAAAACAAGACATAAAACCAAGGTGAAACTTTTCAGAATATGAACACCAATGATAACTCTGGAGGATGGAGGCAGTTATCGCAAAGGGGAATTTTCAAGTGAAGCCTCAGTCTGAATTAGCGCCAGGTGTGACGGCCTGGTCGAGAAAGATACCGACTGCGGGAAAATTCCATGAAATAGGGCAGTCCCCTGAAAACGGGGCTGTTCACTGCGGCTGTTCACCTTTGTGTTCCTGCATTCCCATCACTGAGCCCCCTGTGTCCTCGCCGGCGTATTCGACACTCCCAAGAGCGCCCCCACACACGGGTTAGTGCCATTTTGTAAGCAGCGGTATTATTTAAAGAGATCCCCATTCATTCAGTGAACCAGCAGGGCTAACATTGCGCTACAAGCTACTTGTTACACACGTGTATGTTCCTTTTTTAGAAGTTACCTTTTGACTTTTTTTTTTGTATGAGGTATTAGGTGTTACATATGAAGATCTAATCTACATGTTAAGTATTGTTTTGAGATTATTACTTGCTAGTATATTTCGGTTGGCTTTAGTGAGAAACTGCTACCCATGCAGACGCAACAAGAAGCGGGATACAGGAGAATGGGGTGGGGCTAAAGTGAAGGAGGGAGGTTGTAGAGAAAGCCAAGGGAGGGGAAGAGAGAACGGGAGCAGACGGATCAATGGAGGTTCACAGAAAGAATAGTGTCCAAGCCCCTTGAAATTAGGGAAGCGTAGGTATGGCCCAGCCCCCAGTGCCATGCCCAACCAGAGCGGGACTTACCTTTGGTCCTGTGATCCCGGTGGAACCCTGGGGCCCAGGCGGGCCCGGGGGTCCAGGAGGTCCAGGGGGGCCCTGAAACATGCATAGTAAACGGTCAGGCCCAAAAGGGCTGCAAATCGCCACATCGCCGTGCAGTCGTAACCTCAATAGCCACAGATGCTCTAATAAAAGCCGATGTTCTCTGTTGGAGTCTATGTGCATTCTGTCCTCTGTAATTTTGTGTCTAGAAGGTTCTGTTTGGCAGTAGGGACTGTACGGCACTGTGTGTGTTGTTATGCTGGCTATTCTCTTTGATGACACCCTGTCATGAATATTCATGTTGCGACTGCAAATTAGCACACTTTTAGTTTTGCAAGGGCAGAGACAAAGCTGCTTGTTAAGCACACTGTTGAATAACTGTTCAGGAAATGTTGTATCAAAAATATTAATACAACAGCAAAGAAGAAGTGAGGTCACAGCTGAAAGGTCATAATGTACCATCCTGTAATGGACTCAGGTACAATAATAAATTGATAGATTTAGATGCCTGTTAGTCATTGAAACCATAATAAATAATTACAGAGAGAACAGATAAACAAACTTGTATATGAAATATGAATTAAAAAAGGCTAAAATGGCACCCTATCAATATGACCTCCAAAATAAGAACAGGCAGATGCAGTGCTGAGAAAAGAGGGTGGGAGTAAAAAAAAAAGCAACAGAGAGAGAAAGACTGAAATGAAAATGGAAAATCTGAGAGAGACAGAGATGGATATAAGTACAAGTTTGCTGAAGTCAGACCTGTGGACCAGGCTGCCACAAGGGAAGGCCAGCAGTTCCTGGAGCTCCCTGCAAGGGGAGACCAATCAACTTTAGAGCAATCAATCACACACACCTCTGAGTGAGAGTTAGAGCAGCTGTGCTACCTGGAATACTCAGTAAGCCCACTGCAGACTAAGAGCCCAGCAGATACAGCCAAATCCATCTCAGAAAAGCCCCTCAAGAGGCCCTGAGGAGGGCATGGAAACCTCCACACACACCATTCCCCTAACATTGCTTTAAACATTGTGGAAATGTTACAGAATCATTGCAAGCTGCATGGCACATTGGCTTGGCTGTGGTTAGGGAATAAGCCTAGCTAAACCCTCTCTAGAGGAACGGCTCATCCAGGTTTCCTTCACTCTGAACTCTGCTTTTTTACCTGGGGCATCTGGAGAAGCTGGCGCTTATCCAAGGCACAGAATCAGCATTTCAGTAATTTGTGTGTGTGTGCGTGTGTGTGCGCGTGCGTGTGCGTGTATCTGTCCTTGTGTGTGTGCGTGTGTTTGTGTGTGTGTGTGTGTGTGTGTGTAGGTGTGCGTGTGTGTGTGTGTGTGTGTGTGTGTGTAGGTGTGTGTGTGCGTGTGTGTGTATGTGTGTGTGTGTGCGTGTAGGTGTGCGTATGTGTGTGTGTGTGTGTGTGTGTGTGCGTGCATGTGTGCGTGTGTGTGTGTACGTGTGTTTGTGTGTGTGTGTGTGTGTGTGTGTGCATGCGCGCATGCGACTATAAGCAGGAAAGCTTGTGTATGCGGCACTTACAGGTCCTCCAGTTGCAATGAAGGTGGGAGACTGTATACAACTACACTCCCCTTGGTCCCCCTGTAAAAACATACAGATATCATGAAGTCACATTGCACTGTCATGCTAACACCCCCAAACCTGACAACATCAAATTAAACCAAAATGCCAGAGGGGATGCAGTTCATGCACTTCAAAACTGCAGACATGCGCAACGTTTACCGAGGGCTAAATGATGCAAAAAAAAAAAGAAAAAAGAAAAAAAGCTATGAGAGGCTAATTTCACATAAGTGTAATGCAGAAGAGAACCTCCAGGAAAAGTCTACACAGAGCATCAGTGGGATACTAAGAGCACTTCATCATACTTAATGAGCATTTACACCGCTAGCTATTACGCTCTGTTTACCCCCAACTTCCACTTGTGCGTGGATAAATTAGCCAAAGAGAGAATTACTCAGATATTCAACACTTCAGAGCCCGAACTCTCTCCGAGAGAAGTTTAAAGCTGAGAGGCAGAGGCGCACAAACCAATTTATGGGCCCTCCCCTTCCTCTTAAGGCAGTTATAACTCTGTGGCGCATTGCTGTCAACCTGTTCCCCGCCATCAGACCCCCCCCCCCCACCCACCCAACTTTTAAACTCCTCCTCGCCTTGCCTCTTCATCCCTTTAGAGGGCAGGCTTACCTTGTCCCCCTTGGCGCCGTTCAGTCCCTGAAATGCAGAAGACACACTCTGTGAGCATCACAGGCATCGAGGATATGGAAAATAGGCTCTCTGGTGAGTCAGAGAGAAGGGAGGAGACGAGATGAAAGCAGACGGTGTTTTGCCATTGTGGAAGCGGGGGTGTGCGGTTCGTTAGAGGGGACCTCGTTCCCAAGGACCTACGGAAGGATAATATCTGGGTCCTTCCGTAGGCTCCTCCCCCAATGAGGGGTGCATCATTTCTGGGTGTTGCCTTTTTTACAGCACTCGGCCAAACCACGATGTTCTAATTTTTCTTCGACGTCTTCAGTGAGTTTACCATTTTAATGTTACTGACAAGACTGTGAGAATACTGCACATTGGCATTGATTAATGAGTATTTGACTAAATCTGGGGGGCCACGGTCCGCAGGCTTTCTGCTTAATTTCCAGAAGGTTAAAATGGTGGCATGCCGTCAGGAGGTCAAATAGGCCTTCACCAAATCCGGTCTTTAGACAGTAATCAGGCTCTGTCTATCTGCGGCTCTCAGTATCAGTGTAGATAGAGATAGTGTTATTTCATTAGCGGTCAGTTGATGAAAGAAGGCCCAGAGGAGAATGGGCTCAGGATAGTCATTATCTTCTAGAGAACAGGAATCCCCTGACATTGTCATTAAAGCAGGGCGCACAAGCCTCCGCGTTAAACATTAATCAGGCTTTGTTCATCGAGGTCTGTCTTACTACCAAACCGTTTATTTAATTAGCAGCCAGTCAATGAAAACGGATCTGGAGAAGAATGCGCCGAAGATTCGCCGGGGTGCGTGCACCATCGATCGCGAAAGAGACACGAGTGTCACCACAGAAAGGCACATTCACTAAGTTGCCAGGACACGTTGAGTGGTTAAGGTTTCTCTTTGCACCAACTGATATTCCGGGATAGTTCAATTATTGACTCCGTTGGATATTCAGCCGGCTTAATTTTAGCCCTTTGTGTCTCTGTTGCTGTTTTGTATTTCTGAGTGATTTATTCGGTTAAAGAGTAAGATGTTCTTTAACAGAAACGGAAGGTTCTTGAAGAAAAAAATAAAATGAAGCCACAGGAACTGTCAAGATGGATGTTCTAATTGGTAATCAGTCGTCTATTGGCTGCTGGTTTGGTCTGTATTTCGGGCATATGAACGGACAGTGGAGAGAAGAAAGAGGATAAAAAAGAAGAGGAAATGGAAGTGGAGGCACGGCCCACGCTCACTCACAGGTCGGCCGTCCTCGCCCGGAATCCCGTGCCGCCCGGGGGAGCCGTCCTTGCCCTACAACACCCGGGGCACACAGCAATGGTCATTCATACTTACCCACAAACCCCATATCTCAATGACAAGTTCTAAATTTAAAGCGTCACCTGGGGTCACATTCCATGATTCAAAAGCTCAGTCACTACCTGTACATGTGTTTTTGGGTATACAGTATTCACTGTGGGCTGTGAGCTTGTCAACCCATGGATGTTTTATGCGATTCACAAAATTAGGAATAGTCTCATAAACTGAGCGCGCGTATTTTTCATGGACTTATCGGGATCAAATTGGTCTACAGTTTTTCATTAATCTTCCTGTTTGGCCACATCAGTTGATATGTGGAAAAGCTATAACAGTACACCAGGTCATGTTCCAAAAATATAGTTTTTACTGAGGACCGAACAGAACTGTTTAGCTGGACAGGAATCACATGAGGAATGGTACCAGCAACATTATGTGAATTTAAACTTCAATTTTCAAATTTTGCTTAAAGATCACTCTGCCCCAGCCTTTCGTTTTTCACAGTCTGAAACCCTGAGTAAGTGTGGATTTGCCAATGAAGAGAAGGACCATAGTGTGATTAATATTCTCTGAGGTAAAATGGCATTGGCTTGCATTCTATTAACAAACACTACACTGTGCTGTTCCCTTAGGCACACACTCAGTCACGCACTGTTTTAAAAAAATACATGCAGACACAATACCTGTGCCCACACACACACACACACACACACATCCTCTACCTACCGGGGGTCCCGGCACTGCTTCAACCACGGGCCCCTGTGGCCCCGGTGGGCCCCTCTCCCCATCGGAGCCCTAGAGAGTCACAGAGGAGGCAGCGAGAAGAGAGTAGTCAAGCAGATTGAAATGAAATAAAATGAATGGATATAAGACGGAAAATCGAAACGCCGGTGTGCCAGGCGTGTTTTCGCTCGTCGTTTTCTAAACGTTAAAAATAAACACAAAAGCGGGAGGCAAATATCGCTGAAAAAATAAATCGATTTTCCTTTTTTTCTCTACAATGTTGAATCAATATTAGTGCTTCTTGGGCCAGCACTGTCACTAGTAGCACCAGTGCAAGGAAACGGCACCTGAAGCCTGTTACTATTTAATAACCTGCAGGCCACACAGTACAGCACTGCTTGGGGGGGGGGGGGGGGGTGGGGGGTGGGGGGAGGCACTTTTCTCACTGATGACAGGTGGTAGCCCGAGTCGTCCTGGCAACAAGCAGCGAGGAACTAATTCAGCGTCAACCAGAGAAACTCTGACCATTAAAACCTCCCTCCTCCTCTGCAAGGACAAGCCTGACTGTGTCCAAATGCACCAGACTCCTGCTCACAGTCTGTGACATAGCCATGGCTGGAAACAGCGACAGCAGAGGCCCTGCTGTGCTAGAAACGAACGCCTTCATGTACCGAACAGGTCGAACCTTTAAGATTCCTGACAAATTTTATTTACACAAAACTGTATTCATTTTTAATGTACCTTATATCTTCTAGGACCTTTATGTTTCTACTGAATGTTTAAAAAACATTAGGTTATTATAAAGAATAGTTTTTGCATCCTTGGCAATCCATTCCTCGAGCCCTCTGGCGAGCTGTGCTTGTTTTTTGTAACCATGGGGCACATTTTACAATGCGTTTATTTATTTATCAGCCAAACGGTCCGTTGTGTGTACCTTGCTTCTGAAGACACATAAAAACGGTTCTGCTGAAGTTGCTTCTTTCTTCCTAAGCTCCTACATGAATATCTATTTTGCCATTGTGAAGACTGTTTAACTCAACTTATTTTTATTTCAAAACATAGTTTTTCCAGTTTTGTATTTTTCGCCATTTTACAGCAAAGAGGTTTTTTTTTTTTAAAGTGGATAAATTCTGAAATTAATCTGACTTACCTTCTCCCCATTCCGTCCTCTAGCACCAGGAGAACCGTCCTGTCCTGGAGGACCCTACCATTCAACAACAGGTCCATACACAATCAACACGTAAGAATTACTGTACATAGCCCTCACACTAGGAATCTTTGGCTGATTAACTGTTTGATTAGAGTACTACTGGGGCAGTGGAAAACACAATTTAATCCGCTAACTGTGACACAGCCATGGCTGGAACCAGCCAACTGCGCCCGACTGCACCAAACATAACTCTGTGAAAAAGTGGACAGAGACAAGATGGCTTACGGCAAATCCAACGTTGCCCTGGGGCCCTTGTTCCCCCTGAGAGAGAGAGAGAGAGAGAAAGAGAGAGAGAGAAAGAGAGAGTGAGAGAGAGAGATAGAGACATCACACATGAGCTCACACCTCTGTCCTTCCTTTAGAATGCTCCTTATCAGTGTGACTAAGTGCATGCATTTGTATTGCAGTTCATATAAAATAAGAAAGAAAATCAATGCAAAATCATAAAGTATTAAGCACAATGTGGAACGGGAGTGAAAAGTACATGTACAGATACACTTCAGCACTGTCTGTTCTTACTTTGAGCGTCTACACAGGAGGTCCCGTGTCATAAAGACACTTACCTTTGATCCTGGGAGGCCCAGGCCTGCAATTCCTGGTTCACCCTATAGGGAGCACCAAAACACAGACAGCAAATCAGTAACAGTGAAGATGGGTCATCTTCAGTCAATTTCAATGAACATAATACATAGAGATTAATTACATGGATCTAATTAAGATCCATGTAATCCCTTGTGCTGTGGATCTCACTGTAACAATGTAGCCCTTTGTAAATCTCATGAATAGTTACATACAACTAAAGCCCCAAGGGTCTTATTAATATGCACACAGTCTAACAGACAAATCATGTGTACCCACACAGTCTACTGCATGTCTTACATCAATGCCTGACAAAGGTAATCCACTGTTGACCTTTTTCAAACAAGAGATGATGAAAAAAATGTTTGCCTCCGAGCCGCTAACAGGCACTAGCTCATCCGCTCTCAAAAGATAAATCACAGCCATGCAAGTAAAGGGCAACAATCACGCCTCTCCCTGGGGTTTCATGCTGCCTTGAAAAGGGTCATTTCTGGGCACTGTTCCTGAATTTAATTTAAAAGATAAACTGAATTACACGTACTTGGATAGTGTCCCCATAAATAGCCTGTCTTTCATACTCTATTTATGACTGCTGTTGTGTGATATGGAGACCTTGTCGTTTAGTTGAACGCTTTTTTGGGGCTGATACACGCATGTAGGAATATATCTGCCCCATTAGCTCCTCACACTGCTTCCAGCTTCTAAAAAAATACATAATTTGTCTGCGTGTATGCTATTAGCGTCATGCTAATGTCTGTGAAGAGAAAACTAGTCACGCCGCTGTGATTCTCTGTGACTGTTCACGATGAGGGCACCTCACTGCTGATGTAATCAACCCGAACGCACTCCTAGCCACCTCACCTGACTGCCTTTTGATCCCTGAGGTCCCTGGGCACCCGGGAGACCTGGTTTACCCTATGAGGGTCGAAGAGAGGAGAGGTCACAGTTATTATCTCACAATGGGGAAATTAATTTGGCTCAAACACGCAATACGAAAGGACTTAAAAACGTCAACATACAGTGCACAATGGGGAAATGAATTAGGCTCCAACACGCAATACACAAGGCTTAAAAACATCAACATACACCTAACACATGTACCACACACTCAGGTATCTCACCACACTGGTGTTTGTCAAAAGAAACGCCAGTGTGGTGGGATTCCTGAGTCTTTCACAGTCATATCAACAAGCTGTACCCTGGAGCACGGATTTGTGTCATTGACAGTAGCAAAGTGGAAAGCGGCCATCTTGGCTGACAGACATGTAGTGGTTGCAGGTCACAGTTAGAAATAGCTTAGGGTTGGGGAGCAGACTCACGTGTTTCCCTGGTTGACCGAGTCCCGCAGGGCCAGGGTCCCCCCTCTCGCCCTTCAGTCCCGGCAAACCCCCCGCGTCCGACGGTCCGTCTGGGAGAGACGGACAGCTGTCACAAGCGTCCCCCTTAAGACGGTTAGAGAAACAGACATAAGCAAAAAACGATGGGGACAAAATAATGCTGATAATAGTTGAGCTGTGAAACACAGGCAGAAAGACAATTATAAATCCTGCACCAATCTACAGAGATAAATGGACATAATTTGTAATTATGTAATCATAACAACGTAATTTGGACAGAAACACATTGATTGTCGCACCTTTGCTCCCTTCAGTCCAGGTAAGCCATTCCTCCCTGATTCTCCTGATAATCCTGGGGTTCCAGGGGTCCCTCCTATTCCTGGGTCACCCTGTGCACCTTGGTCACCCTGTAAAAAAGACACCCGTCTCTCGCATATCCATATACAGCTTCTCTCTCTCTCTCTCTCTCTCTCTCTCTCTCTCTGGGCTGCACCTAAAGTCATTGTGCAATTGCACCTAAAGCAATTGTGTCTAATGTTTCAGTTTTAAAAAGGCTTTAAACGGCAAAATTAATTACCTCAATCATTAACAGTGAGGGTTCCTTCTTCATTTAAATTCAGTTTTTTTAATTGCACACACTTAATTTCAAATTAAGTCCAAATTGTGTTTCAGTTCATTTTATATTTCCTCTTCATGTGCAACACAGTGCTGCGATTCAGCCTCTGTTTCCAATTCAACTTTCTGTACAATTTCCTGTTTACCCGGTCTCAGTCTGTGTACTTCAGCCAGGGGCAACAAATATGCGCCTTCGATGCAAAACGGGCCACGACTGCATGGCTTTCAGTTACTTTATTAACAACAGGCTTCACGCACAGACGAGAGAGCCTGGCAGCAAAAAGCCTGTACAGCACTTACCTTGTCCCCTTTCACGCCCGGGACACCCGGCTCCCCCTGCACAGACAGACAGACAGACAGACAGAGTGAGGCACAGGTACAGACACGGCCTTAGCATTCGGGCGTCCGCGGCGCAACCTCGCCAGGTGTCCGCGTCCGCATTCCTTTCGAAATCAGTAAGCTCCCATCTGCAGGCCAGGATCCGTCTCAACCAGGCCCCGGTTCACCGACGCTGACTAACACGCCTGTGAACACGCGGCGTTAAGCTCGTCCCCGTGCAACTTCCGTCGACGTAGTCAATGTCACATTTCGTGCCTCATGGGGAATTCTAAAATAACTAGCATGTTAAAATTAATTTGCATTGATCGTACCTAGAGCTCAAATATGTAGAACACATGCAGAAAATAAAATGGATTGACCCAAATATATCCCTAGCAAAGGCTGTCAACAAAAAGCAACTCTTGGAGCTGCCAAAACAACAACCTCATAAAGATGAGTGACAGGTACTGAAACATGTCTGCACTTGCACACCTTTAAAATGATGATCATTTTTTTACTATATATGAACCTACAGTATATCTTTATGTTTCTGAGTCCCCCTGTGCACGTGAGTCTAATTTGTATTATGATATCTGGTTAGCCGATCACCATGACAACACCGTACTGTAAAAAATGCTCCATCAATAATGACAGCCTCACCTGTTTCCCCACCACGTCAGTGCCTGGGATACCTGGATGTCCTGGAGGCCCAGGAGGTCCTGGTTCACCGTTTGCATTTGGCAACTTGACAAGGGACGGTCCACTTCCCACCTCAGCGGGGGGTAACTGGCATAGACCACATGAGTCGCCCTGCAGGGGGCACAATACCACTGCATTTTAGACATATGTATACACACAAACAAGCACATACACTGAGGCACACACACGTACACACGTGCTTTGTGGCACACACTCATACATTGAGGCACACACACACACACACACACACACCCACACACACACACACACACACACACACATACATTGAGACACACACGCCCACACACACACACACACACACACACACACATACACACACACACACACACACACACACACAAACACAAACAAACACACACACACACACATATACAGCATATATCTGTTACCTTTTCCCCCTTCGGTCCTGATGTCCCTGGAAACCCAGCATTACCCTGAAAAGCACATTTAGCCAGAATCAGTAGAACCCACACAACAACCCACACAACAACTCACACAATAACCCACACAACCACCCACACAACAACCCACACAACAACTCACACAATAACCACGCAACCACCCACACAACAACCCACACAACAACTCACACAACAACCCACACAACAACCCACACAACAACCCACACAATAACCCACACAACCACCCACACAACAACTCACACAACCACCCATACAACTCACACAACAACCCACACAACCACCCACACAACAACCCACACATCCACCCACACAACAACCCACACAACAATTCACACAACAACCCACACAACAACTCACACAGCAACCCACACAACAACTCACACAACAACCCACACAACAACTCACACAACAACCCACACAACAACCCACACAACAATTCACACAACTCACACAAAAACCCACACAACAACTCACACAACAACCCACACAACCACCTACACAACAACTCACACAACAACCCACACAACAACTCACACAAAAACCCACACAACAATCCACACAACAACTCACACAACAACCCACACAACCACCCACACAACAGCCCACACAACAACTCACACAACCACCCACACAATAACAGTACTGTTTGGCATCTACATGCAGCCGCCTCTCACCGTCGCTCCTTTAGGGCCGTCACGACCCTGCGTTCCCCTCGGTCCCGTCTTTCCCTACAAAGATCCAAAACCATAACCTCATCACATCATTTCTATCCCTTAATTGTGTGACACGTGACACATCCGAATAAAAAGTTTGCACACTAGACTGTGTAGATCACACGTGCTGGAGATACGCAAATAGCAAGTCTGAAACAATGAACTCCGCAACACCTTGTCTCTTGCTGTGCTTGCAACTTTATTAATGAAAATTGACTTACGTTTCGGACCACAGACCTTCGTCAGAGTCGAAGTCCCTCTGACGAAGGACTGTGGTCCGAAACGTAAGTCAATTTTCATTAATAAAGTTGCAAGCACAGCAAGAGACACGGCGTTGTGGAGTTCATTGTTTCACACATGTAACATATCCAAAATGAAGACGCCATTCTACGCCATTATCACTACTGCACACGATAAATTCAACTCACCATTTTCCCGTCGGATCCCTTCTCGCCGCGGCTACCCTGGAGATAAGAGAAGGGAGGTGTCAACACAGACAGTTTGGGCGTCTTGCCTCCCCATCCCTCCGCGTGCAATCAGACTCCACGTCCCAGCTGACCAAGGCACGCCGCGTGGCCGCCCGATTGCGGCCGCAACAGGCGAGCTCCACGAACAAGAGAAAGTGCAAACAAGAGACACTTCCTGGTACCAGGGCTGCTGACGGAGCAGAAAACCAGTTTCGGGAGGTTCGACCCTCGTGCTGCTGTTCCACAGTTGGTCCAGGTTTGGCCGCTCTGATGTCTTTTATCTCCTAAGCTTGGGAGAGAGGCAGGACCTGGGCTCCATCGCAGTCACAGGTGGGCTCAATCGCCCTCTGTAACGTGCCGCTTAATCTCCATTCCCATCTCAGATCGGATTGTTTCTCTCAGTTACACTTTCATGCGCCCTGCCCCGGTCTTTTCACTGTATCTGCAGGCATTCGGTCCAGATAACAATTCCACCTTAAATGAAGCCGGTCGTTCGTTCCGGGTAATCGTTTCTACCTTAAACGAAGCCGCCTATTCCGTGCAGGTAAGCAGTTCTATTTTAGTGGTACTCAATAAGACTGAGGTCATTCTTTCCTGTGCTAGCTCAAAACATGTCTTCATTTCTACTTGACAGTAATCCCGCTAACTGTCATTTTCCGATTCAAAAATATCCACTGACTGGCATTTTCTGTTCAGTGACCCCATCTCTAAAAGAAACCGTACACTGACTTGTCTCTGAAAGCACACGTATGTTGCATTTATAAAACAATGAATTTAGTGTCTCAGACAGAGCATGTGTTCAGTCTTTCTTTAAGGCAGTACAATATGTGCAGTGCATTTGTAACTCAAAAGGCTGTAGGTTCAATCCCTAAGTGGCGAACTGTTGTAGGCGATCGTGTGCAAGGCACTTCATCTTGCTTTTACTCGATGTCCAGCTGTGTAAATATATATTACGAAGGAGTGCAGGAATGTAAGGGAATAAATGGTAAAGTATAATGCATTTATTAAAAAAATATTCAGTATCTTTAAAATACAATGTGTGAGCATTGCTTGGATTCAATCGATATCAACCGAATTCAAGCAATCAACTAAACGATCTAAAAGGTGTTTGTGGAAAAAAAGCAACACTTGCATTTATTTAAAAGTAAAAGTTAAGGACATTAACATTGCGTGAATGTCGGTTGAAGAAGAACAGCTTATGCTTGGCGCGTTATCGAGAACTCACCTTCTCTCCTGTCAGTCCCGAAAGTCCAACAGCGCCTACGTCCCCCTGCGTCAGAAGATTTCAAAGGGTGATTTGTATCAGACGGGGGCTCGGAGCAACAAAACGCACGCATATACCGCCCACTGTCAAAGCCGTAGTTTATCATAACAGAGCCCTCGGGTGTTCGGAGTGCCATGGACCACATCACAATTCCCAGGAGGGGCCCGGAAACTCACCCTTTCCCCCTTCTCCCCAGATTTCAGATTGGATTCCAATACCACGGAGTTCAGGTTAGCGGGGAGTTCTCCCAATGTGGGGCAGACAGCGCATGGCTCCCCCTGCAGGGCATGGGGGTTAGTGCAGGGATACGCCTTGCTAAAAGTCACCAAGGTGCAAACAAAGCTCGACATGCAGAGAATCTAATATTTCCTGAGTCTTAGGATGAGAAAAGCTGACCAGTGCAATAGTATAGGAATAGACTGCCACCTATCTCCCTGCTCTGTCAAATGATTTCATTGAATTTGACAGGAAATCGATCTCACCTTTTCACCTTTAAACCCACCGGACCCCGGTTCTCCCTTCAAAACAGGAAACAAAGCCAGAGGTAAACACGAGATTAAAACGGCGCGCCAAAGGATTCTTCCTGGGACATGTCCAGCTTGGCAATCTCTCACTGTCTTCCGTCGCAGTTGGATCGAGTTGCGAGGCGCTTCCAGAGCTCATTAGACACTTGGCAAAAGGGGGCGTATGCATCTCTGTCTGCCTAATTAAACACCATTGACTTCGCCTAGGGGACGGAGGAACGTGCAAGTCGAAGGCGGAACCCACGTACCTTCTCGCCAGCCTTCCCGTCCGTGCCAGACGGGCCCTTGAAGAAAGAGGGAAAAGTGCAGCATCAGTCTTCCCGCTCCCCTACGTCCGGGACGGTTTTATGACCCGGCGAAGCATATTTCGTTTCTCACAGATCCTCTACCCCCTCGGTCTTCTGTAACTAGGTATGACGGATGGACTCTGACATTATTGGAAATCGTTACGGAGAAAAGCACACAGGCGCTTTATGGAGAGCCCGAGACAGCCTTATTCTGCAGAATTTATTCTTTTTGCGAGGAAAAGGGACAATGTAATTCTAAATGGATAAAATGATCAAGGAGTGAAATGCGCAGATTATGCTGTGACGATTTCACTTGTACCTTTTGGGAGAGAGAGCGGGGAGAAAAAATGGCTGATACTGACAGAGGAAAATGGGCCTCGTTCAGACACAGGAATTTCATTGCTGGATTAAATACCTGAACATAATTGAGAAGTGCTGATCTCTATTTACAGGCTTCTGTATTGTGTATAATTCCAATGTGATATTCCTGATAAGATTCCTCTTTTCCGGAATGCTCACCAGCAGACCCTGCTCCCCTATCCCTGGGAGCCCCG
The DNA here is from genome assembly GCA_029718625.1 of Synaphobranchus kaupii. Lineage (NCBI taxonomy): Eukaryota > Metazoa > Chordata > Actinopteri > Anguilliformes > Synaphobranchidae > Synaphobranchus > Synaphobranchus kaupii. The sequence continues at coordinate 16,061,779 of CM056396.1, forward strand.
GCTCTCCTCTGGGTCCCGGCTTCCCTTGGAGGGCCACGGTATTCCCTCCGTCTGTGGGCAACACAGGGCAGACCTCACATCGGTCCCCCTAGAACGGACAGACAGACAGACATATTTAAAAAATAGTATTAAATAAGAGCACAATAGACCTCTTAACAATAGTTCTTAATGTACGTCGCTCTGGATAAGAGCGTCTGCCAAATGTCTAAAATGTTAACAATACATTGTTAATGACAGGTACTGCGGGTCCTTCCCTGTGTGTAAATCAGGACACGTCATCAGTGTGGGATCATTACACACAGGCCTGCTCGTCTCACATCGCTCTCACCGAAACCAGAATGTGTGTGTGTGTGTGTGTGTGTGTGTGTGTGTGTGTGTGTGTGCGTGTGCGTGTGCGTGTGCGTGTGGGGCGTCGGAGGTTCGCTCCCGCATGGGCTGTGCCGCGGCTAATAAGACATCACTTTCAATTCTATCTAAAGGTTTAACTCTGACACCCTCTCGCGTGGGGATCTGTGCTGTTAAACGAAGCTCCTGTCGAGACTCATCCGAGTAAAACTTTTCAAACGAGTCCGAGACCGGGCTCGCTTAAGAACCGGTGTCAAAAAACGCTGGTTTCTGGAAACATTTGACATGGAGAAAAGTGTGGGATTAGTTTGGCGCGTGGTTGGGGGGGGGGTGCAGGGTGGGTGCAGGTGTTTCTAAACCCTGTAAGCTTCTGGTCTTCCAGTAGAAACATAAAGGGGCAGAAGAGAAGCTTGTAAAAGCATTGATTGTTTTGGCTTATGGACTCCAGGGGACCCCTGGAATACTACGACTCAGGGTTGGAACCTCACTACAAAAAACACACCTTCTCTCCCTTCAACCCCCCAGGACCTCTGGGCCCCTGTAAACAAAAGAAAAACAAAACAAATTAAGGGTTCATCCAGGTATTTATATAGCCAGTATTTATATAGCCAGGTTTTATGATTATGATATTGTCAAGGTTTTTCAAGGTCTAAAATGTCTAAAGAAATTACTTAGTAGGAGGCTGACAACTAACATAAAAAGCACAATCTATTGAGGGTAACTTATTGAGGTAGTAAGAGTGATGTCAGCTGATCAGTGATGTCATAATACTCACAGGATCTCCAGGTTCGCCATCCCCGCCAGGTATCCCAGAATTCCCCTGGAGAAAAATAACCTTCTTAGACGGACATCATGAAGCCACTCATCCAGAATAAAACAACTTTCATTCCGCTTAATCTCAGAACACATACGATCTTCTAATCTTGTCACTTAACAGCTCTCATTTTGAAGAACAGCAAATTTCCAAAAAAAAGTAATACATACAGTAACTAACTGACAGTGTTTTAATCAATTTTAACCAACAAAAAATGATATCTAGTTACCATCATGTTCAAAAATGCAGTACTATTAATACGAGTGTGTTATTTACACACTTGGTTTGCTGACACAGTTATGATTGCAATGCACAGTAGTGTACAAACTTCAGACAGCATTACAAATAATATATTTGCAAAAAAAAATGCAAAGTTCTGAAAGGTCTCCACACAAGGAGGCAACTTGAGAAAGTGGAGCATGTTCTCAGCATTACCAGCACAGTGTAAGGACTGGCCATTGGTCTTTTCTGTCACTTCTGCAGTTAAAACTACCCCCTCCATCTCACCTTGTCCCCCTTCGATCCGGGAGGTCCGCCTGGACTCCCCTGGGAACAGAGCATGCCTTAGTTAATAGGGTATCTCATTACACACTGACGGGGAAAATATCACTCCCTATCCCACTAGGAAAAGAAAATCTCTCTCTCTCTCTCTCTCTCAAACACACACACACACACACACACACACACACACACACACACACACACACACACACACACACACACACACACACACACACACACACACACACACACACACACACACACACACACACACACACACACACACACACACACACACACACACACACACACTACTGTTTGATGCTTCTTGGCTTGAGTGAAAGACAACAAAAAGCCAAGCCCCACCCCCAGGAAATCCATCAGACCACAGATGCATTCTGCACAGTAATAAGGTAATGTGAGGTATCCTGTTCTCCCTATAGTAACAGCACAGGCACAACTTCTTAAGGCATCTAATTTTAGTGCTACAGTCAACACAAATTAGGTTAGGTTTTCAGGCAGGAAATGATTAATATGAAACATGCGTTTGCTTCGAGAACAATGAGGGTTTTCTCAAACATATTTGTGAAAGTTACAAAACAATGCTGCTTTTATGGACTTTCACGGACCTCCTTTCTCTGAGGGTTGACACACATTTTTGTCAGTGGACGTTTAGCATACCTGGATCAATAATTAGTTAAACCTTGAATCTATGTGAACCGGGTGAACCCCGTTGCAGATGGATATGAGGACAACCTCAATGGCGGTAAAACATGAAACCTTCATTTATGTTTGTGATGACAGGCTGAGCTACACAAGTTAACAACCATGACGAGTTAAAAGGGAAACCAATCAATCATTCTAATTTCATGCTTTTATCATGTACGTATCATGTATTTGCATACAGAGGGAATATGAACAATATATTTTGATATATGAGGTATCAAAATATCAAACAGCTGGAACATTCTGCCAATACCCTTGTGCACTGGCTGCTTACTGGATATTGGAATTTGATGATAAGCCTACCAAACTAAATGTAGCTTCAGTTTGACCCTACTGGTCCATGGGACCAGTGTCCTGTGTGCTGTGCTCACCGGCAGTCCGGGTTTGCCGATACCCGGCAGTCCAGGGGCCCCTGGACGACCCGGTTCTCCTGCCAGGCCCTCTGGCCCCACCAGCCCTGGGGTGCCCTGAGAGAATGAACGAGGTCACTGACATGCAGTAATTACTGAGCTATAGACACTTTAGATACTAGCGCAGAGGGAGGCAGTCACGCACATAAAGAGATCTTGATAACAGGCTTGGACACAGTCACACAGGAAAATACACCTTAAACACAGGCATAGATACAGTCACAGGTAAAGACATACTGTATTCGATACAGGAATGGATACAGTCACACAGACACCTTAGATACAGGTATGGATACAGCCACACGAAGAGACGCATTTTATACAGATGAGAATACAGACACCCTAGTAAAGAAAGATACCATAGATACAGACATGGATATATTCACACCTGAAAGATACTGGACAGCAAGCTTGGAGACAGATACATGGATAAAGGCTGTACAGTCACACACAAAGGAAAAGACTCTTCGGCAATTTTCTGAAATGTTTTTACTCCGATTTTCCTGGAGTTATATCTCACTGTTTCACTATCCTACTGATGGTGCAGTATTTCTTCCAATTAATTTGATTTTTATTATTTAAACAGACTCGCCTTCTGTCCTTTGGGGCCCACCACACATATCGACCCAGCTCTACCCTGCAGTAACAGAGAGAGTGTGAGAGAGAGAGAGGGGGGGGGGGGGGGGGGGGGGGGGAGAGAAAGAAAGAAAGAGAGAGATCACATCATACACCCACACATGAGGGGGTTTGTTCCAGAATCAATCAGCACCCAACAGAACACTGAATGCTTCACAAATTCAGGGGCACAACCTTTGTAAAATGACTCAGAACCAATCCAGGAAAGAAAATGAATGTTTAAACGAGTTAATTAGACAATTTAACAACCTTTCTGGAAACAAAAATAACATCTATGACAATTAAGTGAATGAAGAAAAGGGTGATGCTCTTCAACGACTCTTACCCACGAAAAAAAAAACATGTACATTGCCGACACGTGACAAATGTTATAATGCCGCACTCCTTCGCTATCCTTGTTATCATCACATGCTGTGAGGAGGCGATTAAAAAGCCGGAATGTGCTTTAATAAGCTCTCTTCTTTCCATTTGAAGCAGTCAATGTGGTCGCATTGATTGCCCGAGCTTTGTTAGTCTACCATAATCCATAGGGCATTAAGCAGACTTAGTGTCAAGAGAGATAACTTTAAAAGAATAGCCATCAATGACTATCTGGGCTAGAGACTTATTATAATTAATTTTAAAAGCCTCTGTCATCAGTGACCAGTGCTATCTATCATTTGTGTGTGTGTGTGTGCGTGCGTGCGTGCGTGTGTGTGAGACACACACTCACTTCTCTCACTCACATCTTTTCCACGGATCCCAGACAGACCCTGTAAACCAGCATCACCCTTTTGACCCTTGTCCCCCTGCCGAGAAAAAGAGAGAGAGAGAGAGAGAGAGAGAGAGAGATAGAGTATGACGGTGTGATCTCAAGCGGCAAACATCTGTCCCCAGATAGACGAATAGGCAGATAGCCTCTCACTCCCCACCTTCTGCCCGGCTCCGTCCCCCCAGTTTCCAGAGCTCCCCTGAAATGAAAGAGACAAGAGAGCAGAAATCAATGGGATATTCTATTAAGATGTTCATTCTGCTCCGCCGGAGCGGGTTAAACAATGCACTCGTCTGAGAAAGGCCGAGTCGCGGGTCGATCGCGGCGCGCGCCCTCTCGCGCATTAGCGCTCGGGCTAGACACTCACCGGCTCGCCCTTCACCCCCTTCTCTCCTCTGGGACCCGCCGAGCACTGAAACACAGACGCCCGTCAGAGCAGCACCCAACAGAGACACCCCAAACCAAAATGATAAGACTAGCCGCACTAGACCAGCATCCTCCACTTGTCTTTCACAGATTATTTTGAGTTTATTGTGTTAATAAATCTAAATGTACTTGCTCTCGCTAAACTTCTCCTGAGACTATCATGTCAGCGGAGTTAATTGGCTGTTTATCTGAGTACAAACACGGCAGGTACCAGCTAGTGTAACCAATGAAAAATCGTTCTGATCTAACTGAATTCAGTTGGACATTATGCGGCTGATATCACAATAATCTTACATTTCAATGCCGTTTAAAGCCAGAAACTGTGCTTTACGGGTAAATTTTAATACGAAGTACATGAAGTATATGACAGAAATAATTATGCCTGTTTTATTCCTTCCATTTAATTAAGTATTCATTTCCCTTAGCCTAGAATTATCTTTATGACACACTCTCTCTCTACCATCCTACCTCCACTCCACATAACTCTTTAATGTCGCATTTCCCAAATACATGGACTGAACCGGACACTTACCGGGCCTGAGGAATCAGAACCAGAGCAGTCCAAACCCTGGAAGAACAGTTAAAAATGTTGTCACTGACAGACAGCATTTTCTCAAAAGGTGTTCACATTAAACATTAAGGGCCTGATTTACTAAGACGTTTAGCGTGTGCAAAACCTTTTAGCACACGCAACACTAATAACGCAGCCAACCATTGGTGCTAAGCAAATACCATGACCAATAATTGTTCATGTTATTGGTTGTACAAAAATTTTTTGCGCACGCTAAATGCTAAACCAAGCCCCAAGCCGTTATCAGATACAATGTTACCCTCACAGATCGGTGTCTGCTTCCCTTCAGTGATTCTGTTTTCTCTGTAAATATTTATATTTATGTTTGCCACTTTTTTTCTGGCCCAGACAGGGCCTGTGGGGAAGGGACTCAGGGTGATGTGTTCCTCGTGGTTAAGAGCACACCCTCGGCACGCCAGGGAGTAACTGTCGCTGCGCTCCTGGCGTTGCAACAAAGGAACCCAAACGCCCCCCCCCCCCCCCCTCCTCCCCCGCGCTGCAGATTGGTACGGCAGTGTGTTTGGATGTGTTATCAGTCCCAAATTCTGCCTGCCCTCATGCCCCCCGCCACCCCAGGGGGTCTTCACCTTGCCCCTCACCCCGGCTCAACCCCCCCGGTCCCTTTTTCCTTACCTGCTCTCCCTTCTCTCCTTTCATTCCGTGCCGCAATCCATCAATAAGGTGTCCTCTCTCAACCTGAAACACGCACGCACACGCACACACACACACACACACACACACACACACACACACACACACACACACACACACACACACCCATTTGTAACTGCGGTAAATGGACACAATAACAACAGTGTGCGCTCACAGGGCATGGTTAAAGCTGGGGGTGTCAGTTGAGTAAAACCATGACAAGAATTTTGTCATGACCATATATAAACTAGGACCATGAGTAGCCCATAGTAACTATTCCATCACACAAGTAAATAAATAAATCTTCTACAGACTGACTAGAGGACATGCTTCCATAGTGGCAAATTATACTTGTTTCTATTATAATGTCACAGAATAGATAGCAAGGAGGAAAGACCAAGGAGTTGTGATACAAAAAGTTGATCATTTTTATACACCTATGTATAAAACTAGTTATACAGCTATGTAGCTATGTTTTGGGAAAATTAGCTGTTAGCATTCGCCAATGTGCTAATCAAACCCATTTTGATATTTCACAATTTCAGAACAGTCAACTTAATTAGAACACTATGGTACATCCCTAAAGTCAACAAACTTTAACCTTTATGACAACAACACCAATTTGCAAAGTAAATTGGGAATCCATCTTTTTTATTAGCCACACAAATGCATGTTAAAGGCACTGCAAGCCAAAACATAGGCTACAAAAAGGAAATAATGTTGGCCTCTGTGACTTTCAATATTAATTCAAGTTATTCTGTGAAAGTATTTCACAAAATAAATTTAAAACATGTCTTAAAATAATCATAAAAGATAAAACAACTCACAAGTTGTTCCTCGTTGAGCAGGGCACACCCAGCACACTAAACGGAAAGGGGAAGGGGCATGCATAATAAGGAAACATTCATGCCTGTGTTTAGAGTTTATTAGCAAACTTTGCTACACAGCCAAGCCAGTGCATGCTGTAGGATTTAGACGCGTCAGATTCCTTTACAATGGAGGCTGACTAATGCAACAGTGAAGTCGATAAAACGATTGCCATTCACGTTTGCTGTCCATAGATAGTCGAATAGCACACTGTTTCTCTAAAATGAGGAAATTCTGACTCAAACACTAAATGCATTTTCATATGAAAACCACAAATATTTTCAGATATTTTACGGCAGATTACTTCTATTGCACAACGTAACCAGCGGATGGCGGTAAGACACAAGGTCGAGTTGTCAACGGCAGCAGAACTCAAGAACTGGCCGGAGAGAGGGGTGTGAAACAGTAGGCTACAGGCGGTGGGGTTGAATTATGAACCATGATTCTGTCTCTTTCTCACGGGAGATGATCAATAAGCACAGGAACAACAGCCGCCGCGTCAGTAAGCCTGCCTTAAACACCAGACAGTTAACATATATTTATGCAGTGAACAAACGGCAAGGAATTTTAAAAAAAAATAATCGCCTTGACCACTTGCGTACTATTGTAACCTCATCAATGGCTGGCGCGAACGCGCAGCTTGCTCATTGTTTCCTACAGAGCCAGACTGACTGTAGCCTACGCAGTAGTAGGCGCAGCCAGAAGAATGGAATATATTGTTCTCTCGCTATTCGCCTCCCGCGACCGAGTTTTCCTTTAAACAGCCGTTTTTCTTTCTTGGCGTTCAAGAAACAGCCGCTGCGATAGAGCTAGTCTCCAAAGTCGTACCCGTTTGAACAACTTCCTCTGATTTGCCCCCGCACCATTGCAGCGATTAAGTAGGCCTACTGAACACATGCCGAAAGAACAGAGAATCTTTCAAGGGTCAGTATACTGCAGGCGCACTGAAAGAGCACAGCACATCTGGACCAAGACATCATCAGATTTATTAGAACTGCGTTCTATTTACAGTGCACACACTGAAAAACAAAGCCAGAAGGAATCTGTTTATTTGGAAGCCCTCCCCCCTACTATTCAGTCGTGTCATATACTCAGTTGTACGTTTAAGATGATACAGGCAAGTGCTCTTGCGCAAAAAAAGTGAAACACAAGCAAGCTGCTCTCATTCGAACATTTCACTCTAGGGAAGATGGTAAAAGATGAGAATGATTTCATGGATGAAGAGACGTGTACAAAAAAATGGACTTTTCAAGACTCCAGAGCATCGAGGAATTCAATTTAACTTGGCATGTCATTTCAACTCCTGAGTGGAAACATCTCTTGAACATATTGCAAATCAACATAAACTGTATGGCTGCGTCCCAACACATAGCACCCTCACCGAGCGTTTCTGCAAGGTCAGCTGTAATGTTTGCTTGAGGTGAATACACACATACAAATAACTGTGAACAACATAACTGATTGTTCAGCTATGGGATTGTTTGAACGCTATTAATGTTTTCAGTGAACATAAAAAAAAGTCTAATATTTGGATTGAGGCAATCTATGCAGCCGTGCCATATTCCCTTATGTGATCAGCAGAAATAGCTGAGAAGGGCAAAGAAAATAGAGGACATAGGACTTGCTGAGAGTTAAATGATACAGCGAGGGCGTAGGAGAACCACAGTTTAATTTAATTGTTAAAAACCAGCGGTGAAACGAAAATTAACACCTCATTCATACCCTCTGCATCAAAACCAGAAGTCCTCTAATTGTATAGTCGATAGCTAAATCATGTCTCTTTGGGCTAGAAACTTGTTTTGATTGAGAAGTTGGTTACTTACTTTGTCCGATAGGTCTTGAGAGCCCAGGGTTCCCTGTAAATGAGATAAAATTCAAGGCAATTACATTGCTGGAACAGGATGTTGGATTTTGTTTCAATTTAACTCTCAGGACCTCTTGACCTGCATTTAATCTCTTGAAATGTAATCTCATGTTTTTTGTGTTGTTATTTATTTATTTTTTTAAGCAGTGATCTATATGTATTATATTTATGTCAGTCTCCTTGGGATAGTTGTATCAGTGAAGCTTAACTAGTTGTGCAATTAAATTGTTTTGGCCCAGAAAGGTATTTTAATAACAAATCAATTAAAGGCAATGCTAGTTCTGTTATTAATTGTTTAAAGGGCAATCATGAACAGAAATTAATTGAAGAAATACCTTCACTTAAATCTCTCAGCTTGCAGAAACACCCAGAGCACAACAACTCATTTATTTCACGAAAGGGTAGCAGAAGATGCCAGAGCAAGATACACATTCAATTAAAAGCTCAATCAAATCTAACTAATTAAGAGCTTAGCGGCGATGCAAAAAAACAAAACAAGCGCCATCACAATCGTGGCCCCCGGAACAGCGTCAGAAAAGCAGGTACAGGATGAATACACGAGTACCCGAGACTTTGTGTGAACAACCTTTGCACCCTCTTCACATGCCTACAACATTACAGGAGATTGCATCAGCGTGAGCCCTTCTTTGTTAAATACAGTAAGAGGACCGGTGTACTGAAAGCAGGGGAGGAAGAAAAAGAGAGAGATAGAAAGAGGAAGGGAGCACGGTAACAGGGGAGAGAGAGTCAGAAGCAGGCTTTGGTGTGGAGGGAAGAGGAGCAAGTTTATAAACTTCCATTACCCCCCCCCCCCCCCCTAAAAAACGCTGTTTTATTCATGAATTAATTCAGAGCACTTTCTCTCCCCCTGTCATCAACCTAAAATCTGTCAAACGCAAGTGGCTTACAGGCGTCTTACGTAAGGGATTTTTAAAAAACAGCCAAAAAAAACAAAGCAATCGAGCATAAGAAATTGTGAACGTCAAACAAACACGCTGAAATATCCGATGCCAATTGTAGACTATTCTGGGGGCAATTGTAACGGGGGGCAATTGCAACACCATAAAATTGCACCAATCTGAAACAAGCTAGAGCTGAGATTCTATCCAGCAAGCTAGCTAGTTTCATGTGTTCAGGGTTGGGGGCAATTGTAACAAAAACCTGTGTTACAATTGACCCCTGTTACAATTGCCCCCCAGAACACTCTACTTCACGCACGGAACACAGGCTGCCACTTATACGCCACCAACATGAGACCCTCAGCGACTCATTTGTCAGGGAACAAAAACAAAAATCAATTTTCGTCCTGGAAGTAGTCAGAAGGCATAGCAACACCGCCGCGCCTGTCAGACACTTCCCATTCACTTTACGCCGGCCATTCAGACCTAACCCGGCACGGATGTGCAGAAACCAGGCGTAAATCGTGACTCGCTCGCGTATATTGACGGAGGTATAAAAATCTCAAATCCAACATTGAACGGTGCGAGTAACTCAGTTGTGAATCGATCTGTCAAAGCTTAAAAAAAACACGATCGTCACGGTCTCTTCCCTGCCTAACGAAATCACAGCTGACGGACTGCTTGGACTGGCTCAGTGTAGCGGTAGTAGTCCAGTGGGGGACGTGCAATTTCAGGCCCCCCCCCCCCACCTTTCAGACAGCGGGGGCCTGAGAATTGCTCTCTGCGCGGGGATCAGTTTAACTGCCCTGCTAAAATGTCTCGAACCGCCAGGGTCTCGGCAGCGATCCACATGCATCACCTTCAAGCCGGCGGGCAGTGCTGGGCACACCAGCTTCCATTCCTTCCTTATGACAGAGTACTGACGGGGGGTGCTTTCCTCTACGGAGGGTGTCTGGAAGGCCGGGACAACGGGTCTCGTTTTAAAACAGGGGGCACGCCGTGTCCTGAGATGTCCCGCACCCCCCCGCCTTGATTCAATCATCTCCGGCACATTCTGGGGAAGGGGGCGGGCGGGTGGGCGGGCGGGGGGTGCGTGTCTGGGAGGCTTGCGTAACTGCATCATTACACTTTTCTGCCTTCCCAACAGAATGAACTGTCAGGGTCCGGGCCAGTTTAGACTGAGAGATAAATTGAAAGAGATAAATTGAAATGATCTGATAAGATTTTCAACCTTCGGTATCTTGTCGGGATATGGTGGACAGCCAAAAATGAACGGGAGAGAAGTGAGTTAGTGTGACATGGATGAGGACAGTGGATAGGATAAGGGCTTGGGGAAGCGAGAATGAAGTCATCATGCAGTACCAGGATGCAGGATTCATTGGTCACAATATTGCAGAAATGGCAGTATCTCTCACTCCTCCGACCCTCATAAAATGCAGGAGGTCACATAGAGGACGAAGGAGATACGATAAGACAGATGGAGAGAGAGAGAAAAAGGAACATCTCTAGGAGAATTCTGCGATGTGTGACTGCAGAGGGACAGAGAGACTTCAGAGGGACAGAGGGACTTCCTCCCACCGTACCCTGAACCCACGTGCACACACACACACACACGCGCACGCACACACGCAGTGACGAGACATTGTTTTCCTGCATCCAACATATTTGCTGAAGATATTACTCAGCGAAGAGTGTAAAACAGAGGCTTTCCAATCCATGAATTAAATTGTAGTCGCTGTCATGCTGTCAAATGTGGATGCTTTCTGTTCTGTTGATGTGATGGGGCTGTTGGGAAGGAAGCAGTTAGTACAGTCAGCGCCGCTATCACCTAAATAAACCTGGGACTCATTAGAGCTTTACTGCTGAACGAAAAAAAAAACAATTCTGGAGTTGGTGAATGTTTTGGAGGTAGGTGTGTAAGAGTGCAATGTGTGTGTGTGTGTGTGTGTGTGTGTGTGTGTGTGTGTGTGTGTGTGTGTGTGTGTGTGTGTGTGTGTGTGTGTGTGTGTGTGTGTGTGTGTGTGTGTGCGTGTGTGTGTCTGTCTATTCCGATTTGATGACGGTGTCACAATTGCAGCACTTACACAACCCCCCCCCCCCCCCCACGCACGCACACACACAAACATGCACACCACCTCAGGCCACTTCCTTTGTTCTTGTTGGAACTAAGCGAGCGGTTTACAGGAATGGATTTCTCCTCTCCGTAGTCTGCCAACGCCAGTCTCAGAGCTGACAGATCCAAAGACAAACAGCGCGTTTAATTAATGGATAATTGAAAACATAAATGAATTCATCTAAATCATAAAACTGAAAATCTGGGGATGTTTTTTTTTCAACTTAATGAGGGAGCACGTAGCACTATGATTACGCCTTGTGGCTATTCAGTAGCGATATAAATTTAAGAAATGAGGGCTTATTTCTCAATTTAGACAGCAGGGTTAGATACTCATCGTGCAACTGCTGCAATTTGTCTAAGCAATGCGCAACTCAGTTATTAGTACATTAAGTGCTTCCCAAAAGAAGAGAAAAGCATTCCTTTCATTCTGCATGGTTCTTAAGCTTAACTTGCAGTATACTGTATATGACACAAGGCTAACCAGCAATTAAGTATTAAGAGTACAGAACCCACAACAGTAGTAAAGATGAAACGCAAGGTCTGGAATGATCCCAGAAATCCTCCTCCCCGAGCTTTGAAGATCCATGACACCATGTGCTCACGGGCGAGAAACAAAGGCCCGTCTTCTGGAAGAGATTAAGCCGCAGCCCGTCTGAACGTGGGCGCGTGCCAAAAGCATTAAGGGCGCACAGAACAAACAGCGTGGCATCTGGTCAACTTCGCCGATTGCCAAGGCCATTGCCACGCTGGCTGTGCGCAGAGCGCTAGTGCGCATGCACAAAACGCACACGCACACACACACACACACACACACACGCACACACACACACACACACACACAAGCACACAGATACATGCACAGACCCTCTGAAGCAGTTCAGAGCAGTTCCAGGAAAACCCCGTTAATGTAACGACTGAGACGCCGCCATTTAAAACGACGGAAACGTTAGCGGGCGACGCGAGAAAGATCGGCCCCTGTGCCACGCCGCAGCCGAGGCGCGGAGAGAGAGGGCAGGGCGGGGCGGGGAGAGATCGGGGCCGCAGCCATTAATGTTAAACTGAACTGAAATCGACAGATCAGCCCGGTCACTAGCTGTTGTAAATTTGCAATCAGACCATTAAAGCAAAAGCAGAAGATTAGCAAACAAACAGCCGACCGCGCCTTAACAATTAGGGCTACGAGGTTCAGGCTGAGTTTGTGTTCTGGTAATGGGGGGGGGGGGGGGGGGACTACCCGTGGCATGTACATTCCTTGTCAAAAAAAGTAATTCCCAAAGAAAGACAAAACTAAGCGGAAAGGTCAAGGCAAGGGGGGGTTTATAATTTCCAGGAAGCTACGGAGAAAAGACAGCTCGTTTCATGGGAAGCAGCTCCCCCCCATGCCAAACGGGATATCTCTCTCTCTCTGACGGATGTAGGGCAGCCCTGAGAGCCGGAGCCCGGGGAGACTACCAGATGTGCGGCCGTCAACGCGTCTCATCAAACACGATGCGTGAGCCGCCGCGCGCCGACGAGCGCATCACTCAAAAAAACACGCCCCGCCCCGTCGAAGACAGGCAACCCAAAGTTAACGTGCCGCAGTGTGGTCTACAACTTATACAGGCCACACTAGGGAAACCAAGGCCTCTCTTGGCCAGACCCTGCAGATGATTCAGCTAGTCGCCAGACGTACTGAAACAGGCAAGACCACAATAACCGATTCAGCTGTATTCCAACCCAACGCTTTCAAATTCCCCGTTCGTGATTTATGCTGCAGTGAAGACTCCCACAGTGTGTTGCGATTTTATTTCCAGCTGGGATTTTACATCACTTCTCAATTAGAATAATTTAAAGCTGCTTTCATTAAACCTTTACTTAAACACGGGTCTGCAGTAGGTTTCCACATCTTCAGACCCCCCCGCCCCCCCCCCCCCCCCCCACTGTGCATGATGGAAGAAGATTAACAAAGAGCAGGTTTAAAATATGACTTTCAGAGGAAGGAATGCATTGTGGGTAATGGCAATATTGGACGTGGGTGCAAGTCAGAGAGGAATGCTAATATGAGTAAAAAAGCAAGTCTCAAGACCTCCCTTTCTGTTTCTCAGAAACATATCTGGAGGTGGGGCAGCTGTGTCCCCTTGGGGGTTTCATGTAGCGTCTGTGGGTTACGAGGGCGGGCCTTTCCCTGCACATGCCAGGTCAAGAAACACGTGGGCGCAATGTTCAAGGCATATTTGGCACCTTCAAAACCACAAATAATTTACTCCTCTGCCTTGTCCCTCACTCATTTTCCCTTCTTTGTCCGTTTCCATCCTCCTGTCTGTCTGCTTAAAACCGAAAGCCAATGCGCGCATCGAGTGTGCTGCGCACGTCTCCAACGTGCAGAACTAAGTGCTACTGCGAAGCACAACAACGTAGCAAAATAATATATGCGCTATCGGAGGTGCCGCGCCTTGAATAACAACAGAGTTACCTCACCGCAATATTGCTAACTTGATATAATACAAATGTAGACTAACAACAGTTAATGTAGCCTACGCACGACAAATAAAATGGCGCTGATGAATATGCAGCACAGAGAGTACATTTGTGAAGCGCTGCCAGCAATTATCAGGGAGTCTTTGCAAAGATTTAATCATCCAAAATCAGTGTTTAATTAGCCTCCTGTCGACAGTCAACATGACCTTTGCCGCACTGACATACCCATGAAAGGAAAAGCACGCTGCCTCCAATTTGCATCACAAAGGTGCGGCTAATTTTTGAATGAGCAACAAACACACGCAGTGTCCCGAAGCGCCGCGGCTCGTTGAATGTGTGCAGATGTGGGGGCCTCGGCCACCTGTGCGGTCGGCGGGCGCGCTCTGTGCGTTACCTTGCCGTCGGGGCGCGTCAGCAGCTCCACCAGGTTGGCGCGAGGGCTGCTTTCCGCGTCGCGGCGGCTCTTCGGCGCGTCGGGAGGGCACTGCGTTCAGAAGGAGAGCGGCAGGTCAGCACATCGCGCACTCTTAAGACGGGGAGGCGTCGCGAGGTAGGGCCGGGCGGCCAACGTCGCGACTCCGCACCAGCCACAAGCTTTTCCGGGCGCTGATTGGCCGACAAGCTCAATTTTTGAATGCGGAACAAGCACAAATGCGGAAAAACTGTCATGCCAGACTCGCTAAACTCAAATGCCCAGGTGAAACTACTGATTTTAAAGGCTGAGAATACAGTACTTTAAGGGCTAGTATTGATCTGCAATACATTATCTGTCATAAGAGGAGAAGTATCAACAAAAGGGACTCCTGTGGTTGTAGTACATTACTGTGTGATGTATACTGTGTTCCAAAGTTGGGCCTGTAAAACCACAAAGCAATCACAAGTGTCGGATTACCCCCTAGCTAAATTGTCTGGTTATAACAGCAGTGGCACCGCACTGTCCTAACACACGCAGTAAATTCACAGCAAAATGCCCAGTGTTAATTCAACTCTAACAGTGTTGATTTAACTTCTATTAGTGTACATATGAGCCTACTCTGGCCAGATCAGGCTCATATGCACACTGTTAGAGTTGAATTAACACCGGACATTTTACTGTGCATGTCCCCAAAGCCCAGCATGACGCTCATGCCCGAATCACTCTGTACATTTCAGACTCTGGCACGTCCTCTTTTACGCGCCAGACAGAGGCCCCCCCCCCCCCCCCGACTTCTGTTTCCTTTCGAGACGACGCTCGCGGGGGCAGCATCGCACGGGCACGGAGCCGCCGTTTACGGCGAGCAAATTCGCCAGCTCAGCTCGTTAAAACCTTCCCGTGGTATTCTTGGCACGACGAAGAGTTCGAGACGGCGCCGACTTGCCCTCAAAGGGAGCTCGCTTCTTTCGCCGTTTCCTTGTCTCTCTCCGTCTTCATTTCCTCTTTCATCCCTCTCTCTCTCGAGTTTTTCATTCAGTTCTCACTCACGCAAAGCCCTTAACTTTACCTCTCATTCCACTTTTGCCATCCCTCCCTCCCTCCCTCCCACTTTGCACAGATTGCACTCGCCCACGAACGCCTGATGTGAAATGGAGGAATTTGACATCGGTTAGCACGTCTTAAAACACTGGCTCCATCATGTAAGAACTGTCTGCACTGTACCAAACTACTGCACATGAATGGAAATAGTCTTAGCCCCGCTTACTTACTGCATACCTCTTGCTCGAATATAAACGGGTGTCGAAGACGAGCAGGAAAATAGCCGTACTTCAAGACCTATTGAGAACGCACATTCAGGATGTACTGTATACCGCCGCTGTGATATTAAAGACTGCGTTCATTTTTTTTGTGTCAGACTAAACAACACCAACCGACACTTGATTTCTCCTGTCACTTTTTCAAATTGCTTTTTCGCTTGCACTGAAGCAAAGAGGACCCAGCTCTAAAAATTACACACTGAAATTGTCAATTTATCCTGTACCTTCACATTCTAGTCTGTTTGTCTGAGACCCTTGAACACTTTGCACTTAACTAGCTGCCTTCTGAAATCAATGCATTTTCAAGTACCTGCGCTATTGAAGAGCTAAAGGGACCAAAAGCATTCTGAACAGAAATCAATATCATAAGGCAACAGACCAAGTTTAAAGTTACAATATGAAAATATAATTTGAGCATATTCTGACATTGTACAGTATAACAAGTTATCAGTTGAAGGATCCACTCTGCATTCATAAAATTTGTACAATTAGCGCCTGATTTACTAATACCATTAGAATGTACAAAACGGTTTAGCACATGCAAAACTAAGAACACAACTAATGATTGGTGCAAAACAAATGCCCAATCATTGGTTGTGTTATTAGTTTTGCATGCGCTAAAAGGTTTTGCACTTGCTAAAAGTCTTAGTAAATCAGGCCCTTACAGTCCTAATTGAGAACGAGGAAAGACAATCCATAATGATTCTCACCCGGGCTCCAGGAATCTCACAGCAGGCTTCCTGGATGGCCAGTTCAGGATCACAGTACACCATCACCTGCTGGATGTCCATCTGTGAGAGAGACAGAGAAAAAAATCCCAGTGAGCAAAAGCCGGAATATAGACGTCTAGAGCGGTGGAAAACTAGGTTGAGAGATGTTTTGATAGGTTTTTTTTTTTTTTTTACATAAATATGTCAATTTAGCTAAGTTTGGCCGTAATTTAGCTCATGCTTTACCTGGATGTAGCCTGGCTACATCCTAGCCTGTTAAAAAACTTCACTTTTCAACTATATTTAGCCGGTTTTTCGCCTGAATGTGAGATGGTGTTTCAACGACTTTTCACCACAAAAATGTCTGGGATCAAGTCAGGCTCAGTCACTACTTGCACACTCTACTATAACAATATAAAAAATCTATGCATTTCCTGGCATATTAGGAAAGTTAGGGTAAACTTCCAGCATTCCAATCATGTATATTTGCCAGTTTCTCAGATGTCCCAGGTTTTTGGTCTTCTGCTGACTGAAGTTTGTTATTTTTAAAAATCTGTATCACACCTTCTTAGAGGATGGATCAGAACAGCCCTACCCAGATGGTTCCCCCAGAAACATAAACGCTCAAGCATCATTTGCCAACATTATCCCCCCTGCCTTCAACGTGTTTACTGTGCAAATGTCCTGGCTTCAAAATCCCATAATTATAGACCTTTTCATCTAGGACTGCCTAATACAAACTGCGCTAATCACATCATTATCCCCGGAAAAAACTCTTCGCTGTATGCAAATCTTCAATTAGAGGAGAGATAAAAGTCAGCCAGAAGTCTTGGGGCATGTGGAAGGCAGAGCTTCTGCAGGTATTTAATCACAGCTCCTTTTTCACTTTTCTCCATTATATGTCATATTTGTACAATGCATATTCTTTTAAAATTCACTAAAATATATTCATCATTTTATTTTCCAAAAAAAGTGCATATTTATAATAGAATATTGCAGTATGTTCCATTTTCATAAGGAATTCTAAATGTGAGGCGAATGTGAAATTCAGATGAGAACCAACAGATGTTCCAGTACACCATCTTGTTGAAATGCTACTCCCCACCACCCACCTACTCAATCCCCCTCAGGCCCGGTTCCCGGCTCCACCTCCCTCACCTCCACGGTAGCTCCGTCAGAGGCCTGAATGACCAACAGGGTGTGTCCCTGGGTGGACAGCTCTGCTCGGGGCTCCACTGGCTTGGTCTCGATGGAGCCGCAGTCGACGTGCAGGGAGGCGGCGCCCACCTGGAGGCTCAGCGCTACCTTGTGCCAGCGGAAGTCAAAGAGAGACTTGACCCCCTCCCCGCTGAACACGCATCCCACAAAGTCCTCCTCGCCGCGGGCCCGCAGGGCAAGCGTCCGCTCGGGCCCGTTCAGGTCCAGGGAGAACTGAGAACACAGCGGAGGAACAGAGGGATTTGTTTTAAAATGGAGGAATTTCTCACTTAAATAAGCAGGAGGGAAACAGTAGACTGAGGTTGCTATGGGGGGAAAAATGAGATGCGAACAAACCATTTCACAATGGTCGAGAGAGATATAGAGGCGGTAAATGTGTGTGTGAGAGTGAGAGAGAGAGAGAGAGAGAGAGAGAGAGAGATGTAAAATAAGCTCTACAAATGTTCAAAAGTATGTCCACACCAAAAACTAAATAAATGGTGGCATGAGAACGGGAGTAAAAGTGTGTATGTGTATGTGTGAGAGGGAGGAGACAGAAAGAGATGGAGAAAGAAAGAAAGAAAGAAAGAAAGAAAGATTAACCTGAGGGTAGCCCTGCTCATCAGAGATCTGGAAGAGGTAGATGTTGTCCTTGACAGTCTTTTTCTTCAGCAGCAGAGTGAAGACCAGGGTGAACTCCTCTGGCAGCCCATGAGGGAACACCTGACTGGGAAAAAAAGCGTGCATGTAATTAGCAGATACCACTCCACCCATCCCACAGAAGAAAATGTATACACCGCAGACATAACAAGACATACACCACAAATCATAAGTGTGATCCCACACCCTGAGGTGCTCCTGGCCAGAGGAGGATGGGTTCCCCCTACAGAGTCTGGTTCCTCCCATGGTTTCTTTGTAAATGCCAGTTTTACTCCTGCTTGCTTTGCGGGTGTTTAGGCCAGGGTATGATGTGAAGCGTATTGCGCCTGAATGCACTACATAGTTAAAATTTTATTGATTGATAGGTGTGCATATACAGTCAACGTATTTATAGGTATGTTGAGAGAGTGACAGGGTACCACACCTTATTAGAGTGTGCGACAAGAAACATATCAAGGGGGAATGAGAGTTAAAACAAACAGCTCTAAAATAAGATCCAGGTCCAGAAATCTTAAGCCATATTGGCTCATAGCTTTCACAGTGGAAAGAAAAATAGTCCTGGGCATTCATCTTCTTTGAAATACGGCTGTCACGATCACTTGGTCTCAGGTTCATACAAAAATAAAAATGTGACTCACACTCAAAGATAAATATAACTTGTTTGTACATGTTTTTAATTATTTAAAGCACAAAGGAATGCACACAAATGTATAGAGAGTCTTCAGCAGTCTTTGCAAAGAATGGACCCAGTGTACACTCACACCCCAATACCCACAGACACACACACAAACAGACAGACAGAAAACACACACACACACACACAGAAGCCAGGTAGAGACTGAGCATCTGGTCTCTCTCTCAAAGCAAAGCCAGCTGACAGTGATTTATGAAGGAGAAGGGAGAATCCAAGGGAAATAGCAGCACAGCTGCTGAGTTTGAAACCCATATCTAAACACAGCCCCCCAAAAATATGAGCCTAAAACCCACAGAGAGGGAGAAAGCAAACGTTTGCCACTCAATGGCCAATAAACGTTTTTTATATATATATATATTTCATATTATTAGCATAATTGTATGTTTTAACATGATGGAAGCCCTTATGGAAATGTAATATACTGCAGTATATTTTAAATATATTGTGAAGAAGATTTTGATATATTTACAATATACTGCAGCATATTCTTTTTCCATAGGGGAGGAGTGTGCGCGCGTGTGTGCCTGTGTGTCTTTTCATTTTTGATATTTCAAAGGCCTTTATTAATATTTTTGGTCCTGTTTGAGCATGAATCACATAGATGGCGGTGGCTATTTTCATGACAACCGATTTCTGATTTTTCCTCCCAAGAGCCGGCAGTTTCGCTGACACCTTTTGTAATTGGATGCACGTCATCTGGTTTAAAGTATTACATATTTAAGGAAACCCCATAAGGGGTCGCTTAAGGTAGAACAGGTAAGGGAGGCAGAGACGGTATTGGGAGAAGTGTTATCAGACTGAAAAGGATTATTAGGTAAGAATAAATTAACGGTTTTAGTGGATTACGGATGTATAAATCTCTCTACCCCTCCCTCCTCTCTTTGTTTATGTATAACTGTTTATGACTGTGTATTACCATTATAGCTGTTATTGTCTACAATTTACTCCTGAGCCTTGGGATGAAACGTCTGCCGTGTCATATTTAAGCCCGCTGCATAATTTGTTTTCTCTGATGCCGCAGCACCAAAGACATTTTCTGATAATGATCATAACAACCGGAGTTAAAATTTATTATCGTCATAACAAAAAGCTTGTGTCCCGACGCGCATTACTCAAACGGCCTGACAAGAAAGCTGGGGCCTATCCGTCCAATCAGTGAGTCACCGCGACATCCATCAAGAGCCTCGGTTTGGGAGAAAGGAAAAAAGAACAGGGGTGGGATGAGGGCTTTTCTTGGAATGAGATATTAGCTCTGAGAATGCGGTGGCGAAGAAAGAGAGGAAAAGAGGTGAATAAAGAGAGAGAGAGAGAACAGAGACAGGGGGATAGGTCAGAAAAGGAAAGACAAAAGAGCATAGAGGGGAAAAAACAAAATAGAGACTGAGGCAGTAAGTAAAGAGAGAAGAGAGAAAGGGAGGGTGGGAGCGAGGGAGGAAGGCACTAATAGAGGGAGGGATGTAATGGAGAGTACACAGTAAAAAATAACAGGTGGAAACACTAAAAGTCGCCAGCAGAGTTTGAGCCCTCATTTGCATTACTGAATTCACAGCACAGCTGGGCCTGAGTGAAAAAGGGGGAGGGCGGCGGGTGTGGGCGGGGTTAACAGCGGCTCGGGTTTCCGATGGGGAAAGCACCTGGAGCGCTGGGGAAAAAAAACGCACACAGAGAGGAAGACATTCGAGGGCAGGTTTGAGTAAATCTTTCAGAATTTTGAGACGGAAGTTTAGCCGCCGTCGAATTTCTACATCGGTCTCCTCCTCCTATCTGTTCTGTTCACCTTTCTCACCCCCGTTTCGCACTCCCCGCCTGCCAGTACTTCTCATTCCCTCTTTACCTTCATCTGTCCATCTTTTTCCCCTCATACTTTCACTCTTCCATTCTCTTCGCTCTCAATTCAATTAATTTCAGTAGAAGCATTAGGAAACAAAAGCAGTGCTTCAAAGGCTGTCATGCCGTATATGATATATACAATATACAATAAGTACTGCATAAATTAAATATATATACAGTATATATACTGACATACTAGTTAGGGGAAGGTGTAGTCACAATATATTAAACCGCCACAATCAACCAAATCAAGTGGCAGATATCTGCCTCCACCAGTCTACCGGATTACAGCAAGCCTATGACACAAGTTAACCAGAGTTTCCTCGGTGTTCAGTCAGAGATTTTGCATCTGGAAATCAACACTAGCATCCCGGTCCACATAATGATCTCTGCAAACTCACATTCCTCTGAGACCATTAATGCTGCTCTCCTTCCTGTGTGCTGAAGAGAAAGAGGCCATCACACACAGGCATTCCACAAAAGACACAGATACACACGCGCACACATACATACACACAAGAAATCTAAATATACCAGTGTGAAAAGTACACTATAAATCAGCCTCTTTAATGACTTAAAAGAAGATTTATTCTCTCATTAGAATATCTTTTGTGCTTTCTTTAATTATGGAAGACATGTGGAAGTGGCTCTCTAACAGTTATCTGTTGACATTTCCAGTCCACAGCCGGAAACTGAATTGAATGCAACACGAGAGTTTCCAGTCCAACTGAAACATGGGCCCTACTCAAATTATTTTTGCCTCGGAGACAGGCTCGATTTTCAAGTACAATCTCTGAAGCAGGGGATTGCATTGATTTTGTTTATTCTCCTGTTTTTCTACCTCTTTGAGAGACACAAGAGCCCTCCTTTCTGCGAGTCCTAAATAGAAAACTTATCTTAAAGAAAGAATTCCTCACAAGTGATGTTAATGTGGTTGAACCAATCTGATTAGAGATCAGCAGATCAGTTGTTTACCCGGCAGAGATAGGACTGTTCTTTTTAATCCAGCCAGGAGAACACTATTTTCCACCCTGTCTTAAAAAAACCGATACGCCGGAATGAAGCACCCTTACTTAACTGCAACTCATAATGCTTGTATTAAAACAGAAATACTCAAACTCTCTACTGTGGGTTTCTGAAACCAGTAACCCACAGTAGAGAGTTTGAGTATTTCAAGTACCTATTGCTTGCAATATTATCCTATTTTTATACTTCCTTTAAATAACCTTATAATCTCAAACTTATGGTGTGTGCGTTCATAGTTTTAATATTAAAGAAACAATCAGACATAATAAAAGTTATTAAGATACTGCCCAAGATATAGATCGTAGATTGTGCAGGAAAAAAAAAGGCAATGTTGTCTTTTTCTGAGTGGCTTCCAAATAAAAGTACATTTAAGTTAGTTATTTACAATGAAACCTCAACTCACGCAGCGAGTTGTTAAGATTCCAGGACCTGGCATCATTCTGAAGAGAACTGACAAAACCAATCAAAACCTGGCACAGCTGGGCTTGCAAATGCTCCAAGCTTTTCTGAGCTATACTAAAGGGCCACTTTCCTGGGACGTCGGGGGGCCTCCTGCTAAGGCACTTAGCCTAGTGGCACACACCAAGGTTTGGAAAGGAATCCTGACAGTGACAGTGCCAACTGCGGCCAGCAGCCTTGCAGGGTAGCACGTAATTGGTTGCAGCGTCAAAGGGGGAGGGAGGGATTTCAGTTGATAGGGTTCTACGTGACTATTTTTCACAATAGCTGGCTAACTGTGACCCTGCAGTCAGCACCTACAGCAACCGTATGCGATGTTAAGACAATGACTGCAGCTTGGCTGGTGGACTGTTGAGTGAGAAGGAACGGTGTTTGTTAGCACGTGTTTCAGAGGTTAAAATATATTCTTGTCTGCTCTCCGCAGAGTTTACAGAGGCAGTGATGTGATGATCCTCCGAATATAACTGGGCATGCCAAAACCGGAGAAAGAATAAAAAAAGCATTATTATTAGTGTAAATTTTTCACCATTTGTGATCTGTTAATGCAAGGGATGATTGCAGAAAGCAATTGTTTGATTGCAGAAAGCCACTATCAGCAGCATTCAGACCTCTAAAAATCTTATCATTCATAAGGCGTGCGTCTGCAGGGCTGTGCAAAGCCTATGGAAGACAAGTGTAAGTTTCAAGCTGACCTAGTTGGCAAATTTACAAGTCATTTATTTAGTTGGCCAGTGGGAGTAGACAAGGACAGCACATTAGTCCTTTTACGATGGAATGACCTACAGTACAGCATAGTGTACTCACGGCATGTTACAAAACAGAACACATGAGGCAAAATTATTCACACCTGGGTATTCATGTGGGTTCCGAAAAACGATAAATATCGCATACACGGTTTCCAATCGTATATTTGCGTCGTTACTGAAATGACTGACTAAGTTGGACTATTTTTTTACTGACACCCCTAAGCGTGAAAATAAAAATAAATGATAACAATTACATTCACCCTATGGTACAGAGCTGCCCTGTTGGCTTTGCAGTCATAAATGGTAATATTTTCAGCATTTATGCTCTTTTGTGGGTCAGAAGCTTTCACTGTTGTCTTCCGAGTCAATATCCCATTCGGCATTTCTGTTGATGGCTTATTTCTGATGTCAGCCTTTATCAAGTTCTTCTTAGGAACCACTTTTAAGAGAAAATTAGCTGACTGCTGTGCCCTGGCTTTAGAAATTGCATCATGCCTCATGCTGCTAGCACGGCTCTGCACATCCCTAACACAGAGGCAATGGAAAATGACTTTTTGCACCACATGCAGTATGCATTTTTACAGTTATCTTTGTATACGCATCAATTGCATGAAGTCGTTTGTGGTCCTTCATCCAAGCCGATTAAAAGGAGCATGTTCAAATTTTTTTCATTCACCTGGTCAGACTCCTTTTTTGGTAACATTAGCTATCGTTAGTTGGTTAATACCTTTGATTGTCAGGCAAATTTACCTATCGATGCTCTTCATCAAACCTTAGTATTCATAAAATGTTCATAACTAGGAGGAAGGTTTGATGACAGTGAGAAGTGTAGCAATGAAGGAAGTAGTAGTAACTGAACATTTTTGCGGTCAGTTAAACATTTTATTTCATGGATTTACGGACTGTCTGCAAATTTATGGACAGTTGCCAAAGTTGCCTGACCGCATGTAAATCATGTCAAATTATGGAAAAAATTGTTTGAGAAATAGTTGAGAATAAACTTAACTATTTCAATCACCACTTGCACCAATCAAATAAAACTCCACTATTCAAAAGCATTCTTCCTGTAAGTGTTTCAATGCACATTTTGGACCATATTTGTATGCGTCCATGTTTAGTGATTTACGTATATTTTGTAGTCTTTTGGTAGCCTACACTGCACACCTTTGTCTACACTTCGGTCATTGCATATATCTTCGGTCATTAAGCAGGTCATGGGCTCGGGACCTTTAAGAGCCATCAGAATAAAATAGATCTCTTCCTCAGAACGTAAGCACTAGTAGACGTAGAGTCACTTACTCAGTGGGGCTGGTGATAGGCGCCTTCCCGAGTCTCAGGATCACAGGCCCGTTGGGGTTCCGGATCTTCTTCACCCCCGTCACTTTCATCAAGCCAAACCTCCGCACCAGATTGTAACCTGGGGATCGATCGTATCATCAGCCAATCGAGAGGCCGACGAATCGTACGGCTCGCTGATCAATGCAGATCCAACCGATCACACGGCTAGCTAATCAATGCAGGTGTCAGCAAGTGCCTCGTTCATCAACCGTGTCTGACACAAGTTTGGCATTCTTCGGGCGGAAAATGACAAGGTATTTGATCTTCCGTTCTTTTTTATGCTCATGCATTTTGATACCTGGGAGATGGCTTTTCAAACAGTAAATTCGATTTGTGTAATGAAAACTCTATTAAAGTGTTGAAACAGCTTTGTCGGTCCTTTTGATGGAGGTAAGTTATATTTCAGTTGAGAGACAGGTGAGGCAAATCAAAAGGGTGATTTTTTTACCTGTGATGTTGTGTCTGGCTGTCTGCGGAAACTTCCAGTCCTCCACCTGTAGGGAGGGGCAGCGCACTGCTGTGAACAGACAGACAAAACACATATGACTGCAAGCCCCCAGGCCATCAGCCTTATAAGCTGAAGGAACAATCTTTTCAACAGAATAACAGCGACTCTTAATTAATGGCTTGGAATAAAGCGCTGGGGCCACATGGGCTTAATTCTCACTGATATTCAATTTTCTTGAATAAAGTACTTATTAATTTATTGAAATATTTGCCTCAATTATTTACCGGCTAAGAATACTTGCCAAATGCCGTATTTACATTTTACATTCAGGTACTGAGCAGATGCTCTTATCCAGAGCGAATTACATATCTTACATTCTTCACATACAATCCATTTACACAGCTGGACATTTACTGAAGTGCCTTTCTCAATGCCATAATGGCAATGCCCCACCCGGGAATCAAACCTGCAACCTCTGACTTACAAGCCAAGATCCCGAACCATTAAATGGGACTTGAACCCATGTCTTTGTTTAGAGACTGTAAGGCTTTTCAATGACAAGGCCTGATCGTGTTGAGCATGACACCTTAGACCATGAAGCTATTCAGGCAAGATAAGACAATAACATGTTTCCAGCAGAGAGGCAGTCAGAAGAGGAAACCAGATGATTATGTTATAAGGGTTATGTGCAAATCTACACATTAAAAAAATGCAATCGATTCAATTCAGACTTTTGAACTTTGCTTAATATGCAAGGAAACCCAGATCAAGTACAATTAAAAGATATACGCATTTAAAGATCCAAGCACCCTTTTCCTGTTGTTCAGATTCAGCCAATCTTTTTTTACATCTCCTTGAACGTCTGTTTCATAAATGATAAAGCTTTTGAGACATTCAGCCCAGAAGACTGAGAGCCCCGGGTACAGTAATGACACTTGTCATGGGGGTGAATGATGCAATACAGAGCTGACATTTTGTCTTCAAAAAAAAGGCAACCAAATTTCTTAAATATAAATTGCTTCAATACAGTACGTTTCAATGTCAACTCCAGACTTGATCAAGCGGGAAAGAGATCAAAGCAGGACGGCCGAGAGATGAACGTCGCCGCGGATTTGGAGCCAAGAATAAAATCCGGAGGCGCGCGACCAAAAGTCAGCTTTTCAAAAAAACAATTTAAATGCTGTGACAGTCTTCTCCGGCATGAGAATGAGACGACTTGACGGTTCATCTTGCGTGACTGACACCTGCCACGGGTGACACTTGATGGAAACGTTTGCTCTCCGCCTCTGAGGTTAACGCTAAAAAGAACTGGCTGTCAGACTCTGAGACGTCAGCTCTGTTTTGTCTTCTGGAAAAGTTCAGGTATGAGGATCATCTTGTACTCAGGGATCTGTTGAACTTTCTGTAATTGCACAAAAAAGTCCATTACCCTGCTAAACTGTTACATTAACATATTGCGCTGCCACGCTAACATTCTTAATAGCCATGTAAACATGCTGAATTGACACACTAACATGCTAAAGCTGATCAAATCAACACGGTGAGTTGCCACATTACCGTGAGCTTCCACCACAGTAACATACTGAGGCACCAGATTAATATGCTGTATCACCTCATTAACATATTGAATTGTCATATTTGCATGAGTCACTAGTACAAGAGTTTAAATCATACCATTAGCATGCTGAGTCACAAATGAAACATTCTGAGTCACCATATTAACAATATGAATCTTCACATTAGCATGCTGGGTCACCTCATTGAGAAACCGAGCCCCACATATTGATTGATTGATTGAGTCACTGATTTCTTCGAAAAGCAAAGCTTGCTTGAAAAATACGATCTTCTCAAAGGCACGTCACGTGGACGAGTAGAATCCACCAGAGCCAATGACCTTGCTGGTAGAACACTGGTCAGAAATTGTGACTAAGCGGTGGGTGTTGGGATGGTTGCAGAAAGTTACGTTTCCGTCGTACATCGCCAAGCAAGGACCCGCATTCCTTTGCAGAGTGCAATGGCAAATAAGGAGCTCGTTGTAAACTAGGAATTTTTCCACTCCTTGGCAACATCATGAGGTAGAATTTTTCTGCAGCCTACGAAAAATATATATTTTTTCCCTCCTGGATTTACTGCTCAAAAATGTAATTGTCAAAGTTGAATTGCCTGAATAGAGATCGGGGGGGGGACAGAATGTCTCATTCCATTTCTGACTCAAAGTCTGTGTTCTTTGGCAGGCTGCTAAGCTTCCTGGAGAAATGACAGATGTAGACTTGCCGGGAGAGACAGGTTACAGAGAAGGTCATCAGGCAGACGGCAAAGCTAAGTGGCCAGGAGGACGAGCACCAAGAAAAGCAGTCTAATCTTATTCATCACCAGACATTCCCCGATAATTAGACTGGACTGTTTATCAGACAGAGATCGTATTTACATTGCAGACCACAGCGCAATCTGCCACAAAGGTCAGCATGAAGAGCTTCAGTGATGGGAACAGTGGTGCATGCTGGGAAAGAGAGTTCTTTCTCAGGGAATTTCAAGGGCAGAAGAGCTCTGTTGGATTTAGTGCGAACACACCCGGCTTTAGCAAATTGACTCTAAGCCAGCAGAGATAAACAGGAATCCTCTTTATAAACCGCAGGCATTCCTCTGGACAGATCCTGGGTATACTGCAAGTGTCAGAGAGGCATAAGTGCTGTGGTCAGTATGTACTGAGAAGGGCCTGATTTCATCAGCAAAAAAAAAACGTGTTCTCGACGCACAAATAAATCTTCACACCTGAGCAAATGGCTAGAGCCTAAAACAATGCACCCTCACCCTTCCCCTTTCCATTCCCCTGGTCCCATCTCACACTCTCCTTATCCAGAGTCAGCAGGAAACAGACAATGCCAAGGCGTGTGGTGCAGCCACAAGAACTAGGCCTACGCTACGATTTAGCCTTCTCCCTTCTCAACTATCTCTAACTCAGCTCAAATACAATACTGGGGCTTAGTTTTAAAGGTGAAGTTAAAGAAAGGCACCTGGTTAAAAGAACAATAGCAGTGGGATCACTGTAACTGTAAAATAGAAATGATCACAAATGTATATTTCAATTGAGCAGTGGAGGTGAACCTTCATGATTTCTATAATTATGGGGATAAGTGGGTTCTATCAATCACTGGCTTTTATGAACCAATAAAAACAATGACTGGTTCAAATCAGAGAGTCACCAATTCCTTTTCTCTACCGGATTGTGTTAACAAGAGGTAAATTGAGATGTAGGATTTCTTTACTCCATTTTATCATTCAATCTACTAACAGGCTAGCTTGAAAAGTGCAGAACTACATTGTCAAGCTAAGTGTTTCCCCTTGTAATGACAGGCTAAAAACTAATTGGATCTATTTTAATTATGAATATGAACTAAGTGGATTTCACAGATCGCACTGGCTGTCAGTATTAGTATTACTTTCAATTTTGTAGTTGCATGTAGCATGCTTTGACAGCATATTATTTCTCCTCGTAATCCTAAATGAAGGTAATCTAAAGAAGTCATATCCGAAGCTTTGCACTGAGGAAGATCTGGGATAATCACAAGGTCTGGGAATAAAGTGCACTTCATAACTTTTCTGCAGGGTCACAGGTGTATCCGGCAGAAACACAATTGAACAGAATAAAGGTGATTAGGCAGCAATGTCACCTTAAAGGCAAGGGTTGGAAATGACTATGAGCATTGATGTATGCCCCCCTGATAACAAATGATGGCGAAACCAATTGGGAGTTCATGAAACCTCACTCTCCCATCTCAAGTGCACGCCAGGATGAGAAAAATGATATTATTAACTTGAATATTGCTTTTCATACTCGTAAATGTGATTGTAATCCATCACCCGGGGATTCCGCTGATGACACGTCCCTGTAAATATGGGTCAATCTGAATGCTAACACGCACTTGATGAGGACCGCGGCCGGCGGAAACGTCACGGGCTGCGCTCTAAATGAAAGAAGGCCGCCGGGAGCGCGAGAGACAGTGTCCTATTTTCGCTGTGACGCCGACGCTTGACGCCACCTCCCGGGCCTCCGCGCATTGTGCGGACGAGCACGTTCAAAATCTTATGGCGTGAAGACAGGCCGCTTTTTTCCTGAGATTTTCCAGTCCTCGTTCTTCCGAAGCAGGATCTTCATGTGTCCAGAAGGCTCTGTGCGTGTGAGGACAGAACCATGCAGCAGGAAGCTGTAAATTCCAGTGGGCTGGGGACTGTGGCATACCACGTTTCTTCGCGTCGAAAGCTTTTTTTTTCAACATTTGACTGGAGCTCAGGAGGCGAGGGGAGGTTTGGCTCAGACATTAACGCCTCAGAGGTGGGCAACCCAAGCAGGTTTGCCCATGGCTCACGTTCCATTCAGACCGTGGGGCGGGTCTCTTGTGGCATGCTGGCATCTCGCAGATAGTCAGGGGTAAGCCCAGATGCTCAGACCACAGACCAACGTAATAAAAACCGACCACATATTCAAAGAACACACGCATAGCTTGGACCATAACTTGACCACAGTTATCAAGACATGGACCAGAACCTTACCACAGAGACATGGACTCGAAAAACGAAGCCAAACCGCACAGATGCAGATCGGTGCCCGGGTGCATAAAAAAATTAATTATTTTTCCTTAGCTAATTTAATTTTATAAAGGCATTGTATAAAATATGTTTAACATTTGCCTCAAAGATACTGGCAACTCTTTAGTGTTTTGCTGTAGTTTTATAGTGCCAGGGCACAGTTAAACATAAAAGGGCTCCAGTTACCATGGAAATAGAGAGTGCGATTCCCATTAGAGTTAGGCAAGTGAACACGAAATTGAAGGGGATTTGATGAGATAAAAGCCATTTGCTATGTTAGCACTTGTATTACAGTGCCTTGTTAAATGTATGTAATGTATTTAACAGCGAGTGTTAGGATGTCTAGACATATTGTTAATGGTGTCTCTCAGGTTGAGGGAAGAACCTTTGCAAAGCCTCAAATGACACTAAAGCTAGTGTGTCTCTAAAAAAAACCTTTGTCTCTGATTCAGCAGGGACGTTAAAAGCAGCCAAGGCTGTATTTTTGCACAGGTGCGAGCGTGGATTTTCACGTATACCCTGTGAATTACTACATTTTTTATTAGCCCACAGTTTTCAAAACTCCTCTACAAATAGCTTGCTCTGTTCCCTCGCTGAAAATCTAACAATTGCAATCCAATGCGCAGAGAGTTCCTGTAGGCTGCTTGGAAGATATCACCCGCCACAACTTGGAAACTGCCACTCGTCAAAGAAAAGTGGGCCATGATGAAAAGTCGCATTTAGGCAGTAGCTACTGAATGGCTTAATCTTCGTTTCAAGCTTTGATGAGATACTTGCATTGAAAATCAAAGACATACTGCTGCAACACTTAAGTCATTTGGGGACACTGTTCTCTTCTTCATCTGAAAATGCAAAAATTAAGTTCATATTTAGCAAAATCTCCAACTACAATTTCTTCAACTTTTCACTCAAAATACCCCCTTAGGATGTTTTTTTTGCAATGGTCAGTGAATTCTGAAGGAATAATGTAGTCTTGTGCAACACTGAAGGTAATATTAATCACACAAGTCCTTTCTGGGAACGTGGGTGGGATATTTAACATAAGAAGAGTATGCCTTTCGGCACTGAACTGAAAAACTCACAAGCATAATATGTATCCCAAACACAGTGATTTGAACTCTGAGCAGAACCTTGCCTAATTACACATACACCATATGACAGGACCTTGTTATTGAGCTTCTGTGAAAGGATAATTAGAACTAAGGCAACATAAATACTAGAGTGTACGAACCAAATCAGAAGTGGAACTAAATTCCTATCAATTAAGAGCAGTACCCTGGTGATACCCTGATCAGAGACTCAGATCTTGTCCAGGCCAGATACCATCAGCTAAGAACTAATGCCCTGACCACTGCTCCACACTGCTGCCATGACCACTGCTCCACACTGCTGCCATGACCACTGCTCCACACTGCTGTTCTGACCACACACTCCATACTGCTGCCCTGACCACTACTCTACACTGCTGTTCCTTCTGACCGCTGCTCCACACTGCTGCCCTGACCACTGCTCCACACTGCTGCCCTGACCACTGCTCCACACTGTTGTTCTGACCACACACTCCATACTGCTGCCCTGATCACTACTCTACACTGCTGTTCCTTCTGACCGCTGCTCCACACTGCTGCCCTGACCACTGCTCCACACTGCTGTTCTGACCACTGCTCCACACTGCTGTTCCTTCTGAGCGCTGCTCCACACTGCTGCCCAGACCACTGCTCTACATGGCTGCCGTGACACACCTCCAAACTGCTACTCTGACCACTGCTCTACATCGCTGCCCTGGCCACAGCTCAACTCTGTAGCGCCAGCCTATACTTCTACCCTGACCACTGTTACTTCACTGACTACACAGCTGCCCTGATAGCCGATACAGAAGGTTGAATGTTGCCCTCATAGGGGCAATGTGACAGAATGTTACCTGTATCAGTCACAAGCCGACCTCCCTCACACGGACATGAGGTGATGGACAGCCACACCAAGGTGGACAACACAGAGGACCAGGCGACCCACATGGTTTCCTTCACCGGTGAGAGAGAGACGCTCGACTCCTACCTGTGTATGAAAGAAAGAGAGAGTAAAATAAGCTCCACAGATGGAATGTTCAAGAGTATTTGCACACCAAAAACATAAAAAAAATAAAAATAAATGGTGGCATAAGAAAGCACCTTAGCAGAACATTAAACCAACAGTGAAGATGTTATACGATAAAGTGAATTCAATAATCAGTATCTCCGGCCTGTGCCTAGCAGTGCAGCCAGCCACAAAAGAAGAATATCGCATCACATATAAAACTAAGACAAAACAAATACATTTAGGGAAAGACTAAGTTCAGGAGTCAGGACCAATATCAACATAAATTAATTTCCTGTAATATATATGGATTTATCATACTTCAGATGAAAGCAATCAATACACCCCCCCCCCAAAAAAAAAAAAATACTATTCCTAAGGCCAAAAGAAATACCGTCTCTATGAAAGGAAGTCCAAGACCACACAAGTCACCTTGAAACCAAAAAAAAAAAAAGTTGAAAAGTTTCAAGATTTCACTGCTGATATAAGGCAGTATTTTCTCTTCAGAAACATTCCACAGCTCTCGCACAGCACATCCAATTCCCTGAATTTACACAATTTTATTGAATATGTATCTAAAATGACTTGTTTGGGTTTTGTTTAATGACCCTATCAATCATCTGAATTTGGTTTGTCAGTATAGTTTCAGATAGGGAATGACATGAATCGAGATCAACGTGCTATTTGGGAAAATGTCTTTCATCCTCTAAAAATGCAGCTCGCTGTTTCACTGTAACTGTATGCACAGAGTCTATCTGATAATAATTGCTTTAAAATCATCATTCCTATTGATAAACGTTTGGTAAGTGCTGTATGTGTGCATTAAGTACCTTCATACACGTGAATGTATGGTTTTGTTTTTCTCAATATATTGTGTTTTTATACCCATGTGCTGCTCTTTAAGTAAGTCCCCTACATGCATGCACACACACACAGACACACACACACAGACACACACACACAGACACACACACACACACACACACACACACACACACAGTCTGCAGCCACATGCTCATCTAGTGTCTACATGAGTATACTCAACAAGGAATACATGAAGTCCGTTATTCAAAAAAACTGACCGCTGCCATTCCCTGCGCCATAAGACAAGCGGAAAACTGTAGAATGCAGAACCAGCTACATTATCCTGCTTTCACATCACGTTTCAAGAGTGTGCGACCTGTTGACAATAATCAATGTTCCTGCATAAATGTCCCAGTGATCCCACACCGTAGAGTAATATAGAGTGATGTATATATCACTGATTCTTGAGAGTTGGGACAAAACATGTCCTACATAGAAAAGTCTAATTTATATTAAAAATCAAGAAATTCATCATGATTTACATACTTACAAAGTTAAATCTAAAGGAACTGTGTATACCTATGTTATTTTTTAGCACATATTTTTATCTTTTTTGGGGAAATTTGTTTAAATGTATGGTCTGTGGTTAGAAGGTCCATGTTATTGTACTTGTCCTCAGCAAGAGGTCACAATATTGACCAGCCCAAAAAAACTTTAAGAAACTCTACAATTGTGAATACATATATATCAAATAAAAAAGAAGGGTTATAAATATATAAAACAATGCATGAAGTGAACGTCAAACAATATTTTCCGTAAAAATCTGCCTATCAAAGTTGTGTCCTCAGTTTCTGTCAACTCCGTCAGATTTTTTCATAAACCTCATTAAATCAGGAAATAGCATGGTCAGCTATATCCCTGAGGACCCCTTTTCATCTCCCTGCCTGTGCTGAATGCAACACTACCACACATGCTCTGGTAAGTTTTACATTTTTTGATATTTTAGACAAACAATGTCAATATTCCTATGGTCACAGCTGGACTATGTCAACACCATCTCTCCGTTATGATACGTTTTTTTAAACCATAGTGGATTGAATTTAAGCATTTTAGTGAGGTTATTGAGACAGCTAGCAACTGAGGAAAAACTAGCTAGCTGCAGTGTACAATACATGTTTTGGAGGGAAAATACATGCCCTTACGTCAACTCCGTCAGACGTCAACTCCGTCAGGTTCTACGTCTGATGGAGTTGACGTGTAAGCTGACGGAGTTGACAAATCCACCTATAACCTCTTAATGTGCTAATATAATATTATTTATGAACATAGTAAAGGATTAAAATGTTATTTCAGGGTTTTATTTACACATAAATGTACATATATAGCATGCATTACATTATTTAACCATACTGTATAACCTACACTTCTGACTTGTAGAGCATGGGCAGGCTGTGGTCTGCTTATTATTGTGTAACTTTCCCAGCACTTATATATTAAATAAAAAAGCCAGTGTGTAGATTTTCGCAACATCTGGTTGTGAAACTGAATATTACATTGAATGGCGGCCTCTGTAGAGGGACCCACTTCTATGTATTGTATGATGTGTATGTATTGTAGGAGAAGGGCCCCTGCTCTCCATTATTGTTTTTTTGATAGTTGGAAACGGTATAATTTATAATAGTTGGAAACGGTGTATGTACAGTATGTTTATTATAATTGAATTTACAGTATGTTCAATATAAGACGAGGAGTAGTTAGTTCTTCATCTATTGTCACCTCCATCTGTTTAAAAACACATTTGTTTGTTAATCAGCAATGCACACACATTTTTTGTCAACACCGTCAGTTTTTCGTCAACACCGTCAGTTTTTCGTCAACACCGTCAGTTTTTCGTCAACACCGTCAGTTTTTCGTCAACACCGTCAGATGTATGTTTTTGTTTTTGTTAATTTTTGAAAAAAAAATAATTCTTTCTTCAGTTTATGTTGTTTATGTAATGAAGGACCATCTGATCTACATCCTCTTATGTCTTATTTATTTAAGGAAATTGTTTTTATAATATTAAAATTAAAAACAAAGTTTGAAAATGCAGATATTTAGAAATCTGGGTTTTCAGAATAGTGTGAAATCACAACTTAAGTTTACATATTGTATTTTATTACATATCAGAGTAACTAAACACTATTACAACATACTTCAGAACTTTAGATTCTTGTTGGACTGGAAGAATTAAAATTGTATACTTTTTAGTGTGTCTGACGGAGTTGACACAAATCAAGTTCTAAAGGGAAACATGTTTATTTGTTAAAAATTTGTTTTTATTTAGAACCTGTTCCTTTACATGGTTAAATAGCTAAGACCTTTCTCTACAGAAATATATAACTCTAATGAATATAGTGTGCATTTTAAAAAAAAGATAATTAAAACGTGTTTTGTCCCAACTCTCGAGAACTAGTGATATCTGAATAAAAATCAATGATTTCCTATATTTTCTCTTTTGCTATATATAACTAGTAACATTCCTGGACTTCTCTGATTAAGGGATACCATATAACTTGGAGCCATGCCCAGAATCCTGAAGTGACATAATTTTCATAACTACAAGCTCACAAGAAAATACCTCATATTCATAAGTTACACATTGACAGAGGCTCTGACGAAGGCTGTACTGACATCCAAGAAAAGCAGCAATTTGCAGAAGACACTACGTATTTAGAAACATTTAATTAAACACAAATTGAAATTTTTGCAAAAATCAAAGTTCAGCCTGAGGAAGATAATCTGTTACATTAGAAAACAAAATCATTCATAAAGATGCTCAGCACTTAAAGCTGTACAGCTGAGAAATAAAAAGATGTCTCTCATTTTCACTGCAATTGGAGAGCTTGTCGTAGCATTACACTGCTAATGCACATGTCTAGACTGTGAACTCCCCCACACTGACCAAGGTATGGATTTGATACAGCATGAAAAATACCACAAAACCAGTTCTTGAGACTTGTTCTGCCATTTTGTACCGAGGTTATATTGGTTAGGGCATTTTGTAGCAAGGACAGATTGGTTCAGGCATTTTGTAGTGTTGCAACATGAAGGCAATATGGGAACAAATGCAATGCACATGCACTAACACAAACAATCACCAGACATATGTCATACATGCACAATCTCTCTCTCTCTCTCTCTCTCTCTCTCTCTCTGACACACATACACACACACCTCTACCAATCAGTGAAGACCTGAATGCAATATGCACAAAAGAACTAAACAAAACTAACTAAAAAAAAAACCCTCAAACACATCCTCAGTTTCTCCAAAACCGACCAAGCCAAGCTACTGAGCAGTGTGCACTGATGAATAGAGCTTCAATCTCCCATTAAATAAGATGAGACAAATGTCCTGGTACTATTGTTTAGTTTAAGAATTCAATGTGGAAATGATATAAAAAGGGCCAGAACGAAATTAACCTATTAGCAAAAGGAGCTAAAGTGGTACAGTACTGTGGAGACAGACGTAGGTATTCCCAATCAATGATGCTTGTCCATTTCTCATCAATGAGACATAACGGTTTCCCAGAATGGTTAATTTTGCCCTTTGTAACCAATTGGGTTTTCACCTTGGCCAGTTTAAGAGTTTTTCTCAAAGGAGGAATATTAGTGTCCCGCCATCAATTTTAACATAAAGTCATCTGTTTACAGGCCCTAACCACAATCTCCACAGTGTTACCAGCTTAATGGAGCAATCTGAGGTTCTACGATCCTAACGCTGAGCCAGATCGCCTTCCTTTTCCACTGGATGTCCGCTTCCGTTCGCCACTGTAATTGCAGATGGTTTTTCCATCAACGGACCTTTCCTCATGGGGTTAGTTAGTTGCTTTAAAGTATGGCCATTGGCAAAGAACAGCTGGAAATTTAACAAACCAGTAAGGAGCCAAAAATGAAGCAGTGAGCTACCAGATCACATGCAACTTACATCAATAGATCAAAATATTACATTGAGTTTTCAGAACTGTCCACATTCATAACTGATTGAGAGCACGGCCCATGCAAATGTATTTATTGATTTTGCATATTATTTCAATTAATGGTTAACCTAGTAGCCTATGACAAAACCATGTTGGGTTGTTTGATAACTTGTCAAAGAAAAATATCAAGAACTGTCTTGTCACTGTCTAGATCCCTGGGACAAAATAATTAGGCTATATTTGGGATCTGCATATGACTGATAAATAAATCTACCAATCATTTCTCGTGAAAAACTATTGCACGTCTTTAATGTAGAGCGGCTGTGTTCGCTTTTATTTATATACTTATTTAATTTTATTTATTGCTGCGTTAGCACTTTACCAAATGGTGTGACCACAGTGAGATAGGCCTATAGCTGACATCGCTCCGGAGACATCCCAATGTAGGCTACATTTCCCATCCCCACTAGGCCACACTAAAGATCTTCACATTGTGAACATCAACGAGAATCACAGCTGTGAACAAACAGGAAACCGTCAAATTCCCTCAGTTCTTCATCGAAGTACATCTGCGCCAACAACCAAATATGATGCTTCGCCGTTCAAGGCCACAGGAGGGCTCTAGCCCACCTAACCACGGGTGGTAGGCTACGGCACTATTTGCCGCGGTTGTCGGATTCGTGTGTTCAAATAAATCTATTCGTAAAGGAATTCGATGTAGGCATATTCATATTTTAGTAATTAGCTACATACAACTATAAAATTGCTATATTTTCTATCCATTATTCGGATGCGTGGCGCGCACCCCCCCCCCCCACACACACACACACACACACCATTGAAATGGCACATATAATAGACTACACAGTAAATTCACAGCAAAATGTCCAGTGTTAATTCAACTCTAACAGTGTTGATTCAACTCTAGCAGTGTACAGCCTACTCTAGCCAGATCGGTATCTACACTGTTAAGAGTTGAATTAACACAGGACATTTTACTGTGTACATTTTCATATTTGACATTTCAGAACTTAATAAATTCAAATTAGATGTAGGCTAGTCCAATTTACAATTTTGTGGATAATCTGCAACAGCAAATTCAACGCCTAGTGTACCAGAAGATAATGTCTGAATCATAGCCTATAAAGGGGGCACTTCATATTTTCAGTTTATGAAACTACCACTAGTTTATGAAAACATAAATCAAATGCACAACGCATGTTCAAGTAAGTGAAAACATAAATAAATCGATGCACGAATAACTATAGATTAATAAAACGTAGCAATTTAGAAATATTCTTAAGCAGTTGGGTTACTGAGACACGAAGAACGTATGCAGCTTCCATCCGCGCAGGCAATTAATGAAAGCGCTGTCCATACCTATAACAATGGATTAATCCAAGCGGTACAACGTCCACATTAATCCACAATATATCTCCCAGCAGAGGCGACCCGATTATTTCATTGCAAAATGTAATCCACCGTGTTTGTAATTACTTTCCTGGAGTGAAAATGCCTTTGCTGGGGGAAAAAGTTATAGACGTTCTTTCGCCTTGCCCAACTTTCCACTCCCCACACTGTTTTAGAAAAAAAGTTCTCCAAATCTCTTCGCCTCTGTCTCCAAATGTTTTCCATTTGTACGGCCGGGAGGTTGGGGGGGGGGGGGGGGGGGGGGTCGGGGGGACTGTGGAGGGGGAATCCAGTTAAACGTGTAGTGACATCACCCTAGTCCGGTAATGGAAAATATGCTGCGGGCGTCACTTTCTTCCCTCTATACTACCTTGCAGTTTTCCACAGGTCCACAAATCGTGTTACGTTTGATTCATGAGTTTTGGATTCCAGGGAAGAGGACCTTACTTGTAAACTGCACGGCGGGAAGTAGCTAGCGGCAGTTCAAACTGAAAAGATCACTCCGATGGACCCATTCCAGATGCTATGGAAGTTATCCTTTCATTTCTCGTTGACGCTGCTTATATCTTTATTCGTTTTCTTGGAGGACAGGGACTTCTATTAGTAGAGTCTATACGCTTAGCAAACAAATGCAACGTCTATTTTATGCGTATATTTTTGCTCAACGGTATAGTTTTCACAATAGGATAATTGTAATGTCACACTATGACGTGGTTTTCACAGAATTACAGCATTTAATTAGAGTAATCCCTGAGTAAACACGCGAGGTTTAGAACTTGACAAATTAAATGGATCATGAAAAACATATTATAGACTTTTAGATTTTTAAAAAATAAATAGGCCTACTTGTGTTCCTATTTTCTATTTTCAGATGCAGCTCAAAATGAGTATGCTGGGTATGGGTTATTATGACACTGCAGTACTAAATCCCCAGATTTAGGAAATTAAATCCTCAGAGGAAACACATAATACAACTTCATCCTAAAATGCAGGTCGGTGACTTTAAGTCCAAGGGAAAGTGTCATATTGATTACAGAAGGCACAATCAATCAAAAACAATGTTATTGTAAAATTGCACTTTTAAAGTTTGCATTGAAAACAAAATGTCTAAAGTCACCTTGCGCCATGGCGTGGTTCAAGCACGATACAACTTGGAGGCTTCTGTATGCTCTTGATCTTCTGTATGCTCTTGATGTTGTTTCACCGGCTAATGTGATACCATGGGCTATAATCTGCCCAACCACTATGATTATTTGCTCTGGTAGCTTCCCCATTAACCCCCATTACCATTTAGCAAAACTTTACTGACACCGAGCTGGCCAGTGGAGGATGGGAGAGGTTTTTTTTTTTCCCCATTGGGCATTTTCTACTTACTTCTGTCTGAATGTGATTGTCTTTCCACGGGAGAGTATTTCTTTTTTACCTCGCTCGCTGGGTTTTGGGGGTTCGGGCCTTGCCTTTCCAAATTTTCCTATTTTTCTGTGTCTGTAAAAAAAAAAAACCGCTGTGCAAATTAAATGGAACTGAATTGAAAATATAGCGCAAGGGCTGATCATAAATGTTCAGAATATGAAAGGTCATATGCAAGGCCTTCTGGGTACACACACACATACAAACAATTTACTGTGCACATACAGCATGTCGTAGAGTATTCTGGGGGCAATTGTAACAGGGGTCAATTGTAACACCATTTTTTGTTACAATTGCCCCCAACCCTGAACACATGAAACTAGCTAGCTTGCTGGATAGAATCTCAGCTGTAGGTTGTCTCAGATTGGTGCAATTGTATGGTGTTGCAATTGCCCCCTGTTACAATTGTCTCAAGAATACTCCACATCAGAATTTGTACTGATGGAGAAGAGAGGCTCAGATGGACACAGATGAACTCAAAGCCTTCTGACAAACAGTCACCCCAGAAGCCCTACGCTCTGGATTCCCTCTCATTGATGTGACCTTTCCACTTTCCCTCCCGGGCAAACATGAACAACTGCTTCACCGAGCGGAATGAGCAGTGGACAGTGCTGTCAGCCGAAGGGAAGAATGTAGCAGAGTGCGTCAGGAGACATTACGTTTCATTATTTATTCGCTTAGCCGGCACACTTATCCGGGGTGACTTCTGTTGCTTACATCTTACACATCCATTACCAGACCTGCGTACTCACTGGGTCAATTCCCGGTAAGCCGTTTGCTCAGGAGTACAGCAGAATTTGCCTCACCTGGAATTGGAATCTTCGATGCACAATTGCGTTTGAACAATTGGATCATGGTCGACAGCAGCATTGCCATTACAGAACGCGGTGCTCTCACGCGACGTGGTGAGTTTTCTGTAACTATCCCTCGCAGGGGACCACGTGGAACTAAACAAACACAGTGATTCGCCTCGGTGTCAGAGGTGTGTTTGGGAGCAATAATGTGACATTTTGTTCAGAGGACTTCCTAAACGACAGAAAGCCAGCCCTGCAAAATAACTGGAACCTGTCACAACATAACGATGACCAAATAAAGAAAAACTTACAGGGCCCTCTGTTGTGTGTGGCTGAATAGACATATTTCTTGGCACAAAGGGACTCGTTCAAGTGCTAAAGCTCTCCAGAGAGTTTCGCGCGTAGAAGCCCAGAGATTT
This sequence comes from Synaphobranchus kaupii, assembly GCA_029718625.1. NCBI lineage: Eukaryota > Metazoa > Chordata > Actinopteri > Anguilliformes > Synaphobranchidae > Synaphobranchus > Synaphobranchus kaupii. The sequence goes on from CM056396.1 coordinate 16,102,110, forward strand.
CATTTCATTTCTCCAATTGATCAGAAATACAGACTCAAGTATACCACGTTTCCCGTTTTTTTGATCCCATTAAACCCCGCCCTCCCCTCGTCTTATCCAGTTTGCAAAGAAATATAGCCTATAAGTTGAGCACGCCTCATACCCCTTTATGTCGTATAGACTTTGTTGATGGCAGGCAGGCATGTGGAGATGTTGAAAGCATGTGTCTGGGGGATAGGGAAATGGTTGCAATAGATTTAGATGATACATGAAACATGTTAAATTCGCAGAGTGTGAATAAGTGAAGCTATACATAATAGCATGTGAAGAGCTGGCAGGCAATATGGCAAGATTCTACAGATCAGATACTTTGAGCTGAAATTTACAATAATGTCAAAGGGTTTTGGGCCAAATAGCGATTAGCGCCAACGGTGATCACAGAGAAGCAGTTGAGGTGTCTCGGCAGGTGCTATATTGGATTAATCTCATCATTTGTGTCCGAAAACACAGATGGTCATATCAGCGCCTGAAAAAAATTCCTCGTTGTTTCCCTTTACATCTTTGTTCCTGGGCAAATACATGTACTCTGCATTTGTGTTTGAGCCTTTGCTTTATTAAGTGTGATTATTGCAAATAACTGCTGCAAATATTTTTTTAATAATTTACTTTTGTAAGGGGAGCATATCCTCTCTTGTCGTTTTGTAATTTATCGTAGTCTCGCAACTTCTGTTTTATGACACAAAATTCATCACGTTTTCATGAAAAATTCAGGACACAAGTACTATCACACTGATCTTACAGATCCTTACTACAGCAAACCGCTAATATGGCAATGTCAATTCATTCAATCCTGCAAAATATGGCTTGCCATAACACATGGAGAAATGGGCCTGCCTCTGAAGACATGGCTAAAGTTGACACCACTGGCTTTGATAGTAACATTTGGAACCGAAACACCAATGGCACCAGTGGGAAATATGGCACACAAGCAATAAATGATGCCATTCTGACAGTGAAAATCACTTGTTTTTTCACATGGAAATAATGTGATACTCTTTAAATTCGAGAGAGCTTTTCCTTCACCTCTAACATGAAGGGATCACTCTGAAAAGCGGGTGCTTCTAAAGTGACATTGGAGGGTGGACATTATTTCTTATCACCTCAGGTCAGTAAAGGATGTCTCGGGAGACCAGGAATTCGGAGTGGGGTGCGATTGGTCAGAGAGTGACCTGAGTGACCTTTGAGAGAGGGTGTCCATAATGATGAGAAGGCCTTTCTGAAGTGCTCAACGGCATGGGGAGTGCAGAACAGGCTTAATGATTCGGAGAGTTCATTACCTGACTTTAAATAGAGATCCTGATTGCATCTCTAATTAACTTGTATACCTGTGGTGGAATTTCAGTCGTCGGAAATGAAGACAATTTGCCCTTATCTGAAGTCTTATTTTAGCCTCACTGAAAATGTGTTGAGAGTGGATCATTTTTTAATGTAGTCTCTGGGTTTCTTTTCATGTGCAAACCTCTGTTTTTAGCCTATTAACTTCGAAAACCGATAAAGAGTGAAAATGTAATCCTGAAATGTGTGGAGTGTGAATTTGGAGTGGGGGGTGAGGCAGAGAGCAACCCGGTCAGACAGCCGTTACTCGTGAGGCGGCCTCTAGGAGGCGCCCCAGCGCAAAGGTGGTTTAGCAGAGCGTGCCCCTTTGTGCTGGGTGTATTAGTCCCGGCAGAGTGAAGAGAGCGCTGAGGTGAGTGTATTCCGAGGCCGGAGAGGAAGTATCCCTTGTTCAGAACCTCTGGCTCTTGTGCTCGGCGCCTCCATGACGCCTGGCGGGATTAATACGGCCTGGCAGTGCCTTCATTGCCCTTTTATTTCTATTCCCACAATATTTCACTTTGCTGAAAGGATGAGGGATGAGGGAGAGTTTCTGCAAGGGACTCACAGGGTTGGGTCGTTCGAGGTGGTGAGTGGGGGGGGGGGGGGGGGGGGGTTGTGATGGAAAAGCAGGGGTGAATGCACAGACACTCTTCCGTCTACCGGCTCCTCAGGTGGAGTCGCGGCAACAGCAACGGCGAGGATTTCGCCGCAGGAATAACCTTACGAGGTCGAGCAGCGGAGATATAAATCGATCGATGAGTCAATCAATAAACGTGACCACGCCTATACGCATGCAAGCGGCGTGCTTTGTGGGGCGAGAAATAAATAAGTCACACTCATGATAAATCAGCGAATGCCACCCGCTCGCCCCCCCCCCGGGGAATCAGTGGCTCTGTTGCGACTTTGGCGGTAAGTGTGCTGCTCACTTCCGGAAGAAAAGACCTAGGCCTGGCTCACTGGGCTGAATTATTACACCAAACAGGAACCAGAAGCAGGATTGCTATCCGAAGATATAAATCCGAAGCAAGAGGCTTGAGGCCAAACCAAATAGGTCCAGATAGCAACGGTGGGGCCTCAGTTGAACAAATGTGGAATTAAATGAAGGATAGAAAATCAGACCATGTGCAAGCTGATTGGTGATACTCCTTTGAGTCAGACAGACAGGCTGTGAGGAGAGTCAGATACAGATACAGATCCAGGCCAGGGCTAGGCCCCCGCGGCCAACTGACACACATTCGAGCCCATTTTCCAGCCCGTGCGAGGAGGCCAAGGAACACATACTCAACAGAACAGAGAGCACAGTGGGAACTTGTACTCTATTTTCTGACCTTGAGCGTCAGACAGGAAATCGCTTTTTTTTCCCTTCCTTTGATGTGAGCGAGTAGTGGGAATGCCCGGGGCTGAGATTTGGGGTAGAAGGTGTCATTTTGGTGTATCTAATTACATTGATCATGTGACAACAAGGACAGAGGCCTTAGCATTAGGCCTCATGGTGGCAGTCTGGCCAGCTTATGATTCGTTCTGGAGTTTGTCTCTGTTCCTGATCTTCAGGACTGTAGACAAGATTCATGGACCAGCTTCAGCCCTTGTGAACTCACACCTGATTGGTGGAAGATGGGGGGGGTGGCTGAAAATGGTTCTGTTTTGCCTCACTGTCTCCTTGCTGCTCTGCAGATTACAGTGCACACACACACACACACACACACACACACCTGCTCCTTGATGTCTTGTGCTGGGGCACGCCCAGACTTGAACAGTACAGGATCTTGATCTTAGATTGGCATGAAGTCATGTGATTGCAGGGCAGGGAGAGGACGCACTGTCATTAGACTTGATCTGTGGCCCTCTAATAGCCTCAAGTTACAGGCCTACATAGCCATACAGAGAGGAAGTGAAGAAGTAAAAGTGTGTGTGTCTGTGTGTGTGTGGGGGGGGTCTCTCTCTCCATATTTAGTGGGCGGTTGAATTATGGTCCCTAGGGGATGACTGGTTGAGGGACACACGGTTGTGGATTGCTGGTTGAAGGAGGATCTGTCAGACAAACTGATCTGTAAGACGTGCATTTGCAGCTTGGACTGGGGGCTTGGCTGAAAGCATATGATACGTGTCAGCCTCAGGCAGCACTCTCAGAGGCTGCAAGAGAATTCCTCCGCATTTCCCTCAGCCAGAATTTTTCCCTCTTGTTTTTTTCCCGCACATCATCCACAAAGCATCCCCAAACATAAATCTGTTTTTTCTGTCCCAAATTAACTTTCCAGGAGAAATGTAAAACAGCCCTGTAAGATTTCTTTAAACTTCTTTTTTCCCCCCCCATTACTTTCGCCCTCCCCCTCCCCCTCCCCCTCCCCCTCCCCCTCCCCCTCCCCCTCCCCCTCCCCCTCCCCCTGCCTCTCTCTCTCTCTCTCAGGAACTGTATCACATAGCCTATGAGAAGAAATTCAGTTGCAAAGCACATAAAGAGAACGGAAAGATTGGTCACGAAGGGAATTATTTTTCCCGCTAAAACTCGCTTTCTATCCTCTCTCCCTCCCTCTCTCTGTCACACACATATGCACACACGCACACATGCAAATGCACACACACATACGCACACACACGCAAGCACACACACAGACACATGCATGCACACGCACACGCACACACACACACCCATCCAGATATGCACAAATGTACATACATATACTTACACAGACGTACATTCACAGGAACTATGACACGTATAAACTCACACACAGGTAGAAACACCGTCAAGGTGCGCACCAAGGCAGAAGATGGCAGTAATGACTGGACTGATGTGCAGAGAATGCTGGCCCGATCCCATTACCTGTCTGAAGCCATTTGCTTTCAATAGCAGAACCACACTGCACAGCTAAACATAGAGGTCAACTGAGTCAACATTATGTAAGTTTCCATGATTTTTTTAGTGACTCTCTTCAATAAAGTCTGCTCCTTTGAAAGGTCTCGGTCCTGGACCATTAATAAATAAAGTTTTAAAAGCCTCAGACTGATGTTTATGGCAAACATTTGTCATGACACAATGTGCATCAGGCCTTTTTGGCATGCAAAGTTTGTTTCTGCAATGCCTCGCATTTCAAAATCCACTCCATTTTCATTAGAGGATTTATCAGCAAAATAAACAATTTTTCCCATCTTTTGCTCCGACAAATAGTGAGTTAAGAATGAACGAATAAAAATAACAGAAGCCCATTACAGCTCCTCTTGCTTTCAAAACCACTGCATATCCGTAGCAATTAGATGGCCTGGCACGTTGTATTTCCTATCTGATATACTTTAATGCGTTTACAATAACAATGCAGAGGGCTTCTATTTATCATCTCCCACTCTGACATTCTCCGATTCTCATCCTCTGACAAATCGGCGGAATGTTTCATATGGACGTTGTCGTGGCGACGGTTATAACGGGAACCCTTGTGAATACTTTCTCTCACTGAAAGCTGGGCACAACTATCACTTTTACACACTTTATTTAATTTTTATGTATTTTTTTTTTTTTGATTTACTGCTTATATAGGAATCCTAAGTCCATGTCTTTAGGCCTCATCTGGCTATCTGCAGGGTGTTTGAAGTGTTTTAAACTCGGAACAGCAGCTTAATCACCACAAGGCAGCGTGGCAACGCAATCATTGGGGGTATACAAAATGACATAAAAAAATGGATTGGCATGCACCAGGAATAAAAATAGCCAATTTTGCGATCGTGCCGTGTTTATAAGGCTGACGGTAACTTACCCTGTTCGTAAGGCTGACAGGTATTACACACAAACATACTAAGTCACACACATGCACGCGCACACACACGCACACGCACACACACACACACACACACACACACATGTAGCTCTAAAATACCATACTTTTTCTCCAAGGTAGTTATAGGTCTACCTCTGGAGCTGCAGGTGCGTCGATTCTCTATCCGACTCATGATGACATCAATTAAACATCTGAGAACTGAGCCATTAGACAATGCAGTCCTTCAGGTCCTTCAATGAGTACTGAAACCAAAACTAAATCGATCCGTCCACGTTCGAGCAGTCACAGCGCAGTTGTTTTTTCCTTCGCTTTTTCGTTTCAATCAGACAGGTAGCGTAGGTACAATAAGAGGGGCGCCCTCTGAGAAGACGCCCTGATTCCCCCTTTAGCAGGCAGGGGAATGAAAAAATGATGAACGATCAAAGCAGAGGATTTGATGAAATGTGACTTCCCTGGGCCCACGGAGAGCCCGCTGTTAGGGACTTGCTTTTATTGAGATGGAAACAAGAGCGGAGAGCTTTTCCATTCGGTGAAGCTTTTAACTAAATTTGATTCCCTCCCATCCCTACACCGCAGTTCTATCTTGTGTTCTCCAGTCAGGTATGACATTAACCCAGTCGGTAACAGGAGCGTAAATGAATGGCTTCCATTTACAAACAATCGAATCAAATGGAAAGTGTTGCAAGATTTACTGGCTCGGTTCACCCATGGCTAAAATTATGCATTCCAGGCAATGCATACTCAGTGCAACAGCATCGCTTTAAAATAGCCTCTTGTGTGCATGTCAATTTTTTTAAGCATAAGGACTTGAGGGAATTGTAGACATTATGCATGCATGTTTCTTTAATCATTAACTTGGCAAACCTGTAGATCACAGGCTTGTGGGTTTTTAACGTGAATGTCGGCGAAGACACCTGGCGCCTACGGCCGAAAGCGATGTTGACAGCGATCCGCCGCGGGTACGCACTGGCTTTATCTAGCGCGCTCCGCGTGGCTGGCTCTACGCAGTCCCGCCATCTCTGTGTGGCAGCGCGCCGGCTCGTGCACAGAGAAACGCTGTTTCGCATTTACGCTGCTGTCGGATCGACGGGCACGCACCGACGCTTCCCTCAATTAGGTTGAATTAGGAATGCCCACGGCGCTGCCAAACCTACAGCAATGCAACGTTATCGGAAAAGATTACTTCAACAATCAGGTTGACATCGGACATATCGTTTAGCATAACCGAACAACCCAAGCAGAGTCTGATAAAAATATTTGACATGGGACCAAATATTTAAGGCATCAGGTGAGAAAAGGATTGAGGTCCCCATTCAAATAAGTAGATTTCACAATTTGTCCCCATACGCACGCAGGAATCCTTTGTTCACTAGTCCGCAAAGATAGGCTAGTGTGTTTTTGCGGTTTTCGATTCACAAGACATGGCTGATCGGTTTATTATTTGAAGTTTGGTGGAAAGACCATAATGATACCTCTCTCGCTGGAGGTTTCCGTGTTGGAGCAGACCCAGGTTCTGATTTTTATTATAAATCCATGCAACATTGCTGGTAACTAAAGCTTATTCAAGCGTGACTGGTCACAAATCTGAGCAAATGAATACAAATTGTGATAATATATGCTAGTAAAGATAGGGGATGAAATGGCTGAAGCTTTTACATTTTGTAGTGCTGGATTGTCAATGAAAGTAAAGCTCATTGCTTCAGGGATGACATCTTACTTGCAGTTTAAGCGCACATCCCCCAGGCCCAGCCTCATGCTTTAACGGTATAAATGAACACAATCACGACACAATTACAGTACCAGTTGCTTTATATAGTGATCCCATTCATTTTTAATCACCCGACCCAACTCTCGCTTTATGTCTTCGAACCCACTCACACACTCACATTGACAGACCCACACACAGGCATCCAAACTTTGTCCAGCACCCCGCACTCTCTCCAGCGCCCCTTTGTCCTCCAAGCCCGAGTTGTTTTTACTCTCTAAAGCGGTAAGCGGGAATAAAAATCAATGAGACGCTGATCACTGCAGAGTCTTTTCAAAACGCAATTATCTCTTTCTCTTGCATGTTTTCCCCCTGCAGTTTCACACGGGCCCTGTCCTTTAGGCGCCCGAGAACTAGCTGTGTCTGGAGATCATTGATCCCTTCAGAGCCGCGAGGACTGTCAGTGGGAATATCGGCCTCGTCATGGAAACGCTGGTGTTCTCAGGCCCCCCCACCTCCCCCCCCGTGGAGCGGCGGGCTACTCTGCTGCTCATTCGATGCCTGAAACGCGGTGTTGGGGTTGGAAAGCAGACGTATTGGCAGGGGTGGGGATCAGGGAAGCGTAGCCAAATCTGCACACCCAAGTGGAAAGCGCTGCACCTGGAGTGGCAGCACCCACCATACAGAAATGGGACGGTCAGCAGTACGGTTACCATTGCAGATGGGTGTAATGACGTGGAGCTGTGGGTTAGTGTGTACCTGGTAGCTCTGACACCCACTGGCAGGGTTGAGGTGGGTTGTAATTAAGGTACACAAATATAACTGTATATTCTGTATTTTCCATTGACATTCATACAGGTACTAGTGGAATTAAACACTGCACTTACAGTGCTCATGCAATTATGTTGCCATATATCAAATAATTCAATATTTTAGCAGGCTGTATTATAATAAGGGGTGAGTCATAGAATAAAATGATTCCCCTATTTAAAAGGCTCAGACATTTTGGGGAACACTGACTTACACAGTATCACGCCAGTGCAGACTAGGCCTGGTAAATTAATATTCGATATTCGAATATTCCTCGAATATGAAAAAAAAGCTGCATTCGAATATAAAAAAATACTATTCGATTATTGGGCGTGGCTTCCGCTCAGTGTACAAAATATATATTTTTATTGGATCAGAGAAGTGCGCGCTGCCCTCTTCCGCTGTGTGTGTCCCTTACTGGCCTATGTAGTGAGCGAGCGAGTCACGTGTCATACAAGCCCGCTACAACACTTTGAACATGGCTGAAAAGGAACCAGGCACAACACAAACCGGGGATTGTAAAAATTGTAAAAAAAAAAAAAAAAAATGACGTTCGAATCTGAAAATTAACATTCGAAAAAAATAATAAAATGCAGCGTCTCTTTATCGCAGATAAAAGTGTCTGTCTTCCTTTCAACTTGGGTTGTGTTAAACCAAAAATAAATTTCTCATTTTAGCGTCTCCTCTGTACGGGTCATTGCTATGCTTGTACTGGACGGACACGGCACTTTCATTTAATAGCAGATTGAAAATCAAATGTATAGGCATATTCGTCGAGCTGAAAAGAGCCAATAATTCAATAGCAGCAGCATGGCAGAGTGTTTCGGAAACCAGCTCAGCCGCGGAGAGAGTGATTAGCACTCCGAGCAATCTAAAAAGCCCCGTTTGGAAGTACTTCGGTTTTTGGTCAGTGAATGGCAAAATTGTGGAACCTCGAAACAAAGTTGTATGCAAGCTTTGTAAGCTACGTTAAACGTTAAAACTATGCTACGTTAAACGTTAAAACTATGCTGATCCCAGTTCCCTCTCCAAAAGGTCAAAGATGGTACTTTTCTGTTTTTAATAGCACTTTATTGTAAATGATCCCTCAGGATCAATTCTTTTTAGTAACATTTCTCGAAATTGTGTGCCTTCATTTTATTCAAACAAAAGCATTATAAAAGTGTGTATGTAGATTTTAAAAGCCATCTCGAATGTTAACGTTTTTTTTTTTTAAACTTGACTGCGTTCATGTTTATGTTGAAATTAAATGTACCTATACTAGTTATGCGTCTCGTTGTATTGGTGTGTCCTCTTGTGAACCTAACGCGCAATAACACAGCCCGAAAGTTGGTCAAATTGTAACATTTTAAAATTGTAATGGATATTCGAATATATTCGAACTTATGTGTTTTTTCAGAAGGAATATTCGAATGTGATTTTTGGCCAATGTTGACAGCCTTAGTGCAGACCCAGCAGTTTCCAGTATATGGAGTGCGGTAAAAGAACTACAGATCGAGTGAGTCAGCAAGTGAGCAAGGAAGTGAGTCTGCCAAGCATTTTTTTTTCAAATTTTTTCTCTCTTTCCCTCTGACGGAATTTCCATCCAGCCTAAATTTTCTTTCGCTTCTCTTGTTCATGCTCTGGCAGACGGTCAGATTTTTTTGTGTTTGGCCGGCTAGCCCACTGCCAAGCCAACGAGATGGGCCTCAGGGGTCTGTCGGCCTCTGGAGGGAAGACTTTGATACCCTCGCTCCGAACTCCCGCCTCCTGTCAGGCGTCGCATTCTGCCCCGGCTTCGTTAGCGAGCGTGACCGCTGTCTGCCCGTCTCCCGGGCCCGTCTCTTTGCGATGCAGATGCGTGCACACGTCGACAAACAGGAAAGGCGATGAAGCAAAGCTGGCCTCGGTGGAGAAGATGTCCCGGCATTGCCCTTTGTGAACTGTGGAACATCAACACATCTGCTGCTTGTTATATGTCAGGTCTGCTCCTAAGATGTCTTACTGAGGAGTTGTAACAGGCGTGAAACTCGTGGCGTGAACCTCGCAATCTCTCCGGAATGAAGGTGAGCATACTGTATACAGGAAGTATGCTTGGGGAGCAGAGATGATGAGGAGTCAGTGCACTATGCCGTTTCGCTGCATCCTCGCCGTGCCCTCATAGAAGCCTTTTGTAATTTCTCTGACAAAAGCAATAACTGGCCACGTCTCAGACGAGGACAATGGAAGCAGCCTTTACCTCGCAATGAAGAAATAATGTTTTGCCTTTCGGGAAACGGCGGGAAAGGTTACGTTGCTTTTTCAGGTCTCTTACACATACACAGGTTACAGTAGAAACGCTGATGAAGACTTTCCAAACTTCCAAAAATTTCCTTATGAAAATGGAGTATGCTCCAATTTATGGTAATGAAATACATTATCAGGATATTATCAACGGATACATTATAATATTTTATTTTAAAAATACATTGTTTTGAAAAATACTGTATGTATCATATTTTCTAAGACGTACGTGTATTTACGACATTGCTTTATTCCGTTTTTATAAGGGCTCCCACTGTGCCACAATTCCAATTCAGTGACTGCAATTAGTTGACCACTGCAAGCACCAGCCCCGCATTTAAAGGCAAACTTTAAAATAATGTTCTGACCTGAAAAGCAATTTTGATCTGTTGGTCTCTGACTTCAGTTTTCACTGAGACAAAAGATTTCAGTGATGTCACTGGCCAAGAGCCCGGTTATATCAAAAACACGCTGACCTCACTATTTGCGACCTTGTTCTTCCCTGTGTCTGGCTGCTTTTGTTGAGGCAATGCAGCAAAGCGTTTGTCGCATGCTATATTGCTGCAGCCGTGTTTGACAAAGCTGCCACGTTTCCTGAATCTCTGCTAGCTGCATACCATAAGGGAAATTGGGTGACGTCTCCAAGCTAATGAAAAAGAAAGAATCTGACTTCAAAGCATGTTCTCTCTCTCTCTTTTCCTCTCTCTCTTTCCTTCTTCCCCCTTTCTCCCTTCACAGGATGAGATGTTTACTTTTTCAACGTGGTGTCCGACAAAGGAAAAGTCAATAATGTTGGATTTTAGCGTCTTACTGCGTCACTGCAGACATCCATTTCATAAAATTCAAACAAAACGAACATTAGTTAAATTGAACAGCGGGAACTCTCACTGGAGCTAATTAGTAAGAGTTCTATGCTGGAGGACACAAGAGCCTTACGCCAGTTGGGATTTGAACCGATGACAGTGCTGCCACAAAAGCTCACAACTGCAGTGCTCCAGATTGCATCCCGGCTCCTCCAAACCTCACACATTCCAGTACAGGAGCATCATCAGTACTGGCATTGGACATGCAACCTAGAGGAAAGGCCTACAAAGATGAAAGCAGACACACAGCGCCTTATATTTAGCTCCCTCTGTTTGTACTCGTGTCCGTAGATCCCCCTAGTAGGAATGGGAGTAGGGGGGGGGGGGGGGGGGAGTGGAAGATTGCGCACATGTGGTCTCTGATCTACATGTGTAATCTAAACAAGCCCAACAAGCAGAAGGAACCAGAACACGAAAGCGAATGCAATGTAGCAATCAAGCTAACCTCAAGCCAAATGATTCGGGGAAAAAAGGAGGAAAAAAAGCCACAGATGGTTTTAAATCTAGGTGCTCTCTAAAGTACCGTGACTCTGCGACTGGGTGAATCATTTCTCTGCCTCTCAATCTTTCTGTCTCTTTCCCTGAGAATTTACTGAGATCCCGAAGATGCGAGCCCCCAACCCCACCCAGCGCACACCCTGCTCCACCCTGAACCACCAGTCACTATGCAATAAATTACAACCTCCTCCACAAGCAAACTCACCACAGAGCCAAATTAGAGGGTTTACAAGTGTAAAGAATGTTACCACCTGCATGTTTAACCTGAGTGTTGAGTGGCCTGTCATTATACTTCTACATCACTGCGCCCCAATTAGCCTTATGTGCACTGCCACTGTCCAACAAATCCTCAGACATGCACAACTGCACTGTCAACTGACAATGTTTACTGTGAAATACGTTTTACTGTGTTGTTTCTATTGTGCTACTTTCAATTAGCTTAATGATATAGAGTACCACATAGTTTTACCAGTGCTGCAAACATCAATCTATACAGTGTGTGAATTGTGAAGAAAACAGATGAGGGGGTGGGGGGGTGTTCTTAAAGTTGTGCACATATACACACACACACACACACAACACATGCACGCGCACTTTACCTGAATATGCAGAACTTCTTGCCATTACTAGCTATAAAAACATTCGTTTTAAAAATGAGGCGCAGCTTCGCCGACGCTTTCCTTCTACAACAACAAAAACGACACGTGACATGGCCGCGCTAGGGTGGGACATCTTACGACACTTCCACAGTACGGTTGGAAAATAGTATGGAGGATATTTCTTGCGTGCTGCACGTCGTGTACTGAACAGTGCACATTAAACGCACACATCTGCCAGTGCACTGTACACAGGTGACAGGATGCAGTAGATAGGGCTCTGATTCGGACACAGATCAGAGTACTTGACGGTTCACGGCAATTGTTGGGGGAAAACCTGAAAACAGAGGGGAATAACGTCTATTCAACTGAACGAGATTGCTATGAGACGTGACAACAAATCCCTATATGAATAAAAAAACTAACACGAAAGATATGACTTGTAATATATACTGTATAACTAAAATGTCTTCCGATTACGTTACATCATTACCCAGCATCGAGTGGGCGAGATTCAATGCAAAATTAGATTTCACTGGTCTGGCGGCATGGCCCTTCGGTCTTCCAGTGAAGTTTCCTTGCCTCCAACATGTCAGTGTGGTACTTCATAAACTACACATTTATTTGCTACATATTGCTATTGAGGAGTGTAAAACAGATTGCACTTACGTGCTAGCTTTCGTTAGCATGTTTAGCCTATCCAGTTTTCCGTTATTGTTAGCATTAAGCTAATCGATAGTTGAACAGCAGGTAAGATAACTATTGTTGTTTCATTATTGAGGAATTGGTGTTGTGTTGTATTTGAAGTTGTATGCACGTGATCATCAGTAAACATGTAGGCTAAAATTGACCATCAGCCTCTGGCTGCTTCTTTGAAAACAGTTATCAGTTATGCTATTTCTCTAGGTAGGCTACATTTAATTAGGGCAGATTAAGCACAATAATCGGGCACTGGCCCGATTGGGACAGTGAGCTCTCGAGTTTCAGGCCATCGTTATTGTTGAACCCTGTAGTTACAATTTTCCATATTGTGTATGAAGATTATTTACCTGTTAGGAAGTGCTTTCCGCAGACATACTGTAAGCGTGTGGAAATGCAGGATCCCATAGCTCTCCTTCCTGGTGCTCTGTCCTAATAGCCTGTAGCCACAGGGCTCTTCTCTTGAGATCTTTAATCGGACATGTGCAAATGTGCAAAATACAAGCTGGGGTAATTGCATCCCATATTCATACAGTAGATACATACATAGGCTACATACACACATAGGCTACATACATGCATACGTACGTAGGTATACATTCATACATGTACACTGATGTTTATTTAGTCTATTTAAATGCAATGTTCAAGGATCTATGTAATGGGGCGTGACGTGTGAGGTGGGAGGAGCCAAACGCAGCAAGGGGAATCATTAAGCCCTTAGGCCACTAAGGCGGGATACCCCGCAGATAAGGGAAGGAGACAATACAAGGAACACACAACGCTACTAACCGGCTAACTGCCAATCGCCCAGTAGAGCACAAAGACAGGGATCTGAACAGCCGGAAATAAACACGCGCCCTGTCTCGGAAACGAGACACAACGGGCGGGAGCGTAAAAACAACATAAAACACAAACAGACACTGCAAAAATAAAACGAGTGTGAGAAGGCGAGAGGAACAGATCCAACGTTCCGTGGCTTAAAAACATGCAGTCACACGCAAACATGTCCAACACCATCAACAGAAATCCCTGAGACGAATTGCACCGAAGGACGAACAGAACTACAGTTCCGAACCATCGCCCACATCTCCTATCCACGGAGAAGGAAAGCACAAACGATGAAGGACAGCTGCACCTTAACCAAAGGCTAACCTGACTAACACAAGCATAAACCCTGCCTCTCAGACAGGAGAAAAGTAACGAGGCGAACAGGAACAGATAATTAACGTTCCACGGCTTCAAGGCTCGCAGTCACACGCAAACATGTCCAACATCATCAACAGGTATCCCTGAGACGAATTGCACCGAAGGACGAACAGAACTACAGTTCCGAACCATCGCCCACATCTCCTATCCACGGAGAAGGAAAGCACAAACGATGAAGGACAGTTGCACCCTAACCAAGGGTTAAACAGACTAACAAGCACAAGCCCTGCCTCACAGACAGCAGAAATGTAACTAGGCGAACAAGAACAGAAATTTAACGTTCTATGACTAGTTAGATAAGTGCGCAGTCCAATGCAGCAAACGTACCTGGGCAAACACCCGATCTCCCAGGAGGGAGAGACATTTACAGGCGAGGCGACGGAACACCGTCGTCCCAAAACTTACTAACCAGAGACTACGCAAACTAGCTCAACCACGCGCCCTAGCTTCTTAATAAGGAGAAGGATAACGAGGCAAACAGGAACAGAGACTTAACGTTCCATGGCTACTTAAATAAGTATGCAGTCTAATCCACAAGACTCACGCACACTTAATCACATAAGCGCCCTGGCCTCTTAATAAGGAGAAAGGTAACGAGGCAAACAGGAACAGATACTTAACGTTCCATGGCTACTTAAATAAGTTCGCAGTCTAATGCAGCAAACATACCTGGGTAAACACCCGATCTCACATGAGAAACATTTTACAGGTGAGCCGACGAGCACCGTCGTCCCAAAACTTACTAACCAAAAGACTCCGCGAACTTAAATAAACACAAGCCCTAGCCTCACAGTAAAGGAATAAGTAACAAAACCCCGACTCACAACAAAGGAGAACGCAGTCTATGAGAAGGAGACAAAACAGGAAATAAACGTACCAAGCTACTAACTGGCTTACCGTAACCCGGAAATCAGTAGAAGCTAACACGCCAGGTCTCTCCATAAGAAAACCATTTACCGGCGAAAAGGAACAAAGAACAGCTACTCTACACTTCGACAAGCTAAGCAACCCAGCCGAAGCGAAACGCCAGATCGCCTATGAGACGACATGCACCGCGAGGCGAACAGAACCACAGTTCCGACCATCGCCCAAATCTCCATACACGGAGGAAAACGCACACAGGCGAACTAGAGCAGAGATTTTACAGTCCCAAACTTCTACGAGATAATCCACTGGTAAGCCAGCAAGAAATAAGCCCTGCCTCACCAAGAGACGTTAAAAATAGGCGAGTAGCCACAAATGGTACGAGAACTCACAGCCAATAATACACCACAGTACATAACAATGAACAAACAATTAATGTCGAAGCCCCGAACGAAGGGAACGGTAGGCTTATATAACTCTCAGGTGACCACGCAACAGGTGTAAAAGCTTAACCAGAAACTCCCCCAACTCAGCAGGGCGGAGCAAGCATCTACCAACAGGGCAGCGCCCTCGCGTGGCCACCAAGGAAAACGACCGCATGGGACAACAGGGTCCAAAACCATGACAATCTGTGGATAGTGCATATGAACACCTGTAAAATAGGTGAATGAAAATGTAAATGAGAAATGATCACCAAACACTGTATTTTCAATGCAATGTTTTTCAATCACAAATTGTGGGGCTCACACACTGTATCATGGAGCGGCCCATTCACAGTTAGCAGCGAACATGTGAATGTCATGCAGTTTACCTCTTCTGGAGTCAGCTTTTTCCATGCCCATGTTTTTTTCAGGGAAGAAGCTTACTAGAATATACCCCCAGTCATGTAACATAAGGGGAGCTCTAGACCACATACACTGCATCCATTTTAAATGAAACTGAATTTCATTAAAAGCTCTGCAACTATGCCCTGTTATTAATTCAGCACTTCAGTACCGCTTCCTCTCTGAGAAAAGGCCTATCGGCTTTATTCAGCTTTCGAGTAGCTCATCCAAACCGAGAATTTATTCTGCTGTATATTGCAAGTACATTTATTGTTCCATGTGTCTTTCCTAGGCATTACTAAATATCAAATATTATAATTCCCTTCAGGTGAGAGAGAGAGAGAGAGAGAGAGAGAGCAATGTGAAGGCTGAAGGGAGACAAGTGCTTGGCAACTACAGCAGCAGCACGATCGAGTGGCGGCCGCTTTGAGTCCGCATTGTTCTGTTTCTAAGCAGCCAAATGGCATAGGAACTATGGGAACCTAAACGAGGTCCGACTCCACAGTAGCCACACTTAACTCACGCCATAAACTCACGACCTTTGACCGCAATCAGAGATGAGGGTCCCTGATGTTCCCACATGGTGTAGGGGATGTTATTCCCCGGTCACGGGGCAGTCGAGCGGAGAAGTCGTGCGAGTTCTTTATGGGTGATCAAGGAGGGAATGACAGCTTTAATGTTGTCTTTGTTCAAGTGTACTGAATTATTAAATTTTGTTCGAGTAAAGATAAATAAGCAAGTGGGGCCTGTGAGTGCACTTCCCCCAGCCTAAATTACGGGAGTCTTACACTTCAGTCGCACTCCCACACAAACACTTGGGAATCGGCGATATAAACCAACTGCTATCTGACCGTCACATTGCAGTATGCGTCAATGTTGACCTGTTTGTATGTGAGGGAGAAGTGAATAAAAATACATAAATCTCTCACCACCCCTTACCAATTGTGCAGCCTCGGTTGATTCCCCCTGCGATTTGCATAATTGTTCAAAGAAGAAATAAGGGGCTTTATTCTCGAAGCAGATGTTTTTCTGCTGAGAAGATTTAGTTCTCTCAATTAGCGAGATGGCGGCATCCCTCCCGTTAAATTTTTCACGATGTTTACGCCTCCCTTTTTTAACTCGGGGAAAGATCAAGGCGAGGGTTTCAGAATAAGGATTTGACAACAGAAAGGCAGGCTTTGGAAGCTCTGCCCAAAGTAATTAATTTTTTCCCTTGTTTTTAAACCCCATAATCTCCCAGGTTCTTGGATTTGGATTTGGTTTGTGCGAGTGGTTGAGGGGGCACCATCACCCAACGAAAAGGAGAAGAACCCTACCTCTGATGTCCGTGAGCAGACACAATGCAACATTAGTATTCATAAGAGACCGTCCACCAATAGGATCGTTTCTGTCTGACTTTCCATGGCTGGTGTTTCGGATGGTAATTGACATTCTCCAGACAAGATCAGTACCGACCCGGAAGAATTACATGGGACCATTTAATCCAGTGACACTCCATGCGGCATCATCTGTAATTCTCCGAGTAATTACCCGCCGGGTGAAAAGGGCCTGACTCCTTATTGAATTCATATCAAATGAAATTTGAACGCCGGCAGAATTGTTCTTGCCACAGTTGTCTTGTGAAACTCGGAGACTGGTGTCTGATCCTCGGCCTCCCACACCATGCCTAGGTGACATGTGCGTCTGCTCTTCCTGGCCCGGGTTTGATTACTCTGTTACTCTGTAGAAAGGTCTGCGAACTCACTCTCCGCCGCACCAGGAACCTTTCTCTCAATCAGTGTAGCAAAAACCCCTCTCTCTCTCTCTAGCTCTCTCTCTCGGTATCTCTCGCTCTCTTTCTCACTCAGTGCTTTAAGCTGCTCTACGCTACAGATGTAGCTAAATGATCACAGTCTTACAGGTCATGTGATCTGCTGCATTGCAGTCATTGCATAGCTAGCTAACATGGATACCACATACTGTGTACCCTTTCCTTCCTACACGGGAGAACTGGGGCATGTAATGACATGCAGAAAGTATGAGAAATCGTGCCAGGAGCATAAATATTACGTTTTTTTTTCATATGTTACATTACATTAAACTCAAATATTTTTTCACTGTTTTGTAATCACCCAGTGTGATTTCTTTCGCATCACAGGACCATTTAAAATCCCACGAGGATTGAAATCCGTCAAATGTTCACGATCACTGCACAGACCAGCCCCATCCAACCCACGTGACATGTGATAATTTTGATAATGGACAAGACAACAGTTGTGGCTAAATGTAGTTCTAGGCTGAGTAGCCATATCAGTCTGACAACAAATAGCTGTCATTACAAATAGTAACAAATCAGGTAGGTGTGGCTAGGAGTAACACAGTCACCCACATTTGCATGAGAAGAAGTCAGACATAATCCTGCAACACACATGTTTCAGAGTCTAGTCCTGAAGGGCTGCAGTGTCTGCTAAAGAATGTGTACAACTTGTTCTCAATGCCGTAATTGGCTGCTGATTGAAAGGAGACCACTGATACCTGCAGAACCCGTGGCCCTCCAGGACTTTGTCGCCCCTGCAACAGATGCCCTTGTCAGAGATGAAACCCAGTATTTGATTACTGGTACGTTCAACCATGAGATCTCATATGTTTGTATATGCATCCAAGTTGATGGTTAATTAAACATGGAATGAGCAAGATTCCCAAGTTGTGTTCTTTCTCATCAACATGCAAGATGGAGAGCCCAGAAGAGCCATGCATAAAATCATTCATTGACGTTATTCATTTTTCTCCCTGAAAGAGTAAATGCTGATGTTTTTTTCCACGAGAGCCATCATTTACACAGTACTAACTGGAGTTTCTTGCAGCAGGGAGAGGGGGGGGCTTGAATCTGATTATTGAAATATTCAATCTTGGACGCCATTTGAATATCAAATTATCTGAAATGGACATCCTTAGTGAATATGTACTGAGCGTTTAGGCTGTGTCCCAGGTAAGACGTGCTGCTGATTACATAGTGGAGTAAAAGTAAAATGGTGCCGTTAAAAATACCCTCAAAGCCTCACAGTACAACCCCCTCTTAGGTGGTTTTATAATACAAAAGATCTTAGCAGGCGGCCCATAATGTACGACTCTTCGATACAGTTATTTTAATTTTACACCGTACAGATTGTATAATACCTGTATCCAGTAGGCCTAGTCTAAGAAATTCAGTTAAAAATATATTTTTTTGAGTAGAGCAATTTAGGCAGATTTGAACAGGCTCTTGCAAAGCCATTGCGTTTTGATGCATTTCTTTTAACAGAAGTTGGAGGGAGAACTCATCTTTCAGAGCCCTATTCCTCATAGCTGGCTAGCTGCGCTAAGTAATACCCAGAACAGTTCATATGCTAGTTCATATGGTCCATATTTAGGGGGTTTCCGGGTTTTACTGAGCACAGCTAACTGAGTTATTCGCGTAGGAGGAACAGGGCTCCGGTGTTGTTCTGCTGTGAGCTAAGTTCCTGTCCCCCATCCCTCTCTCGTCATCATGTGGAGTTTGAACGACAAATTGTACAGCTTGTGGAAAGAGTGGCGAGGGCTGCATCTCCTGTTTGGCTATTGTCAAAGGTGCTTGCTGCGTTACAAAATTTGTAACCTGTGACCTTCACGACCGTAGACAGTCCTCACAACACAAGTTCATCAGGCTTGTAGACTGGTGTTATTCTTTGATTTTGCACTTCTATTTTACTTCTTCTGCGCTTCTGTTTTACTTGATTTGAGCCCCAAGGTATAATGTTTTAGTCATTAAAGTAATTTCACCCATATTTTTAACTATGAATTCCACTGACGCATCACCTGGCATAGCTGCCACATCAGTTACTGTGCTACACAGGTAAAAGAAGCTACAGCAATGACTCATAAAAGGCATAAAATCCTTTTATGACTCATTTTGCTAAGTACATGGGCAGGAGGGGGCGGAGAAAAATATAAGAGACTCAATGTCTGCTTTGAGAATAACTTCTTCGAATGAATGAATGCACAAATGGATTCAGAATCGCTTTTGTTGCAACCCCTCCATCCCCCACCGGCTTCCTTTCAGTTAAACCTAGATTGGGGAACAGTGGCTGCAGTCTGTAACGAGCCTGCGCCGGTATTGTGGCAGTCGGCCTTCCCTCCACTTGGGGGCGACATTCCCCCGCTCATCTCGTGAGCCGAGACGGCCGCGGGCCACGGCTGTCCACTCGGCCTGTCAGCCTGCGTAAATCCGCCTCAGTAAAAACAAACGCTGGATTGAAATGTCACGAGTGTATCTCAAACTGCCAGCGCATTAACCTCTCACCCACGGCGTCCCGCTCCCCGTGGGCCCGGGCTGAACTCCATTGATTAAAAACACTAGCAGGTTGCAGGAGATCTTGCTGCGGAAAAAAACCAAAAAAAAAACAGGCAGCATAAGCAAACAAGGGCTTTTTAGCCCCTCGAGCGCAGAAGTGCTGGGGAGAGAGAATGACACAGAGACGGAGAGCGAAGAGTGGGGGGGGCGCAAGGCAAGCGCGCACAAGTCGTGCGGTCTCCATTAGTTTCGCCGTCGATTCGCGAGGGAATCCATGAATGGACGGGTTCAATGCCGGGTGCGCGCGCATCCAGAGCGCTTTATTTACCCCTGCTTCGATCGCGGCGCAAGTCGCATTTAAAGTGCGGGTGCCGTCGCAAAGATCTTTATCCCGTCGTTCATTTTCAAAAGACCCCGGACTCGCCTGTCAGGAGTGCCACTGCGACAGCTTGCCATTCGTCCGGGGGGGTATTCCACTCGCCGGACAGATATTCGGCTCATCGTTCCTGAAATTCCTGTCATTTGTGAAGCGAATGCCGCCCGATCAGCTGCCTCGTTATGAACACTGATGACGTCATGTGGCCAGAGAGAGAGCGTCCGCAGCGTAGACGCCAGCACCCGAAAACCTTCCTTTATCGAGCGCGGCCGCGCCAGACGTCGAAGCAAACGGGATGGGAAGAGGCTTTAGAGCCGATACAACCCCCTCACTGGCCCTCATTTTGTTCCTGTTTCGGAAACCCGGAATTTTGATGGAGTCCTTCGGCGCGTTTTCCACATTTTTTGTGTGTTCCGCGACACCGCGTTGGGAAAACCTGGGGCCCCCTCACCAGAGCACTGGAATGGCTGTCAGCGCAGCGCATTACAGGGTGGTTTGTGGTGCCCAGGGTTCGCGGGGAATATCAACCTAGCAGATGGTGCGGTGATTAATTAAAGCACCAGACCTTAGCGGTCGCAAGTTCGAATCCCAAGCGGGATGCTGTTGTTGTACCTTTGAGCGCGGTACTTCAATTGCTTCAGTAAATAACCCAGCTGTGTAAATAGGTTTAGCAGAATGTGCAGGTTGCGAGATTTAAGCATTAAATAAGGAGGTGAAGGGGTACCTTCTAAGCAATTAGGCAATGCATCTTTATCAATGCCATTGCATCATATTCTTGGAAGGCAAAATTGATTTGAAATTCAGCTAATATACACTGATGGACAGAATGGTTAATTTATGGTTTAGAATGGTTTAGAATTGATATTCTGTGCCTCTACATCTTGTTATATATTCAGCTGCCATTTGCGTGTGCTGTTGGCAGTAACAGTCTGCAGTCACCATATATGGTTTACTGCTGCAGTGACTATAGTAACTCACACTGAGGCATACTTTCTCTGGGCTACTGCCATACTGTCCTAATCTAAACCTGCAGTGACTATAGTAACTCACACTGAGGCATACTCTCTCTGGGGTACTGCCATCCTGTCCTAAACTAAACCTCCCTCATCCAGACTATCGAACAGTGTATACAAGCCTGTATCACATGGTCACTGTTAATCCACTGGCACACATGAACACACTAATGTATTCCATACACACACGCACGCACGAGCACACGCACACACACACACACACACACACACACACACACACACACACACACACACACACACACACACACACACACACACACACACACACACACACACTGCATTAGGGTCCCTAGTAATTGCACAAAGCTCTGGCCACCTAAATGTGTACATACCAATACATATGATCACATAGTCTCATTATATAAAATTACATAAAAGCATAGACTTTGAGGGAATTGTCTTAATTGGGAAACTTCCATCTTATCTGGTTGCGAACAAGATAAAAACAATTATAAACCTTATTCGCATTCATCTCAATCCCAATTTAAATTTTTGCAGTTCCTGAGACCAGAAGAGACCATGGCACAAATTCACAACCGCGCTCCATGATCGTGTAACTTCCGTCAAAACGAGTCGAAGGTTGGAGTTGGATTTGGATCAGGTCACCTTTGAAAATGTTTTTGTCTCGATGGTTTTTGCCTGGCTAAATAAAGGATTGAACAAAAATAGATAAAAGTTGCAAGCACCTAAAAGACAGCGAATGAAAAATGACACCTATTAGTACTGTATTCCTATGGATCTACAATCCGCAGATCTCTATTAGCTCTGACCTTGGATAAGCTAAGTCATAAACCTTCCTTGTGGTGGGTCAGGAGACAGGACAGAAGTGTCTAGCAGTGCAGAAAGATATACTGGTTTGTGGCAGCAAATCGGGATATAACCTGGGATGACTGCTTTTTGCTGAGTGAATCATGAAGCCATCGGGAGTGAGTGTTTGGGGGCGGGGGGGCGGGGGGGAGGGTGTGGTTCTAAGAGTGGGTGTGGGGTGATCAGGGCTTGCACTGGAGGAGTGTAGAAACTCGAGCGTATAAGACATCCCCTCTCAGTCTCTCGCGTGTACCTGTAGCGAGTGGGCTTCCGCAGAGTCGATAGGATGGGCCTGTCACATCCAGAGCTGGCGTACAGGAGCGGATCAGAACCTCTGAGGACGCGATGCGGGCCCGATAGGCCCGCTTGGAGAGGGGGCCGCCCGCTCCCTGCGCCGCGCCGTGCCAGAATCAGGTCACGCTCGCCCCACGGTTTAGGTGGCTCCGCTCGGCGACCGCGACAGAACCATAAATCACCCGCCGTGAGGTGTGTTTACTTGGGGGCAATTACTCCACCATATGTAACGGCTCACGCCGTGATGAATTAGTCGCCCTGAATAGGTATTCCTGAATGACACTGTCACATGGCGCGCGGCGGGTGCGCGTTGCCGCCCCGGGGTGGACGGGGCGCCGCTAACCTGACGCGCCGGAGAAAGGCGCTATCCGTCTCTGTCACCGCGGCCGGACGCTGAGGTGGTTGGGATGGGGATGGATGTCTGTAACGAGCGTTTGAGAACGTCGGGTTCGGATGACGGATGCCAGTCAAGCCGTATGGACGAGCCTTGCGGAAATTTGCCCTGAATATAATATTTAAACACAGAAAAAAAAGTAAACTACACCTCCCCTTGCCCTCCAAACTGCCCTCTATTTCCAGACGCCCCTCGCAAAAAACCCATTCGGCAGGAGGTAAGCGTGCTGAAGAGCAGACGACACCCAGCTCTGATTGGCCCCTCTGTTCTTGGGAGTCCGAAGCGGCAGAGGGGCGTTCTCCATTCCAGCAGCAGCAGCAGCTCTGCTGATATCATCTTTGCAGACGGTATATAATTTATAGGACAAGACCCGCCTTGGGCCGCTCCCTCTAAGTGCCGGAGTTCCCGCGGTGGTGTTTAAGCCCCTGTGTCTCTTTGAGACGGATCGCCCCCGTCCCTCTCTGGCGCTCTCAGCCCTGACGGCGGCGGGGGTCGTTGTGTACGGCCGGTCCGCGCCGCGCTTGGCTGCCCGTTAACGTCCGGTAATGGTCACGCGGTCGCAAGCGCGGCCACGCCTGCATTCGTAATGGGGGAGGTCCTCTCGCTCGCCCGCTCGGGCGAAGAGGGAAAGAGTGAGAGAGAGAGAGAGAGTGAGAGAGGGGGGGGGAAATGAAAGAGAAACAGAGTGAGGGAGAATGAGAGAGAGAGCGAGAGACAGAATGTGAGAGAGAGAGAGCGAGAGAAGGAGAATGAGAGGGAGATAGGCAGCCTTGTCGTCTTCTGAAATGAAAATGTTTTTCTTTCCCATTGTGCAGTGCAGCCGTGCAGAAATACATGCACTCTCCATGTACAAGCACGCAGGAGAGCGAGAGGAGCGGAGAAACAAGTCGTAATAACACCGCCGAAAATAATTGCCCATCGACTTGCACTCATTCTGGTAGGCGAGCTGAAGAGAACTATTACGGACTTGGACGCGCTGTGGATGGAACGGAGTGTCGTGATTTTTCACGTTGTGACATTTAAAAACTATGCATATGACTGATTATAATGTGAACGGAAGGAAGACAAAAAATCCATATTTAAATCAGGGGTAATAGTGACTATTGTGGGCGCGGGGATGAGAGAAAAGCACTAGAAAGTCGATCGATTGACTGCAGTTCCTTCTGTTGTTTCTGCACCTCCTCCCACGAGCGTCTCCGTCTCTGGTTTCTGAAAGGGGAGCCAGAGTTCTTCTAGTCCAGGCACGTCCTCTCCTCCCGCTGCCAGCTGGAACCCAGGCCCCCAGTATGAACTCAGATCCCTGCCCAGACAGAGCAGATGCAAGGCTGGATTCAACGTGTGAGCCGAAGCCCGGTGCGTACGTGGAAGTGTGTAAAAATGAGGCCGCATCCTGTGGATATGGGACCCAGCATGACTCCCCTTTATAGACGCCAGGGGTGTGGGAGACTTAGTTCATACAGCTCAGAGAAAGGTAGCTTCAGTGTGATGCTTCACGTTTAGTCACTCACCGAAAAAAAAAAAAAATAATTTTTCCCTGCTTTGTGACAAAAAAAAAGCAACCGTCACACTGAGTAATTGGCTCAAATTGCTGCGCAGGAAGCATTTCCTGGTAATTCAGGGCCTGTAAATGAAAGGGTGCTTCGAGTGCATAGTCTTTGACTATGAAGTTTATAAAGTTATGACGGTGAGCTTTTCTGCCTAGTTTCTAGACTCCCGACTGCCTGGGACTGAGGAACATTGTGACGCATGTGCTTCATGCATTGATAGACAGGTACAGAGAACTGTTTCCTCTCTGATCTGGCCATGGAAAGGTCAGCTCAGCATGATGTGTGCTCCATTTTACCTTTGCTGTTTTATGGTGCAATGGCACAGCACTACCTGTGGGGGCACTAGAGAGATTTTGAATGTCACTGCGACAGTTCACACCCTGGTCCTGGCTTCCGTCTGACGTGACTTGATGCCATGGTTACAACAGCTCACAGACTGAGGCTCAAGCCCTTGACACTGGCCCTGAATGACCCTCTTATTTCCCTTGAGTTATATAAAGATAAACAGTGACCTATGCTCAGCAAACTAAACTGTTGTTCTCAGTAGCTGACCAGCATCTGGATTTCTATTGCTTTACACTCCCGTTGGCTCTTTGGATTGTATTTATGACAAAAAGAAAATCCTTGCAATCATGTAATGAAAGCAGCAAATTAAGTCATTCAGTGTTCAAGCCTTACCAAAATGTTATGTTATATATCTTCTGATGGCATTGCTATTAAAGTATAACTCTCCCTACAGGCTTATAATAAATCCAATACAACAATCAAGGCGGATAAGAACTGGACGTTTCTTTCAGGTGCCTGTCAGGCTGCATGGCATGGGTTCAGCAGAAGGTCACGCTCACCTGCAGCACCTGGTCATTAGCACACATTACATCATTACAGCCACAACACTCGTACCGCTTCTGTAAACATGTCATGGAAAGGGATGGCTTTTCATCAGGTCTCACTGTTCTGGGTTTACCAGAAGGAGTGATCGCAACTGTCTACTCTGGGGGCGTGGGATGAATACCCAAATGGGGGCTATGTTGCACTGGTTTTGAGCCAGTTATGTCATTACATTTACTCTGGGAGGGAAAACAAGCTACAGAGATATAATGTGCGCAAGTGTAAATGTCAAAAACTCACTATCTGGGTTGTTTGTGAAAGCTTCCGGTAGTGCTTGGCTTCTCGCACAAAAAATAAAATGAACAGTTTATCAATTCAGAAAGGTAGAATCAGTTTGACATTGCCTTGTCCGTCATGCCACATTAACATGCAGGGAACCAATGAAATCTGGTATGTAAATTAAATTGTTGCCGATGGCTTTGAAGGCGATTTTGAGGGGGTTGGATGAGGCTCTCTGGCCACCACCAACTTTTATGGTAGTGTGTCAATTCAATCCTGAAGGATCAACAATGAAAGCCAAAACTTTAACTAAATGTTTAGAGTTAACTAATATGTCTAACTAAATATTTTTAAAGACAAGGTATTTGGAAATTCATTCAAACAGTATATTCAGCAGAGCCACTATCTGTAAACATATTCTATTGCAACTAAATTGAAAATTACAATTTGAGTGTGTAATCTAATAATGGCTCATTGGGAAACAAATTAAAACATTCTCTGACATATTGGCACATAGTTCTAAGCAAATAAAAATTATAGAGTATACTTCAATCTATTAACAGCATTTTTTTCCTGATGTACAAAAGTGTACAAAAAAGCAGGTTGCAATTTTATGATTCACCATAATGTAGGCAAATACTAAAGTGAAGGATTTTCAATTTTTTCAACAAATTAAACTCCTTCACTTTTATATGGTCAAGGTAACACAAAAAAAATCAACTGAAGTTTATGAATTAGAAGTATGCTATAACATCGTGTCAGCCTCTATTGCCATGGTACCCTTTGCAAATTACCCACATTTTGTTAATTTTATTTTAACCGCAGTGCAGCGATTTTTCAGTCCTTTGACCTTCCCCAGGACTTTAAAGGAGGACACAAGGTTATCATTTATTATAAAGTAAACCGCAGTCATGTGACTCATTGGCTAATCTGCACGCGAATCAATGAATATGTATCATGTGTCCTTGGAATGTCTTTTAAACCATATAGATTAAAACCAGTGTAATAACAGGGAGGCCTCCTCATCGGTGTGGATTTAAAGGAAGCATTTGTAACACATTAGCATCATATTTACAGCATGCGATCGTATATCAACCCCAGAGCTGTCTGTTTCTGCAACACGCTTTGTCTCTAATTGAAGCTACCCTGTGCTGTTAGCCCATATTAGGCCAAATGGAGTAATTAAGGGAGCTGAGAGAGGTGTCATGTCTTTTGGGTAATCACAGTGAAGAATGTGCTTGCTGCTTGTCTCGGGAGTGCATTTGCATTGGCCCTGGGCCCTCGGACCCCCGGGGTGATGAGTTAGAGGTAATTATGAACTCTGTGGGGTCCCGTCCTGTTTCCTTGGAAACTTGAGGGATCAAGGCAGTCTCCTGCTGCCGGCATTCCTCTGCGTTCCTGGATCCTTGATCTGTCCTTTTGTTTTATATGCCTGGGAACATGGCTTTGTTTTCCCTCTCTCAATGAAAGGAATGAAATAAAATACTTTTTTTTTTTTAGGAGAAAACATTCAAAGTGATAAGATGTTGAAAATGGAAAAATATAATCTTTTTTCTGGGCTCTGTGTGGTTACCTGTAACACAGCACTTGCCAAACTTGCCCTGTCCTTTGGGTTTTTCATTATTTAATGGAACATTTTTATTTGAGACCCACATTGTTTACAGTCAATGGAATTTATTGAATCGGCCACCATTTTTACAGGGTATGCAAGCCTGAATTACGACTGGGATTTGAACCTGTGGACCTCTGGACATGAATCCTCACCATTGCTATCCGCTGTTGCCATCGCAAAACGTTAAGGACATACAGTACAAGCGTATTCTAAATGTGGGGGAAAAACCTTCATTTCTTCTTGTTTGACGAATCTATCTCTTTCCCGTATAGTCACTCACACTTGAAAAAAGCCAATTCACAAGGGCTAACAGAAAGACTCATGAACAGAGAAGGGCACTGCCAAAAGAAAAACAGGAGGGGTGAACATGGAAAGCATTTTTGATGAGAGAGAGAGAGAGAGAGAGAGAGAGAGAGAGAGAGAGAAAGAGAAGAGATGCAGAGAGAGTGGAATATCAGTGTCATGGTGAAGTGGAGCTGGTGTTTGGCTTGCCTCCAAGTCTGCACTGTCTTACATTACTCTCCCCTCCTGGCCCAGAGGCCATACGTCACTCAAACCAGGGCTTGTTTTAATTAATGTGAGCCGGAGACTCACGACTCCCTGAAACACCAACTTCGCCTTTTCCAAGCTCTTATCCCAGGCGCTGCGTCTTAGGAGCGGTTTCTTTGTCAGCAGTTTTTCCCACTGTGTGAGAACATGTGCATATGTGTGATGTGTGTGTTGGCGTATGTGCACGTGTGCCAGCATGTGTCTATAGGGGGGGGGGGGGGGGGGGCAATCAGGAGCAAGTTCCTGTAAAAAACCAGTGACAGGGCCAAAGAGGTGCTTCATGAAGCTCTAACCCATTTGAGCTGATTGCTTCCAATCAAAGAGCTTCTCTGCAGAACCCTTTGATTGGTGAAAAATTGGCCAATCATTAGTGCAAGGCAATTCGCTGAAGTGGTTCCATGTTTCATTAAGTCTGCCAATCCCTTGTGAACCATCTCGAGGCCTGCCAGAAAGCACTGCATTTTCCATTTTGTCTGCACATTACAGACAAAGAGAGATGAGCCAGTGTTCATAGGGGGTTGGTTGCCCAGGAGATTTAGGATGGGTGGGGGGAGCTCGGTGACCAAAGGCTCGTGCCGGGTAGGTGCTTTTAACGTGCTCTTTCTGAGATCACTGGACTGCAAAAAAGAGATTTTGCCTTCGCACAATTCAATTATGTTCAAATGGCTTTATTGACACAGTACATTTCTGAATGTATTGCCAAAGCTCAAAAAAGTTCAAAAGTCAACAGCTGCAAATATACTGACATTGATCGAGCATGAAAGGAATTTTAACAATCTGTCGCTGTCTTTCTTTCATTCCTGCAAAACACAGTGTTGTCAAATCAGGCATTAGAGGAAGCAGCAACGCTGTCCCTTGTAACACAGGTATAGGCGATGCAATAGTATTAATAACCATAATGTGTAAAAACGTGCTCATTTATACACAGCACTTAGTATAAAAATTTGGGGTACTGTGTAATACACACGCACGCATGCACATATGCACACACACACACACACACACACACACACACACGCACACGCACACGCACACACACACACACACACACACACACACACAGTATAACTAATGTGTTTTCTTGTGATGGCCAGGTGTCACACACGCCATGGGATGGCAATTGTGTATCCACCCAATAAAAGCATATTCTTTGTCTTTGTGACAGATTTATCCCTTGAAATGAATGCTCTGACAAGATCTGGGGGGTACAGGGTGCACTTTACCTGGAAGACAATTTGCTCTTTCATGTGTAAAACAAGTTGCCAATTTCGTTTAAAAAGGCTCGAGGGGAACTAAAGTGCACCATTTTGTCTGAGCCTGGAACATCTGGATGGATCGCTTTGAATTGAGTTTTAATTGCTTTGTCAAAGCATAATGAATGTTCTAGACGCGCTCAATCAATGACGACTCCCTCTCTTTTTAGCAGTTTTCTCTCCTCCCTTCTTTTGATATTTCTCTCTAGTCCTGTCAAGGCTGAAAAAGTAGCTGAAGAAGACAATCGTTGTCCAGCGCTCCCAAAGCACTTTTGCAGTGCCGCGCACTCTGTCGCCTGGCTTTGTTGTGTCAGCCATTCTCAGTCTGCAAAGCCAGCGCAGGATCCACACTTCCCCAGTATTCGGCGGCTGTGAAACGTTCCTCACGTCTCGAGAATTTTGAGGAGGGAATCCGAATTCAACCCTTTCTTGGCAGCGGTTAGAGCATCACAGCCGAAAATGACCATCTGTTTTCAGCTTGTACCGACTACACAGCCCCTTCGTGCGCCAGCCTGTTTCAGGGCAAGGCTCTGGTCAATGAGTCATTAAGGTCTGTTTATGTCAGGAGTGCTTTGCTCAAATACAAATGATTGTGCCCAGGTATAATCCCTGCTGAAGGTCTGATTAACGCCCTCATTCATTGATTTGATTTACTTTGTCATGGTGCCAATGTTCAGGATGTTTGTTTTTGGTCGCAGAGGCTAATTACTTGCATTTGCATTTACAGCATTTAGTCTTCGGTCCATTTGCAATACTGATATTTTAGATGTAGTTAT
>CM056396.1:16132102-16171285 GCA_029718625.1 Synaphobranchus kaupii
TGGCTAGGCAACGGCATATCCAAGTAATTTTTAATATGCACAAAGCTGAGTTTTGAACACAAGTACAAAGTAAGTTCACAGTCTACCAACAAATCAATGTATAGCGCACCAAGTTGGACACATCACTAATGATGGCGTTAATTTGAGGGTATTTACAAATTATAGATCCCTTTGTACGTAGTCCCCCACATTTTCGGGCATTAAAAAATATTGGACAGTTTAACATGTAGAATAAAGTAATCATTTCTGATATTTCACATATTCTTTGCATGCTATAGCTTCCTGATGTCTGTGACCCAACAACATCAAAAGATTCTTGATATCTTGTTTTCTGGTACTCTTGCAAGCGATACTATAGCTTCTCTGAATTTGAATGGATCGCTATGGGAATTGGGGGGTGGGACTAGATTTAGCTGTAAATGGCTAAATGGCTTTAAGTCATCAAGGGTCTGACGTATCAAACAAGCCTTAAACCATCACTCTGCTGCCAGATACGCAGTAGATATGGATGGATAACTTTAAGGGTTGTTTTTCCTGACAAATTTTCCTATTGAACTCTATGGAAAAATAAGTCAGAAGAAGAAACCCTTCAGGTTATCCATCCATATCTACTGCGTATCTGGCAGCAGAGTGATGGTTTAAGGCTTGTTTGATACGTCAGACCCTTTACAGCTTTACAGCTAAATCTCCCACCCACCAATTTCCCAAGTACCAGAAAATAAGATATCAAGAGTCTTTTGATATTGTTGGGTCACAGACATCAGGAAGTCATGGCATGCAAAGGATATGTGACCAAATATGAAAAATTATTGCTTTATTCTACATTATGATAAACCATCCAATATTTTTTGATGCTTGAAAATGGGGGGAACTATGTACAAAAGGTTCTATAATTTCTAAACAGTTCATCCAATATGGATGACCATTACCCTCAAATTAAAGCTGACAGTCTGCACTTCAACCTCATTGCCATTGTATCCTTTCAAACTCAAAGTGCTAGAGCACAGAACCAAAATAACAAAAAAATTGTCACTGTCCAATGAATTATGGTGCTCACTGTATGTCCTTTCACAGCAAATATCCACACAGCTTAGCTCTTAAAAAACAAATGTTGTATTTCTACACGGAGGACTGTAATGTATTTTTTATAAGATTAAACTGACATCCATTTAATGGTGAAGATTCCCACACCCCCTTAGTTTATTTAGTGCCAGCTTGCCCCATTCAGTTGACTGCCAGTCTGAGTGTGTTGGAGCCGTTGCCAGGCGCTGTGTTAACACCTCACCATTTTAATCTCATTTAAAGTAATCTGATCTCTCTCTTTC
This sequence comes from Synaphobranchus kaupii, assembly GCA_029718625.1. Lineage (NCBI taxonomy): Eukaryota > Metazoa > Chordata > Actinopteri > Anguilliformes > Synaphobranchidae > Synaphobranchus > Synaphobranchus kaupii. The sequence continues at coordinate 16,133,428 of CM056396.1, forward strand.
ACTCCTCCTGATTGGATGAGTCAGGACAGATTTTGTTGATAAAACATTAAGCAGACAGGCCATTGACCCTGAACTGATTATACATGCATAAATGCTGTTCAGCGTCAATTTAGTTGTTTCAAAGAGCAAAACCACACAGTAGGATGAGGGGGGGGGGGGTGACTTAGATACTCCACTCCCTGGCACAGATGACTGACGCCCCAGATTTCACAGACAATGGACTTATTTTTGGGTGGTGTGGGGCAGGGGGGGGGGGGGGGGGGGGGGGGGGACTGTATGTAGTAAATACATCAACTATAAACTAACAAAACTGCAAAAGATAGAATTTATTCATTACTGGATGAGGACCATACTCATAGGTTGTATCTTTTTCCATTCCTACAGTATCTGAGCTCGTAACATAAGCCTTTTGTGTGGGCTTTAATTTTGCGCTATTCTTTTTGTCTGCTTTATTTTGGTTAACAAGTCATAGGCATATCCATACTCTGTATTTTTCCCAAGACAGAACTGGCCTCTTTTAATCTCAACATGATGTGACCAGAGTGATTCACTGCTTTTCTAATCCTATTAGTATGAATCACCAGTAATATACATCTTGCGGCACTGAAATCAACTACAATTAATCCGTTTTGCAGACTGTTAATTTCATACTCTATAATTCCATTGAATTGTTTTGCTTTATGATAAAACATTCCCACTCAGCAACAGATTGACAATGCTGCAAATGACCAATGCCTGGGTGCAGTGCCAGCTGTGACCAACAGGTGGTGCTGCGTAAACATGCCTCAGACTGAATCTTAGGTTGTACAGTGTTGAAAGGAGACTCAAGGGATTAACTAAGGCAGAAAAAAAGAATCTGACATTTCAAAATCACATCCTGCCATTAGGGAAAGATGTCATTTTTTTTAGCCAGAGGTATTTGTCAAAATCTTCTTGAGCTTTCCGTGCAGAGTCGTATTAGTATTATCTGTGTCCATGCACATTCGCATGCATGCACGCACGCTCTCTCTATTTTAATATTTGTTCCAAAAATATTATTCATTCTTTGCATAATATAAGAGCAACTTTATCAGACCCTACCCAGCATGTGCACCTACAGGTCAACCTCCATCTACAAGTGCAGTATTTTCACACGCATGCTTTTCATCATCAAGAGCAAGTTTGCATTGTGAGATTGTGTACACTTTAAATTACATAGTTACCCATGCTATCTCCTGGTTATATGTAACAGTCACAATATATCAAGCTGTTTTATATTCTAAGTTCGCACAAAGGAAGAATTGGGGCCACACAATTGAGGTCTACATATCCTTCAACCCCTTTCACCGCAAAACTGTGTTTCTGTCCTGCAGCACTCGCCATATTTTCCCCTCGCCTTCTTGTGGCAAAAACATCACAAGGCCATTGAATATTACACTCACCACCTGGCCTTAATAATGTTAATTTGGAATGCATGTATGCATAGGAGGACCGCCCTCCTTCTCCTTCGGCTCCCATTTAAGTCCGGATCCATTTGAGCCATCATTTATATCACAGGGGTGCGCAACAAGGGTCGATCCACTTCAGGATTTTGTGCCAACTTCTGCTCTTAATTATTTAATTAGCGCGATCGTGTCTTTCCCTGGCATTTGTATAAGCACCAGCTACAGAAACAGACTGCAAGTGCATTGTGAAGATTTTACCGTGTACAGGAGTGAAGCGGCGCAGTTTATAGAGCTGTCAGAAAACTACAACCGAGGTAATTGGTTGGAAGAAAAACCGGCATGCAGACTTGCCCTCCAGGACCCCTGTCACCCCTGTCAGAGGACATGTGGCAGGGCTGGTGGCTAAATTCCAGAACTCTGGGCAAGTGTTGTCTCTCTGTCGTGCTCTTTGCAGATGCTCCCTGTGTTCAGCCTTGCAGAGCGTCCTCACACTGAACCGTTTCTCCAAGCCTCACAGGTAATTAGAGAGCCGCCAGGAGGTTGTTCCTGTCATACCTCGTCGTCCCCAACCCCGCCCGACTCCCAGCCCTCCTGCCATCCCCCCCGTCCACCTCAACCCCAATCTCTGACGCCCCCTCCACTGCTGTTAAGTCTCAATAAACTTTTCGGGAGATGGGGGACTGAATCCCCCTCAGCCGTAAGTGTAGGGACATGGAGCTACCGTGATCTTTCATTTATTCACTCCGCCCATTGGTCTGAGGGCGCCGATATGAAAGGGAACGGGATTTAAGGGCTTGTGACAGATAGAATTAGGGGCTGGAGCGTTGTGCAGCCCTTTTGGAATCTCCTGTGCTTGCAAGCAAGCGCTCCAGGGGTTCTACAGTTTCATTGGGAAGCTTGGACTCAACAGTGATTCTCACAGACAATATTTTAAAAAGAGTACCAAGGCAGAAAGCAGGAGGAAATAAGAGCAAGAAAGAGAAGTAGATAGAAAGTGAGACAATTAAAATCTAAATTTGATAGGCAAAGAGGGAGGTATCTATTTCTGAAATCTTCAATTTGAGAGGGAAAGAAAGTGCGATATCTAGTCATCAAGAAAAAACAGTTATTAACTTTTAAGTGATGAATTTAAAAAACTTTTCATACCCGTTCTTATACTATTGAAACTTTTTTTTACGCTTTGGCTTCTGTGCTAATGTGTAAAAAGTAAATCTAGTTATACATTAAATCAGCAGGGGTCAGTAATACTATGTTCTTGTATGCACTTGTCCATTGACACACATTTAGCAATGCAGTTGCGTTTATTGTCAAGCTAATAATGAAGAGAGGCCTCTGAGTGACCCAGAGGTGCTTATGCGTGACCCTTAGTGTGAACAGGGACAGCATGATGGATGGAATGTGATCATATATCAATGAGGTCAAGCCAAGAGTGAATGGTCAAAGGTCATGATAGCACCACTGCCCCAGGGTACAGTGTTACTGTCCAGACATAAATAAGTTCATATACATCTTCATACGCACACACACAGACACACATACACACGCACACACGCAATTTATAACCCAGGACATTACAGCAGAGACATTCCAGAGAAACCCTTCTAAAAATGGCCCTGTCTGCAAATTTTGTGAGGGCGAAAAACAACAGCGCTAAAATAATTCAAGTGGCCCGGTCCTGTATGACCGGAGGCAAGCCCTAAAGGCCTGGCCGTCACCATTCAAAGTCAATTCTCCACAAATGCTACTAATTATGATTAGAATAGCCCGCAGGCTTTACGACAAACTGAAAAAAAAGGCTCTGCGCTTGGGGCATAAAGAGCAGGAAGTGGGAGTGGGATGGGTTATGGACAGAGAGAGGGGGATAGGGAGGTGTGGAGAGTCACAAGAGAGGATAAATAGTCCGGGCAGCATGGAGTCATAAAAAGGAACTTCAGCTTCTGATTTCACAGTACAATGCCACCTTGGCTTTAAATGTCCTTAGCAATTGTAAGGATTTGGTTCTTGTTAACCTACGGTTTGTTGACACCATGGTCTGTCATCAAAGCCTATCACTCACATTATACATCACAGAAAATACGCCTTATTATAACTGCTCAACGACTGAAAAAATGACGACAGCTCCTTGCATGAACCGGGAAGGCAGACGCGTGCGGTCTCCCCAGGAATAAACAGTCTCTGCCCGTATCATGCGCCGGTGACATCACAGCCGCCGTGACAAACCGACGAAACGGTCCCCTCATCACGCGACACGGTCGCTGCATTAAGAACAGAGGGACCGACGTGGGCTCTAAGCTCTAAGCAGTCGATAAATCTGGGCTGGAGATGCGATAGATAAGGCTGTTTATGAATTCCACCTGCAGTCTGAGATCCTCTTCACTCTGAGTGCGGAGAGAGAGGAGGAAAGCCGCACGCATCGATCCGCTCTCTCACCGGGACACCGAAGAGTCACACATTAAAATAACAGACATGGCGCATTATCAAGAGGTAATTGTAATGCAACAGCTCACTGGCTGACACAAGGCAGTGTATGTACGCGTGTGCGTGTGCGTGTGCATGTGTGTTTGTGTGTGAGAGTGACCTTTGATGCCCCTTTATTAAAATACTATAAATAAACATACTGCATATGTGTGTGTGTATGTGTGTGTGTGTGTGTGTGTGTGTGTGCATATGTGTGTGTGTGTGTGTGTCTGTGTGTGTGTGCGTGTGTGTGTGTGTGTGTGTGTGTGTGTGTGTGTGTGTGTGTGTGTGTGTGTGTGTGTGTGTGTGCAATGTGCATGTGAGTAAAGGCAATTTATGTTTAATGTTTGTCCTTTTATTTTTCTTTATCAAAGCATATAAAAATGCCACGAATGTTGAATGCTGGGCAGAAAACAAGCCTTTTATATGTCCAGGGTGGAAAAGACTTGGAGACTCACTAAAGTATTAAAACAGATCAGTGACCACCCCCTGCAGTTACTCTGTTTCTCATGTTAAATCTGACAAGTGGTATACCTTTTTCACAAAAGGGGCACAATGGGCTTCCTTGCCAATAACTTCAAAATTGCCTAGGTTTGAGGAAGCAAAGGAATGGCATATCACCCTCCTCTGCCACACACCCACGAGCTACAGCAAACATCTGCAGTGCTGGGAAGCCCAAATCTTCCCTCTGGATTGGGGGGGGGGGGGGGGGGGGGGGGCTGACTCATTCCTCATGAACCAATCTCAGTGAGGCATTAGATTAGGAAAAAGCCTTTCCAGTGCACATGCCATTGGCTGACTCATTTTCCACCCCACCTTTCCACATTTTCCACCCCAGCTTTCAGAAGCCTGTCCTTATAAAGCACCTCCAAGGGGTCGTGAAGGACAACCATTCCAGTGGTGTCAAAGCCTTATGAAACAGAGGCTTCTCCAAGGCCCACAGGCCCCAGGTCAGTCCTCCAATCCAAGGGTCCTTGTAGGGGCCTCACAGCACTCGACCACAGAAACTAGTACACCTATCAGCAGTATAGGAGGAAATGCATTCAGAACAGGCCATTTTGATAGACGTGAAGTCGGAAAAGGACAAACAAAAATCTGTCTTTTAAATATGCTTTTTTAGGGAGGGTGCATGTGAGGGACAGATTGTTGGGAGGAGAACTTAAGGGACACAGGCTCAACACCAGTGGCTAATGCAGTTGAATTCTGACTGAAATACTGCTGTTGAGCTCTGTGTCGCCTGAGCTGCTCCAATAAAAATTCAGCTGTATAAAGGGACATTGCTTAATCTGCTCTGGTCATGGTATAAATCATGCAACAACAAACTGGTGCGTGTGATTTTTAGTTGAGATGTAACATGTCACCGATACATCATACTACATGTCATTAATGCTAAACGTTGCAACACACATTGAAACATGCAGTTAATCATTACCACCCACTTTAATGGCCTGCTGCTTGAATTGAGAATATCAAGAATCTTTAGTTGATTTTTGTATTTCTGTTGAAGTATATTCTTCCTTCTTTTTGCAATGTAGCAACCTGATTAGAAGTCTGAGTATGAACTTTTGATTTTCATTTCAGTATTTCACGCACACTGATATAATCTAAAATAGTCTCTGCCTTTTAATGCATTGATTGCAAGGATCTTTTATCACTGGGCTCAGAGAATGTTCAGCTGTTTTCACGGTTGGAAAAAGGAGCCTGTATTGATGGAGCACTTATAAAAAATTAACCACAAACCATTCCATTAGTTTCACTTTGCACTAAATAAAAATCCAAGTGAAAAAAACAACAAAAAAAAACGAGAAAGACGCTTTGCAGAGTGTTCATTTATTTATTTGCTGACATGTGAGGCTCTGCTGTTTTTGCCTGTTCATGAATTATTAATTAAGAAAAAAATATCTTCTTTGAGCTGAGAAAACTGCTTGTGTTTTTTTTTTCTTTATATAAATTCAAAATGGCCGCCCCTTGTGGTGGAAGCTTCGACTTCCATGAAATATTGAGTAGCATTGTTTGTTTGTTTATGTCGTTAAGACATTGGAGAAAATTGAGCGAGTCTAGACAGCGTTATTAGTGGACATCTCGCAGTTTCCAAATTATAATGTCCTCAGCATCAGCTAAAAAATAATTTGGCTAATATGGTTGATTTAACAAGCATAGTTTGGTAAGCATAAGCTCATCTCTACTGAACCCTACAAAGAGTCCAATTTCAGTATTCACAAGCTTCTGAAGGACAGCCAGCCGACGATGGGAGATCTTAACTCGGTGTAACAGCAGGTTTGATCAGTACCTGGTGGAATAGCATACATGCAAAATTTCAATTTCAGTATGATTTTTGTATGGATTCAGAACCTGAATGGTGATACAGATTCACATTTTTGTGCATGCCAAGAGCGGCTCAGGGTTTGCCTTTTTTCCTTTCCTGCCATCAAAGCCAATTTCCCCGGTGAAAGCTTCTTCTGCATACTGAAATGGGTCTATTCTTGCCCTACTCTGGATTGCACCGCATTTTGAGCTGGATGAAATAGCAGCCTCTTGAAAAACACCCAAGTCCCAAACCACCATGTCTTTTCATCTTTGTCCATCCACGGGTGGACTAGTTAACTCCAAGATAAAATTCTGAGACATAAAAGACAATATAAAAATAATTTATGGCCTCTTTAATTTACACAAAAAATAACATATAGAATACATATTTTCACTATTTGAATATATACTATGACATGAATGCAAGGTAATTTGTGGATTTTTCCATCCGTGCTGAGTACAAATATGTGTATTGAAACGTAGTATTTGCGCGTACATTTCACAAGGGTTCCTTTTCCCATTATACCTGTATGTGTAACTTTGCTTTCAAATGAGAAAACTGAATGGTGAAAAAAAGGAATCCCAATAAGACCACAGTCCATTTCCATTTAGAATGCTCATTACTTTGTGGATTTGCTGTGAGGAGCTAAGTGTTTAGTAATAGCCAACCTGAAAATGGAAGCTCTGATTGGTAGCTCCTCTCATTAGCTTGTACACCTGTGGCGATGCTATATAGTTAGGAATATATAACTGCTATCAGCATACAACACTATTTCACTGATGAAGGCAATATGTCTAAAATTCTGAATCTTTTAGCACCGTCTTAACCAGAAATGTTCCATGGATCTTTCCTGAATGTAGTTGAGAAGGATTCTTCCAGCAATTTCCCCCATATATATCAAGGCATATTTCAACTCAAGCTCTAGTGCCCTTCTCTGAAAAGATGCTAAGTTTGTGCAATTTGTTTACTCGCAATGGGTTTCAATTATGTCATATTACTGGGCTGTTACAGTCTAATTTCTTAGCTCAAACACATCAAGGCTTTTACCGCCATTTTAATTTTCACTGGTGTAAAATTTCTAACTTGCCAATTCAGCCACTCAGCACCAATAAACACTACTGCTGGGGTATACGTAAGGTTTTAAATCATTTTGTTTGTATTCATGGCAAAAAGGGATTCCGTGGGAACACGAGACACGAGATGCGGCGCAATGCACTCGGAATCCTTTGTTGCATCTCCCGGGTTTCGCATAAATGAAACACGGCGTGGCATGTAAACTAATTTTTGTCTCTCGTATCGACAGAGGTCAAACTCTTCTAACCGAAGGGAACAACACTCCGGGCTTAAATTATGCTAAATTGGAAGGTAAAAAAAGCAAAACCGCCTGAAATACACCTCGAGGAATTACAAGGTAGTTGGATATGCATGCAAAAAGGCTCATTGTGAATGCTTCCGCATGCATTATCAGACAGATGTCCGGGAGGCACTGCGGAACATCTCATTACGCCAACTCCTCCTCCTGGGACTCGTCCCCCGCAAGCTCTCTCTCCTCGCAGCCAATCAGAATGCTCAGTGCACCATGGGTAATGCGAGTTCTTATCAGGTCTACTGATATCGGTGCCACTAAACAGCTTGATATATATGTGCCCCAATCATTGCAGGGCAATACCCCACGGCCCAATATCTCCGAAGCCATTATCAGGGTCAGGAGAGCGTGCACGGGGTCATGTGACACTGTAATCCCAAGGCATATGTATTATGCAATAGTATTGGGACTCACTGAAGTGTTATTACGTCACACAACCTACCCCCACATTGAGTACTGTTGGGGAGGCCTATGCTTGCACCGTAGGTATGCAGAACACAAAATGCTAGCCCATTACTAATGTGAGTCTGACACAAGCAGCAGGTTTCTAAAGCTGCCATAGCAGTTCCAACTCAGCCAATCATGCGTGGCGGCGGCCAAAATCGGTGTATCCGGTACACTAGCCAGCCGCTCAAACAATCGCATTGGGCCTGTGGTGAGATTTCAGCCGACAATGCCAAAATACGTCAAGGGACACTGCAATGACCGACTATCCCTGTGGGGGGCACTGTTTCTTCATACACTGTCACCCCAGAAGCCATTGAGGTCCGTCAGTTCATGTCCCCCTCTGGCCTTCTCCTCCTCTCCCCATACCTTCCATCATTTCCATTACCCACAGACCACTTCCAGTACAGTGTACAAGTACAACCTAAGAGACCAAACCTCCTGAACACGCCCTGAAAACATTGCACCTACATTAGCCTGACGCGTTTTCAGTGTTTGGCTTCCCTTAGGCCCAATGACATTTCCTCCACCGTAGCCCCAGCACTGCTGCACTTTGTCTATTTGACCCAGTGAGACTAATGCCTTTCTGACAGACAGATATTGTTTCAGATTTACGCATCAGCCCTTGGGAGCTTGGGGTGGTTACTGAAGGACGTGGCACTAATAGATGGTGTCTCTTAAGGTCTATAATGTATTCGGTCTATAGCCCTCAATGCAACAAGGCAAACTATTGCAAATATGTACTGATGCATAGCAACCTTACCTGCTTTTCAAAAATCTTTTTGTATTCAGATTGTTAATACATGATGATTTCAATGATGATTTTTAACATTCATTGAAGCGGATTTCTATAAATCAAACTTCCGACAGCTGATAATTTATGGTATTCAGCGCAGAACAAATACGGAGTTCATTCCAATACCTTCAATAAAATCATTTTTGAAGCTTTGGCATTCTTTTTAATAATTAGGCCTATGCTTTTTTATTGAAGGTTACATCAGGCAAAACCAATGTCACACTAGACTCTCTCTCTGTCTCTATTTTTACCACCTCACAACTGTGGATTTCACAGCCATAGTGGTAAAAATATACTTCTAAAAATCTCTACAATAACAATTAGGGCCCCCACATAATAAGGCAAAGTGGATACACATTGTGACCACATTTCCCAGAAGGCACTGCAATGGAGTATTGAGGCTGATGTAAATGCTTTTGGCAGATGTAAAGGATTTTTTTTTCTTTTCATTGAATAACTACTTTCCAAAACAAAACACATTAATTTGAAGATGAAACAGGTAAGACTCAAAGGTAAGATGAAGAAAATGTATTAAAATTTACCCAAACAAAAGACATAAGACACACATTTGACTTGGTTTGAAAATGTATTTTCATATAAAAACACTATATGAAAACAGTAGAGCACTACTTTGTACAATCTTGTGTATAAAAACGCGAGATGGGGAAAATAGGATTTTTTTTAAAGGAACAAGCAGTCTTTTACACCCATTGGAAAGAGGTGGATAGTGGTAGGGCACAGACCCAAAGTTTCAAACAAGACAGGTGGGTGGTTGAAAAAGTTGGGAACATCTTAAAATGAGATTGATTTCATATTCCACAGTATGCTATAGCCCAGTGGGGTTGGTCACATTTGCATCAAACCAAATTTCTTCAGAAATACACAGAAAATCATCTCCACTTTCAACATTTGATGCGTTTGTAACAAGAATCATGTTGACATGATTGGGTATTCTCTCTGGTCATTGTCCAATTGTTACATTTTAAATGCATATTCAATAAAACATAACTAAGGCAATCGTCAGGCTTCCTACAGTGGAAATGAGAAATCAGATTCAAACAACAGAGTTTGAAGGGAACGAAATGTGTTCTGTTGCCATGGTTTCTGTGTCCCAGTTTCCGAGTTGGGGTGACGACGCCATGCAAAGGTGACCCCCGCAGCAGAGTTCTTATTGGTCGGTCGGTTCCTGCGGGAAGTCTCGTTTGTGACTTCAACCAAGGAGTCCTCTTGCATACAGACGATGTGACAGACCCGCCCCCCGGCTAGGAGCACGCCGCCCCAGGGGCTTGCCGTCCAACGAGGGGAGACGTGGACGACGGCACATCCCTTCCCCCGACCCCTCTACGCCACAGCGCCGTTGAGAAGTCGACGTCGGACAAACGTGACATCGACGTTCGGGCAGCGACGCGCACAGCCAGCGACGCACACTGGGGTAGGGCGGGGGAGGAAACGAATATAACAGAGGCAAATTCAAAAAACACACCACCAGCAAGCAATAATCGGGCAAACCAGTCACTGCGACACTACGGCAAGTTTAGGGGAAAGAAATAACATAAGACAAGCATGAAAACTAGAAGAAAAAAATAAAATAAAATTAGCAGCTATTGGTCCACAGCAGATATGCCACAGTTACACTTACCTTTCCCCTTGGCTCTGAGGTCTACACAGAGCCCCAGCCAACCTCACCATCTCCACCTTCTACCTTGATAAGTCCCCTCAAAGCTGACCATCCCTATTTGGCCTGCTCTCCATAATAGCTCTTGCAATGGAGATGACTCAGCTTGCGGATTGTGTGCGAATCCTACACTGTGGCAGTTCTGAGGCCACTGTTCCACCTCTATGTAGATCAGTCCACTGGTTTAAGTACGGGCCCACCTTAGAAAACACATTCCTGCCATTGACCATGCAAACAACGCCAAATGGTCAAGGGCCAGGAAAAAGAATGGGTAGGCGCGAGAGCACCGCTGTAAGCGGCAAACTGTTGAACCAGTGCACTGCTAGTCGGGACAACAGGACAAACCTTTTCAATGCCTGACGGACGCTGCCCTTTTAAATAAGGGTTTGAAGTGCGTCCGTTCGTCTGGGGGCCCCGGTTAAGGGCACCGTGTCACACGTGGAAATGCAAATCAGACAGAACACTGCGCCCAATCCAATAATTCCCCTATCTATGACGGCCCGACGGCAATATGAAGAAGCGGCCTGTGTGTGCGAGTGTTTCCGTGGAGCCGTGGACCCGTAGGGTTTTTGGGGTCGGATTTTAATGACGACGCCACAGTCGTGGAACTTGAGCGAAAGGCGGCGATGCGCGGCTCCGATAAACACCAAGAGGTGTAAATAGGTTACGGGGGGTGTGAGGTTTAAAAAGTGCAGACAATGCAAGTCACCCCTGATAAGGGCATCCGCTAAGCAAATTAATAATGCAAGGTAATGCAATTCCCACAACTGCCAAGCGCTCCCCATGGGTATCGCTGTGGCTGTACCTCTTCCTCAGGTCATAAATAGTGAATCCCGAGCACACACACACACACACACACCCAGCCCACCCTCCCCCCATGAGTCTGATATTGATTAATTCCATTCTCGTACAATGCTGCATTCTGCCTGTGACACGTAGGAGGAGACAGAACGCATTACACGGATGGATAGGGGATTTTTGATTGGCCATAATCCCCCAAACCTGAGGATTTATTTATGTTTTTAGTCTCAGGCGTCTGGGTGCTTGCGCAGAGCCAAATATTGTGACACTGGCCATTCAACAGGGGCGCAGTTGTCTGCGGCAGATGTCTGCGAGCGGCCGCTTAGAAGGGGCTATTTGCGCCGACTCGTTTCGCTTGGAGATGGCGCGGCTGGCTGCTCTCAGACGCGATCGAAACGCATTTTAAAAAACCGGGGTGCGTGGCGATCTGGGCGGCTTGACCCATCTCGCAATCTGCTGCGGACCTCCATACAGATCGAGGGTTTAAACTGAACAATGCTACAAGGCCTCAAGGATGTTCAGCGCACTGAATTTGATCCAGAAACAAAGATGTACTCACATCTATTTTGAGGAAACTTTGATTTGGATTGACAATATGCATCATACATCGCATTTGGGTAATTATTGTACTGTGTGTACGCATTGTTATCCACAATTAAAAATGTTGCAAACACAAAAACAAAAACAAAAACAAAAAATCCACAAGTAAGACCCTTGAAGAAGATGGTAACTGTTACAAACCAGTCAAAGTTAATTTCACAAGATATGGACCATGACAGACAACTGAGTTAAAAAAAATTATCCTTTTTTAAAGAAAAAAAGAAAGAAAAAGGAGAAACAAAATAGAAATAATAAGAAAACACAGATTACAGAAGAGGAGGTGATGAGAGCGGACCAATATTCTCAACGATGGGAAAAGCGGCGGAGGCGCTTATTAATGAGTCGCCGTTAAACCCTCCCCGGCATCGTTTTCACTTGTTGAAGAAACAGCTGAAATCATCCAACAAGCGGTAAAAAAAAACAGGAGAATGGGAAAATAAATCTAAAGGGCGTAATTGTGTGCGGTAATCAGTGAGAATTTTTTTTTCTTTTTTTTTTTTATATAAAAGAACGGTGCAGAAATACTCATTTTTATATCATCAAACAGCTGAAAGAGAATCTGTTCTGGAGAAAAATCAAGACATTTCAGAAAGATTTCTTTTTTAAAAATCACCCCCCCCCCCCCGCCACTCCACCTCTGTTCCTTTTAAAGTGTCTGTGTGAAAATAGAACAGAACAGACCAGTCTTTCTTTTCTTCTTTGTCCTCTCTGCGGTCACCAGTATGCAGTATGCAGTATGCAGTATTCAGAGTGCATCGAGTACTTATACACGTGTACATGTGAATGAGAGTCCGTGTCGCAGCATTGTGTAAAATTACGCGGTATCGGTAAGTGGGTGTGTCCTGTGTGTGTTTGCGTGCGTGCGCGCGCGCGCGCGTGCGTGTGTGTGTGCGTGCGTGTGTGGACTCAGACTTCAGTCTGGAAGTCTCCCTCAGAGGTGTCTGCAGTGTGAGCGGAGGAGGTGTCCCAGGTCTTGTTGTGCAGTTCCAGTTTGTCCTTCTGCTCGCCGCTGGGGCCAGTCGAGGGGTCAGGGGTCATGGTCTTGAAGCTGTCCCAGGAGTGCTGGTCGTCCGGGATGGACTTGTCCTGCCGGATAGGAACGCACACACAGGGGACAGGGACGTTACGGATTTTAAACAGCAGCCTCCCCGCCATATGTGTTCCGCGCATCTGGGATCGTTTAAGCTTTCCTGAAAGCGGGGCTCTGAAGGTCAGCTCTCTGCCTCCGGTTCGAAACCTCGACCGCTTGTTTAAAATTCAAATCGTGAACCGGGATTAGTTGCTAAGAGCAACAGTACCTACGCTGCGTGAACAATGAATTGACTTCCTTTTCGCAGAACACCACTTTACATTGTGCTTAATTTCACGGAATCTAAATTCAGCGTAAGTGCTTTTTTGGCCAGACAAAACACTGACACTATCGTGCATGGAATCTAATTGGTTTGTCACACTCAAGTTACCTGGATGGGCGAAGCCAACGATCAAACCGCGAGAGATATTCCTGCAGTCATTTTCTTAGCGCTGACAGCGAGCAGATGACGGCGAACGCTTTGGTTAAAAATGCTGTCCGTACATCACACGTTGTTGTTACTTTTCATCATGCTAATCTGATACCGTTCAAAATGGACGCGATGCCATTAGCATGTTTTTTAAACTTGAAATCATGAGCTAAAACAAACATCAGAAGATGCTAAGCTGGCTAGGTGGCAGTGTGGTATAATGGTTAGGCAAATTAATGGTTAGGCAATTGCAGGTTCCATTCCAATTCTACCCCCAAGCAAGGTACTCAATTTCAATTGCTTCACTACAGTACATATGTACACATTCATACATACACACACACACAGATTAGTTCTGAATATATATGTTCTGTAGTTTAACAGAATACAAAGCACTGTAATGGAAGAGTTTGATGTTATCATGATTACATTCCCTTTTTTTGAGTCCAATGAGACTTTGCCATTTCCAGTACCCTCATCTAAACAAAGCTCCATATTGTGAAACATGAATTTCAGAAAACATGTCATTTAATAATTAATTCAGCTCCGGAGAATCCATCACCGCCCACCCCCCCTCCCTTATCGAACGCAAGATGTATGGACCTGCGCATCGCAGTAAATTAGAAAATATCAATTACCCTGCCAATCTCTCATAGTGTTGCAGACAGAGCAGAGCTGATTGCTTATCTCTCGGACTGAGGAGATAGACAGAGGGCCCCCGCTGCCTGACGAGGCTTCCAACACCGACGGCGCTGCGCGGCGCGCTGCTTTTTGTTTTAAAGCCGCCGTCCTTTATATTCAGCGCCGCCGTCACCCGCCGTCCCTGCGGGCACCGCGCGACTTTATTGTCGCAAAGATTGGCTGCGTTTCTCTGAAGCTGGCTGCAGGCTTTTACCGTTTGTGGGGCATGACTCCATTGATTCGTTACTGCATGAATCAACAGATCTGCTCCGATATTGCACATGCTAGCATGCGCGCTTCTAGAATTAACATTCGGGGCGGCCGGTAAATGCTGGTGAACTTTTGGTTCAAATGAAAAGATTCAGATTCTGTCTCTTACAAGTGTAAACATGGTGACTGGGCAAACAGAGGAGATTTAAATCTTCAATAGCACACACACAAACTGTGGCTATCGGGTGCTTGTGCGCCTTCGACCACTAGGGGGCGATGCAAGACTTATTGTCATTCACTGTGCATTGCAGGCAGACAGTTGGCAAAATGAATACAAAAAGCATAATCTGGGTGCCAATTTGCATACTAAATGCCACAGAAGGAACATTCTGTAATGCAGAAGTGTTGGTAATGCAAGAGCAGGGTCCAGCTTTATTCCTGGGAGAGAATGCTAACACGATTACGCTGCCTCGTTTCTCCTCTCTCACACTCTGCCTCCCTCTCTGTCTCTGTCGGCTCTTTTCTACTTACACTCAAAGAGTTCTTTTCACCTCCGGCAGACGAAATGCTCCATCGCTTTTCCCTCTGTTGCGATAAAAAGGAGGAGAGAGAAAGAGAGGCGGGAATCTCAGTCACTGATGGATCTGCTGGGAAATGGACGCCGCTTGCCTCCACAGGTGACCGTGCCCCATTCCCACACCCTGACACACACCCTATAACGGAAGAGATCTCTACACTTCTCACTTTCGCAAACACATATCTCCAAATTGCACACTGCCACTCACCGTAATGATGCACACACACACACACACACACACACACACACACACACACACACACACACACACACACACACACACACACACACACACACACACACACACACACACACACACACACACACACACACACACACACACTGCATTAGGGTCCCTAGTAATCACACAAAGCCCTGGCCACTAATCCATCTGCACATCCAGAGAGGTGAGGGGTCGTGGAATGAGCGGGGCGCAGTTGCCATGGGCACCCCCGCTACCCTGCCCCGCCCCACCTCACCTTGGGGCAAGCCCAGGACAGGCCGCTGGAGCATTGGAGCAACACAGCCTCCGTGCGCATTCTAACCAACAGTCTGATCGCCTGTGCTTTCAATACACCAAGGTGCTTACTGCTTAGCATTCCACAGTAGACTTCATACTTCTCTTTCACTCACTGTCTCCCCATTTTCTCTTTGTGTCCGCCTTCCCCTCTTCCACCCCCCCCCCCCCCCGCGCCCATTCTCATAAAATCACCTCTCGCATCAATCACAAAAACATCCAACGAGCCCCAGAACCAGTCAATCACAGGACAGATATGTAATCAATATCGCCACAATGCGAAACATCTCGTCCCTCTGAATCAGACTCTCGATGTCTTCCTGTGTGCGAATGTGTGTTTGGCAGTGGTTGCGGTTCGGAGGTTAGGACTTTTATTGAGGTTGAGGTGTTGAAGTTGTAAGTTAACTGGGTTACTGAATGCCAATGAGGACTGTTCTCTGGTCAGTGACCGGAGGTGGGTGGGTGGTGTTGTGGTGCGTGAAGATGTAGTTTTTTGTTTGTCGGCAGAGAGCAGTGGTCTGTCTGGTCAGGCTGAGGCCATGTGTAGCGCTGCATTTGAAGCCACACGTCTGCCTCGGGTCCGTCTTATCCACAAATCACTGTGCAAACTGTACGGGGCCCCATTACAAATGGGGCCTCATTGTCGGCCTTTAAAATTCTGCGGCAGTATTACTGCAAACTGCATGCATACCAAGAGGGTCGACCACTACTAATGTGGTGGGGGTGAGTTGAACAGTCTGCTCCTGTCTGCATGTGATAGGTCAGGATAACATGGTGTGGTCAGTTTCCAATCTGCATGAACCAATGAGTACTTGTGGGGCGTGGCTTCACAGTGAACACCTGGCAACCCCTGACCAATGGGACCACATAAATGTACTGGGGGGAACTGTACTTCCTTTTATTGTGTTATTCATTGAGTTTGGGGTGGGAGGGGTGGGAGCAGGGGAAAGCGCGGCTTCTACATCGCTGCCATCCAGAAAGGTCATGGAGGTAAATGGAGCGAAAGACACTCTGCAGGTGCGTGAAAGGAGGCCACACTACCAGCACGTCACAGTTAGGGCGGAGAAATTTAGGAGCGACAATACAGGCTAGCTACTACATGGTCTATCTCACCAGTTTAGCTCTAATTCTACAGAATTAGCTGGGTAAACACTGAAGCAATATCCACTAATGTCAAATTTCATAGCGCATTATATATACTACTCAAAAGAAGTTAAGGGTCAAAAATATTTGTGCATATAAATATAGGCTAACGAGCTAAAATGGTGACGACTAATGACAAAATAATTAGTTGATGGCTCAAGAACAGAAAACACAAAACAAAAAACTTTTGATTAGACACTAGTTTATTACCCTGATGAAAAAAGTCATGCACCCCCCAAAATGATGTTCACACAAGTCGCAGAAGCTTCAGTAACTGGTCTAGCCCCCGTTAGCATTCAGACATTCTTGACAACGTTGGTGCATGCTGTTGATCAGGCTTTGGAAATAACGTTGAACGTTCTGCACATGGATTGGCCTGCATATTCACCCGACTTGTCACCCATTGAGCATGCGTGGGATGAACTAGGGCGGCGGGTTCGATCACATCACGTCCCTGCCGTCAACCTCCAGCAACTGGCTCAGCGATTAGTCGCAGAATGGCTAGCGATCCCTCTACGTTATTTCCAACGCCTGATCAACAGCATGCACCAACGTTGTCAAGAATGTCTGAATGCTAACGGTGGCTACACCAGTTACTGAAGCTTCTGCGACTTGTGTGAACATCATTTTGGGGGATGCATGACTTTTTTCATCAGCGTAATAAACTAGTGTCTAATCAAAAGTTTTTTGTTTTGTTCATGAGCCATCAAATAACTATTTTGTCATTAGTCGTCACCATTTTAGCTCATTAGCCTATATTTATATGCACACATATTTTTGACCCTTAACTTCTTTTGAGTAGTATATATTTTTGGGGGGGTTGGGGGGATTGCGGTTTTTACCTTGTTTGTGGCCCTTGGGTCGGCTGACTGCCTGGCTACAGTCAAACTATGACAGAAAACATGCAATTTGAACCAAACCATCCACTGAGAACACAAAGAAATAAAATAAACAGTGCACTTTGAAACACATTCACACAAGCGTGAGGGAACACATACTCTAAGACACCAAACTGCACGTCACAAGCAAGTGAGCATATGTCAGAGATTGGCCTGGACCTTTGGTTGTACAGGAAGGGACCAGAACAAATAAGTTTCTTTATATTCCTCATTTGAGCACAAGCGCATCACAGGTCAATATCACACCATAAATATATCACTATAGCACCTTATGGGCCTGATTTGGCATGTGCAAAACCTTTTAGCACAAGCAAAACCAACAACGTGACCAATGATTGGTCATGGTATTTGCTTAGCACCAATCATTGTTTGTGTTATTAGTTTTGCGTGGGCTAAAAGATTTTGCACACGCTAATGATCTTAGTAAATAGGCCCTATATATCCAGCAGCGAGAGTTCTGCTGTTAGCGTACGTGCTTAAGAGTAGTTTAAACTGACATAAGTTAAACGTCAGTATCCAATAAAATGCGCTACTGTTTTCTGTTAAATTCAATCGGGATGCAGGAAATAAAAAATGTGAATGGTTGATAGTTTTAGATTTAAAACGAATGGGCGAGGTATTAAAGTAAATTAAACGTACAAGGCCGGGCTCTGGGTAAATGGCTCCTCTGTGGTTGTGACCTCTCCCTTTTTCTTAATTGAGCAAAAGACATTAAATTAGCACTGTGCTTTGGGACTGCCGCGCCAGCTGAGATCTCTCTCATTAGACCCTTGACGGCCCTGGATTTAGCTAACACAACAAAAGCCGGAGCATTTAGTTTATTGTGCAATTTAAAAAAAAGTAAGCCCACCCAGTGAAGGACGTGGAAATAATTAAAAAGCTGTAATGAGACAAATTAATTATACACTTAGAGGCTTGAAAGAAAAAAAAAAAAAAATCAATGAACAAAACATAAGATAAAATGCTATACATACTGTAGATACAGATGCTAATGTATATCAGGTGATTAAAAGTTTCCCCTTGTCTTTCTATTCGGGACACCAAACTGTATTGCCGGGCCTGATCAACGTAAAGTCCTCCTCTTAAGTGTGTTCCGTTAGCTACCGCTTGTTTTCAGACTGCAGTCCAACAGTTGAGCTGTGCAGCCATTGCACTGAAAGAGTGCATTTCTTGTGCCGTTGCCACAGACAGACTGCAGGTGCCACACTGACCATGGGCTTTATCTTACACCCGGCGCTAAGCGGCGCTAACCCAAACGCAAGTGCCTTTGCTATCTTACACCCGGCACAGGGTTCATTATAACGCCTAGCGCTCACGTCGTTTAAATACCATGGGCTCTATCTTGACGATCTTGGCGCATGGTCTAAAATGCTAGGCGCAAGTGCATTTAGGGCGTGTATGAGATATCAATATTAGAATGCAGGTAATGAACTTCGGATAAAGCTTGAACTTCGAGAACTCCATGAGAATTGATGTTTGACAATGCTTCATTGCATAATCGAACGAAATTTGTTAAACAAGCAGGCTAATTTGGTGTTTTCTACAGTGAGACGGAAACCATTGGTAGCTTATTCTCAGCTGTTGCAGGTGCTTTTAACAAAATTTAACCGCATATATTTTGTAAAATAACAGCACTGTCGGGAATTACCGGGAATTCATAATGGTTAGTCAGAATAATATTGATCATACTATTGAGCCTATTCCTTCATCGCACTAAATACACACGAGCATGTCTGTTTCGCCATCATATAAGCAATCCACCAAGGTGGAAAAGCAGGCTTTTGAAGGGAATGGGATATGACATTTTGATTGGTTTATTGCATGTCACGCCCAAGACACACCTATAATTAATGAAGAGACTCAGTTCAGCCCATTTGCACGTTGTACCGTGCTTAGCGTTAAAAAAACACGCCGTCAAACTTGCAAAAGTGGACTTGGACATGCCCTAAATGCACTTTACGCCATGCGTTTAGACAAAGCGCTAAAATCGCCAAGATAGAGCCCCAGGAGTCACACTTACGCAATGAGGTGGGCACAGCCCTGTTCGCCAAATCCCTCCCTTACCCACGTGCGATTGGCCATACTACTGCCAATCATGCCCCACCCATAAGTAGCACTGGCACTGTCACAATCTCATACCAGAGAATGAGGCATGCCCGTTACACAACATAGTGCTTTATTAAGAGAACAGCCCCCCCAGGTGATATTACTCATATGCCTTTTTCCCCCCCGGCACTTTAGCACTTCAAGAGCGATGGCTAATGTAGCATCATAGATTAGCATATGCTAGTGTGAGATTGCACACATTAACGAATAGTTTCTTTTGTTAGACACTTTGTATGCGATGAGAGAAGATGAAAAAGGACATTAAAGTTTTACTCAGCATACCCTACGCATGTTATGCTAGCTCAGCGCTCATTTTTTGGCACGATGCTTTATCACTGTTCCATTGGTTATTATTCAGTATCTATGTCCTTTTTCCTGCAACTCTTACGGTGTGCATTATGCATATTGTGCCATGATGACCTTGTATGTTACTCTGGATACAAATGCCAAATTAATGAGTGATGTTAACAATCAGAGCCGAATCAAGGCCTTTTATCGGCTGCGCAGTATATCAGATTGTTGATTAGTGCCTCTCAGTACCTGGGATAATCGTGTTCTTACTCTTCGGCATTCTTTAGCTTTGCAGCCGCCAGCGTGTCTAAACTGTGAGCAGAATTTGGTCGAGCCCAACAACCTCAATGTTTTCACAGCGTTCCTGCGAAATGACACCGGTGCTTTCGCAGGTCTCTCAACCCGGCTCGTGCGCATTATGGGATGCGACACCCTATCGCCTGGATTTGGTCATTAGAGCTGAGCTCAAACGCATTCGAAAGCCTGCTTCTTCCCGCTGTGTGCATCTGCGGCATCTCAATTATAGCGAAAGGCTCAGGACACGGGGGTACGTAGTGTCACCCTTAGTCACTGCATTCAAGGTCTTCACCGTGCATAGTGATACGCGGCACCATCATTACAGGGGTTAAGTGCTTTCCAAACTGCTTTGCCCCCGCTGCTTGCTAACGCCAAGGCTACTTAGTGTGTGAAATGTGTGTATGACCACTTCACCTTAAGCACAGCAGGTCACCACGGGGAATGGAGAGAGCAGAAGGAGAGGGAGAGACAGAGACAGAATGGAGGGAGGAGGGTAGAGAGAAAAAAGGGGACAAATCTACACTAAGACAGAGAGATGGAGGGAGAGTGAGATATAAAGAGGGGGGGAGAGAGAGAGAGAGAGATAGAGAGAGAGAGAGAGAGAGAGAGAGAGAGAGAGAGAGAGAGAGAGAGAGAGAGAGAGAGAGAGAGAGAGAAAAAAAGAAACCCCACTGTTTTCATCAGGCAGCAAATAGAGCAAAATCTGAGTCAAATGGGATAAAAGAAATGGCGAATTTGCAACTGATTTCTGCCCGAGATGCACCCGTCTGCTCAATGGCCAACACATTGGATAGACTCCACACTCTGGAATTGGTCCAATTCTCCTTTAACTTGTTCATTTGCTTTTGACTCCTATCTTGTGGAATGCCTCTCTCCTACTTTTGTCCAACTGCAGGCCGTCCCCCACTCGTGCAGGCGCACATGCGATTGGTCCATTTCAGTGCCTCTCATCACATGTACAGTGCGGAACAAGAATATACACAAGAATATTTGCAGCAAATGGGCATCACTGTGTCCCTGTAGTGCAATTGTGAATGCAGCCATACCTTCTATTCAATGGCGCTCAATAAATGTCGACAACCATTGACGCCAACTGCGGCCCAGAAGCCCACCGCCCCTCAGCTTGGGGGGCGGTGACGGCACGGCACGTCAGGAGAGACACTTTATTTCATGCTCACTGGCTTGGTAGAACGCCAGTAACACAGGCACACTCCACATTTTACCAAAAAAAAAAACAAACATAAATAAAAACAGCACGCCACCAGGCAACAGCCTTTCTACGCTTTATATACATTCTATACATTTATGAGACGTTGACTGCGTTTTCTTTTTGTTTTTTTTAGCATGCTTACGCTGGCTCTCTTTGTAAACGAAGCTCGTTTTCTGCGTTAGTACAGGCTCGGTTTGTCTCGGCGACGGAGGCGGTGGGACCTGTATGGGGCGAATATCGAGCCACAGAGATGTCTTTCACAGGATGGAGGTTTAGAGGATTTAGTTATCTATTTGAAGGCATGGGGTTAGATTGTGGATGGGAAAAGTAGGGTATTTAAAGGGAAGGGGTCTTTTAATCTCTGGTGACATACATGTATTTCCGAGGAGAGCTTCCAAAACTCTGTCCTGGAGTGCTTTCTAATGTGTATAGGGTTTCACTCTCAATCAGTAATGGTGACAATAAGCAAAGTGCTTCCATGATTTTTTATCTTAACCCATTTTAAAGAGAGCACAGTTTTGGCTCATTAGAACTTTTCTTTTCTTCGCTTTCATCAGCAGGCATGTCCACATTTTTAGAATTTAGGACTAAGTGCGACTTCTCTATATGCGTCGAGCAAATAAAACCTTTAAAAGCAATTACCGCACAGCATGCCATATTCAGACCCGACTGGATCCTGCTAAAGCACATTTACATAGACTCACACGACCAGACAGATTGTTTTATTTCCAGTCCGAATGAAAGCCGGTATACACGGGGGGCACGCCAGTATCACAAGTTTGGATTGCCCTGTTTCGAGGTAGCCGGGCTGCCTGACGAGGGGTGGGATTGAGGAAAAACACACTTATGGCAAGCCTCTTCAACTCTGCTCCTGTAGTGATTCTGTCAAAGGACTGCATTTCATTACTGACAGGAGAATGATGCTTCATGAACGCCCTGATGGGCGGAGCTATGGTATCATGTTCCATCAATCAATGGCTCGTTTGGACCAGTGAAGAGACTATTGTCCACACCAAACCCAGTGATTGGTCACTGATAATATATATACAGTACTGTGCAAAAGTCTTAGGTACCCTAGATTCTTTATGTAGATTTCACCACAGAAGTTTTATATATATTTCTTAGATGTTTATTTTTTTGCATTAGTGTGTCAGTAGAAAAAAGCAAATTTTACATTTCCAAAAAATTTAATGTTAGAGAATTCTTTTTGCATTTCTGCAACAGATGCCCTGCCTGATCTCAACATCATCGAGGCTGTCTGGGATTACCTGGACAGGCAGAAGCAGGCGAGCCAAAGTCTGCAGAAGAACTGTGGCAAGTTCTCCAAGATGCTTGGACCAACCTACCAGCTGATTTTCATATAAAACTGCATGACAGTGTACCTAAGAGAATCAATGCCGTTTTAAAGGCCAAGGGTGGTCACATATTGATTTTATTTAGTTTTTTTTAATGTTTATAGCCAATTGTTTGATATTTAGAAACTTATAGCCAATTGTTTGATATTTAGAAACTTTTCATCTCATTATTTTTCATTATTATTCATCTCTTTGCTTTACAGATTTTTATTTATTTATTAATTTATTTAACATGTGCCTAAGACTTTTGCACAGTACTGTATATACAGCCTCTTTGTGTTCAGGATGCTAGATTTTAGCCTCATTCAAGGCAAACGGTGTTTAATGAGTGGATGGAGGGTTGAGCTACAGTGTCCTGATTCTGTGGCCCAGAGATGAGAGCCCTTTTTAGAGTTAGGGATTTATATCTGTCTAAACAGAAATGAGGTCTGTGAACGGAAGCCTCCTTTGTGTTCTCAGTTATTCATTTGCAATTAGAAACCACCACGTAGCCTTATTTCATCTTTATAACAGAACTACAGCGCCTCAGCCCTGTTAACTTTTAAATGTGAGACCCGGAGACGGAAATTAAACCATTAATGGCCATCGAGATCATAAATTCAGTTACCACAGTAATAACAAGCGATTAATGGTTTGTTTGTTTCCCAAATTTAATTTTCAGGTTTATAAACATTATAACCATGGCTGCCGGAGTGTTTCTGTAATGCTATAGCAGTATATCTAAAGCAGGGGAGCATGACTGTTGTAAACGCTGTGCAGACTGCTGAATAGATTAACTTCGTGTGAAGCGTGTAATACACACATCATCGGGATGATCATTTCTGCAACTTTCTCCGAACGTTATTCGTCCGGGATTCCCCCAGATTGACTTTACTTGACACACGATCCACTTGTCGTTTGGAATTTGCATTTCGTTATCCAGATGTCAGGTATTGAAACATTACGCGGCACAAAACACGTCCCTGTAAACGTAATTATCTCCATCTGCTCAATGATTACTGTGTAAAAGTAACATCAAAGGCTACAAAGAGAGGGCATTTAGGATTTTCAAAAATCTCTTATCAAAATCCTTAGTAACACAGAGGCCATCTTCATTAAATAATGCTCAAGTACTTGTTCACCTTTCACATCTGACATTTCTTCAATTGTATAGTGGTCCAGAAGGCTGAATCTGAATCAAATTTCTTCTCCGATGCCTTTTTACAAGAGTATCATTATTCTGTCCCATATAAGCATATACAGTTTCTATTCTCCCAAAGCATGCTTTCATTACATTGTATATGGATATTCTTTATGCTCTTATGCTCATAATATGTCATTAATATAATCTAATATACAGTGCCCTCCACAATTATTGGCACCCCAGGTAAAGATGAGTAAAAATGGTTATAAAAAATTCACCTTTTGGTGAATTAGCTAAATCTCACACAAAATTAGAAGAATCCAACCTTTAATTGAAGTAAATTTATTCTGAGAAAAAAAAATCCCTCATCAAGAAATAATTATTTTTAACAAAACCATGAGTGCCACAATTATTGGCACCCCTACAAATTCTTATGAACAAAATGTAACTGAAGCATCTTTTCCATTTATATTTTACTTTTTAAAGTTGATCAGAGTGTTAAGGAACTCTCAAGCAGTAATCCATGACTTCCTGTTTCACTGGGGTATAAATATGAGGTGACACAGAGGCCATATTCCCTTATTCATACATAAACATGGGAAAGATAAGAGAACACACAAATCAAATGAGGGAAAAGTGTGTTGAGCTTCATAAGTCAGGGAATGGCTATAAAATAGCTACTCACCTGAAAATGCCCATATCTACCGCCAGGGCAATACTTAAAAAGTTCAAAGCAACTGGAACTGTTACAAACTTGCCTGGAAGAGGACCCAAGTTTATTTTGCCCCCCACGCACAGTGAGGAGGATGGTAAGAGAAGCAAAACAATCCCCAAGAATCACTTTGTTCTCGAGAGTATATGGGGTTTTTTGAAGGATTTTATATATGCCCATCCAGATCCATTGTGTAAGTTAGCTGCGACATGAGCAAAAAGCAATATATCTCAAGACTGCACAGTTTGTCAAAATGTTGATATGAACCTTTGTATATGATCGTAAATAACCTTATAACAGGGCTTAACATGCTAAATAACTTCTCTTTTAAGCATGATGGAGATTCCATGATGTTGTGGGGCTGTTTTTCCTCCAAAGGCCCTGGGAACCTTGTTAGGGTACATGGCATCATGAACTCCATGAAATACCAGGACAGTTTAAATCTGAATCTGGCTGCCTCTGCCAGGAAACTAAAACTGGGTCGCAGTTGGATCTTCCAGCAGGACAATGATCCAAAACATACGTCCAAATCAACACAAAAATGGTTAACTGAACTCAAAATCAAGCTTCTGCCATGGCCATCTCAGTCCCCTGACCTATGGGCTGAACTGAAGAGGAGAGTGCACAAGAGAGGACAATGCCGAGCAAGGAAAGATTCCTTGCTCGGCATTGTCCAACCTTATTAGATGTTACGGGAGAAGACTCAGTGCTGTTTTATTGGCAAAGGGAGGTTGTACAAAGTATTAAATGCAGGGGTGCCAATAATTGTGGCACACGTGGTTTTGTTAAAAATAATTATTTCTTGATGAGTGATTTTTTTTTCTCAGAATAAATTTACTTTCAATTAAAGGTTGGATATTTTCACCGTGAGATTAAGTTAATTCACCAAACGGTGAATTTTTTATCACCCTTTTTACTCATCTTTACCAGGGGTGCCAATTATTGTGGTGGGCACTGTAGATTAGTTTTCACCTAATTTGTGACTCTTCTTATTGACAACCTTCCAACCGGTGAACACAAGTGCACGTTATCTAGACCTTTTAAAAGGAGCTGGAAACACTTATCACATTAACAGAAGCAAGCTGATTAGACAGAGAGAGAGAATTTGGGAGCTCAAGATGTTCTATTTGAAGTGAGTGATTAGTTTAACCTAAAAAATGTGAAATGTCATCAGAGGCAGGTACATTTGAATTACACAGCGGAAAGAAAACCACTGCAGACAGCAGTAAGTGTTCTGAATCTTAATGACACAAAACACCAGAGGGGGCCTCATCCTTATAGACTTGCATACATAATAGTTTTCCCCTTAATAGTTTAAAGTTGAAATGGCTGTTGCCACACAACACGCTTAGCATTGTAAATTAGCGTGGCAGTTTATGTGACGCTAAACTCATTAGGGTTTACTGCAGAGGATGAGGGTAGAGTCCATGATTTGGGAAGCTGTGACCGGATGAGGACTTCCTACCAGACCTGGGTTCAAATAGTTTTAGTTTTGGATTCAAATACTTTTCTTTGCTCGGTTGATGCACCGCCAAGACCAATTGTTTGTTTAAAGCTATGAGTTGTTTGGGCAGTCAATCACTGTCTCAGCTGGCAAACATCATTCTTACTGTTAGCCAAACACCTAAAAGCGTAATAATAATAGGCTTATAGTGGAATGCTTTACAGTTTAGAAATGCGCCCATTTGCAGTAAAGTTTTAACAGAAATCTCTGTGGAAAACAGTGGGCAGAATGAATTGAATATATGTGCCAATAAAAGGAAGGGATAAAACAGAGACAATAATGATATGTGTATACTACCTTACTGCAAAGGATCACACTACTTACACAAACTGATTGGAACAGCTCAGTTTGAACACCTATAATGAGTATGGTGCCTACACTAATATCAGGCTCCTTTCCTGGGTTTGGTTCATCTCAGATTTTTACACGATGTGGACCATGGGCGTGCTATCCATAAAACATGGTGGTGAGAATTTTCTGCACATTGCCATAACCCTCCAGTACCTTGAAGTACATTAATCTTCGGTCTGATCCACATCTGGGCAGATGCTGAAATGGAGCAAACCGTCGTCTTCAAATTCTCAGGGGAGCGGCTGAACATAGCGGATGGGGTTTTGATGATGGAAGCTATTTGGGACTGGCTAACAGAGGCCTACAGAGGCCTTGCTCCCCCACAACAGAAGCTTACCTTGAAGGCGGACATAGCAGGGTCCCTGTTATACCTGTCTATGGTGTGGAACTTGGCGGAGTGGTTCAACTCGTGGTAAAGCTCCGAGTGCCTTTTGCGAGTGTGCATCACTTTCTGGAAGGAGGGATAGAAATAAAAGAATAAAAGGGAGTAAAAGGAGACGTGCTCCAGGAGGGACGATGGAGGTGTTCCTAGTGTGTGCTTGTGTTTGTGGGGAGGGGAGGGGAGGAGGCGGGGGGGGGGGGGGGTTGATGTTAGTAAGACTGAGCTGTTCTCTTTTCATTCTGTGTCTTGCTGGAGCTGACCTCAATAAACCCTGAAGAGAATGAAAATCAGAGCCTGGCTCTGCTTGGGCTCCACGCTCAGCAATGTTCTGACAGAAGCGACGCTTAGTCATCGCGACTCCCGTTTAATTGGGGGCGGTTTGACTCAGCCTGGTGGCTAATTGACACGACTGCTTGTCATGCAAGAATGACGGGGGCTGTGCTTCGACCTGGTCAAGTGTCACTGCATACAAACTCCAATTAAGCCAATGATTTGACAATCCAGCTGTTTTTTGTTTTTGCCTTTGCAGCAGTAGGCAAAATATGGGCCATCTGGTTTCGTTCGTAGTGTGCTGGCTTTGGGCAACAAGATCTCAGTCTGATTCTTTACGGACAAAGTCATGTGGATTGATTGGACTGGACTGGAGGTCAAAGATCACAGCATTGATGCCCGTTAGTCATCCAAGCAAACCAGACATACCTTCTGAGACGGCGCCTCCGAAATTGGAACACAAATGTCCAGTCGATACAAGATTCAGGTCTCCTTGGATTCAATTTGGATCAAGGTAACACTTGGTCAACTTTAAAGGCCCTGGAAATATTTGAGGGATTCTGGGATGGTGTGAGGAAGACCTGGACTTAAGTTTGCTCTGGACTGGAGATTTGTTGGATCTTCAGGCTAGGCCATTCCATGAGATCCTCATACCTGTCCCCACGCATTCACAATGCCGCCAGACCATCAACATCTATGGCATTCTACACTATGCATGGATTTCGGGGGGAGGGGGGAGGGGAAGGGGACTGAGCCCAACTCAAAAAGCAAAATTCTGGATTCAAAGTTTCAAAAGGGGAAGCGGTGGGTGCCACAATGTCATAGGCACCCAGAGTGAGTCTTCAAGTCCCGCCTCCCCCTCGACCAGGAGCAGACAGCAACACAGACAGCAGGCTCAGCGCAGAGGCATATGTCTGGAGGGAAGGAAGGGGGTGGGGCTGGGGGGTGGGGTCTTACCTCAAAGTCCAGCTCAGAGTACCGTACTCTTTTCCTCTAGAGGGAGAGAAGACATTATCAATGACAGCAGTTCACCATTCACCAACATAATACACCTATAGGCCTCTGCAACTGACCGACTCAGGGGGAGGAGCCCAAATATCTGCAGGTGGAATTGGCCAACAGGCCTGACCAGGTCTTGACCTATTCTGACCTTGGATGAGTGGAGTGGCACCGGTCTAATGACCGCAAACAACCGCTGCAGGACACAGCGTAGCACACGTTGGTTGAATGTTGTGACTTCCTTGACAACAACACCTTCACAGTTCCTCTGTCACTGGCGTTCTGGTAATTTACACCAGGGGTGGCCAAACTCTGTCCTGGAGGATGCTGTGTATGCTGGAATTCATTCCAACCACATTTGCAATCCCAGAATTTTAACAAGCTGCTTTTCATGTTTTGAGGGATTATTATTATTTATTATTATTTATTATTATTATTTAGCCTCTTAAGCCACACTATGTCAGAAATGGCTGTGCATGCCATGAAGAATAAACGTCCATGTTCACATTGTACTAATTGTGCTATATTGCAAGCAATTACGTAAAAAGAGGCAACAACATTTTTTAACTGATCAAATTAAAGATGGGGGTGAATCAATTGGCTCCTGATTGGTGAAAATTTGGACACAAGGCCATGAAAACTAACCATTAGGTAGATAAAAGAGAAGTCAAAGACAAAGCAAATGACAATGAACCTGCATTGTTTTAACACGTTTATGAAAAAAAATGATGAAATAACTTACACCAACCTAATTAGGAGCCTATTGATTCACCTCAGTCTTAAATTGCATCAGTTAAAACGTTTTGTCATGAATCATGACTGAAAAATGCCCTAGAAAAGGCTACTTTTTCCATATAAGATTCAAATCAATAACTTCAGTAACTTATCAATAACGTGACTCAATATAATGCCACTGAAATATCTGTGCTCTGGCAAGTGAGAATTGCTTAATATAAACAATGGCAAAGGCCTGCAGAAGAATTCATTTTGGTGGAATCGCCACAAGGGATATGCAAAGAGCCGCCACTGCGCCAGTACAGTTCACTACAGGTTAATAGCTCTGTTTCATAGAACACAAGTCCCCGACAGGAAGCTTATGAGGCCCCTATTTGTGAATGTGGAGAGAAATGGAACATCTGAATAAGATTGTGTTCAACAGGTCTATATTGAGCGTTTATGAAGTGACTGACACTTGTGTGCTCACTCAATCAGTCCCCAGACACGTCTGTCAGGTCCGTCGTCGTGGCAACTCCCTGGCGACAGGATCTAGGGGAATGTTCTCTTCTTACCTTCAAGGTTCATCTTCTGACAATAGTGTACTTTACTGTATCTCACACAAACACACACACACACACAAACGTACTTGCACAAATATACTAAGTATGCACACACATATAGTACACTGCTGACATTAGTGTACTTTACTGCATCTCACAAGAACACACACATGCACGCACACACGCAGGCACGCACAGCCACACAAACACTCACACGCGCGCACGCACGCATGCACGCACGCACGCACGCACGCACGCACGCACGCACGCACGCCCACACACACACACACACACACACACACACACACACACACATATTAGCACAAACATAAGTATGCACAGACATATCACATACTGTAGATCAGGGTAGGCAATCATGGTCTTGGAGTGCAATAGATGTTTCTGGTTTTTGTTCCATTTTGACTCTTTAAGGCAGTAACCCTGGAGCTAGCTGGCGGAGGCAATTATTAGCATCCAATCCCTTCCCTTCCTGAAAGCCGTGTGCCTGGCATGTTCCAGCACCCACAGGCAGGCTGGGAGAAACCAGCTGAGCACCACCCAACTGCCCAGCCCACCCCCCCAATACACACTTAACTCCTCTCCTCGATGAAGGAAGCCTGCCTCTACCCAGGCTGTCATACAGGATCACCCCCCCCCCCCCCCCCCCCCCCACCCCCAACCCCGCAAACCCCCCACCCCATTCCCGTCCTCATTTTTCCAGGGCAGGAAAAACTGCATACATGTCGGAGATTAGCATTCTCACGGCCCTGGCTTACGGGGAACTCATCTTTAAAAGCATCTACATGGAAATCAGTTCCGGCGCGGCAGCGAACAGCCGAGCTATTGAGCGCTGCGAGCTGTGTTGATTGTCTCTGCTCCTTAAGCTCAATGTCGCGCGACGCGAGAGCGGCTCCGCTCTAACTCGCATTGTCTGCCGGCCTGAAAAAAAAGACCCCGCTGCAGCCGAAGAAAAGAGCGTGTGACCGAAAGGCTTATCTCTCATTGGCTGCGGCTGCCGTATGTGGGATATGTACGATGCACGTCGGCTGCCTCTCTCCTAATGAACATTGTAATGATGCGAGCTGTCGTTGGGGAGGAGAGAAAAGAGAGAGAAAGAGACAGAGGAAGAAAGAGAAAAAGAGAGAAAGAGAAAGAGAGAGAGAGAGAGAGAGAGAGAGAGAAAGAGAGAGAGAGAGAGAGAGAGAGAGAGAGAGAGAGAGAGAAAGAGAGAGAGAGAGAAAGAGAGAGAGATAAAGAGGGAGAAAGAGATAAACCTGCGACACAGTGGCCCTCTTAACTGTGTGTTCTTTAAGCGAGCCTTTGTTTCAGGCTGAACGGCACGCTGGCGTGCTAATGAAAGCAGCTAGCACTTCCCACGCAATGGCATTTCTCTGGCACACCGCGGGCGGCCTGTCACCCGCCCCTTCTCCCATTGGGTGTGTCGCGTAATTGCAGAGACGTTCACGCCGGACTGCACTTTATTATCGCAAGAGTTGAGGCGCGCCGGAACTTCAGAGGACCCGCGGTGCGCCAGAAGGCCTTGTGTGATCCGGCGATCACCAAGTCCCGTCCAATAACAGGGGAATGAGCTGTCAGACAGCTTTCAGTAATTATAATGAAACCGGGTTGTTACTGGATAAAACAAGATGTGCTAGACTGTCTGTATCTGTCTGTGTTTTAAGAGAGGGGTTACAAAATTAGTTAAATTTGTTCAGCACTTTTAGTGCAGTTCGCCTTTTCCTTTACCAATTCTCGTCCTCTCCCTTGTGTGGCAGTTGTTTTAGTGTGCTATATAGTACCACTCTCTTGTATACTAAAGGCTACCGCGTAGCCTTGATCTAATGTTTGTTTGTTGTTGTTATTCATGATGAGCTTCCCATCAGTTGACCGGGAGGTCACTCAAAGCTGGCGCTGAGCTGGTCCTTTTATATGCCATATTATAATAGTGTTTTACAGGTGTTGCTGCTGCGTGATTTACAGGGAGGGACAGATTGATAGAGCCGCCGCGCCTTGCTTTCGGCCCGGGCGGGTAGCGAAGAGGGCAACGTGGGCCTTTAAGCCCCTCTCTCTACTTACTTCCAGGGAGCCCACGGACACGCTGGTGCTGGTGCTGGTGCTGCCCAGGTTGCGGGGCAGAGTGCGGGTCCGCTCCACCGTCCCGGAGGCCAGGATCTGCCGGACGGAGGGCCGCTGCTTGAACTGCAGCGAGTGGGCGTGGCCGTGCGCCGGCAGCTGCTTGAGCGTGCCGTAGGAGCGGTTTATGTTCAGGCCGACGTGGTCCACCGCCACGAAGTCGGGGTAGGCCTCGCTCTCGGCCGGGGCGCAGCGCGAGCGGCGAGGGCGGGGGGGGGGAAGGGCGGGTCGTCCGCGCCGAGGTTCGGCGGCTTGTCCTCGTCCCGGGGGGGGCGGGGGGTTTGAGGCTGGCGGTCCGACGGGGCAGGACCATGTAGTCCCCCCTCGCCGCCGCCCCCCCCCCACCTCCTGCGGCCCCCCTCGCCCAGCCCAGGCCGCTCTCGGTGCACAGGTACACCGGCGCCGCGTTCACCTCCTTCTTCGGCGGCTGCTCGCTCAGCTCGTTGAGGGCCCCCCAGCGGGGGCACCTGCACCAGCAGGTTGGGGGGGCGGGACGTTGCCCGGCAGGCTGCTGAAGTTGACGCCCTCCTGGTGGGACGCCAGCTTGGGCTCGTCCTCGTCGTCCAGCGAGATCCGGGACAGGGTGCCCGTGATGGTCGCCGGGTTGCAGGTGTTCACCTCCTTAAAGATGACTGGGTCAGGACAGGGGGAGGGGCACAGGGACGGGAGAAAAGACAAGGAGGGGGGCAAGGGTGTTCGAGAGGGGTATGGAGGACGGGATGGAGAAAGAGAAGGAGGAGAACACAACGGAAGGGGAGAGGAAGGAGAGGAAAGAAACGGAGCAGAGAGGGAGAGGTGAAGAAGGTGAGAACATGGGAGGATGACGCAAAGGTAGAAATGGAGGAGTACACGGAGTAGAGCAAACACACACGAGGAAGAGCGATGGAAGAGACGGCCAGGAGAATGAGAGGAAGAAGAGCGGGGATATGTAAGAAGGGGGGGTGTCGAAGATGCGTAAGAGCGAGGGTGCGGCGAGGAACCAGACAGGGGGGCGTTCGAGGTAATTCACACGAGATCGGGAAGCGCTACGCGCCGCTCCGCTACGGGAAGCTTCTTCCCCTACACTGCACCTTCTTCCTTTATGCTAGCTTCCGTTCGTCACAGCGTCTCAGAAGCATTCAAACACGGGAGAGCATGAGAAAATGTGGCAGTGAAGTGTGATGAAAACTTCAGACTCATTGTTCATGAGTGAATTAGCCTTGAGCAATACCGTTCAACAGTATCACGGGGCTGAATAATGTATAATTATTTGAATCAAATTATGCAAAGCTCATGAAGATAAAGGTAAAGGTCTTAAAATGTTTATCTCACTTAAGCCGCTAACTTGACAGCTTAAATAATTATCACTGTCTGGACTGGTTTGAGTCTTGAAACTAATGCCAGGCAGTATAATGAGATTTAAGGTATAAAACTAGTAGAATTAATATGCAATATTAAATTAAAAAAGGCCAACTAGGTTAGTTAGCACAGTTATTGGCATACGTACTTTAGAAAACCTGCTGTCAAAATATTGACTGAAGACAGCAAGTTTAAAACATTGAATATCATTAGTGATGTAAACAACCAGAAGTTTATAAACAACCTTGTAAAGACCATCTGCTTGGTGTACATTTGGTACTGCATGTCCATACAAACACTTTCTCTTAATTTAGTAATGGAAAACGTAACTAAAATTGCTTTAGGTGATAGGGCAAATAATTCCATTGCACTATTAACATGTAATAACACTTCATAAAATACACACAACATTAACAAGAGTGCTAACGGTAATTGGAGGGCGGGTGTATGTAACTCTGTTGACAATTAGTAGGTGAATATATTGCAGCGGTAACCTGAAGAACCCTGGATGACTGAAGCCCACCCATCTCTGGCAGGATGAAGGCAACTTATTCCCACCCACTGTGGAACCCTGGATAACAAAATTGCAATGTCTTGGCTATGGGGCCTAGTCAAAAGAACCTCTCGCTAGCCCGAGTGTGACCATAAATGAGTGAGTGAATAAATGCTGAATTGTCAAATTTTCAGTACCTGCTTCAACAAGAACAACTGCACTGCTACAAAAAAAAAAAAAGCAAGACACATTGACAGAAAGATACGACGTTGCCAGGGCAACTGACTTACATGGATGTCCTCTCTCTGAAAGTGTGCAGAAAATAGCAATGGCGCGGTGTTAATTTGTTCTTACACATTCTATGTTCTATGACATGATTACATTCTGCTCAGAACATCATTCTGGCAAAAAGAGCACATCACAGCAACCGGTTTTGCTTGAATGAAAATTAAAATTCATAGCAGCGGTTATGTTCCAGTGCAAGGTTGAATGGCACATTGGAATCATATATGAATTGCAGAATTAGTAACACTTCAGAAAAGTAAGCTTACATTATTACCCCTGATCTGTTTATGCATTGAAAATTAGTGCGCTCTCTCTCTCTCTCTCTCTCTCTCCTGCTCTTTCAAATATTGCAGTGCCATGCAAAAACAAAACAAACAAAAAATCCCTCCTGAAAAGTAATCAAATAATCGTACCTGTTTGACATGCTAGGTCCACGTCCTTTTCAAAGTCTGTCTGTATGGAGACAGGGAACACGGAGATCTAGAGTTAGATTGGGCACATCAGCGGGAACATCTGCTGCTGGTATCCTGGCCCTCGTTGACCACGTGAGCGCCAGTGCCGGGCTCAGCAGTGGGCACCGATTTGCTGCTAAAGGGCACTGGAGCCTGGCACATTCTGTTCAGTTCCTTTGCATTATCTCTAGAGAGAGTGCGCATCATGGAGAGGAACTGTGTGTGTGTGTGCGTGTGTGTGTGTGTGTGTGTGTGTGTGTGTGTGTGTCTGTGCGTCTGTTCGTGTGTGTGTGTCTGTTTGTGTGTGTGCATGTGAGAAAGAGAGTGTGTGTGTGTGTGTGAGAGAGAGTGTGCAGCAAGGAATGTTTTTGTGTGCCTGCGTGCGCGTTTGTGTGTGCGCACACAGGCAAGTGCATTTATTAAGCATTATTAAGAACACGAGGCTGAACAACTGAGTGAAGGAACAAGCAACCGAATGAAAATGTGGGAGGGGCGTGAAAATGAAGCCTTGTCCGAACTGGACTGATCAATGGGTAATGCTGTGAGAAAGAGCGTGAAGAGACAAGTAACAACCCAGCGACCCATAGTGCTTTGTGCTGGATTGGTGCGTGCCCTCAGCACTGTAGCACAAAACAGCAGAGCCTCACAGGCAGCCAGAGAGCTCTGATAAAGACTGTAATTAGCATGGGCAGCAAGAGGGGAAAGTACTGGCCGTCAGCACAGGACGCTCAGCGGGAAAGATGGACAGGGACACTGCCGCTTGTTTAACATGGCGACAGAGCAAAGCCGTCCTCAGGCAGGGCCTTTTGATAAGCCGCTGTTTAATCGCGGGCCGGCTACTCTTTAATTATCGGCAGCTAGCCTTAACAAGGCTGACATTTCTAGTTAAAGACCTGCAAATCAGCATGGATGGAAATTTTCTAAAATCATAGAACCAGCTTCACAGCCAGCGCTGTATCCACTGATCTGCAGGACTTTCTTTAATGGGTGGCAGGGGCTGGGAACATTTCTTTGTACATTTCTTGTATTTGTTTAAAGAGTAAGTGCCACTATCTCAGCCTGTCTCTGCCTACTACACAATTTTGAAAAATACTTTGTGGGGGTGAGCGAGGGAGAGGGGTGGGGGCGGAGGAGCTGCGTCCATCGTCATTTGCATAAATGAATGTACATTGTACAAATGATTTCGTATAACTTGGATCAAACTATCAAATATGAATCTAGATTCAGCTAATGCATGGCCTGTTTCTCACCTCAAATATTTTCAGAAACATATTTTAGTGGACTATTTAGGTGGAATAAGACAGTTGAACAGGACGCCACGTTGTTCCGGTTTAAAAACGTGGAGCCGAAACGAAAGTAACGTAGTACGTCTAACCAATCAGGTGCCGGTTGTTTCCGTTGTGTGAGACAACAATTATCCACATGACGTAGAGGTAGGTACCAAAGAGGTACTCTGACATCACGATTGGGGCGGGGGCAGTGTGAGGAGCAGAAAGGAAATTTAAACCGTTAGGGGCAGCACAAAGACACTTTTCTACCAGTTTCTTATGATATACAATATTATTTCAGAATTGTTGAAATAACGGAATGCATGAATAAGTTTCATTATAAGGTAGGCATACAAACACGTTTACAGTGAAAAAGAAAAGTGATGTAGGGTGTACTTAACCTTTAAATGTATCAAAGGTTTACCACAAAAAAAGTGCATATGATCATAATGATGTGAAACTGCCTACGCAAGGTAATCTAGTTTACTGTATGTGGTAAAATACACAGAAGCTCGCAACTAACAAAAAAAAATGTTATTGCAAGAAAAAAGAAAACAAAAGGTAATAAATACAGAGACAGTGGTGATACAAGTCCTTGGGTCCGGCGTGCATCTTAAAGCAGAGAAATTGTCAAAGCGATCGGGAGTGGAGACAGGCGTTCACCTCAGCTGAACTCAACACTCCAGGGACGCGGGGCCTAAATGGACCTCTGTGGAGGTGAACTTCCTCGCGAAGCCTCACGGCGTCCCACGAGACCCGACGCGCCCCCACGCGCGATTCCCAAACCTCTCGAGAGTCTGGCACCTCCCGTACCTCCCCTGAGAATCGCAACCTCTCCCGGGACTCCCAACGTCCCTCAGTATCCCCCAGTTCCTGAACTATAAGCTACATTTTTACTTGGGATACGTCGGGATGCAATTCAAAAGCTGGAGCTGAGCTATGAGACAAAAAACTGCGGCACGTTGAGGAAAGTGATGAATCTGTCCCTCTGAGGGGGAAGCAAGGGCTTGCCGTCTATCCCCACAAACAACAAAAAAATTTTTTTAAAATAATAATTATAGGGTTTTGTTCTACGTTTTTGATTCATTGTTAACATGTGGATGTTCGCTGTCACCTTCTTCTGCTCTACAATGGGTCATACCACCTGAAATATTTAAGCCTAGACACATGCAATACAAGTCACTGCTCTGATATGGGGCTTTAAAGTTCTAAAACTTGATATCTCAGAACTAATATTTCAGTATAGAGCCCTATAATTCTATGGACACAAAACACAGGTCAAAGTGTACAGAGTGTAGCTCACGCTATCTATAGGCATGTGTTGTCATCGGTTAAAAAAAAAGAAGAAAAAAAGTAAAAAGAGCTACCGGTGATGGGAGCTAAAGTTACATTGATTTCTGCTCCGAACGCTCGCTGCTGACAACCGATCTTGGAGAAACGCTAGAATTAAAATGCCCAACCACTCACCGAGCGTCTAAATTGCTAGTCATGACAGGGAGAAACAGATAAGCACTAATTTAGCAGATTGCTCTACTCCGTTAGACCTACTGGCTTGTGGCTGTTTGGCGCCATGGTCGGCTGACCCGCCGGTGGGTATCTAATTGCGCCACACTGCTGTAGATGATGACATGAGGACATTTCTACCAGGAAAGAAAAACACAGAGGAACAAAAAAATAATAATAATAATAATAATGATGCACAAAGGGAAAATATGAAGAGGGAGGGAGGAGGGAGGGAGGGGGGGAGGGTGATATTGAGTGTTAATGAACCCCCAACATAGAGAGCTTTCACGTTCTATCAGAGCCATTTGATTGGTTCACGCGAGTCAATGATTTACAGCGTGGTATCTCCGTCCATTATGGTTCAAACCTGGGTCTAATACTGCTCTATGTAACATGACTAAGCAGATCTTAGCCTAATGTTGTACCATTCCCCGCTTATTCCTGATCAGGGTCGCAGGGGGTGCTGGAGCCTATCCCAGCATGCATTGGGCGAGAGGCAGGAATACACCCTGGACAGGCCACCAATCCATCACAGGGCACACACACCATTCACTCACATACTCATACCTATGGGCAATTTAGAGTCTCCAATTAGCCTAACCTGCATGTCTTTGGACTGTGGGAGGAAATCGGAGGAAACCCACGCAGACACGGGGAGAACATGCAAACTCCGCACAGAAAGGCCCTCGGCCGGGATTCGAACTCGGTACCTTCTTGCTGTGAGGCGACCGTGCTAACCACTGCACCACCGTGCCGCCCTGTAAGAGGATCAATGTACCAGAAATCGGTAAACCTCTAAGGCTAGTTAATACTGACATTTGTTACATCACTGGCCTTGGAGTGACCCAGAGTCACATTGATTTTGGGTAAGTGCTGATCAGTCCACTGATCATAATGGTAATACGCAAACAGGGTTGGGCGAGAGCATTAGAAACCACCGTTATGTTAGCGGTGGGTTGGGGGCAGAGACAGACAAGGTGCAGGTCGTCCACGCCGGATGTTACCAGTCATACCCGTTTGCCATAGGGTGAAGGGGGGGGAGGGGGGCGGGGAGAGAGAATGCAATGAGATGTAATGCTATTCACCATGATCTGCACCTGGCCATTCTTGCA
>CM056396.1:16171785-16174285 GCA_029718625.1 Synaphobranchus kaupii
AGGTTTCCCATGTATAATAGCATTTTTGTTGTTTTTTTGAACACCCTGTGCAATCAAAATCATATTTTGTTTTAATAGCTACATGATACATGAAGGATGAATGGTCAATCATACTGTGATATTAAGCCTATATTATCCAGTTGAAATGCTTTTTTTTATTCATGTTAACACTGAAAGTAACAAAGTTCTTATACTGCCCATTACAGGCGTATTTGGTGGTGGTTATTTGGAGACCATGTTTAATGAGTTATTAACATGCCATTTTAATTCCAGCCAATCAGTGGTGTGACCTTTACAAGGCTGAACTTGGAGTGAATACCCACACAGAATGGACTCGGCATGTCAGACCTTCAATGCTTCTGTTTAGAAATACTTCACATGAAAATGAATGCGCATTATTTCCCTATTCATACATTTGAAGCAAGTACGCATCTTTATCGTGTGGCTTAATGAACACTTCAAATCCAATTTTCACAAGGTCTTTAAATATTGAACCTCATCTTTCAAAGGAAATGCTTTCATTTGAATGTGGTAATTTCGGTTGGCTATAACATGCATTTGCTGTGATTGCATATTTTTAAAACTAATCTTCTGCAACCATTTGGAAAGACTGATAAAAAAAAAAATGTTCCCAATCTAACAACAATAACTATGCTAGGGGGAGAACTTCACTCCAAGCTGTTTATTTAAACACTTAAGTGAATTTAATTCACACAGGTATAGGATTGTTCTTTGTGCTGTGAAACATGCATAATAATGTTGAAATGAGGCATGGATTTCTTGATATGCTAAAGCCATTGGGGATTACATAGAGTCCTTTTGAAGGATTTTCATATATTTACTCAAACAATTCAGGGATGTATTTTATTCTAATCCCTGGTTCTGTGATATTGATTTAATATAGATGGCTTAGCTTGGTTTAAGCATTTTACCCTTCTGCACCATTTACATGAGACGTGAAAGTCAGTCCTCCGAGCACATGGTGAAGGATACGAACAAAGCACATTTGCATTATGGGTAAGCCAGTGGTAAGGAGTATTGCAACTCAGTAGACTGAATAATATATTGCATGGAGCAATATTAATCAGTCTACCAAAGTATCAGAACTCTGAATGGCTTTTACATTGAAAAAAGATAAGACAACAGACGTCTTCCTCAGATTAAGTCAGAACAAGGTCAAAGCGTCGACAACCTGTTGATATTTCTTTTACTGTTTTATTCACGAATATTGTCGTTTACGCTGCGACACCATGATCAAAGAAATTCTGTTTGAGATAAGCTGGCCTGAGGCACAGCGTTCCTAATGAAAGGATTCCTTATGAAAATTAATCTTGCGTGTTTTTTGATTACCACTTTTCAGGCGCGTGTTAAAATGGTCCGACTGCCACAGCGAGGCTTGCGAGAGCTGTGGTTTTGTATTTTAGAAATCCAGAAAGAATAGCAGTCAACTAAATATATGAGCCAATAAACCTTGTTTTGGAAACATTAACGCACCAGTGCATTCACTGTTGGATGCAGCTCCCTGGGGCTTCGGCCCACCGTTGCATCAGCAAATTTTAAACATAAATGATAAAATATGTAATCTCATCGAATAAATAAAATAAAAGCAGTTATGTAAACCCACTTTTTTTGGACTGGAGAACATTTCACTTCTTCCTACTTTAAAGCATCCGCTTGTTTACTTTCTACCACAGTTGCAAGCAACAAGTACAAAGTTTACATTGTGGAAATGCCAAATACAGTCTACGCAGTGTGTATATCTCGGTTGCTGCTAGCTATGTGGACTTTATATTCAGCTAATGATTTTATTCACAGTATGTAGTAGGTGATATCTACTAAATTTAAAAGCAATTAAACAGAAGCTATTCTGCAACTCCCAAGTGTAAACAACAAGGTAATACTTTTGATGAGCAAATGGAAAATGTGTCTCTCATTTTAATTTTAAGAAACTTACTGTCTCAAAGGATACATATAGAACTAGAAAAGTCGGTAGCATGCAAGCTAACCACATAGCTATGCTATCAACTAAAGCTGCCTTAGAATGTTTTAATCGTTACATCTGGAATCCTGCCAACTCAAATCCTCCCATCACTCTCCCTTCCATCTATCTTTCTCCTGTTTCCTCTCTTAAGTTTTTTTTTTTTGTTTTTATATTTTTATTCTTTGATTTTTTTTTTTCTTTTCTCAATCTGCTTCCTTTTTTATGGGTTCAGTTCTGCATCAGAATGTTGCACCTATCCTTCCATCGATAATGTTACATAATTTCCTTGCCTTTATATGATTGCTGTCGATGCGCAAAAATCTATAAACAAACTCAGTGTCATACATTTCTTGTGTCCCAAAACACTGTGGTTACTGCATGACAGCCACAGTTAAACAAGATGACATTAGCAAGCTGTGATGCACCAATAACACAAGCAAGTAAGACACAATTATTTGCACCATTGTGGCACTAAAGAACTATGGAGCCTCTGCCTCTAGCTGGTTTGGTTAATTTATG
>CM056396.1:16179285-16189285 GCA_029718625.1 Synaphobranchus kaupii
ATAAATAAATAAAATAGGTTGCGGGCAACAACAAAAAAAACTACTCCTGCTTATTATTCCTGGGGTAAGGGTTTATAGTACGCTTCCTAATTCGGGCTCATTTAATTAAA
Source organism: Synaphobranchus kaupii (assembly GCA_029718625.1). Lineage (NCBI taxonomy): Eukaryota > Metazoa > Chordata > Actinopteri > Anguilliformes > Synaphobranchidae > Synaphobranchus > Synaphobranchus kaupii. The sequence continues at coordinate 16,179,396 of CM056396.1, forward strand.
ACGTCCATCACATGCTGTTATGACTTAGAACAGGCCCAGGAGTGTGTGTTCAGACATTTAGCATGGTCCTAAATTAATTGGAGGTGGTGCAACATGGAACATTAGCATGTTTCACACCTCAGTTAATGTCAAGGTCTGCTGCTTGATGTTTCATGAATAAATACATAAGCAGTAAGGATGACTTTCTTATTAACATGATAAGTATGGGCTGTCTGTTGCAGGATACCCTTGAGCGACTCCTAAGGCTTTATCAATAATTAGGCTATAATCCTTCTGGAGAAATTCCTTCGGTCTACTTTTGATCATGCAATATTACTGTATTTCTGAGGCTCTTAGCATAAGAATATTTATTTGCTGGAAGAAATATTGCGCAGTTAACCTTTGCAGCTCCCCAATACATTGACTACATCCCTCATACTGAATTACCAACAATGGGGAAAAAAGAGCGGCAAAAAACAAGAAATCAATTCCCAGGAAATTAAAACATAGATCTTGTCTGGGGGATCAGCTGTACCCAGGCGTTTGATTATCATAGATCACTGATTTAGAGCAAATGTAATTACGAGGGACAAAGTAAAATCATACTTTGTTATTGGATTCATGTCACAACTGCTATCTATCATCTAAGGCAGTGACCCTAACGAAATATAAGACAGTTTGTTTCCAGTGGCAGCGAGTGATCCACGTGGCATTTATTTATAGGAAGAATAACAATGAATGTAAATGCGATGGGAGGAATAATAAGAAGAACATGATAGATCTCACAGCTGTGAAGATGTAGGTCAGAGAAGTTAAAGAAAAAAGCGCTGATTAAATCAAATTTGCTCAGGTACTAGATGGAGGAAATACCGTTAGTATTGCTTGTTCAGGCATCTAAATCATTAACAATGTTTGCTCAGAAATTTGTAAAGTGTAACTGCTGGGAGTTGAAGTTTTAGATTTTTTTTTTAAACTGGATGAACAGTTACAACATTGTCATTTTTAATGAGATGGATCAAGATTTTCAATCATTTTGAAAGTGAGCTATAAAACAGGTCTTTCAGACTTCCTCTTTGATAGAGCATGATTGTGTTTGAAAGGCACTTGTGCTCCTAATGGTTTCAGATGGATTGAGGATTCTCTTGTCTAAACAAACAGGAACGGCTAAACCAACAGCATTAGAGGATCTCCAAAAACACCATATAAATGTAGCTTTTGAAACAGCAAAAACTTGAAACTTGACCCAGCCGGTTATAACACCTGAAAGGGCTCTTGTAGCCCACGCGGGTCGAAGTGATGGTGCACACATTTATTCAACAGATGAATGTAAAGTGGCTGTTAGCTAGGCCTCCCCTCTAATAATTCTGCAAAAATTATGTATCTGTAAGAAGATTGTTTCCAGGTAAACGCGTTATCGGATCGATACAATCTTGTTAATAACGCCATTTTAACAGCTCAGGATAAGTCAGGAGAGGATGGGTTGCTTTGGCACGTCAGTTCTGTTCAGTCCAGACAGCTGGACTCTGAGAATTGACGTCGCTTACCCTGTGAGTGCATTTAAAAAAAAAAAAAGTATCTTTCTTTTTTATGTAAAGAAAACTTTGCGCAGGGTGTGCACCTCAGTCACATTTCTGTTATTCAGTCCAATCACAATGCCTGAGGGGGAGTTTGAAGGAACCTGTCACACTTTTTTACGTTTCAGCTGGAGATGAATCATCCCTGTGCTCATGATGCTGCTGATTTTGCGGTTCACCGACACGTCTCTGTGAGGGGTGACTTTTTTTTCCGGCCCGTTCCACCTACCCGGCTCTCTGCTTTTTCGACTTGTCTGAGATCCCGTCTCTTGACATCAGCTTATTGAAGACCACGATTCCGATCAGCATGTTCACCTGGAGGAGAGATCGCGGAAATAAACACTTGTCATTTGCCGCGATCGTGCTGTGGGTGTTGGGGATGAGTGGCCAGAAGTAGTTCCGGGCTCCCCACCAAATACTTGAGAGTTTGAATACAGGTGCTGTACTTAACATTGTCATTCCCAAGTGGAAATGTTCAGTAATATGCATACAAATTGCACCTGTGCGTGCCCACACTGAAGGTTCTGCTGCAAACTTTAGCGCTGATGTTGAATAACTTTGAATTGTTTCCTACCGATGTTGGAGGTGACGTGTTTACTTACATTAACGTTTCAAAAAAATGACACACCATACATAATTTCAGATAGACATGAAGATTCCATACTTTCCTACCTGTACGTGTTTGCCAGTTAGCTACTTTGTTGAAAGCCTTTGGGCTAACTGCTTTTAATAGCTGTGCAAAAGCATTTCTCATTTATGACATGCATTCCTTTCATATGCTTGGCATCTGCACCTTAAGTTGTGGAAAACATAAGACTCTGAAGTCTTCAGCAACAGCTGTCTGCATAACAATTGCTTTCAGACCCCAGCCATATGTCGGCAAATTAAAGCTTAAAGGGAAATATAACCTATCTGTTAGATTCAAGAAAGTAATCGAAGCTCTGCACCCCATAGAACAAGTGTTTAGGTAATGGGGTGTGTACTGTGTAGTCAATGCTCAATTTGCTAATACGTGACCTTGCGTTGGCCAGATGTTTTGAAACTCAAGCCATGTCCCATACTGCTTGGGTTTGTGGCAGCCAGCGTTTTTCATGAAGGCAAATGCATGTAAACCCCCGCAAGTCTCACCGGATAACAGGAGCCGGGGCCTTTCAGGTAAGATAGGGCGCGGTCAGTGAGACTCCACGTGGGTGCCGCTCTGTCCTGAAACACTCCGCTCCGACTATCCGTATGGCGGTATTTGCAAAGCTTTCACACGTGTGCCCCATGACCTGCCGTTACACCTTTCTGTTCCACATGTGCGCCTGCTTCCGCTGGCGTCAGGTCGACCAGGGAGGTGACATTGCCGTCCACGATCCTGTTTTTGCAACTTGAGCGTGGAGCGACTAGCCTTACCGTCGGGCACATTTACTTAAGTGTTTATGTACCTGACAGGGTCTGCGCACAATTTTCAAGGTTAATGGCAGTGGTTTTGGCAAAAGGCTAATAGTTAGGTTTTTAAAATACTACAGCAATTGTCAGTTTGACTGTTTCAATTCTTACTTCGAATTGACATGGATGAACTAAGATAGAGAGGATAGAGACAGGGAGGGAAGGAGGCAGAGAGAGATAACTCTGGCATGGGTATGCATATGAGAAGCATTGTCTTTAGTCCACTTTAGCCACAGGGGAGCTGTGTCTAAAGAATGGAGCCATCAGCAATACAGTATTCCCATGAGAGAACAACACTCTCATTCTCCTCTCAAAACTCTAAAAGGTACATTTAAACCACTGTTAATTTTCGACGCAAATCTCAATGCCACAGCAGGGCACTCTAGTAATAGCTATGGAGGGCTTATCCCAAACAATGACTAAAATGTTCAGCCCAATAATTAGGCTAAAAAAAAAAGCTTTCAGACCTGTATCACTGCCCAATTGTCCTGAGATGCCGAAAATGACCACAAATGAACACGTTCCCTCATATTTACCTGCCGAGAACACAATACAACTTGGGTTGGAGTGTATATTCCATTAACCCTCCAACCTGTTCAACTGAAGCCTCACGCGCTGTATTCACAGATGTTTAATATTTGAATAATGTGTATGTGATTAGCTTGGTGTTTTGCTATGCTGGAATTGGCTTAGTTCGGCAATATCCTTTTGAACTGTATATTTGGAGTGAGAATGAATATGCCTATGAATACCTGAAGTTTAACAGATACGATTCATGGAATTATGTCATTGCTATGATGTATACGTATGACGAGACTATGTATGTGCAAGTATCAGATGTATGCGCATATGATAGAAACGCAGGGAAATGGTTGAGTCTCTTCTCACTCTCTTCAGACACAGCCCAGACTGAAGAAGACAATTGGTTACAATTCAACTTCTTGGCCGTGGGCGAGATTAATTAATTTTCCATTAATTAGATTACGAGTGCTGCGTGTGCCTCCGAATGCCCAGAGCTCATTATTAGCTGCGAGTGTTTGTGTGTGTGTGTGTGTGTGTGAGAGTGAGTGAGGAGGCTTCATTGCATAAACAAACAGCCAGACTAATATCCAGAACAATATCCTGCTCCAAGTTGAGGTAAAACTAAGTCTTATGCACATACACACACACACACACACACACACAGACACACACACACAAACCAACAACGAAAAAAAAACAAAAAAACACACACAGCAGCGGAAACATAAACGCAAGACTCAAAACAAACACACTTACACACATACACACAGATCTATGCTGTACATCAGTCTTATTTACAGGTAACTGCCAACATTAATTGCACCTCTGTCTACTGATAAAAAATGGCAAGGTCTTGACGAAGCATAAACACCATTACCACCACCACCAACATCATTTATAATCAACATAAATTATTAATTTCTAATCCTTATACACGTGAATGTAATAAATATTTCTGCTCCGTTTGTTGAACAACGTGACCCGGAACATTCATGAAAAAACGTGTGTATTAATCTGTGGTGGTATGACTTGGTTGTTGTCCCTCAAGGAGCTCACCATGGAGACCAGAGAGGGTGTGTCTAGCCCAATCACGTTCTATTGTGAGCAATGAAAAATAATCTATGGCCAGCCCACAATCATGGGGACTTTTCACAGACAGTTCGACGGAGCAGTCAGGAAGGTGAGGGTCTAGAGCAGGGGGTAAGGCAACCATGGTCCTGGAGTGACGTTTCTGGTTTTTGTTCCATCTGAGCTTGATCACAAGATGATCACATAGACAAGAGTTTGACGGATAATGAAAAGCCTGAGCCTGAATATTGTGTACGGTGAAATGCGGAGTTCCTGCAGCACATGCTCACCTGCATTAAAGGGATATTTTGGAATTTTGGACATAATGTCTCAATTACGACTTACCCATGATGTAGTTGATTGATGGAAACCATTTTCAGCTAATTCCATGCTGTCCCTTCTTTTGGACATACACACGTTGCTAATGCTAGCGCAACTCTAAGGTAGTCGGTAGCATCCACTACCAAACGCACTTAAACACTCCACAGTGCACCCAAAGCAAATAAAATACGACGACAGTCTATCGGGGTTATTTTGAGTGTTTATACCATCATTTTTGAAGTCAAACTATCGTTGAATCCTTTACTTTGTGCTGACATATATTCTCTGTGGAAGTACGGCGGCGGAGCGAACGTGGCCATTGCAACTTGTTGCTCTTCTTTGTTGTTGTAGTCGACCAGTGCCGGCAATACATTCGTAGGTAACGTAAAGTATCGCTCCCCAGATAGACTGTCGTCGTATTTTATTTGCTTTGGAACTATCCCTTTAATGAAACCTGAATTATTCTAATTAATCCAGTTATGTAGTTTTGGTTTGGATGGAGCAAAAACCAGGACCGTCTCCGGCACTCCAGGACCAGGGTTGCCTACCGCCTGGTCTAGAAGCACAACCCACAAACACTGTAGCAGACGACAATATCGGCCAATGGGGGAGTGGATTTAGAGCGGAACTCACCAGGACAATAACAGCCGCGGGGCCGACGAAGGCATAGAGCAAACCGCCTTCCAGGGACAGCCAACAGCTGGGGGACAGAGGGAAAGAGCGTACGTCTGATAGCGATCAAATGCGCGGAGATAGAGATCTATTCCTCAACACCTCCCAAAGGGTCAAACATTAACAGGATTAATGATCTTGTTTACACAGGCCCTGCTTGCAAGTGATATGTGTGCAGCAATATCCAGAAAATGTGAGTGTGTGTGTGTGTGTGTGTGCCTCGCTTATGTACTGCAACTCATCAAAACAGTTTAGCGATGAGTTAAAGTCGCAGTCTCTGAAACCGCAAGAAAGTCAAACAACTCATAAATAAAGAAAAAGGTATATTGTGCTTGGGTCCGCATCTCTGAGTGGTACCTGAATTACTGTTTAATCAAATATAACTGATGCGCCATCCTGCGCAGTCGGTAGCATCTAAGGTTACCACGGTAATGGTTTGAGCGCTGGCCAGAACCGGTTGGCAGGATGCCGATCGACTCAGGGGGGAAGGACGCGTTACTGAGCGTGCTCAGAGAATAACCCCGCCCCCGCTGCAACATAGGCATGTGTGGTCACTGGGCGGGACCGGGGAGACTCACTAGCTCGGCGTGCCGTAGCCCCTGGCCCTGGTGAACCCCACTGACACCGCAACGACGAGAGCCGGGAGGCCTGTGTGCGCAGGGGGGGGGCGGCAGAGAGAGAGAGAGAGAGAGAGAGAGAGAGAGAGAGAGAGAGAGAGAGATAAAGGAGGGTTACATTCCTGCCGCATTTCCACTTCTACAAGCCGAAGGGCCAGAGCTGACCTCAGAGGATGCCCTGATCCCCGTCCTCAATGTAAATAGAGATCCTTCAAACAGACCAGAAAAGGCATTATGTATAAATGATCCCTATTACTGCTATTATGGACAAAAAAATGCAGCTCTCTAAGATTCTGTGCCGAGGTGGTAATAAAAGCAAGGTAAAAAACACGATGGCAGACAGAAGACAGAACTTATTGTCCCATTTTCTAGGCTCTGCTGAACTTCCTTATCAATCTATAAATGAATTTAACCCCCCCCCCTCCGCCCTCTCCCCATTGAAAAACCGCCTCAGGCGGGAGAGAGAAATAAAAGTCTATACCATTCACATGACTGATTATGCAGGCCTTCAGACAGAAAGTGCAATCACATAAAATCACTGTGCATGTCATTATTTTCAATGGGAGAGGGGGGGAGCACAAAGGCTGACTAGCTGTAGCCAAAGCCTCGCCGCGCCGGGCCGGGCGTGCAGGAATCCTGATCATTTTAACCTTTACGGGTCGCGTCAGGTGACACAGGTGCCTTTTTACACATCTCAGAGAGCCGCCGTCATTTTTTTTATTTTAATTTTTGACAATATGGCGGATAATTTACCCGTTCAAAAAGCCATAAAGGAAGCCCTCGGGTGTTGACGTCTGTTCTGTGGCGTGGCTCAGACTGCTAAGCAAACCAATGGGCTGTTGGTGTGGCGGTAACACATCCCACAGGCGGCGATGCAGGCTGCATTTTCACTGAGGTGAGTTACACTTTCTCTCATCTTAATTTATTCAACGCATATTCATATCTAGAGTAAAGAGGAGTGGCACTCTCAAATGTCTATTATATAATTCCCTGCACTAGGGTAGGGCTCCACACACGAAGACATGGCCTTGATGTGACTAGGACTAGAACCAATGGCTGCTCAGGTGGGGGTTTGGGAGGGGGGGTCACTTAGTTATGTATTAATTAGGCACATCAATTACACTCGCTCAGTCTGCGTGCAATGCGGCCACTTAATGAGCTTTCCTCTCAAATATTCATGTAATTAACAATGCACTGATTAACTCCGCAAATTAAATGCAATTAGGAAAAAAACTTGCATTAATGAAAGAGGAGGGAGGGGAGAAACTAGTGAAAAATGACAAAAATGTAGCGGGGAAACGGGATGCCTTTTCAGATTGTTAAACACGCCTCCGGGGGGCGTATTCTGCGCAAGCAGACGCTCGTGTGTGTGTGTGCGTGCGTGTGTGTGTGTGTGTCTTTTAAACTTTTTTCCAATTAAGATGGGAATCTAGGAGCATTACGGTATTGATTGTGTGCATTTTTAAAAAGCCATTTCCATTTCCATGTATTTCCATACGCGATTGAAAAGCTTAAATAGAGGCAGGTTTTTTTTACGATCGCTCATTCGTTTCACCGAACCTGGGAAATAAAGCAGCGGCTGAACTCGTTGCTACTGTTTTTCTCTGGGCTTTTTTGACTTAACGGATCTGATTGCTGGATCAATACTTCTTCGAATCACGGGATTACAGCGACTGCTCTGGCATCTCCTGATCCACGGGGGTTACGAACATCATCTGCATTTTCGTCACCCCGTTGAAACCTGTCACACAAACCGATTTCAGGTTGTCACACAAACACGAGGGTGTGACGCTCTAAGCATTATTGTGGCACGGTGATGTGTGTGTGCTCTAGCTGAAACGTAACGCTTGCTACTCAAGTCCCATGCTCGAATAAATCAATCAATATGGGTTAATTTACTTCCCCGAATCAATAAAGAATTGTCTTATTTAATCTGGATGAGGAGGTTTATCAATGCTTACAGTGTTTAGCATTGCAGTTTTTTTCCCCATTCAGATAAAGTAAGACATGTTTGTGTGTAGCATGTGTACTGTGATGTTTATTGGTATGCAGAGGGGCTTGTGTATGCGTGTGTACAATTATATAAATCACTGGCCAATTTTTAATTTAATTTTTTCATTTGAGGAGTATCTACACCCACATTTGTTCTTATATTTTTCTGAAACCTTATAAATCTCTCAAAAAAGTTATTCTGGTTAGGTTTCATTCTCCGGGCATTCATTTCCAGCGATTTCTGTGAAACTGGCCTTCAGTTGGATGGATTATGCCATATTGCATCATCCCAATGTAGCATAGAAAAAAAAAAGAATAGGTATCAAGTCAAAAGTAGACGAATCTAATTCACATAAAGAACCAGTAAGTATTTAAGAAGATGGATAAACAAGGGGGGTGTGTGACTAGAATAATAATGAGCGAGAACAAAAGATTCAGGTGTGATGACAGAATGCATGAATGTACCTGGATGAGTACGGTCTGGAGATTATGCAGATGAACATTGAGTGGAACGTATGCATGAACTGATACATAAAGATTGCTACAATTTTAAAATTTAAAAGGATGCATGTGTATAGACATATTGACAGGTATGTGTACAGCTGTATGTGCAAAGACGTGCATATGTGTGGGTGCGTATTTTCAGGTATTTGTGTGTGTGTGTGTGTGAACCAGAGGTGGAAAGCCCAGGTTCAGAAAGTAAAAGTCCGTCCCAGTATTTTGTTCCAATCACCTGGATTTGCTATTCCTCAGCCATGAGGTAGAAATAATTAGAGAAATCAGCTGGCTGAGTTAATGGGTAGGAGAAAAACATGGCAGGACTTTTACTTTCTGACCCCTGGACCCCCACCTCTGATGTGAACAGACATGTACGAGCGCACGGGAAGTACATGGGAAGAGCACCTTACCCCAGCCGAGGCACAGGAAACGTTTGCGAATGAGGCGTGTTCTCATCTTGCCAATTACGGCCAGGTAAGACTGCCACGCCTCCGTTAGCACCCAACAGAAAGAGGCAAGGAAAAAGAAGTGGAGGAAGGCAGCAGTCATAGTGCAGAGAGCCTAATATATGAGAGAAAGAGAGAGAGAGAGAGAGAGAGAGAGAGAGAGAGAGGAGGGGGGTGAGAGGAGAGAGAGAAGAAAGGAGCTAAAATGTCATAGCTGCCAAAAGAACGGGGCAGCTGAGACAAAGGTCAGCCAGAGACATCAACGCTATTTTTCCTACTTTGTGAAAACAATTCAACCGAGGGATTTATTTTCATATAGATATAGCATATTTAGACTCCCATTCGAAGAGACAAGCAGGCAAAACACAAATGTACACGCTAAAATGTCCAGTGTTAATTCAACTCTAACAGTGTACATATGAGCCTGATCTGACCAGAGTAGGCTCATGTGTACACTGCTAGAGTTGAATCAACACTGTTGGAGTTGAATTAACACTGGGACATTTTGCTGTGAATTTACTGTGTACCCAACTGTGTGGGTGGGTGGGGGTGGGGGGGGGGGGGGGGTAGACAGTACCATTAGCATGTAGCAACATGGACAGCGGGTAGCCTAGGGCATCATGCATGCATCGATAACCATCGATAGCACCGTCCTTATTGGTGGCAACATTATTGCGACACAATTTATTTTAACAATTCTATTTTTTCCTCTTTGTTTCGTCGTGCCGCTTTGATCTTTATTTGCCCTGCTTTGCGTGTTTCCGTGCCGG